>CM035122.1:73334481-74544481 GCA_020205555.1 Panax stipuleanatus | reverse complement strand
TAAGGAATTAACTAATAAGAATAAATATTAGTTAATATAAGTTGTGAGTTATATTATGGAATAATATAATGTCAGTATTGAATCTTAATTAACTATGATGATTTAGTACAGTATTTAATTTACTTAAGTAAAGGAGTGAATTAATATGTGTGTTGAATATGTAATTATAGTTGATACTTTTTATATATATTACTTAGAGTGGTAATATGTGAGAAAGTCTAATGTGCGAATAACGTTAAATATATATACGTTATTAAAGGGAGATGGAAATCATTATATGATTAAATGTATATTGAAGAAATTATTTTGGGGAACAATTTATAGAAAAGAAAGAGAACTAATTATTATATATTTCTAATAAAGGATATTAAAATAATTTCTAATATTGAATTATTTTAATAAAAGGAGGAAATATTATTTTTGAATAATAATATTACCTTATATGTTTTTGTATGAGGTGTGATTGGTTAATATAGTAAATATATTAAAACGTATTTGCTATATGTAATTAAATTGATGGAAACGATTTATTATAATAGAAAATAAACTTATTATCTATTTTCTATATATAATATATGTACATGTGTCATACATATAGTTATTTGATATTATATTAAGAATAATATCACGAGACAATAAGTAAATTATTTTCTAATAACGAATGTGCTTATTTGGAGAAAACATAATATTTTATGATATGGCTAAATACATAATTTTAAATGTATTTTCAAGGGAGTTTAATTAATGAAAGGAAACTAAGTTATTTTAATATATTAAATAACTTAAGTTGTTATTTGATCGTGAATATTATTATTAGAATAATTAATAAAGTATATATTAATTATTATAAGCGTAAAGGTTATACTTATTATAAGTATAATTAATTGAAGTAGTTTAACATTTTAATAGCTTGAGTTATTATATTTCCATAAAGGTTATATATAATATTTGAATATTCGATTTGTAAAATATTTATATGTGGACCTTGGATTTAATAGTTCTAATTTAATTGAACAGGTTATAAGTAGTAATGTGGTGAGAAATGAGTAAGTGATGAGAATAATAATAAGCTTAAGTTTGAGCTTGTGAGAGATGCCTTGTGTGGCACAATAATAGATTCAGTAATGAATTGACTAATTTAATGGTGGAGGAATTATTAATTAAACAATTAATCTAAATTAATTTTTAATTGTTATTATGATAGTATGTTAAATTATTATGGCTAGTGATAGTATAATAATAAGGAAATCGATTATAAGTATAATCGGATTTGTGATGAGATAAATTATCTTATAATATTAATTATTGTTATAAACAATATACTATTATCAAGTAATTATTTGATAATATGATTAATGAGTAAATGATTTATAAATATAAAAAGATTTATATTTATTTAACGTGATAATAAATCATATAAAGTGTTAATCAATTAGCATGGGAATTATAATTCCATGGATTAATGAGAAATGGATTAATTAATATTATTATTAATTAATTGATAAGATAAGTAATTTATTAATTTCTATGTGCAACCATGCGATATTAAAGTATAACGTATGATAGTTAACTATATGTTATGCGAAGTATAAAGTGCAATGCGACTATGCTATATATGAATATAAACTATATAGTAAAGTTATTAAGTTGTAATAGGTACATGAAATGTGGGTTTGACAATGTGTATATTAAGTATACAATAAAATAATATATCATAGATATATTGTAAACAATTATTGAATTAATAAAATTTAATAATAAAGGAGACAATACACTGTGATGGTACCCGATAGAATTATATTCGGCATTAATAAGATGTACATGGATTATATATTGAATATATGTATCCCTACTTGCTACATTGTAATATTAGTTATATATTGAAAGTACATTGTGACTCAAATTATAACCTAAGTATATGTTATGTATATATAATAATTTAAGTGTTGTGTGTTGCTAGAATGCTGAGTATGTGCATTGTCTCATAATGAGAGGCACATTTCCCTCTCACGTGATTAACTCAATTGCTAGTCTACTCCCTATTGCTCTCAACCTCAGCATTCCATAGCAAATGATGAGCAAGGGAGAGGAATTCATGATGAGTTCCAACAACTCTCACCAACTAATTGCTAACCTCCATATAATTCTACAATCTATTGGTTTGATTTGGGAGATTTTGCATTTGTCTGGGTATTGATTTGGTTATAAATATGAAGATCTCCTTCTTCATGTTTTCATTTGCTGAGATTTATGTTTAAGTGAAAATTGAGAGAAAATACAACATGATAGTAAGGAGTCTAAAGATTGTTATAGCAGCAAGTTCATCTTCATATAGCAAAGGTATACGAGTTGCTTCTTATTCTTCATTTCGTTTCTGTCAAACTTTTTATTCTTGAATTTCAAATTCTTGATTAGGTGGAGATAAATGATAATTGAGTTGAGGAATGTCTACTTAGTTGTTATATGGGCTTATAAGCATGATAGAACTAATATATAGTTGCTCATAATCGAATTGTTGTGGAAAATTTTGAGTTTGGGCTAAGTTCTGCCGAAGCAGAGCAGTCACTGTCTCTGGCCGGCCAGTGGCGCAGCTGCGCCAGTTTTATACTGGCCAGCGGCGCAGCTGCGCCGGTACCAGACTTGAGTTGGGCAAGGCCCTGCGCAGCTGCGCCAGTTTTGAACTGGGGCTCTGCGCAGCTGCGCCAGGACCAGTTTCTGGGTTTTGTTTTCTGTTGCAGGTTCTGTTATACGCTAGCATAAGTTATATAATTAGAACAAGCATGTGGACATAGATAACATACATATATGATTACCTTGATATGAAATGAGCATGTATAACGATATTAGTACACACGATTGAAGAAAAACTTATAGTTTTGAAATGAAACTTATAGTTTCGATTGTGAACTTGGACACATATGTAATATGTATATAATCTGATATTTTAAACATGATAGTATGGTCTATATTGACATGAAATACATAATTTAGGTGTTAATCGTACACTAGCTTACATGAGTGAAGGATTCAAGAGGTTTTCAAGAAAAACTTAAAGACTTTTTGAAATAAACTTGACCAAGACTTACGTCTTGTAGATTCTGACCATGTGAGAACTTTTATGTGGTTTAGATATGTGTTTCGAGTGCACATGAGTTATATGTTGAGATGCCTTGCATGTACTAAGATTAGTGTACTTTTCAAAGAAAGATTTGAATGTGAAAACTAATATCATAAAGTACTAAGTGAACTTACGTTATGAACATGCAAGCATGTATATTAGGATTTCATTGTGCCTATAGACATGTTGACATAAGCATCATGCGATGAAACATGGATTTCACCTATGCACGCATATTCATAGAAAATAAATTTCTAAAGCATAAACTATGTGATTAACATATACATGTGTGATATACGCACGAGCATGCATATTTAGTATTGTTTAGCCTCGTGGTGTGTTGATATGACTTTAGTAATGGACGATTAGTAACGTGGGCTTGATTTATTTAAAGTTTATCGGCATATGGCCTTAATTGGATTAGGATGAGCATGCTAGGTTCGAACTTGAAATTATAACCATAGAGCATGCGTATTGATTAATATCAGTAACTTGAATGATATTGATTGAACTCGGGTGGTCCAGCAGAATGAAATTTCATTTCTGGTTTGACCAGTGAGTGGCGCAGCTGCGCCACTCTTAAGGCCAATACCTGCGCAGCTGCGCCATCCTGTTTTCAGGATTTGTGCAGTCTGTTTGTTCTTGATTTTGTAGTAGACTTGTATTATTACTTAAACTGCAAATCATGGTCTGACCCCTACTGGTTTATGACTATATGATAAACATAATAACCTTGCATGCCTAGTTTAAAATATGACAAGGATTTTGAAAGGTGAAACTTAGAAAAGTTTGAATGTAATGGTTTCGATAAGGTTTGAGAAACATGAAAGCAATATAGATCATGTATCTATGAGCTTTAAATACGTGTCGAACACATAGCAAGTCGAGTAAAGGTGTATGAATGTTGATATTAAAAGTATACCTATACTGGCTATTATAGGAGTATGTTAAGAAAGTGAAACGAAGGTTCTAAGAACCAAGTTAGATAACAATGTAACCTTTATTATTACATTGAGAATGTGTGGATGCATATAACTGATGAGTGTGATCTCTATGGTTAATATAACTGTGTAGGATTACACAAAGTGCAGATATCTATAAGCAGTTAAGTCGTAGTTGTTAAACTACGAATCAGGCAAGTCTTTCAGTTCCTATTTGATATATGAATTCAATAACTGTTAGTTGAATTATATTATGCTGTGATAATGTGAACTTATATATGAACTGTATATGAGATATGAATGAGATTGAAAGTTGATCTTTGATGATATACTTGTTATGTGAAAAGTAACATGCATAGTAAATATAAACTGTTTATAAATGCATAAACTGAGTATGATGTTATATGCTATGTGATGCATGAGGACTGTTAGAATTGCTGAGCTGTTGAGCTCACTCTTCCAAATAACCACTTTTGCAGGTTAAGGATTCACGGTAAAGATTTCGTGCTTCTTGATTGCTAAAGATAGATAGTATCACAACGAAGAATACTGATTAGATTATTACTCGAACCATGTCTAGGTTCTAGTAGTTGTACTTGATATTTGTTTACGAGGTTTAATGCTTGTCGTACTATAAAGATGTATTAGATAATACATAGAGGATATCGAGTTGAGTTGTAAACCTTTATACGATAGTTCTAATAGAATGAATCATATTATATAGTTGATTCAAGATTTGTAATCGGTATCAAAGTTATGGAATCAATAAAAGAATTTATTCAAAGGATATTGAAAAGTTTAAATTATTCCGCATTTTAGTAACATCGAATATGATGTAAAGATGAGATCTTGGATATAAATAGAATTTATATTCTAAATTGTAATTAGTAAAGTTGTATTCTTTTAGTAATGAATAAAAGATATAATAGTTTGGCGTTAGTAGTATCGTGACTGCACCGAATTCGAGGTTTTGAAGGAACGTGGATTTGGGGGCGTCACAGGTTGGTATCAAAGTTGTAGGTTATAAACCTTAGGTAAGTGTACCTTAGACTATAACCTGAGAGAGTGAAAGATAAGATTAAAATATATACGTGAAGATTCAAAGAAGAATCTCGAAGTATCTAGAGAATGAGAATCAGGAGTTTCCTAACTCCAGTAATAAAAATGCTAAGATGATGTCTATAAGATGTATATGACAAAGATAATGAGAATAAACTCAGATGGAGTTTGGTTGATAATAGGGAAAGAACCCTAAGGTATAGCGATGATCACGACGTGATCAGATTGAACTGTGAAATGATAGATAGTCTGTAATGACTAAGTATGTATAGCTTGATGCTATAAGAGAATGTACTATGATAAAGTACGAGATGAACTCATGAGGAGTTGTATGTGGTGAAACGTAGAAAGCTCGTAATGAGCAAGTGATAGAGTAAGATATAGTTAAGTGTTGGAATTCCATTGAGGACTCATGTGATGGCTTAGTTGTACAAACTTTTGTATGGGCAGAAGTTTTGTGCTTGCACTGAGTGTGTCACATTGATAATCGTTGGAATGTTAGTGTCGCGGTATCATTATACATATGGCGGAAAGGTGATTCTTTTCTCATATTTATTTTGATAGATAGAGATTTCTAAGATATAATTAGATAATATTAAGTTTAGGTGCGAGTTCTTAAGACTCATGCTATGACAAGTTCGTGACTCATAATCGTATGATGGGACCCCTCAGCGAATGGACGATTTTGGTCTGACTAGGATAAGTTCCTCAACCCATATGATTGTGGTAAGTTCCTGAACTTCCATGGTGTGGTAAGTTGGTGAACTGTACTGAGAATAGATATATTATATAAGAGTTTTGGAATGGTGAGCATTGATGGTAGTAAGAGATTGAAGTAATGGAGAAATTGGATTTTCCTAAATCCTCTAGCTACGCTAGATTTTCAATAATTATTGACTTCGTGCTAGTGTTTGCACTTCGGTTTTCTTGAGAAAACATTGGGTCAGGTAACTGAACTAATGAGTTTTAAAAACAACACCGTTATTCGTATGTCTACGCTATTTGTTTCGGCTAAGACAAAAATGATTTGACAATCTTTCAAAATGTATTTTGACCATATGCATCATTTGATATGATGTAGAATGGTAAACGATGGAGTCATCAATGCAATCGAACCTAGTGTTGGTTGTGATCGAAAGATCGTCAGCCCACTATGGTATGTTGTAATATGACAAAGTCATAAAATGGCAGAATCCTCAACGTACTACTAATCTAGTATAGTATCATGACGTCATAAAAGAATTTCTGGTTTTCTTGTAAATTATAAAGAAGGTCAATTAAGTTGGCTAAATTATTTTGATTGATGTCCGAATTGTTGATGAGAGTCTAAGCTATTTGATTCGGCTAGGCGACTGTTGGAAAGGGATTATAGAATTCAAGTATTCTTGTGTATGTATGCCAAACCAGATTGCTCTGGTGCGGATTTTGACGTTGAAAAGCTGAGGTGAACAACCCTATAAAGGAGACATGTTTTCGGGGACAATGGTTCCGAACGCAACGCATATAGTCGTTACAAAACACTACGTTGCGGCCCAACATAGTGGTACAATAGGCTGGCCACCTAGAGTACGCGTAGAGGGTGTTTTCAGTCTTTTTGATTGATAAACACTCTGGTTTGCGGTGTGAAGAATTGTGTTGAAGCATTAGTAAACCTGGAGAAAAGTTCACGGTCTTGTGACCCCTCAGCATAAATTGGAATCTGAGTTATTCATACTACTTCCCGATTATTGAAAAATCGTGGAAGATTCTTATTCTTCTAAAGGATGAATGTAGTAAGTAGATGCTCCTTAGAAAGGAGAAAGTGATAGAATGCAATTGAGAAGGTTATAGTAATAAAACTTCTGAAAAGAGAATGAATAAAATTATTCAAGAGAATATGTAATATTCGGAATAGCACCGAGTAGAGGAAGTTTCGGTGATTCCGAGGACGGAATCCTTATAAGGGGGAGAGGATGTAAGAACCCGAATTTTCAGATATTATTAAATAAGGATTTAATAAATAAAATTCTTAAACTGTGAGATGGGTTCGAATAAGAATGTATATATGTGATATGAGGTATGTGGTATTATATTACATAGGATAATATGGACTATGTAAAATGTGTTTTTGTGATTTATAAATATATTATTAATATATATTTGTTACTTATCGTAGAGACGATTCAGTTGAGATAAAGGAAGTGGATAAATTTCTATCGATATTAAATAATTTATAGAATTATTTTATCATAGTAAGTTGGTGACATTAAATATCCTTAATGTATAATCACCATATTCTTGAGTATGTGTATTAATAACTAGTATGCTTATAATATAGGTTATTAATAGCACTTAAGCTATCCGTGAATAGGTTTGGATAGTGAAGCATGAGTTAGTTAAGGAATTAACTAATAAGAATAAATATTAGTTAATATAAGTTGTGAGTTATATTATGGAATAATATAATGTCAGTATTGAATCTTAATTAACTATGATGATTTAGTACAGTATTTAATTTACTTAAGTAAAGGAGTGAATTAATATGTGTGTTGAATATGTAATTATAGTTGATACTTTTTATATATATTACTTAGAGTGGTAATATGTGAGAAAGCCTAATGTGCGAATAACGTTAAATATATATACGTTATTAAAGGGAGATGGAAATCATTATATGATTAAATGTATATTGAAGAAATTATTTTGGGGAACAATTTATAGAAAAGAAAGAGAACTAATTATTATATATTTCTAATAAAGGATATTAAAATAATTTCTAATATTGAATTATTTTAATAAAAGGAGGAAATGTTATTTTTGAATAATAATATTACCTTATATATTTTTGTATGAGGTGTGATTGGTTAATATAGTAAATATATTAAAACGTATTTGCTATATGTAATTAAATTGATGGGAACGATTTATTATAATAGAAAATAAACTTATTATCTATTTTCTATATATAATATATGTACATGTGTCATACATATAGTTATTTGATATTATATTAAGAATAATATCACGAGACAATAAGTAAATTATTTTCTAATAACGAATGTGCTTATTTGGAGAAAACATAATATTTTATGATATGGCCAAATACATAATTTTAAATGTATTTTCAAGGGAGTTTAATTAATGAAAGTAAACTAAGTTATTTTAATATATTAAATAACTTAAGTTATTATTTGATCGTGAATATTATTATTAGAATAATTAATAGAGTATATATTAATTATTATAAGCGTAAAGGTTATACTTATTATAAGTATAATTAATTGAAGTAGTTTAACATTTTAATAGCTTGAGTTATTATATTTCCGTAAAGGTTATATATAATATTTGAATATTCGATTTGTAAAATATTTATATGTGGACCTTGGATTTAATAGTTCTAATTTAATTGAACAGGTTATAAGTAGTAATATGGTGAGAAATGAGTAAGTGATGAGAATAATGATAAGCTTAAGTTTGAGCTTGTGAGAGATGCCTTGTGTGGCACAATAATAGATTTAGTAATGAATTGACTAATTTAATGGTGGAGGAATTATTAATTAAACAATTAATCTAAATTAATTGTTAATTGTTATTATGATAGTATGTTAAATTATTATGGCTAGTGATAGTATAATAATAAAGAAATCGATTATAAGTATAATCGGATTTGTGATGAGATAAATTGTCTTATAATATTAATTATTGTTATAAACAATATACTATTATCAAGTAATTATTTGATAATATGATTAATGAGTAAATGATTTATAAATATAAAAAGATTTATATTTATTTAACGTGATAATAAATCATATAAAGTGTTAATCAATTAGCATGGGAATTATAATTCCATGGATTAATGAGAAATGGATTAATTAATATTATTATTAATTAATTGATAAGATAAGTAATTTATTAATTTCTATGTGCAACCATGCGATATTAAAGTATAACGTATGATAGTTAACTATATGTTATGCGAAGTATAAAGTGCAATGCGACTATGCTATATATGAATATAAACTATATAGTAAAGTTATTGAGTTGTAATAGGTACATGAAATGTGGGTTTGACAATGTGTATATTAAGTATACAATAAAATAATATATCATAGATATATTGTAAACAATTATTGAATTAATAAAATTTAATAATAAAGGAGACAATACACTGTGATGGTACCCGATAGAATTATATTCGGCATTAATAAGATGTACATGGATTATATATTGAATATATGTATCCCTACTTGCTACATTGTAATATTAGTTATATATTGAAAGTACATTGTGACTCAAATTATAACCTAAGTATATGTTATGTATATAATAATTTAAGTGTTGTGTGTTACTAGAATGCTGAGTATGTGCATTGTCCCATAATGAGAGGCACATTTCCCTCTCACGTGATTAACTCAATTGCTAGTCTACTCCCTATTGCTCTCAACCTCAGCATTCCATAGCAAATGATGAGCAAGGGTGAGGAATTCATGATGAGTTCCAACAACTCTCACCAACTAATTGCTAACCTCCATATAATTCTACAATCTATTGGTTTGATTTGGGAGATTTTGCATTTGTCTGGGTATTGATTTGGTTATAAATATGAAGCTCTCCTTCTTCATGTTTTCATTTGCTGAGATTTATGTTTAAGTGAAAATTGAGAGAAAATACAACATGATAGTAAGGAGTCTAAAGATTGTTATAGCAGCAAGTTCATCTTCATATAGCAAAGGTATACGAGTTGCTTCTTATTCTTCATTTTGTTTCTGTCAAACTTTTTATTCTTGAATTTCAATTTCTTGATTAGGTGGAGATAACTGATAATTGAGTTGAGGAATGTCTACTTAGTTGTTATATGGGCTTATAAGCATGATAGAACTAATATATAGTTGCTCATAATCGAATTGCTGTGGAAAATTTTGAGTTTGGGCTAAGTTCTGCCGAAGCAGAGCAGTCACTGTCTCTGGCCGGCCAGTGGCGCAGCTGTGCCAGTTTTATACTGGCCAGCGGCGCAGCTGCGCCGGTACCAGACTTGAGTTGGGCAAGGCCTTACGCAGCTGCGCCAGTTTTGAACTGGGGCTCTGCGCAGCTGCGCCAGGACCAGTTTCTGGGTTTTGTTTTCTGTTGCAGGTTCTGTTATACGCTAGCATAAGTTATATAATTAGAACAAGCATGTGGACATAGATAACATACATATATGATTACCTTGATATGAAATGAGCATGTGTAACGATATTAGTACACACGATTGAAGAAAAACTTATAGTTTTGAAATGAAACTTATAGTTTCGATTGTGAACTTGGACACATATGTAATATGTATATAATCTGATATTTTAAACATGATAGTATGGTTTATATTAACTTGAAATACATAATTTAGGTGTTAATCGTACACTAGCTTACATGAGTGAAGGATTCAAGAGGTTTTCAAGAAAAACTTAAAGACTTTTTGAAATAAACTTGACCAAGACTTACGTCTTGTAGATTCTGACCATGTGAGAACATTTATGTGGTTTAGATATGTGTTTCGAGTGCACATGAGTTATATGTTGAGATGCCTTGCATGTACTAAGATTAGTGTACTTTTCAAAGAAAGATTTGAATGTGAAAACTAATATCATAAAGTACTAAGTGAACTTACGTTATGAACATGCAAGCATGTATATTAGGATTTCATTGTGCCTATAGACATGTTGACATAAGCATCATGCGATGAAACATGGATTTCACCTATGCACGCATATTCATAGAAAATAAATTTCTAAAGCATAAACTATGTGATTAACATATACATGTGTGATATACGCACGAGCATGCATATTTAGTATTGTTTAGCCTCGTGGTGTGTTGATATGACTTTAGTAATGGACCATTAGTAACGTGGGCTTGATTTATTTAAAGTTTATCGGCATATGGCCTTAATTGGATTAGGAAGAGCATGCTAGGTTTGAACTTGAAATTATAACCATAGAGCATGCGTATTGATTAATATCAGTAACTTGAATGATATTGATTGAACTCGGGTGGTCCAGCAGAATGAAATTTCATTTCTGGTTTGACCAGTGAGTGGCACAGCTGCGCCACTCTTAAGGCCAATACCTGCGTAGCTGCGCCATCCTGTTTTCAGGATTTGTGCAGTCTGTTTGTTCTTGATTTTGTAGTAGACTTGTATTATTACTTAAACTGCAAATCATGGTCTGACCCCTACTGGTTTATGACTATATGATAAACATAATAACCTTGCATGCCTAGTTTAAAATATGACAAGGATTTTGAAAGGTGAAACTTAGAAAAGTTTGAATGTAATGGTTTCGATAAGGTTTGAGAAACATGAAAGCAATATAGATCATGTATCTATGAGCTTTAAATACGTGTCAAACACATAGCAAGTCGAGTAAAGGTGTATGAATGTTGATATTAAAAGTATACCTATACTAGCTATTATAGGAGTATGTTAAGAAAGTGAAACGAAGGTTCTAAGAACCAAGTTAGACAACAATGTAACCTTTATTATTACATTGAGAATGTGTGGATGCATATAACTGATGAGTGTGATCTCTATGGTTAATATAACTGTGTAGGATTACACAAAGTGCAGATATCTATAAGCAGTTAAGTCGTAGTTGTTAAACTACGAATCAGGCAAGTCTTTCAGTTCCTATTTGATATATGAATTCAATAACTGTTAGTTGAATTATATTATGCTGTGATAATGTGAACTTATATATGAACTGTATATGAGATATGAATGAGATTGAAAGTTGATCTTTGATGATATACTTGTTATGTGAAAAGTAACATGCGTAGTAAATATAAACTGTTTATAAATGCATAAACTGAGTATGATGTTATATGCTATGTGATGCATGAGGACTGTTAGAATTGCTGAGCTGTCGAGCTCACTCTTGCAAATAACCACTTTTGCAAGTTAAGGATTCACGGTAAAGATTTCGTGCTTCTTGATTGATAAAGATAGATAGTATCACAACGAAGAATACTGATTAGATTATTACTCGAACCATGTCTAGGTTCTAGTAGTTGTACTTGATATTTGTTTACGAGGTTTAATGCTTGTCGTACTATAAAGATGTATTAGATAATACATAGAGGATATCGAGTTGAGTTGTAAACCTTTATACGATAGTTCTAATAGAATGAATCATATTATATAGTTGATTCAATATTTGTAATCGGTATCAAAGTTATGGAATCAATAAAAGAATTTATTCAAAGGATATTGAAAAGTTTAAATTATTCCGCATTTTAGTAACATCGAATATGATGTAAAGATGAGATCTTGGATATAAATTTATATTCTAAATTGTAATTAGTAAAGTTGTATTCTTTTAGTAATGAATAAAAGATATAATAGTTTGGCGTTAGTAATATCGTGACTGCACCGAATCCGAGGTTTCGAAGGAACGTGAATTTGGGGGCGTCACACTACGCGTATACTTGACATCATCGCACTCGTTCCCACATATGATCTTCTACTTAACGCGTCAACTACCACATTCGCTTTTCCAGGATGGTATTGGATAGTATGATCGTAATCTTTCAACAGCTCAAGCCAATGTCGTTGCCGCATGTTGAGTTCCTTCTGAGTGAAGAAATATTTAAGGCTCTTATGATCCGTATAAATCTCCACTTTCTCTCCGTACAAGTAATGTCTCCAGATCTTCAATGCAAAAACGACAGCTGCTAACTCTAGATCATGTGTAGGATAATTCCTCTCATATTCTTTGAGTTGTCGCGAGGCATAGGCTATGACTTTCCCATGTTGTATGAGAACACATCCTAACCCTTTGCCCGAAGCATCGCTGTAAATAACAAATCCATCCGAACCAGATGGTATTGTTAGAACAGGTGCCGAAATAAGTCTCCTCTTGAGCTCTTGGAAGCTCTTCTCGCATTCCTCTCTCCAAACGAATTTCGTATCTTTCCGAGTCAACTGAGTTAATGGAGTAGCGATTCGAGAAAATCCCTCTACGAACCTCTGATAATAACCAGCTAAGCCCAGAAAGCTTCGTACTTCAGTCACCGACTTAGGTTGCTCCCAGCTTTGTATTGCTTCAATCTTCGCCGGGTCCACAGATACTCCACGTTCCGATACCACGTGCCCAAGGAATGCTACTTCCTCAAGCCAGAACTCGCATTTCTTCAGCTTAGCATATAGCTTGTTCTCACGAAGCTTTTGAAGTACTAACTTCAAATGGTGTTCATGATCTTCACGGCTTTTAGAATAGATGAGGATGTCATCAATAAAGACAACAACGAATTGATCCAAATACTCCTTAAATACACGGTTCATCATATCCATGAAAGCAGCAGGAGCATTAGTCAATCCAAAAGACATGACTAAGAACTCATAATGCCCGTACCGTGTTCTGAAAGCAGTCTTTAGAATATCCTCAGTTTTAATCTTCAACTGATGATATCCAGAACGAAGATCGATCTTTGAAAAGAATTGCGCTCCTTGCAACTGGTCGAACAAGTCATCAATACGAGGTAACGGATACCTATTCTTGATGGTGACATGGTTCAACTCCCGATAGTCAATACAAAGTCGCATACTCCCGTCTTTCTTCTTTACGAATAAAACAGGAGCACCCCAAGGAGACGTACTAGGACGAATAAAACCGATGTCTAACAATTCTTGTAATTGGATCTTTAACTCCTGAAGTTCAATAGGAGCCATTCGATATGGGGTTTTAGAAATGGGCTTTGTACCGGGCTCAAGGTCAATAAAGAATTCAACTTCACGTTCTGGGGGTAGACCGGGAAGTTCTTCGGGAAATACATCAGGAAACTCATTAACAACGGAAATATTATTCAAATCTGATGTATTCTGGTTTAGATCAGTGACATGAGCTAAGAAAGCTTGACATCCGTTTTTCAATAAACGAATAGCCTTGGGATTTGAAATGATATTGACTGATTTTAGTGGTTTGGTGGTTTGAATTCGTACAACAGGTTGATTAGGAATATGAAAACTAACAACCTTACGAAAACAATCAATTTTGGCATGGTAAGTGGTTAACCAGTCAATTCCTAAAATCACGTCAAATGCAAGTATTTTCAAAGATATAAGATCAACAGGTAAGGTAAGGGTACCAATCTGAATCAAGCAAGATTTGTAAACTGTAGATGTAACAAAGGTTTCTCCTAACGGGGTTTAAACAGATAAGTCAAAGTCTAATTTATCAGAAGTCAAGTTCAAACGTTGAGCACAAGCAGGTGAAATAAAGGAATGGGTAGCACCTGTATCTAACAAGGTATAAACTTCGCAAGAGTTTATGATCAGCTTACCCGTAATCACCTCGTGTGGATTCCTCGCGTTTTGGGCTGTCACGACAAACGCTCTTCCAGGAATCACCGACTTTGACTTGTCTGCAACCGCCTTTGGAATCACCACCCCCGCTGAACTTGGTTTCGTAACAGGACAATCTCGAGCTATATGTCCTTCTTTTCCACAGTTATAGCATCCTTTGAATTGTTGTGGGCAGTTTGGGCTGATATGTCCCTCTTTCCCGCATTTAAAGCATACGACCGGTGGTCGTTCTCCTCCCCTCGAAACAGTTGATGCTGGTGCTGATGTTGACATCTTCGCGTTCTCATTGTTGTACCTTCTCTTCTTGAAATCTCCTCCCGATTCGCTTCTTCTACTATCATGGCCACGATAACCACTGGAGTGGTTACCGCTTCTGTCATACTTTCCTCCTCGCTGGTTGTCATTGCTCCGATGACTGCTGCCACCGGTACGACCTTGGTTGTGGTCCCTCGGTTGAACATAATCATTATCTCGTTCTAATAACTGGGCCCTGTTTACTACATCCGAATATAAAGAAAATTTATGAGAAATGAGGTATTGACGTATTTCGGGTTTCAAACCTCTTAGAAACATCCGCGTCATACGTTCCTCATTCTCCACCAAATGAGGTGCAAACCTGGACAGCTCCGCGAACTTAGCCTCGTATTGGGATACCGTCATGTTGTTTTGCTCGAGTCTGATAAACTCTACTTCCTTCATATGACGAATACTTTCAGGAAAGTACTTGTCATTGAACAGTTTTTGGAACGCTTCCCAAGACATCTTAAGTGCGGCAGGCTGGGTACGTTTCACAGATTCCCACCAGTAATCTGCCTCTCCACGGAACATAAACGTGGCGAATGGAACCTTCTGTTCCTCTGTACATCCCAAGACATCAAATATCTTGGTAATTTGTTTAATCCACGTCTCCGCCTTGATCGGATCTGGCTTTCCCAGAAACTCTGGTGGTCCCAATTCTTTGAACTGCTTAGCAGTGACAGCTCGCGGTTGTTATTATCTCCACCTGTATGTTGCACACGAGTCTCCCTCGTCTGATTTTGCATAAACTGCAAAAAACTTCTAAACAACTCATCGTTTATCGTCTGACCAGCGTTATTTTCAGGATGAACATTGCCTTCTTGTTGCACGTTCTCCTGGTTAACGATTAAAGGTGTCTCCACGGTCTCATTCACTTCGTTGTTAACATTCTCAGCTGCCATTCTCAAATACTGCCATAAAACAAGGGTTAATTAAACAAATTAACATATCACATATTAACCCTATGCTCCGACTGACCAATTAAATACCACATAAGCTTAGGTAGGACACACTAGCGAAAGATTTACTCGTCTCTCCCCTCCTAGTTCTATTCCCCGATCTCCGCCAGAGATCATATCCCTAAGCTCTGATACCAACTGTGACGCCCCCATAATAGGTCCATTCAACCCAACCCATTCTGAGTCGCCAAATACATGGTACAGAATTCAAATACAAACTTTATATCATACGGTCGTGCAAAATACGACCACACAACTGTGAGTGTCAATACAAATATGTAGAAAATATTAAGATTCAAACTAAGTCCTCATTACAATTATTATCACACTATTTATCAGAAATAGTGAGGACTACAACTGCTCTAACTCGGACCATCACTCTGTCCCCCGACTAGTTCCCGCAACATTCTCATTTCCTGAAGAGGAAAACAGATGAAAAGGGTGAGCTCAACTAGCTCAGTAAAGAATATTATGACTAAGATAATGGAAAATAAATTATCGTTAGCCTTCAATAAATCAGATAAAATATAATGGACAACCAATCTTAGATCAATATTCGCAGCGGAAATAACAATTCATTAGAAGAGTTAAGCAGAGAATCAAGTCTACTATCTTCTATGATTTAAAAGTCCATCATCAATATTTTATCCCTGTAACATCAATCAATATACATCTCGAATCAATATTCATCTTTGCACTGCAGGCCAAAGATATTTATTTGTATCATCAGTGGTCATATTCATCTCAACACCTGTCATCTTTGCACTACAGGCCAAAGATATTCATCAGGTAATCATTCATCTTTGCTCTACAGGCCAAAGATATTCATCAAGTAATCATTCATCTTTGCTCTACAGGCCAAAGATATTCAGTTACATCACCTTTTAGGACTGAGAATGATGAAAAATATTTAAAAAAAACGAATCTAGTGAGATAAAAGACAAAGACTAAGGATTCGTATTTTAGTATATCCAATTCAAAAATACCTCGTAATAATCAATTATGGAGCAAAATTCAAGAATAGAGCTCAAAACTTGGATACAATCAAAGATAGTAACCTTAACAAACAATTTGGACAAATAGAAGAAAATTTAATTTTTCGTGAATAGTGCCATATACGTGAATAGTGCCGTATACGTGAATAGTAACCCGGACGGAAAAAGTAAGAATTTCATAACAAAATTCATGACAATATTTCTGTATAATGATATTGAAAAGAATAACATCATTTACGAAAGAAATAACATCCCTTACCTCAAAAAGATAGTACCTCTGACTGGAATATCGGATATAATATCGAAGAAAACTTGCGCTGAATACTAATACTCAAAGTATTGAAATACTCACAAAAATACGCTCGATATTATAGAGAGAGAAAACTTCTGATTCTGGTGTGATTTTCAATTCTAACCTAAGCACCCTATTTATAGGAAAAGCTTAGGATGCCAAAGGAGACTAAATAAATAAAATATTATTATTTTTTAAAAAATTCCGCCGCCGGCTGCTAAGAAAATCAAAATTTTCAACCAACAACCAAAAGTGGGGCCCACCATTTTATTTAAAAAATATTTATTTTCCGAAACTTCAATAATTCATAACAAATAGCCCCTTAGTCAGAAAAATACAAATTCTATGTCCTTTCATAGGAAATTTAATTCTCTACAACTTTGTAGAAGGAAGTTTTTCCAAATTTCAAACATAAATTATCCGAAATCCATAAACAGATGATTTCTCACACCAAAATATTGATAAAAACTCATCAACGCCAATTCCTTCTTTAATATCCACAAAATAAATATTTCCTTATCATATAAATCAATAATTAATTATTCATAAATAATATTACAGAACTACAATATTGACAACCAGGTCGTTCCCAGGAAAGAGGGGCCTTCCGATAAGGACTTCTCCTTACTGGCGCGCAATTAAATAACCCCTCCTAGACAGAACTTCCTTAGACATTGTCAATAATGCTATCTAATAATATTATTCAAATAATATGAATTATTGAGTTGATAACGTGAAATACTGTGCAATGACAACTATTGAATCAATACTACAAAATATCAACTGTAGCCATTATTGAATCAATCATATAAAATGGCAACGTAGCAATTATTGAGTCAATAAAATATCAATGTAACAATTATTGAGTCAATAATGTAAAATATCAACGTAGCAATTATTGAGTCAATAATATAAAATATTGAACAGTAATTACTGTAACAATAATTGAGTAATGGCTTCTCATGTAAGACTCAATAATTCAAAATACTCTGCAATACCGTGTGCTACTATGCAACACCGTGTATCACTGTATTTTAACCACCGGGTATTTCAACAGTACTAACGGTAACAACTACGCCGTTATCTTGTAAAAAGTTATTTCTGTCGCTTTCTATATCCGACAGTTATTCCGTTGTGGGGGCCCACAAATAGCTGCGCTGTCGTACGAATATTCCCCGACAACAAGAATATTCCACGACCAAACGAATATTCCCCGACAACCAGAATAATTTATAACCACTTGCCCATTTTAAAAATGTTTGCACATTTCACCCATAACTTTCATATTTATCAAATTAACACCTTACTATTTCGAAATAATATATAAAGAAAATTAAATCTTTATTCATAAAAGTTGGGGTCTTACATTGACAGTGGCATTAAGTTGATACTCGCTCCCAGATCACATAATGCTTTTCCCACAAACTAGTTCCTGATTCAGCAAGGGATGTTGAAACTCCCCGGATCCTTCAATTTTGGCGGCAGCTTTCTCTGCAGAATTGCGCTACATTCTTCCGTTAATGCCACAGTTTCATACTCGCTCAACCGACGTTTTTTCGATAGTATGTCTTTCATAAACTTCATGTAACTGGGCATTTGCTCTAGTGCCTCGGCGAACGAAATATTGATATGTAGCTTCTTGAACACTTCCAGAAACTTTGTGAACTGTTGCTGTAGTTTCTGCTTACGGAGCCTTTGTGGAAATGGCGGTGGAGGGTAAACTACTGGTGTAGCCACTTGTTCATTTTCTGTAGGTTTTTCTCCTGCTTCCCTTTCCACTGTTTGTTCATTATTGGTTTCAGTGTGCTCTTCGGTTCCCGACTTCTCCAAATTCTGCTCCACTAACTATTTTTTTTTTCATGTATTTTTGATGTATCTGACGATTTTCGTCAGCGTTCTCCTTTAGCTCTTTTCCACATTGAAGCAAAATGGCGTTGCATTGCTCATAACCTCCCCTTGGATTCTTTTCTGTGTCACTTGGCAAAGCTCCTTGGGGTCGATTATTCAGTGCACTCGCTATCTGTCCCATCTGAATCGTTAGATTCTTCATATCCACCGCAAGAGCCTTCGTTTCTTTCCTCGCCATTTCATTTTCTGTTCTGACTCTGGCTATAGCTTCTTCCTAACCTAGCTTTTCCTCCTGTTGTGGTGCTGCCTGTTGCTGCGGATTCTGAAAACCAGGAGGGTATGGTTGTCGTGGAGCCTGTTGTTGGTTCTGTGTGTTACTCCATGAGAAGTTCGGGTAGTTTCTGTTCCCTTGATTATATGTATTCTGGTATGTGTTGGCTGATCTGTTATAGTTACCCACATAATTAACTGCAGCTGGGTTGATTGCACACTGTTCAATCGGATGTTCTCCTGCACAAAGTTCGCATACGACTGCTACCTGCTGCATGTTTCCCTTTGTCATGGTCTCAATACTCTTTTGTAACGAAGCCAGCTGTGCCAATATAGCTGTTGAATTATCCAATTGCAGAACACCCGCTACTGTGGGCTAAGTCAATCTTTCAGTCGGCCATTGGTACACATTCGAAGCCATCGTTTCTATAAATGCCCATCCGTCCTCAAATTTCTTCGTCAGAAAAGCTCCCTGTGACGCTGCATCAATGCTAGACCGTATCTGACTCGATACTCCATTATAAAAATTACTCAACTGCATCCATGGTGGAAATCCGTGATGAGGGCACTTCCTCAACAATTCTTTGTATCTTTCCCATGCTTCATACAGTGGATCCCCTTGATACTGTGCGAATGCAGATATCTCCAACCTTATCTTGTGTGTCTTTGATGGTGGAAAGAACTTGGCCAAAAATTTCTGTGCTAGATCATTCCATGTTGTAATTGACCCCGGTGGTTCAGAATGTAGCCAAGCCTTTGCCTTGTCTCTGAGCGAGAATGGGAATAACCTCAACTTGAGTGCATCGTCTGACACTCCATTGCACTTGAAAGTGTCGCAGATTTCTATAAAAGTGAAGATATGATCATTCGGATCATCATTCGGAAGACCCCCAAACTGACATGTGTTCTGCTCCATCTGTATTGTTCCAGGCTTAATCTCAAAGTTATTTGCATTAATTGCTAGCCTGGCTATACTTGAATGGATTTCTGAGATTTTTGGTATATCATAATCCTTCATTGGTTTGTCTTCCTGTTGTTGGTCCGCCATGTTTGTTTTAGGTATTTTAAATTCCTGTCGATTCTTTGCAATCCACTCAGTTACCCCCCGAAACCGTTTGTCAATATCGTCCTTAAAGGGCAACAACTCTGGTTTTTTCGATCTAGTTTTCATGCACTAATCGAAAGTACCTGAAATATCCAAACAAACAAAAATAAGAATAAATATATATATGTTTAATTAAAATTGATCTACTTAAATCGATATTGTAAGTAATAAACGCAATTACTGTCCCCCACAACGGCGCCAAAAATTTGTTGGGTATTTTCTACGCGCAACACGCAAGTGTACGTGATCAACAAGTAATACAATGATAAATCAAAGATCGTACCCACAGAGACAATAATTACTATTTAATCGAACAAGTACCAATTTTAGAGTATTTCAACTTTATCAAACTATCAGCAAAAAGATATGTTCTTCTATAACTAAATTAATAAAGAAAGTAACCACACACTAAATCGAGATCTTAACAGAATTGAGAGAATTAAGCCTACAACTTCACTTATTATTTCACTTCAGATAATATCTTTTGTCCCCAATTTATTTCAATTACCCCCGGGTTATTAATCGAAAACACTAATGTAGATAAAACCACCTCACGATGCATAATATCCGTACTTATTTGTATCCACATACGATAGATTCAAATAAGACATCCCAATTAACCAACTCACTATATTTCTATGTGAATTACAATTAATTAAAATTTATTACCAAGTTCTCTTTCAGATTACATATGGCGTAAAGGAATACATCTATCCTAAACACGAATCACAAATTCCATCTATGCAAAATTCACAAACATATGTCACTATGGCCAGTTCTAATCTCCTATGTTCCTTCACAAGTTCATAAGAAATAACAGAATAATCGTTGATTAGGCAATTATATAAATTAATCACACATATAGTGAATAACCTGGGAATAACTTCCATAAACTGAATTTAAAAATAATTAATTCTCCATTACATAATAAGATCCGTTATAGGCTTAAATAAATAATTAGTTCATAATGAATAAAATAAAATCCATGATCCACAGAGTACTAATCATAAAAAATACAAAGATAATATGGATTGAAAAAGATAAGAATATAAAACTCCTATCGTTACTGTCTCCAAATTACTCCGTGTTCCTCCGATCATGGTCCTTGTCAATTCTCCTCTTCCGATTTTAGATCCCAGAATTATAATAGTTCAAGTTGTCTAGGTCTCTTTATTGTATTTAAATCTCATAATAAAACTCCTCACCCTTAGCAGGTCACGTGCCTTTTTCGTATTCGCCAACAGCCTTCAATTCCCTTTTAATGCCAAAGTCCCACTCTTTTTATATAATATAAGCCCACAATTCTTGTTGCACCTGACAGCCCCACATACCGAAACGAAAAAAGAGAGCAGCCACTTGTATTGGGTCTATTAGTGCATTAGAGTCCAAATAATGAAAGTAAACCAAAGTCCTTTTTTGCAATTGCTGATTTCGTGGCTCCCTTGTATTGGGTCAAGTCCCTTTTTAATCCTCTTGTACTGTAGCCCACTTGTATTTCTAATTGCTAATCACACAATCCGAGACGGTAAAGGAGTCCAGCTGATTTTCTCAAGCCTCCCCGCCCCAGTTGGGAATTCCTTCACAAACGCCCCACCCCAGTGGGGCAGTGCACTATTCGGGTGCTGATTTATTCCATGCATCCGCTCTAGCGATGAATTGACTCTAATGGACCTCGCCCCCGCGGGGTTCACCTCAAGTAATGCTAAAATTTTATCTTTTAGGCTCTTTTTCATCCCGTTCGTTTCCTGCACATAAAATATAAACTCGAGGTAAATTGCTAATAAAATCACTTGAAAACCACGAGATTCAAGCTATAATGAATATCGATTAGTGGATATTAAACTCACTCATCAAGCTTGCTATACATGCAGGTCAAAGGATCACATGGCTCGTGATTACCCGAAGAAGCCAACTAGAGGGTCGAATAGAGGAAGAGGAAATAAAAGCGGCAACACTTTGACTATCATTGGACCACCGCAGACGAGCCGACCCACCTCCAGAACATTCAACATGACCGTGCAGGATGCTGTGCAGTCAAAGGATGTGGTGTCAGGTATCATTTCGGTCAATAGTATTAATGCTTATGTATTATTTGATTCGGGTGCTACTTGCTCATTTATATCCGATGACTTTGCTAAGAATTTAGACTTGCCTAAGGAGGAATTAATTCACCCTTTGAACATAGAGATTGCGAATAGGGAGGTTATTTCTGTTAGGTATGTACACAAGGACTGTAGATTGAACATTAAGGGTCACAAGTTGATGGTAGACTTAATTCCGATAAAACTTGGGGAATTTGATGTTATACTGGGCATGGATTGGTTGTTTAACAATGGGGTGGTAATTGATTGCCAGAGGAAATCTGTGTACCTTACGACTCCGTCGAAGGTAGTATTTTATAGCAGCAAATCGCCTAGACAAGCAAGTTGTCTGACAATTATGCAGGCCAAGAGATTATTGAAACAAGATTGTGTAGGGTACTTAGCCTACATAATGGATACTCGAAATGAGAGTCCAAAGTTGGAAGAGATATCAATTGTGAAAGAATTTGAGAATGTGTTTTCGAGCGATTTTCCAGGACTTCTACCGGATAGAGAGATAGAGTTCGTGATTGACTTAGTATGGGGGACTGCTCCGATATCGAAAGCCCCATACAGAATGGCTCCAGTAGAAATGAAGGAGTTAATGGTTCAACTGCAGGAATTACTGGACAAGAAGTATATTCAGCCGAGCGTATCGCCGTGGGGAGCGCCGGTGTTGTTCTTCAAGGAAAAAGATTGGTCAATGTGGCTTTATATTGATTATAGGGAATTGAACAAAGTCACGATCAAGAATAAATATCCTTTGCCAAGGATCGATGATTTGTTCGATCAGCTGAAGGGAGCAAGGTACTTCTCGAAAATAGATTTGAGAAGCGAATATCATCAGTTGAAGGTAAGGAGAGAAGATGTACCGAAGACGACCTTTAGAACCCGGTATGGGAATTACGAGTTCTTGGTGATGTCATTTTGTGACGCCCCCCAGAATAGGTCCAGTCAACCCAACCCATTCTTAGTCGCCAAATACATGGTACAGAATTCAAATACAAACTTTATATCATACGGTCGTGCAAAATACGACCACACAACTGTGAGTGTCAATACAAATATGTAGAAAATATTAAGATTCAAACTAAGTCCTCATTACAATTATTATCACACTATTTATCAGAAATAGTGAGGACTACTACTGCTCTAACTCGGACCATCACTCTGTCCCCCGACTAGTTCCCGCAACATTCTCATTTCCTGAAGAGGACAACAGATGAAAAGGGTGAGCTCAACTAGCTCAGTAAAGAATATTATGACTAAGATAATGGAAAATAAATTATCGTTAGCCTTCAATAAATCAGATAAAATATAATGGACAACCAATCTTAGATCAATATTCGCAGCGAAAATAACAATTCATTAGAAGAGTTAAGCAGAGAATCAAGTCTACTATCTTCTATGATTTAAAAGTCCATCATCAATATTTTATCCCTGTAACATCAATCAATATACATCTCGAATCAATATTCATCTTTGCACTGCAGGCCAAAGATATTCATTTGTATCATCAGTGGTCATATTCATCTCAACACCTGTCATCTTTGCACTACAGGCCAAAGATATTCATCAGGTAATCATTCATCTTTGCTCTACAGGCCAAAGATATTCATCAAGTAATCATTCATCTTTGCTCTACAGGCCAAAGATATTCAGTTACATCACCTTTTAGGACTGAGAATGATGAAAAATATTTTAAAAAAACGAATCCGGTGAGATAAAAGACAAAGACTAAGGATTCGTATTTTAGTATATCCAATTCAAAAATACCTCGTAATAATCAATTATGGAGCAAAATTCAAGAATAGAGCTCAAAACATGGATACAATCAAAGATAGTAACCGTAACAAGCAATTTGGACAAATAGAAGAAAATTTAATTTTTTCGTGAATAGTGCCGTATACGTGAATAGTAACCCCGACGGAAAAAGTAAGAATTTCATAACAAAATTCATGACAATATTTCTGTATAATGATATTGAAAAGAATAACATCATTTACGAAAGAAATAACATCCCTTACCTCAAAAAGATAGTACCTCTGACTGGAATATCGGATATAATATCGAAGAAAACTTGCGCTGAATACTAATACTCAAAGTATTGAAATACTCACAAAAATACGCTCGATATTATAGAGAGAGAAAACTTCTGATTCTGGTGTGATTTTCAATTCTAACCTAAGCACCCTATTTATAGAAAAAACTTAGGATGCCAAAGGAGACTAAATAAATAAAATATTATTATTTTAAAAAAAAATTCCGCCGCCGGCTGTTAAGAAAATCAAAATTTTCAACCAACAACCAAAAGTGGGGCCCACCATTTTATTTAAAAAATATTTATTTTCTGAAACTTCAATAATTCATAACAAATAGCCCCTTAGTCAGAAAAATACAAATTCTATGTCCTTCCATAGGAAATTTAATTCTCTACAACTTGCAGAAGGAAGTTTTTCCAAATTCCAAACATAAATTATCCGAAATCCATAAAAAGATGATTTCTCACACCAAAATATTGATAAAAACTCATCAGCGCCAATTCCTTCTTTAATATCCACAAAATAAATATTTCCTTATCATATAAATCAATAATTAATTATTCACAAATAATATTACAGAACTACAATATTGACAACCAGGTCGTTCCCAGGAAAGAGGGGCCTTCCGATAAGGACTTCTCCTTACTGGCGCGCAATTAAATAACCCCTCCTAGACAGAACTTCCTTAGACATTGTCAATAATGCTATCTAATAATATTATTCAAATAATATGAATTATTGAGTTGATAACGTGAAATACTGTGCAATGACAATTATTGAATCAATACTACAAAATATCAACTGTAGCCATTATTGAATCAATCATATAAAATGGCAACGTAGCAATTATTGAGTTAATAAAATATCAATGTAACAATTATTGAGTCAATAATGTAAAATATCAACGTAGCAATTATTGAGTCAATAATATAAAATATTGAACAGTAATTACTGTAACAATAATTGAGTAATGGCTTCTCACGTAAGACTCAATAATTTGAAATACTGTGCAATACCGTGTGCTACTATGCAACACTGTGTATCACTGTATTTTAACCACCGGATATTTCAACAGTACTAACGGTAACAACTACGCCGATATCTTGTAAAAAAATTATTTCTGTCGCTTTCTATATCCGACAGTTATTCCGTTGTGGGGGCCCACAAATAGCTGCGCTGTCGTACGAATATTCCCCGACAACAAGAATATTCCACGACCAAACGAATATTCCCCGACAACCAGAATAATTTATAACCACTTGCTCATTTTAAAACTGTTTGCACATTTCACCCATAACTTTCATATTTATCAAATTAACACCTTACTATTTCGAAATAATATATAAAGAAAATTAAATCTTTATTCATAAAAGTTGGGGTCTTACAACCTCCCCTCCTTATGAAATTTCTTCCTCGAAATTGACGTACGTACCTGGTATGTCGAAAAGGTGAGGATACCTCGCTTTCATTTCCGATTCCAACTCCCAGGTCATTTCCTCAATTGCATGGTTTCTCCACAAAACTTTAACTTGAGGTATAATTTTCGAGCGTAGGACATGCTCCTTCCTATCCAAGATCTTGACAGGTACCTCCTCGTACGTTAAATCTTCAGCTATCTCGTCTGGTTCTAACTCAATAATGCGGTTTGGATCCTTCACATATTTACGTAACACGGATATGTGAAACACGTTATGAACACGAGACATGCTTGGAGGTAAAGCGAGTCTATAGGCCACATTTCCTATTCGGTCAAGAATCTCGAATGGACCAATGAATCGTGGATTAAGCTTTCCTCTCTTCCCAAACCTCGTAACTCCTTTCCACGGAGCAACACGTAATAACACATGGTCTCCAACATTAAATTCCACGTCCTTTCGATGAAGATCCGCATAACTCTTTTGTCGATCTTGTGCGGTTTGTATACGTTGTCGAATCATTTGGATCTTTTCTGTAGTCATACGTACTAACTCCGGTCCCAACAATGTTGTTTCACCCACCTCGTTCCAACATACTGGAGAGCGACACTTTCTCCCATACAATGCCTCGAATGGAGCTACGCCTATACTTGCCTGATAACTGTTGTTGTAGGAGAATTCCACCAATGGTAAATATTTATCCCAACTCCCTTTGAAGTCTTGAACACAGAGTCTCAATAGATCTTCAAGAGTTTGGATAGTCCTTTCCGATTGTCCGTCTGTTTGAGGATGATAAGCCGAACTTAATCGTAAATCCGTGCCCATAGCTTTCTGCAAACTGATCCAAAATTGTGAAGTAAATCTGGGATCACGATCCGAAACTATGGATACTGGCATGCCATGCAACCTCACAATCTCATTCACGTACATATGAGCAAGACGTTCAAGAGAATAAGTCTCTCGTATCGGCAAGAAATGAGCAGACTTGGTTAATCTATCAACAATAACCCAAATCGCATCTAAGCCTTGAGAAACCTTGGGAAGACCCGTAACGAAATCCATCGTAATGTGTTCCCACTTCCATTTCGGAATATCCAGTGGTTGCAATGGACCCTTCGGTACGTGATGCTTCGCCTTTACACGTTGACAAATTAAACATTTCGAAATGAACTCCGCGATCTCTCTCTTCATATTTCTCCACCAAAATGTATGTCGAAGATCACGATACATTTTAGTACTCCCAGGATGGATTGCAAATGGTGTGTTGTGTGCCTCCATCATGATTCTATACTTCAAGTCGGAATCGTTAGGAACACAAAGTCTGGAGTTGACTCGAAGTATTCCATCTTCATCGATTCTCGCTTCTGGAATTGCACCTTCTTGCACCTTCTTCTTCATCTTCATCAGCTCCGCATCCGTAGCTTGAGCAGCTTTAACTTTATCAATCAAAGCTGGTTCTACGCGTATACTTGACATCATCGCACTCGTTCCCACATATGATCTTCTACTCAACGCGTCAGCTACCACGTTCGCTTTTCCAGGATGGTATTGGATAGTATGATCGTAATCTTTCAATAGCTCAAGCCAACGTCGTTGCCGCATGTTGAGTTCCTTCTGAGTGAAGAAATATTTAAGGCTCTTATGATCCGTATAAATCTCCACTTTCTCTCCGTACAAGTAATGTCTCCAGATCTTCAACGCAAAAACGACAGCTGCTAACTCTAGATCATGAGTAGGATAATTCCTCTCATATTCTTTGAGTTGTCGCGAGGCATAGGCTATGACTTTCCCATGTTGCATGAGAACACATCCTAACCCTTTGCCCGAAGCATCGCTGTAAATAACAAATCCATCCGAACCAGATGGTATTGTTAGAACAGGTGCCGAAATAAGTCTCCTCTTGAGCTCTTGGAAGCTCTTCTCGCATTCCTCTCTCCAAACGAATTTCGTATCTTTCCGAGTCAACTGAGTTAATGGAGTAGCGATTCGAGAAAATCCCTCTACGAACCTCCGATAATAACCAGCTAAGCCCAGAAAGCTTCGTACTTCAGTCACCGACTTAGGTTGCTCCTAGCTTTGTATTGCTTCAATCTTCGCCGGGTCCACAGATACTCCACGTTCCGATACCACGTGCCCAAGGAATGCTACTTCCTCAAGCCAGAACTCGCATTTCTTCAGCTTAGCATATAGCTTGTTCTCACGAAGCTTTTGAAGTACTAACTTCAAATGGTGTTCATGATCTTCACGGCTTTTAGAATAGATGAGGATGTCATCAATAAAGACAACAACGAATTGATCCAAATACTCCTTAAATACACGGTTCATCATATCCATGAAAGCAGCAGGAGCATTAGTCAATCCAAAAGACATGACTAAGAACTCATAATGCCCGTACCGTGTTCTGAAAGCAGTCTTTGGAATATCCTCAGTTTTAATCTTCAACTGATGATATCCAGAACGAAGATCGATCTTTGAAAAGAATTGCGCTCCTTGCAACTGGTCGAACAGGTTATCAATACGAGGTAACGGATACCTATTCTTGATGGTGACATGGTTCAACTCCCGATAGTCAATACAAAGTCGCATACTCCCGTCTTTCTTCTTTACGAATAAAACAGGAGCACCCCAAGGAGACGTACTAGGACGAATAAAACCGATGTCTAACAATTCTTGTAATTGGATCTTTAACTCCTGAAGTTCAATAGGAGCCATTCGATATGGGGTTTTAGAAATGGGCTTTGTACCGGGCTCAAGGTCAATAAAGAATTCAACTTCACGTTCTGGGGGTAGACCGGGAAGTTCTTCGGGAAATACATCAGGAAACTCATTAACAACGGAAATATTATTCAAATCTGATGTATTCTGGTTTAGATCAGTGACATGAGCTAAGAAAGCTTGACATCCGTTTTTCAATAAACGAATAGCCTTGGGATTTGAAATGATATTGACTGATTTTAGTGGTTTGGTGGTTTGAATTCGCACAACAGGTTGATTAGGAATATGAAAACTAACAACCTTACGAAAACAATCAATTTTGGCATGGTAAGTGGTTAACCAGTCAATTCCTAAAATCACGTCAAATGCAAGTATTTTCAAAGATATAAGATCAACAGGTAAGGTAAGGGTACCAATCTGAATCAAGCAAGATTTGTAAACTGTAGATGTAACAAAGGTTTCTCCTAACGGGGTTTAAACAGATAAGTCAAAGTCTAATTTATCAGAAGTCAAGTTCAAACGTTGAGCACAAGCAGGTGAAATAAAGGAATGGGTAGCACCTGTATCTAACAAGGTATAAACTTCGCAAGAGTTTATGATCAGCTTACCCGTAATCACCTCGTGTGGATTCCTCGCGTTTTGGGCTGTCACGACAAACGCTCTTCCAGGAATCACCGACTTTGACTTGTCTGCAACCGCCTTTGGAATCACCACCCCCGCTGAACTTGGTTTCGTAACAGGACAATCTCGAGCTATATGTCCTTCTTTTCCACAGTTATAGCATCCTTTGAATTGTTGTGGGCAGTTTGGGCTGATATGTCCCTCTTTCCCGCATTTAAAGCATACGACCGGTGGTCGTTCTCCTCCCCTCGAAACAGTTGATGCTGGTGCTGATGTTGACATCTTCGCGTTCTCATTGTTGTACCTTCTCTTCTTGAAATCTCCTCCCGATTCGCTTCTTCTACTATCATGGCCACGATAACCACTGGAGTGGTTACCGCTTCTGTCATACTTTCCTCCTCGCTGGTTGTCATTGCTCCGATGACTGCTGCCACCGGTACGACCTTGGTTGTGGTCCCTCGGTTGAACATAATCATTATCTCGTTCTAATAACTGGGCCCTGTTTACTACATCCGAATATAAAGAAAATTTATGAGAAATGAGGTATTGACGTATTTCGGGTTTCAAACCTCTTAGAAACATCCGCGTCATACGTTCCTCATTCTCCACCAAATGAGGTGCAAACCTGGACAGCTCCGCGAACTTAGCCTCGTATTGGGATACCGTCATGTTGTTTTGCTCGAGTCTGATAAACTCTACTTCCTTCATATGACGAATACTTTCAGGAAAGTACTTGTCATTGAACAGTTTTTGGAACGCTTCCCAGGACATCTTAAGTGCGGCAGGCTGGGTACGTTTCACAGATTCCCACCAGTAATCTGCCTCTCCACGGAACATAAACGTGGCGAATGGAACCTTCTGTTCCTCTGTACATCCCAAGACATCAAATATCTTGGTAATTTGTTTAATCCACGTCTCCGCCTTGATCGGATCTGGCTTTCCCAGAAACTCTGGTGGTCCCAATTCTTTGAACTGCTTAGCAGTGACAGCTCGCGTGTTGTTATTATCTCCACCTGTATGTTGCACACGAGTCTCCCTCGTCTGATTTTGCATAAACTGCAAAAAACTTCTAAACATCTCATCGTTTATCGTCTGACCAGCGTTATTTTCAGGATGAACATTGCCTTCTTGTTGCACGTTCTCCTGGTTAACGATTAAAGGTGTCTCCACGGTCTCATTCACTTCGTTGTTAACATTCTCAGCTGCCATTCTCAAATACTGCCATAAAACAAGGGTTAATTAAACAAATTAACATATCACGTATTAACCCTATGCTCCGACTGACCAATTAAATACCACATAAGCTTAGGTAGGACACACTAGCGAAGGATTTACTCGTCTCTCCCCTCCTAGTTCTATTCCCCGATCTCCGCCAGAGATCATATCCCTAAGCTCTGATACCAACTGTGACGCCCCCATAATAGGTCCATTCAACCCAACCCATTCTGAGTCGCCAAATACATGGTACAGAATTCAAATACAAACTTTATATCATACGGTCGTGCAAAATACGACCACACAACTGTGAGTGTCAATACAAATATGTAGAAAATATTAAGATTCAAACTAAGTCCTCATTACAATTATTATCACACTATTTATCAGAAATAGTGAGGACTACTACTGCTCTAACTCGGACCATCACTCTGTCCCCCGACTAGTTCCCGCAACATTCTCATTTCCTGAAGAGGAAAACAGATGAAAAGGGTGAGCTCAACTAGCTCAGTAAAGAATATTATGACTAAGATAATGGAAAATAAATTATCGTTAGCCTTCAATAAATCAGATAAAATATAATGGACAACCAATCTTAGATCAATATTCGCAGCGAAAATAACAATTCATTAGAAGAGTTAAGCAGAGAATCAAGTCTACTATCTTTTATGATTTAAAAGTCCATCATCAATATTTTATCCCTGTAACATCAATCAATATACATCTCGAATCAATATTCATCTTTGCACTGCAGGCCAAAGATATTTATTTGTATCATCAGTGGTCATATTCATCTCAACACCTGTCATCTTTGCACTACAGGCCAAAGATATTCATCAGGTAATCATTCATCTTTGCTCTACAGGCCAAAGATATTCATCAAGTAATCATTCATCTTTGCTCTACAGGCCAAAGATATTCAGTTACATCACCTTTTAGGACTGAGAATGATGAAAAACATTTAAAAAAAACGAATCCAGTGAGATAAAAGACAAATACTAAGGATTCGTATTTTAGTATATCCAATTCAAAAATACCTCGTAATAATCAATTATGGAGCAAAATTCAAGAATAGAGCTCAAAACTTGGATACAATCAAAGATAGTAACCTTAACAAGCAATTTGGACAAATAGAAGAAAATTTAATTTTTTTCGTGAATAGTGCCGTATACGTGAATAGTGCCGTATACGTGAATAGTAACACCGACGGAAAAAGTAAGAATTTCATAACAAAATTCATGACAATATTTCTGTATAATGATATTGAAAAGAATAACATCAGTTACGAAAGAAATAACATCTCTTACCTCAAAAAGATAGTACCTCTGACTGGAATATCGAATATAATATCGAAGAAAACTTGCGCTGAATACTAATACTCAAAGTATTGAAATACTCACAAAAATACGCTCGATATTATAGAGAGAGAAAACTTCTGATTCTGGTGTGATTTTCAATTCTAACCTAAGCACCCTATTTATAGGAAAAGCTTAGGATGCCAAAGGAGATTAAATAAATAAAATATTATTATTTTTTAAAAAATTTCCGCCGCCGGCTCCTAAGAAAATCAGATTTTTCAACCAATAACCAAAAGTGGGGCCCACCATTTTATTTAAAAATATTTATTTTCCGGAACTTCAATAATTCTTAACAAATAGCCCCTTAGTCAGAAAAATACAAATTCTATGTCCTTCCATAGGAAATTTAATTCTCTAGAACTTGCAGAAGGAAGTTTTTCCAAATTCCAAACATAAATTATCCGAAATCTATAAACAGATGATTTCTCACACCAAAATATTGATAAAAACTCATCAGCGCCAATTCCTTCTTTAATATCCACAAAATAAATATTTCCTTATCATATAAATCAATAATTAATTATTCACAAATAATATTACAGAACTACAATATTGACAACCAGGTCGTTCCCAGGAAAGAGGGACCTTCCGATAAGGACTTCTCCTTACTGGCGCGCAATTAAATAACCCCTCCTAGACAGAACTTCCTTATACATTGTCAATAATGCTATCTAATAATATTATTCAAATAATATGAATTATTAAGTTGATAACGTGAAATACTGTGCAATGACAATTATTGAATCAATACTACAAAATATCAACTGTAGCCATTATTGAATCAATCATATAAAATGGCAACGTAGCAATTATTGAGTCAATAAAATATCAATGTAACAATTATTGAGTCAATAATGTAAAATATCAACGTAGCAATTATTGAGTCAATAATATAAAATATTGAACAGTAATTACTGTAACAATAATTGAGTAATGGCTTCTCACGAAAGACTCAATAATTCGAAATACTGTGCAATACCGTGTGCTACTATGCAACACCGTGTATCACTGTATTTTAACCACCGGGTATTTTAACAGTACTAACGGTAACAACTACGCCGTTATCTTGTAAAAAGTTATTTCTGTCGCTTTCTATATCCGACAGTTATTCCGTTGTGGGGGCCCACAAATAGCTGCGCCGTCGTACGAATATTCCCCAACAACAAGAATATTCCACGACCAAACGAATATTCCCCGACAACCAGAATAATTTATAACCACTTGCTCATTTTAAAAATGTTTGCACATTTCACCCATAACTTTCATATTTATCAAATTAACACATTACTATTTCAAAATAATATATAAAAAAAATTAAATCTTTATTCATAAAAGTTGGGGTCTTACACATTTGGTCTAACGAATGCACCTGCGGCATTTATGGACCTAATGAATAGGGTGTTTAAGCCATTTCTAGACAAGTTTGTGGTGGTGTTCATTGATGAAATTTTGGTGTATTCCAAAACTAAGGAGGAACACACTGAACATTTAAGGCTAACTTTGGAATTTCTAAGACGGGAGAAGTTATATGTGAAATTCTCGAAATAGAAATTCTGGTTAGAGCGTGTGCAATTTCTTTGCCACGTGATTGACAAAGATGGGATTTTGGTAGATTCGTCGAAAGTTGAAGCTGTAATAAATAAGGATCAGCCAAAGACACCATTAGAAGTTAGGAGTTTCTTGGGTTTGGAAGGATACTACAGGTAATTTATTCAGGATTTTTCCAAAATCGTAACTCCGTTGACGAATTTGACTAGGAAAACGGTGAAGTTCGTTTGGACGGAAAAGTGTGAGGAAAGTTTTCAAGAATTGAAGAAGAGGTTGAGTAATGCGCCTGTGTTGTCTTTGCCTGATAGGACATGAAATTTCGTGGTATACAGTGATGCGTCAAATAAAGAACTAGGTTGTTTGCTGATGCAGAACGGAAAAGTCATTGCTTATGCATCACGTCAGCTAAAGGACTATGAGAAAGGGTATCCGACCCATGATTTGGAGTTGGCGGTAGTAGTGTTTGCTCTGAAAATATGGAGACACTACCTATATGGAGAGAAGTGTGAGATATATACGGATCATAAGAGTCTGAAGTATATCTTTACACAAAAAAATTTGAATATAAGCCAAAGAAGATGGTTGGAGCTTATCAAGGATTACGATTGCGAGATTCTATACCATCCGGGTAAGGCGAATGTCGTTGTCGATGCCTTAAGCAGAAAGGGTCAGGAGAAGTTAATGTTGTTAACTGATCAGGAGCAGTTGGTAGATGAGATGGCTAAGTTGGAGCTGGAAGTTAAGTATCCGAAGGAATCAGATGAAAAACTATTTCAAGTAAATACTGGTCCAACCTTGATGGATAAGGTGAGAGAAGCACAACTTCATGATGAGGAGTGTGATAAGATCCGAAAGAGAATAACCGATGGTGAAGAAATAGAGTTCAAGATTGATACTGACGGACTGCTACGATTTGAAGGGAGAATCTGGGTTCCGCCAGTACCAGAAGTCAAAGAAGATATTTTGAGTGAAGCTCATAGTTCCAGATATTCAATTCACCCCAGGAGTACGAAGATGTACCAAGATCTCAGGCAGCATTTCTGGTGACCGAATATGAAGAGAGACGTTGCTGAGTATGTTGCGAAATGCCTAACATGTCAGAAAGTCAAAGCAGAACATCAGAGACCAAGTGGATTGTTACAACCGCTGGAGATTCCATAATAGAAGTGGGAGCATATCACGATAGATTTCGTGGTTGGTCTTCCAACGACTCAGAGAGGTTTTGATGCGATATGGGTTATCGTGGATCAACTGACGAACTCAACGCACTTCTTACCAATCAAAAGTAGATTCAATTTGGATCAAATGGCGAAGCTATATATTAAGGAAATCATTTCTAAGCACGGTGTTCCAGTGTGGATTGTATCAGACAGAGATCCGCGTTTCACGTCGAATTTCTAGAAGCAATTAAAGGAGTGCTTGGGAACGCAGTTGAGAATGAGTACAGCGTATCATCCTCAAACTGATGGGCAGAGTGAAAGAACGATCCAGACTTTAGAGGATATGCTAAGAGCTTGAGTTATGGACTTCAAGGGAAGTTGGGATGATCATCTACCGTTGGTGGAATTCACTTACAACAACAGTTACCATGCAAGTATTGGCATGCCGCCTTACGAAGCATTGTACGGCAGGAAATGCAGGACTCCATTATGATGGGATGAGATTGGTAAACGACAACTGTTAGGACTAGAATTGGTACAACATTTCTTCAGAGTTTGAAGTGGGAAGCTTCGTTTTTCTGAAGGTATCTCCCTAGAAAGGGAAGATTCGAAGAAGGAGAAACTGAGTCCCAGATTTATTGGACCTTTTGACATATTACAAAGGGTTGGTAAGGTAGCTTACGAGGTTGCGTTACCTCCGGAATTAGACTATATTCATAATGTTTTCCATATTTCTGTGTTGCGAGCGTACAAACATGATTACAAGCATGTTATAGAGTATGAGCCATTATAATTTGATAAAGACTTAACATATGAAGAAGTTCATGTTCAGATAGTTGACAGGAAAGAGCAAGTACTTAGAAATAAAGTGATACCTTCTGTTAAGGTAATCTGGAGGAACCACAATGCTGAAGAAGCTAGGTGGAAATTCGAAGATGTTATGATGAAAACATATCCTCAGTTATTTGCTTAATTTCTTGTATAACGATTCTGGGGACAGAATCTTTTTAAGTGGGGAAGAATGTGACAAATGAGTTTATTGAGTTGTGATTCTAGGGACAGAATCCTTTTAAGGAGGGAATATTGTAACAAATGAGATTTGTGTATTTTAATTTTAAATATTTATTGAATTAAATAAATATTTTAATTTATTTATTTATTGGGTTGAATAAATAATTGATGTGATTATGTGATAGAATAAATTAATTAATGGTAATATATTAATTAAATTGATGTTTAATATTAAATTAATGTTTAGTAATTTTGTGGTTAAAATTTTAATTTAATTGAGATAATTAAATTAGATGAATTATTATGTGATAATTTGATAGTAGTGATTTAATGAATAATTATAGTGATGTCTAATTTAATTTAATAATTAAATTAGAGAATTACTAATTTGTTACATGAAATTATGATTAATAAATAAATTATAATTGTGTGGCTATTTTATTTATGTGAAAATTTTATTTAATAAGTTGATGTTAACTTTTATTTAATTAAAATGGAATATTGAAATTTAATTAAATAAAGTGTGACATTTAAACTATGTAGTAAATGAGTTATTAAAATAAATTAAAAGAGTTTTAATTTAGTTTTACCAAATAAGCCTTAAGACTTTTAAAATTCTATTTTTAATTCAGTTTCTCCAAACAAGCCATAGTGGCTTTTGATTTTCAAAAATAAAATAACTGATATGTATTTAATAAGGATATTATATACTTGTCAGTTTTTATTTGTATTATATCTATAGCTGTTATATTTTATACTACGTAAGTTAGAAAAGAGATAGAATAGAGAACTTGAGAGAAAAGAGAGAAGGACGAAGAAATTACTCTGTGAAAACAAGAATCCATCATCATCTTCTTCTAAAGCTAATCAAAGGTAATAATCTAAACTTTAAGATTGTTAATTCATGTTTTTCCTTGTTCTTCATGAAAATATATTTTAAAACTTCTCTCTATTTGAGTTTTCATGAGAATTTCTGTATATATGATTTGTATATGTTAAATTGTATATAAAACTGTTATATATGATTTGTATGAGTACTTTAGTTCTTTAATTCATGTAAATATGATGGACATGAAGAAATCATGTTTATAGCAATTTGTAGTGAAGTATTTTAAAAAATGGCTTCTTTGATATAAAAATTAATGTCTAATTCATGCTATTTTATGTAAATTGATTATAGATTGTGATAATATGTTAAGAAACGAAAATAACATGATTTGAATTAAGTGATTTGGTTTAAAAACAACGTCAAAGTGTTTATTTTTGTCAAGAACACTTAACAATAGAGTTTTCTTCAAAAATATTGAATTAAAAGGTTTTAAGTGGGTATTGTGATGTTTATATGTGTTAAATCATGTTAAAAACATTAGTTTATGTTTCTGTAATGTTTTATCTGAATCATATTGGTAAGATTTGTTGTTTGAGCAAAGTTAATAAGCCAAATTAACTTTTCCTGTTATGTTTGCGAGGCTGTCTATATACCACTGTGTCGTGGCGTCGCAGCACCTGTTCTGTGAGTAAACAGAACGCTGTAGCGCCACAGCAGAGTCAGGTGATGTGGCACGGTGCCGCAGCACCAGTTCTATGTGTTAACTAGAGCGCTGCAGTGCCAGGTCCGATTCTGCAGAGCCTTGATGACGTGGCATGGCGCTGCAGCGCCGACTGCAGTTCATTATGTGGCGTTGCAGCGCCACCTATGCAGTTTAGCCAAAAAAATTATTCAAGAGTACAATTCTTTGAGAATGTTAATTAAAGGATTATAAAGGCATGTTAATGGAGTTGAACAGTATATAGTCATATTTTAGTATGAGATTTATGATTATAACTTGATTAATTATTAACAAATTTAAGTTGAACATGAATAATAATAGTAGGTGTGGTTTGATCATGTTATGTTATTAACTAATGATTAAACATAATGAATAAGAGTTGTGAGTTAACTTAGATTGGTTAACTAGTGATGTGACTTAACTATATGGTGACTAATTGTGTTACTATTGTTAATAACGTGTACGCAGGATAATTGTGAAACGAGTTATTATTTGCTAGCTTACACACGAGGCAAGTTTTCTAATCTTTACTTTTTTAATTGGGAAAGTTGTTCTATCCTTTCTTATTTACATTTGAGCAAGTTTCTTAATTCTTACTTTTACATTACGCAAGTTTATATTCCTGACTTGTTATCGATCACTCAAGTTCTTTAATTCCATATTGGACAAATGACTTATTTAGTTTCCTTATTGAAAATAATGCAGCCTTGGCTTAATTGTTCAAGTAATGTTTTATTGTATCTTTCAAATCCTTTAAGTTTACTTCTAAAGCATGACTGTTAAATATGATGTCTATTGTTGTGACTCATAGTTATTCCATAACTCTTGTTATCGAACTCTTAAATTATCGTAAGTTTGATTCAACTACTCCTTAGTTAATGATAGTTGAACTCTAAATTATTCATTGAGCTAATCCAAACCAATCTTTCTTTGGTGCGGACTCGTTAATTAAAGCTGAGATGAACAACCCTATTATTGGGGATTACCATGCGAAAGCATTAAGATGTGTATGAAGGGCTGATCCCCCTAAGTACGAGTTAGAAGTCCATATAGTCTAACGACTGTTAAAGGTTGAAGTAGAAATACTTATAACCTAGGACATAGTTCAAGGTTTTGTGACCCTTAGATGAATTCTAAATCTTGTATTCAATTCTTGATTATCGATTATAGAAAATGTTATTCAATTCAATTGAACTTCTTCAGTGACAATATTATGTTATCCTTATTTATTGTTATTTCAAGTGAGCTTTTGTTTGCTCACTCTTGCATATATAACCATTGCAGCCAAAGTTGAGAAGGTTGATGAGCCATCAACCAATAAGGGCAAAGGCAAGATGAACAAGTAGCGAAGACTTGTTCATATTTATTATGTGGTTTTGTAATAAGACTTAATTTGTTTATGATGTTTTATTTCCGCACTTTATGATGATTATTTAAGGTTAGAAATCTGGGGAACGTTTTGACAATGATGTAATCCTTTTATAAGGAAGATTTATTATTAAGGTTGTAATTTATTTTACATTCCTTATTTATGGACATTTAGTTATGTTTTTTTTAGATAGTGAACACCAAATCCTTTGGAAATGAAGTACCCAGATTTGGGGGTGTCACACATACTGAGCTTGACTTCTCTTACTTTCAATGTACCTTCATGGCTTTGTTTTAAAGTGTCTCATATCTCCTTAGCCGTGTCGCATGACGATACTTTGTCCATCTCGGATTGCACCATGCCACTAAGAAGTGTATTCATTGCCTTAGAATCATAAGAGACCATGTAAGTTTCAATTGAATCCATCTCCATCAAGGTCTTTGGAGTACCATCATTTTTTCTTGGAATAACATGACCATTCTCCACAACCCACCATTCTTAATGATCACTTTTAAGATAGATCCTCATTCAAAATTTCTAGAAGTTGTAATTTTTAGTTATGTATAGCAATGGAGGTATATTGATTGATTGACCTTATTGAATGTTGTTCCCAAATTGTGCCATATTAGAATCTTTCCCTACAAGTCACATTTAAGACCAACATAAGTAGAGTCTTGCTCTGATACCAAATAAAATTTAAATTGGCACACATAGAAGAGGGGTTGAGTAAGTGTGGGAATAAACGATTTCAAATTTTTGTAATTCAAGTAATCTGTAAAAAAAAATTCAAAAATGTGGTATGATGTATTTATGAATTCCGTTTGCTAGATTACCAGTTTATCAAATTTAACAGCAGTTTATTGACAGTTTTTTAAATTAATTTACTTATACTGAATAATAACCTGAGATAAAATTGATAGTTTTCTGATGACATATGCGTGTTCAAGTATTAAGATTATGCTTTACGATTCAAATTGAAGTATGTAATGAACAATTTAAATAAAATAATTAAATGCATGAACACAAAGAAATTTTACGTAGTTCGGCTCCTAATCTAGATTCTAGTGGCTTAATCCAAGTCTAATACCAACAAGTATTGTAGACACTTTTATTAATAACTTTGTTTACAATTAATCCCCTTTACAAAAATAAGTTTCCACAAACTTTGAGTACTTATACTCCCTGAGCACCTTTGCTCCTCGTGCACCTATGCACCCTTAAGCACATATGCTGTCTTTAACTTGCTTGTAAAGACCCCTAATCCAAACCGGATTAGAAACACTAGACTAATCACTTAGCCTATCAACTGTTTAGAGAATTTATTAAGATATGATAACAAGAAAAACAATGATCAAAACAATAATTATATCAATAATTTAAGGCTTAACTAATATGCAATGATCAATAAATTATATAAAGATATAACCAGATTAAACGCGATGAAACGAAGCTGAAATTAATAGTAACTTGATGAAACACAACATCTTTTTAGTAATTCTTCAATAGAAAATTCAATAGGCTTCTTTAAGTATTTGTGACGGGATGATTATCAGAATATATTTTTGTTGTTATGATTCTTAGACCCAATTTATAGTGAATGAAAAATTATAGCCGATTTGAGGATAAAATCAATTAGGTAGTTTGCTAATTGATTTTATAGTAGTTTGGAAAGAATCTTAATTCAACCATAAGTTTGATCAACAAGGTGATTGATTTAGAGATTTATGCCCAAGATTGATATGTTGATGTGAAAAGTAGATTACCAAGTAATAGACAACTTTAGCATGGTCATGTATGCTAGCAGTGTTCTTAATTGAAAATTTGATATGGAAAGAAGTGAATCAATTAAGTAATTCAATTACTTAGTCGGTGGCAACTCAAGATTCTAATATTTAAATGAATAGCTAATGTCCAACAGTAAGGTAACGGATTTATGAATCTGTTACTTAATTATGGTAATTGAAAACTTAGCCTTTCAAAATTAGATATTATTACAAAATATTTTAATCCTCGTTTATTTTGAAAGCTCAATTAATTGTTTCCATTATTAATTAATTGCTTCCATGATTATTTTCATGCAATGCAAACCCTAGAGCCCAGGATCTTTAATTGATTTCTTAGAGACTCAATCCTATCCTCAAGCCTTCATGTCTTCAATCCTTTTTAAACCAAAGCTTCAAGAAATCTTTTGTTGTCTCATCAATATCTTATAATTGCATGAGTAAATATTTAACATAATGAGAAAATCATCATTAAAACTTAAGTTTGGAATATGACTGATTCAACAGAAAATTGTAAACTATTTAAAAAATATTATTCATTATAAGAATTATTAGTGATAATTTAAGTGAAATATCTCAGTTTTGAGCTTGAAAATATCTCAAATTGTTGTTCAAAATCCAATAATGATCTTATAATTTAGAAGAGAAAGAATGTATAAACATAAGTATTTGAATTATTTATAAGCATGAATTAATAATTAAAATATTAGCATATTTATAAAACATTAAAATAATAATCATTATATATAGGCCAGGTTCCGAGTGGGTAGTACAACACCCGTATCTGACCCTGAACTCTCCGAGTTCGAGTAGCACCTGTCTCGTCGGGTTCAGGTAATAATCGCAAGTTCGGGTGTTAATTGGCATCCCTAGATCCCTTAGACAATCGATCACAACATCCACAATGTTCCCGACACTTCGCAAGTCTAGTAAACCCTCCCAATATCCTTAGACTATTTTCAAGAATTCTCCCACTAATTTTCACAATTTTTTGACATTTTCACTCACTTATACAATTATTCTAATATCTAAAAATGATATTAAATAACTCAGAAATAGAATAAATCCCTCTACATTCTAAAATTACCCAACCTTAGTCAATAAATTACAAATTATCTCACTTAGTTTAATTCAATTTGAATTCCCAAAATTCAAATATAAGTTTTAAAATTACAAACCATAGAGCTTCAAAAATATTTTTTTTCAATTTCAAAAAAATTTCAATCTCGGAAACTCAAATTCAATATGTTAAATCTCCTCACAGAAATTCAATATAAAAGAAAATCCTACTCTTTAATTTATAATTTTTTTAAAGTGATTAAACTTAGAAAATTCATAATTAACTTTTCACTTTTCCAAAAAGTATGGAAAAATATTCAGGAAATTAGGAACGTAATTTTGAACAACTTTATCTATAGTAACTTTGGACTAATTATGAATACAAAAAAAAAAAGCCCAAAAAATGGTTTAACACAATATGATGATGTTATAACGTCGATGATGATGTCATCACGTCTTCACCAACGAGACAGTGATGTCATTTCACACCAAAATGTCAACTTAGCCTATCCAACTAATACTCATCATTTCGTATTTATCTACCATATACATGTTGGTTTATATATTAATGATCAAATATTATTGGATTTGAATTATTTAATAGATTTATGTTTTTAATTATTTGGATTATTTTAAATATGCTTGTATATGATAGTATTGGCCCAACTTGAAATAATGGTCCATTGAATATTATCTTTATAATTGGCAAAACTATGTTTTTGGTCACCAAAGTTGGCACGTATTACTGTATACCTGATTGAACTTTTAATTTGTCAAATTAACTAACTGAATTAATTAAAATTCTTAAATTGGGTCATTCTGTCAAATCTGGCTAACGACTGTTAAAAATTTTCTGACGTGGAAGCAAAAAAAAGGGAAAATAAAAGAGGAAATGACATGGCCTTATCAACGTGGCTTATGCGGCAAAATAGAAAACTCGTTACACTAACATTCAGCCAAATCCAAATCATATCTCTGTCCAACTTCAGACAGTGAGAAACAGAGAGAGACAACGGAGGAGATTAGGATTCTCAACGAAATCTGCTCAGATAGCCGACGAGAAGCCTACCATCTGTGACCGAGTTTTGCAAATCTCTTCCCAACCTCGTTCACGGTGTGCTAGGGTTCACGGCTCACTGAGTCTTTTGGCTTAGATCTTCCGTTGGTACAAGGTATGTATGATTTTGTGTCCAAATGCTCTTCCCTCTTCAGTTTAGCAAGTTTGGGTCTAAAGTCTAGGGTTTTGTTGCCGATTTATAAAAATTCGATTGGGGGAATTTTCAAAATCAGGGATGGAAACCTAGGGTTTTGTTACCTTTTTACTTCAATAATACTTTGTAATGGGTACCATGGTCAGTCATGTTTGGAACCTCTTCCTACTTAAAGTCCCCCCAAACAGCTTCTAAATTCCAAACCTGTAATGGGTACCATGGTACTTTAATCGAATATATGCCTTTGTTTATATCAATACATTTATGTAATGGTTACCTGTATGTTGTGTTTTGTACCTGTTGCAGGATGGTTCTATTTTCTGTGGAGTACAATCATGGTGGCAGGTTTATTGAAGAACCCATATACCACTATGGAGGAGGTGTTACACAACTGTTACATGATGTTGATGGTGACTGGCTGAATGTTGACAAAATAAACAACATACCTAAGACAATTGGGTATAAAAAGGATTTTGCAGTGTATTTCAGAAAGAGTGGTTGGGATATTCGTACTGGTTTAGAGTTAGTATATGATGACCATAGTATAAGGTTACTAGTTGAGGAGGGTGAGAAATATGGGATAGTTGATCTATATTGTGACCACTCCATTGATGAAGTCCTACCACTTGAGGAGGATTTTGAGCAGGTAGTTGAGAGGGAAGTGGATGTTGTTGATGTGCAACTTGATGCACCAATGGAAGCCCCAACTGATGATGATTCTACATATGAAGAAACAGATTCTGAGTGCACTGATGTTAGTGATGATGATGGGAATGAAGAGTTGGTCAATGCTAGGTTACATAAGGAAGAGATTAAGAAAATAAAGATTAATGAAGTAGAAGTTGAATGTGAAGTTCCATTGGATGATGAAGTTGAAGTTGATGTTGAATATATAGGGACTCAAGCTTCTAGCTCAGTATGTGGGAATGGCAGGAAGAAAACAAGGGCAGGCCTGAACACTCCAATCAAGAAGCAGAAAAAGACTAGTGAAGAGAATGAACCTACCTTTTCATCTGATGATGATGTTGTGACTAAATTTGGTACAAAGGGCATGAAGCCATGGGAGGAAATGTATGAAGATTCTGATATTGAAGTTCCTGCATCTCCTATCTCAACCAGTGGTAGTGAGTGGGAAGGTGAAGAGGCAAGGGTCAAAGTAAAGAGAGTTGTTCCTGTGTATAATCCAAACACTGCAATTAAGGACACTGAGTTTGAGCTATACATGACTTTCACTGGGGTTGACCAACTAAGAGAAGCAATACAAAATTATGCAGTTGGAAAAGGGAAAGCAATTTGGTTGGCAGTTAATGACAACACAAGGGTTCAAGCTAAGTGTGCATCAGGATGTCCATGGAAGCTTTGGGCAAGTTATGTTCCTAGAGAGAAATGGTTTCAAATCAAGGTTTACCCAACTAAGATCCACAGTTGTATTAGGGCCACAAAGATAAAGGTTATTAGATGTAAGTGGTTGGTAGATAAGGTTATTTATAATTTGATTTTGCTGAATAAGACTTGTGTTATTAATTTGAGTATTATTTTGTTCTTATATCTGGCCCAATTTGTTTATGCAGAATATCTCGATAGATGATATATATGTAGTATTCTGTTTTGAAAAGGAGTCTTACTGGAACTAATATATCATATCTTATCTTCTTTGTTCCTTTAAAGCTGTTGATAGGAAAGAGAGTATTATCTCCATTATCTCAGCTAGTCTAATTTGACTAGGAGTCTATATAATTGATATTGAATATACAAAATCTGCTGGGTTTCAAATATTGTTAAAATCGTGTGATCATCCAACCGTGATAGATATATTTTAGCTAACAACTTCTTATATCCATTGTTGCTAATAAGAGGCAAAAGAGCCGTTATTCTGCAATATATATATATATATAAATATATCTCTTGGTGGGTTTAACAGGTACACATGCTTATTACTGGAAGTATATATCAGGCTTTATATAGAGACATTCTATCTTATCAAAAGCTTCCAATTGTATTCCAGCAAACCATTGTATTATCTTTCTAGCTGGAAATCATTGTAATCTCATTCCTTGTAATCTGAGTTCAAGCAACGTGTAACTTGACAGCTCCAGTAGTGGACAGGTCTGTTCAAAAAAAGCTTTCAAGATTGCAGAGGTGCAAAGGTCTCAGTGGTGAGAAAGGTTGCAGTGGTGCAAAGGGGGCAGAGGTGTCCATCACAGTGGAAAGCTTTTTTGAACAGAGAGTCTTTTTATTGTATTTAATTGAATATTAAGTTTAATAAAAAGAGTCTCCAATACTAGTTAGTATTGGGCGTGGATTAGGCTACTAGACTATAGGATAGGGGCTGAACCACGTAAAAATCTTGGTGTCATTTACTGTTATGCACTTCTATTTTCTGTTTGGTTAATTTCTGGATATTTTGCTTTATTCGTTTGAAGATATACTAATCCAGACACTAAAGCAAACAGATTTAGCTGTCTGATAATAATAGACGAAGAACATAAGCTAAAACAGACACTAAAACAGACAGGCATAGCTGTCTGAAATTAAATCTGTTGCAGAAAATTTAAAAAAGATTTCATCGTTTATCACTTTTAGCTTAAACACCTATTCACCCTCCCTATAGGTGTGCTTATTGACAGAATTACATTTGATATCAGAGCAAGGCTCTACTAATATTGATCTTTGTAGGTCGTAGGGTAAGATCCTATGGCACACCTTAATTTTCAAGAAGGTCGTCAATCCACAAACCGCCCTCCTCTATTGATAGGAAGCGAGAACTTCAACTTCTGGAAATTCAGAATGAATATTTATCTTAAGAAAGACCCATGGGAAAGGTGGGTGGTTGATAATGGACCTGTCATTCCAAGACATGATAATGGTAGACCCAAGACTCTCATGGACATGGATGCAAATGAAAGCTACATATTTTTCTACAACTCAAGAGTCATGAACACCTTGTTAAGCGGAATGGTCCAAACTAAAATTGATAAAGTATCATCGTGCAACACAGCAAAATAAATGTGGGACACTATCTTGATGAGTCACGAAGGTACTTCCAAAGTCAAGGAGGTTAAATTAAGTATGCTAATGCAAGACTATGAATTGTTCAAATTAGAGAAAGATGAAACAATTCAAGAAGTTCAAGCAAGGTTCCTCACACTAATGAACTCGCCTAGTATGCTTGGGAGAAAAATTGATCAGAGGGAAATTAATAGAAAGCTACTAAGAGTCATGCCTAAACGATTCGCACCGAAAGTCACAACTCTCCAAGACTCACCAACAATTAGTACCATGGAAACTCTTACCTTATTTGGAGAGATTGAAGAATTTGAAAATCAACTAAGAAGGTATGATGAAGAAGATGAAGCACCAATAAAGAAGACATTTGCACTTCAAGTCGAGAGCAACAATGAAAGTGATCTCGAAGACTTTGATGAAGAAATTGAAATGCTCTCAAGAAAACTCGAGAGACTACTTCAAAGGAAGAATCAAAAAGGAAGTTCAACTCAAATGAGTAAGTCCAAAACAGAACAAGAAGAAGAAGTTGTTCAACTCTGTTTCATGGGACTAGAAGATGATGATCAACTTGAGGTAACAAACTTTCATGAAGCTTTTGAAATATCTACATCTAATTATATTGTTGTACAAAATAAAAATCAACAACTCAAAAACAAAACTGTTTATTTTAATAATTGCGTAAATGAGCAAAAGAATAAAGTTAAGTCGCTTATTAAAGAGAGAAAAGAAAATGATTATCTTAAAAATGAAAATGAAGTTTTAAAAGAAAATTTGAAAATGAGATATACATGCATAGATGCTTTTAATGATGGAAAAATGATGAATGTGCAACATGATGATAATGCAACAAATGCAGAAATTGCATCTTTAAAAAATGATCTTGCTAAATTTGTGCAAGGAGAAGAGAACCTAAATGTAATGTTAGGGGCACAAAGGTCTAGTCTTGATAAACAAGAAATTGGGTATAATCCTATTAAAAATATGAAAAATAGAACTAATAATAATATTAGAATGATTAATAGTAAACCATGGTTTAAGCCACTTTATTGTTCACCGTTTGTTACTTGTAAAAAATGTGATTTTAAAGGCCATTTTGATTATAATTGTAATAAAATTAGAATAAAAACAAATTTGGGTAAAGAAATGTGATTTATATGCTACTAACCCAAATGGACCCAAGAAAATTTGGGTACCAAAAAGGTAGAGATGATTTGTTTATTTTGTAGATATCTCAAGGTCAAAATGGAGACGATTAGTACTTTACTTTGAGAGACTACACTAAGGAGCACAACTATGAAGCTTATTACTGGTAACAAAATGTCGATATATAGGTAAAAAATTACAAAGGTATGATTATTTTGTTTACTTACTATTTGTGATTTTGTTATAAGCTTGCTAAATTGAAATAATTTTTTTGTGTTAATGTCAAAGGGAGAGAGATAACTAAATTGATATGTAAACTTGTGCTTAATGATTAATATCCATGGTCTTATTTTTTTTGATAATGACAAAGGGGGAGAGAAGAATATGTGTGGTTATGTTGGCAGGTTTCTATGAACATGTTACTTATGGTTCAAGTCATTTATTGCTCCTTAATATGCATACATTTAGGGGGAGCCATATATTTAGGGGGAGCATGTTAATTACAAAGTTTAATATATTGTCATTATCAAAAAGGGGGAGAATGTTGGTTTATATTTTAATGATGACAAATATTATTGGATTTGTATTATTTAATGGACTTATATTTTTAATTATTTGGGCTATTTTAAATATGATTGTATATGACAGTATTTGCCCAAATTGAAATAATTGTCCATTGAATATCATCTTTCTAATTTGGGTTTGCTGAATAAGACTTGTGATATTAACCTGAGTATTATTTTGTTCTTATAGCTGGCCCAATTTGTTTATGCAGAATATCTCGATAGATGATATATATGTAGTATTCTGTTTTGAAAAGGAGTCTTAGTGGAACTAATATATCATATCTTATCTTCTTTGTTCCTTTAAAGCTGTTGACAGGAAAGAGAGTATTATCTCCATTATCTCAGCTAGTCTAATTTGACTAGGAGTCTATATAATTGATATTGAATATACAAAATCTGCTGGGTTTCAAATATTGTTGAAATCGTGTGATCATCCAACTGTGATAGATATATTTTAGCTAACAACTTCTTATATCCATTGTTGCTAATAAGAGGCAAAAGAGCCGTTATTCTGCAATATATATATATATTATATATATATATATATATATATATATATATATATATATATATATCTCTTGGTGGGTTTAACAGGTACACATGCTTATTACTGGAAGTATATATCAGGCTTTATATAGAGACATTCTATCTTATCAAAAGCTTCCAATTGTATTCCAGCAAACCATTGTATTATCTTTCTAACTAGGAAATCATTGTAATCTCATTCCTTGTAATCTGAGTTCAAGCAACGTGTAGCTTGACAGCTCCAGTAGTAGACAGGTCTGTTCAAAAAAAGCTTTCAAGGTTGCAGAGGTGCAAAGGTCTCAGTGGTGAGAAAGGTTGCAGTGGTGCAAAGGGGGCAGAGGTGCCCATCACAGTGGAAAGCTTTTTTGAACAGAGAGTCTTTTTATTGTATTTAATTGAATATTAAGTTTAATAAAAAGAGTCTCCAATACTAGTTAGTATTGGACGTGGATTAGGCTACTAGACTAGAGGATAGGGGCTGAACCACGTAAAAATCTTGGTGTCATTTACTGTTCTGCACTTCTATTTTCTGTTTGGTTAATTTTTGGATATTTTGCTTTATTCGTTTGAAGATATACTAATCCAGACACTAAAGCAGACAGATTTAGCTGTCTGATAATAATAGACGAAGAACATAAGCTAAAACAGACACTAAAACAGACAGGCATAGCTGTCTGAATTAAATCTGTTGCAGAAAATTTTAAAAAGATTTCATCGTTTATCACTTTTAGCTTAAACACCTATTCACCCCCCCTATAGGTGTGCTTATTGACAGAATTACATTTGGTATCAGAGCAAGGCTCTACTAATACTGATCTTTGTAGGTCGTAGGGAAAGATCCTATGGCACACCTTAATTTTCACGAGTCGTCAATCCACAAGCCGCCCTCCTCTATTGATAGGAAGCGAGAACTTCAACTTCTGGAAATTCAGAATGAATATTAATCTTAAGAAAGACCCATGGGAATGGTGGGTGGTTGATAATGGACCCGTCATTCCAAGACATGATAATGGTAGACCCAAGACTCTCATGGACATGGATGCAAATGAAAGCTACATATTTTTCTACAACTCAAGAGTCATGAACACCTTGTTAAGCGGAATGGTCCAAACTAAAATTGATAAAGTATCATCGTGCAACATAGCAAAAGAAATGTGGGACACTATCTTGATGAGTCACGAAGGTACTTCCAAAGTCAAGGAGGTTAAATTAAGTATGCTAATGCAAGACTATGAATTGTTCAAATTAGAGAAAGATGAAACAATTCAAGAAGTTCAAGCAAGGTTCCTCACACTAATGAACTCGCCTAGTATGCTTGGGAGAAAAATTGATCAGAGGGAAATTAATAGAAAGCTACTAAGAGTCATGCCTAAACGATTCGCACCGAAAGTCACAACTCTCCAAGACTCACCAACAATTAGTACCATGGAAACTCTTACCTTATTTGGAGAGATTGAAGAATTTGAAAATCAACTAAGAAGGTATGATGAAGAAGATGAAGCACCAATAAAGAAGACATTTGCACTTCAAGTCGAGAGCAACAATGAAAGTGATCTCGAAGACTTTGATGAAGAAATTGAAATGCTCTCAAGAAAACTCGAGAGACTACTTCAAAGGAAGAATCAAAAAGGAAGTTCAACTCAAATGAGTAAGTCCAAAACAGAACAAGAAGAAGAAGTTGTTCAACTCTGTTTCATGGGACTAGAAGATGATGATCAACTTGAGGTAACAAACTTTCATGAAGCTTTTGAAATATCTACATCTAATTATATTGTTGTACAAAATAAAAATCAACAACTCAAAAACAAAACTGTTTATTTTAATAATTGCGTAAATGAGCAAAAGAATAAAGTTAAGTCGCTTATTAAAGAGAGAAAAGAAAATGATTATCTTAAAAATGAAAATGAAGTTTTAAAAGAAAATTTGAAAATGAGATATACATGCATAGATGCTTTTAATGATGGAAAAATGATGAATGTGCAACATGATGATAATGCAACAAATGCAGAAATTGCATCTTTAAAAATGATCTTGCTAAATTTGTGCAAGGAGAAGAGAACCTAAATGTAATGTTAGGGGCACAAAGGTCTAGTCTTGATAAACAAGAAATTGGGTATAATCCTATTAAAAATATGAAAAATAGAACTAATAATAATATTAGAATGATTAATAGTAAACCATGGTTTAAGCCACTTTATTGTTCACCGTTTGTTACTTGTAAAAAATGTGGTTTTAAAGGCCATTTTGATTCTAATTGTAATAAAATTAGAATAAAAACAAATTTGGGTAAAGAAATGTGATTTATATGCTACTAACCCAAATGGACCCAAGAAAATTTGGGTACCAAAAAGGTAGAGACGATTTGTTTATTTTGTAGATATCTCAAGGTCAAAATGGAGACGATTAGTACTTTACTTTGAGAGACTACACTAAGGAGCACAACTATGAAGCTTATTACTGGTAACAAAATGTCGATATATAGGTAAAAAATTACAAAGGTATGATTATTTTGTTTACTTACTATTTGTGATTTTGTTATAAGCTTGCTAAATTGAAATAATTTTTTTGTGTTAATGTCAAAGGGAGAGAGATAACTAAATTGATATGTAAACTTGTGCTTAATGATTAATATGCATGGTCTTATTTTTTTTGATAATGACAAAGGGGGAGAGAAGAATATGTGTGGTTATGTTGGCAGGTTTCTATGAACATGTTACTTATGGTTCAAGTCATTTATTGCTCCTTAATATGCATACATTTAGGGGGAGCCATATATTTAGGGGGAGCATGTTAATTACAAAGTTTAATATATTGTCATCATCAAAAAGGGGGAGAATGTTGGTTTATATTTTAATGATGACAAATATTATTGGATTTGTATTATTTAATGGACTTATATTTTTAATTATTTGGGCTATTTTAAATATGCTTGTATATGACAGTATTTGCCCAACTTGAAATAATTGTCCATTGAATATCATCTTTCTAATTTGGGTTTGCTGAATAAGACTTGTGATATTAACCTGAGTATTATTTTGTTCTTATAGCTGGCCCAATTTGTTTATGCAGAATATCTCGATAGATGATATATATGTAGTATTCTGTTTTGAAAAGGAGTCTTAGTGGAACTAATATATCATATCTTATCTTCTTTGTTCCTTTAAAGCTGTTGACAGGAAAGAGAGTATTATCTCCATTATCTCAGCTAGTCTAATTTGACTAGGAGTCTATATAATTGATATTGAATATACAAAATCTGCTGGGTTTCAAATATTGTTGAAATCGTGTGATCATCCAACTGTGATAGATATATTTTAGCTAACAACTTCTTATATCCATTGTTGCTAATAAGAGGCAAAAGAGCCGTTATTCTGCAATATATATATATATATATATATATATATATATATATATATATATATATCTCTTGGTGGGTTTAACAGGTACACATGCTTATTACTGGAAGTATATATCAGGCTTTATATAGAGACATTCTATCTTATCAAAAGCTTCCAATTATATTCCAGCAAACCATTGTATTATCTTTCTAGCTGGAAATCATTGTAATCTCATTCCTTGTAATCTGAGTTCAAGCAACGTGTAGCTTGACAGCTCCAGTAGTAGGACAGGTCTGTTCAAAAAAAGCTTTCAAGGTTGCAGAGGTGCAAAGGTCTCAGTGGTGAGAAAGGTTGCAGTGGTGCAAAGGGGGCAGAGGTGCCCATCACAGTGGAAAGCTTTTTTGAACAGAGAGTCTTTTTATTGTATTTAATTGAATATTAAGTTTAATAAAAAGAGTCTCCAATACTAGTTAGTATTGGACGTGGATTAGGCTACTAGACTAGAGGATAGGGGCTGAACCACGTAAAAATCTTGGTGTCATTTACTGTTATGCACTTCTATTTTCTGTTTGGTTAATTTCTGGATATTTTGCTTTATTCGTTTGAAGATATACTAATCCAGACACTAAAGCAGACAGATTTAGCTGTCTGATAATAATAGACGAAGAACATAAGCTAAAACAGACACTAAAACAGACAGGCATAGCTGTCTGAATTAAATCTGTTGCAGAAAATTTAAAAAAGATTTCATCGTTTATCACTTTTAGCTTAAACACCTATTCACCCTCCCTATAGGTGTGCTTATTGACAGAATTACATTTGATATCAGAGCAAGGCTCTACTAATATTGATCTTTGTAGGTCGTAGGGTAAGATCCTATGGCACACCTTAATTTTCAAGAAGGTCAATCCACAAACCGCCCTCCTCTATTGATAGGAAGCGAGAACTTCAACTTCTGGAAATTCAGAATGAATATTTATCTTAAGAAAGACCCATGGGAAAGGTGGGTGGTTGATAATGGACCTGTCATTCCAAGACATGATAATGGTAGACCCAAGACTCTCATGGACATGGATGCAAATGAAAGCTACATATTTTTCTACAACTCAAGAGTCATGAACACCTTGTTAAGCGGAATGGTCCAAACTAAAATTGATAAAGTATCATCGTGCAACACAGCAAAATAAATGTGGGACACTATCTTGATGAGTCACGAAGGTACTTCCAAAGTCAAGGAGGTTAAATTAAGTATGCTAATGCAAGACTATGAATTGTTCAAATTAGAGAAAGATGAAACAATTCAAGAAGTTCAAGCAAGGTTCCTCACACTAATGAACTCGCCTAGTATGCTTGGGAGAAAAATTGATCAGAGGGAAATTAATAGAAAGCTACTAAGAGTCATGCCTAAACGATTCGCACCGAAAGTCACAACTCTCCAAGACTCACCAACAATTAGTACCATGGAAACTCTTACCTTATTTGGAGAGATTGAAGAATTTGAAAATCAACTAAGAAGGTATGATGAAGAAGATGAAGCACCAATAAAGAAGACATTTGCACTTCAAGTCGAGAGCAACAATGAAAGTGATCTCGAAGACTTTGATGAAGAAATTGAAATGCTCTCAAGAAAACTCGAGAGACTACTTCAAAGGAAGAATCAAAAAGGAAGTTCAACTCAAATGAGTAAGTCCAAAACAGAACAAGAAGAAGAAGTTGTTCAACTCTGTTTCATGGGACTAGAAGATGATGATCAACTTGAGGTAACAAACTTTCATGAAGCTTTTGAAATATCTACATCTAATTATATTGTTGTACAAAATAAAAATCAACAACTCAAAAACAAAACTGTTTATTTTAATAATTGCGTAAATGAGCAAAAGAATAAAGTTAAGTCGCTTATTAAAGAGAGAAAAGAAAATGATTATCTTAAAAATGAAAATGAAGTTTTAAAAGAAAATTTGAAAATGAGATATACATGCATAGATGCTTTTAATGATGGAAAAATGATGAATGTGCAACATGATGATAATGCAACAAATGCAGAAATTGCATCTTTAAAAAATGATCTTGCTAAATTTGTGCAAGGAGAAGAGAACCTAAATGTAATGTTAGGGGCACAAAGGTCTAGTCTTGATAAACAAGAAATTGGGTATAATCCTATTAAAAATATGAAAAATAGAACTAATAATAATATTAGAATGATTAATAGTAAACCATGGTTTAAGCCACTTTATTGTTCACCGTTTGTTACTTGTAAAAAATGTGGTTTTAAAGGCCATTTTGATTCTAATTGTAATAAAATTAGAATAAAAACAAATTTGGGTAAAGAAATGTGATTTATATGCTACTAACCCAAATGGACCCAAGAAAATTTGGGTACCAAAAAGGTAGAGACGATTTGTTTGTTTTGTAGATATCTCAAGGTCAAAATGGAGACGATTAGTACTTTACTTTGAGAGACTACACTAAGGAGCACAACTATGAAGCTTATTACTGGTAACAAAATGTCGATATATAGGTAAAAAATTACAAAGGTATGATTATTTTGTTTACTTACTATTTGTGATTTTGTTATAAGCTTGCTAAATTGAAATAATTTTTTTGTGTTAATGTCAAAGGGAGAGAGATAACTAAATTGATATGTAAACTTGTGCTTAATGAATAATATGCATGGTCTTATTTTTTTTAAAAATGACAAAGGGGGAGAGAAGAATATGTGTGGTTATGTTGGCAGGTTTCTATGAACATGTTACTTATGGTTCAAGTCATTTATTGCTCCTTAATATGCATACATTTAGGGGGAGCCATATATTTAGGGGGAGCATGTTAATTACAAAGTTTAATATATTGTCATCATCAAAAAGGGGGAGAATGTTGGTTTATATTTTAATGATGACAAATATTATTGGATTTGTATTATTTAATGGACTTATATTTTTAATTATTTGGGCTATTTTAAATATGCTTGTATATGACAGTATTTGCCCAACTTGAAATAATTGTCCATTGAATATCATCTTTCTAATTTGGGTTTGCTGAATAAGACTTGTGATATTAACCTGAGTATTATTTTGTTCTTATAGCTGGCCCAATTTGTTTATGCAGAATATCTCGATAGATGATATATATGTAGTATTCTGTTTTGAAAAGGAGTCTTAGTGGAACTAATATATCATATCTTATCTTCTTTGTTCCTTTAAAGCTGTTGACAGGAAAGAGAGTATTATCTCCATTATCTCAGCTAGTCTAATTTGACTAGGAGTCTATATAATTGATATTGAATATACAAAATCTGCTGGGTTTCAAATATTGTTGAAATCGTGTGATCATCCAACTGTGATAGATATATTTTAGCTAACAACTTCTTATATCCATTGTTGCTAATATGAGGCAAAAGAGCCGTTATATATATATATATATATATATATATATATATATATATATATATATATCTTGGTGGGTTTAACAGGTACACATGCTTATTACTGGAAGTATATATCAGGTTTTATATAGAGACATTCTATCTTATCAAAAGCTTCCAATTGTATTCCAGCAAACCATTGTATTATCTTTCTAGCTGGAAATCATTGTAATCTCATTCCTTGTAATCTGAGTTCAAGCAACGTGTAGCTTGACAGCTCCAGTAGTGGACAGGTCTGTTCAAAAAAAGCTTTCAAGGTTGCAGAGGTGCAAAGGTCTCAGTGGTGAGAAAGGTTGCAGTGGTGCAAAGGGGGCAGAGGTGCCCATCACAGTGGAAAGCTTTTTTGAACAGAGAGTCTTTTTATTGTATTTAATTGAATATTAAGTTTAATAAAAAGAGTCTCCAATACTAGTTAGTATTGGACGTGGATTAGGCTACTAGACTAGAGGATAGGGGCTGAACCACGTAAAAATCTTGTTGTCATTTACTGTTCTGCACTTCTATTTTCTGTTTGGTTAATTTCTGGATATTTTGCTTTATTCGTTTGAAGATATACTAATCCAGACACTAAAGCAGACAGATTTAGCTGTCTGATAATAATAGACGAAGAACATAAGCTAAAACAGACACTAAAACAGACAGGCATAGCTGTCTGAATTAAATCTGTTGCAGAAAATTTAAAAAAGATTTCATCGTTTATCACTTTTAGCTTAAACACCTATTCACCCTCCCTATAGGTGTGCTTATTGACAGAATTACATTTGATATCAGAGCAAGGCTCTACTAATATTGATCTTTGTAGGTCGTAGGGTAAGATCCTATGGCACACCTTAATTTTCAAGAAGGTCAATCCACAAGCCGCCCTCCTCTATTGATAGGAAGCGAGAACTTCAACTTCTGGAAATTCAGAATGAATATTTATCTTAAGAAATTCCCATGGGAATGGTGGGTGGTTGATAATGGACCCGTCATTCCAAGACATGATAATGGTAGACCCAAGACTCTCATGGACATGGATGCAAATGAAAGCTACATATTTTTCTACAACTCAAGAGTCATGAACACCTTGTTAAGCGGAATGGTCCAAACTAAAATTGATAAAGTATCATCGTGCAACACAGCAAAATAAATGTGGGACACTATCTTGATGAGTCACGAAGGTACTTCCAAAGTCAAGGAGGTTAAATTAAGTATGCTAATCCAAGACTATGAATTGTTCTAATTAGAGAAAGATGAAACAATTCAAGAAGTTCAAGCAAGGTTCCTCACACTAATGAACTCGCTTAGTATGCTTGGGAGAAAAATTGATCAGAGGGAAATTAATAGAAAGCTACTAAGAGTCATGCCTAAACGATTCGCACCGAAAGTCACAACTCTCCAAGACTCACCAACAATTAGTACCATGGAAACTCTTACCTTATTTGGAGAGCTTGAAGAATTTGAAAATCAACTAAGAAGGTATGATGAAGAAGATGAAGCACCAATAAAGAAGACATTTGCACTTCAAGTCGAGAGCAACAATGAAAGTGATCTCGAAGACTTTGATGAAGAAATTGAAATGCTCTCAAGAAAACTCGAGAGACTACTTCAAAGGAAGAATCAAAAAGGAAGTTCAACTCAAATGAGTAAGTCCAAAACAGAACAAGAAGAAGAAGTTGTTCAACTCTGTTTCATGGGACTAGAAGATGATGATCAACTTGAGGTAACAAACTTTCATGAAGCTTTTGAAATATCTACATCTAATTATATTGTTGTACAAAATAAAAATCAACAACTCAAAAACAAAACTGTTTATTTTAATAATTGCGTAAATGAGCAAAAGAATAAAGTTAAGTCGCTTATTAAAGAGAGAAAAGAAAATGATTATCTTAAAAATGAAAATGAAGTTTTAAAAGAAAATTTGAAAATGAGATATACATGCATAGATGCTTTTAATGATGGAAAAATGATGAATGTGCAACATGATGATAATGCAACAAATGCAGAAATTGCATCTTTAAAAAATGATCTTGCTAAATTTGTGCAAGGAGAAGAGAACCTAAATGTAATGTTAGGGGCACAAAGGTCTAGTCTTGATAAACAAGAAATTGGGTATAATCCTATTAAAAATATGAAAAATAGAACTAATAATAATATTAGAATGATTAATAGTAAACCATGGTTTAAGCCACTTTATTGTTCACCGTTTGTTACTTGTAAAAAATGTGGTTTTAAAGGCCATTTTGATTCTAATTGTAATAAAATTAGAATAAAAACAAATTTGGGTAAAGAAATGTGATTTATATGCTACTAACCCAAATGGACCCAAGAAAATTTGGGTACCAAAAAGGTAGAGACGATTTGTTTGTTTTGTAGATATCTCAAGGTCAAAATGGAGACGATTAGTACTTTACTTTGAGAGACTACACTAAGGAGCACAACTATGAAGCTTATTACTGGTAACAAAATGTCGATATATAGGTAAAAAATTACAAAGGTATGATTATTTTGTTTACTTACTATTTGTGATTTTGTTATAAGCTTGCTAAATTGAAATAATTTTTTTGTGTTAATGTCAAAGGGAGAGAGATAACTAAATTGATATGTAAACTTGTGCTTAATGAATAATATGCATGGTCTTATTTTTTTTAAAAATGACAAAGGGGGAGAGAAGAATATGTGTGGTTATGTTGGCAGGTTTCTATGAACATGTTACTTATGGTTCAAGTCATTTATTGCTCCTTAATATGCATACATTTAGGGGGAGCCATATATTTAGGGGGAGCATGTTAATTACAAAGTTTAATATATTGTCATCATCAAAAAGGGGGAGAATGTTGGTTTATATTTTAATGATGACAAATATTATTGGATTTGTATTATTTAATGGACTTATATTTTTAATTATTTGGGCTATTTTAAATATGCTTGTATATGACAGTATTTGCCCAACTTGAAATAATTGTCCATTGAATATCATCTTTCTAATTTGGGTTTGCTGAATAAGACTTGTGATATTAACCTGAGTATTATTTTGTTCTTATAGCTGGCCCAATTTGTTTATGCAGAATATCTCGATAGATGATATATATGTAGTATTCTGTTTTGAAAAGGAGTCTTAGTGGAACTAATATATCATATCTTATCTTCTTTGTTCCTTTAAAGCTGTTGACAGGAAAGAGAGTATTATCTCCATTATCTCAGCTAGTCTAATTTGACTAGGAGTCTATATAATTGATATTGAATATACAAAATCTGCTGGGTTTCAAATATTGTTGAAATCTTGTGATCATCCAACTGTGATAGATATATTTTAGCTAACAACTTCTTATATCCATTGTTGCTAATAAGAGGCAAAAGAGCCGTTATTCTGCAATATATATATATATATATATATATATATATATATATATATATATATCTCTTGGTGGGTTTAACAGGTACACATGCTTATTACTGGAAGTATATATCAGGCTTTATATAGAGACATTCTATCTTATCAAAAGCTTCCAATTGTATTCCAGCAAACCATTGTATTATCTTTCTAGCTGGAAATCATTGTAATCTCATTCCTTGTAATCTGAGTTCAAGCAACGTGTAGCTTGACAGCTCCAGTAGTGGACAGGTCTGTTCAAAAAAAGCTTTCAAGGTTGCAGAGGTGCAAAGGTCTCAGTGGTGAGAAAGGTTGCAGTGGTGCAAAGGGGGCAGAGGTGTCCATCACAGTGGAAAGCTTTTTTGAACAGAGAGTCTTTTTATTGTATTTAATTGAATATTAAGTTTAATAAAAAGAGTCTCCAATACTAGTTAGTATTGGACGTGGATTAGGCTATTAGACTAGAGGATAGGGGCTGAACCACGTAAAAATCTTGGTGTCATTTACTGTTATGCACTTCTATTTTCTGTTTGGTTAATTTCTGGATATTTTGCTTTATTCGTTTGAAGATATACTAATCCAGACACTAAAGCAGACAGATTTAGCTGTTTGATAATAATAGACGAAGAACATAAGCTAAAACAGACACTAAAACAGACAGGCATAGCTGTCTGAATTAAATCTGTTGCAGAAAATTTTAAAAAGATTTCATCGTTTATCACTTTTAGCTTAAACACCTATTCACCCCCCCTATAGGTGTGCTTATTGACAGAATTACATTTGGTATCAGAGCAAGGCTCTACTAATATTGATCTTTGTAGGTCGTAGGGAAAGATCCTATTGCACACCTTAATTTTCAAGAAGGTCAATCCATAAGCCGCCCTCCTCTATTGATAGGAAGCGAGAACTTCAACTTCTGGAAATTCAGAATGAATATTTATCTTAAGAAAGACCCATGGGAATGGTGGGTGGTTGATAATGGACCCGTCAGTCCAAGACATGATAATGGTAGACCCAAGACTCTCATGGACATGGATGCAAATGAAAGCTACATGTTTTTCTACAACTTAAGAGTCATGAACACCTTGTTAAGCGGAATGGTCCAAACTAAAATTGATAAAGTATCATCGTGCAACACAGCAAAATAAATGTGGGACACTATCTTGATGAGTCACGAAGGTACTTCCAAAGTCAAGGAGGTTAAATTAAGTATGCTAATGCAAGACTATGAATTGTTCAAATTAGAGAAAGATGAAACAATTCAAGAAGTTCAAGCAAGGTTCCTCACACTAATGAACTCGCCTTAGTATGCTTGGGAGAAAAATTGATCAGAGGGAAATTAATAGAAAGCTACTAAGAGTCATGCCTAAACGATTCGCACCGAAAGTCACAACTCTCCAAGACTCACCAACAATTAGTACCATGGAAACACTTACCTTATTTGGAGAGCTTGAAGAATTTGAAAATCAACTAAGAAGGTATGATGAAGAAGATGAAGCACCAATAAAGAAGACATTTGCACTTCAAGTCGAGAGCAACAATGAAAGTGATCTCGAAGACTTTGATGAAGAAATTGAAATGCTCTCAAGAAAACTCGAGAGACTACTTCAAAGGAAGAATCAAAAAGGAAGTTCAACTCAAATGAGTAAGTCCAAAACAGAACAAGAAGAAGAAGTTGTTCAACTCTGTTTCATGGGACTAGAAGATGATGATCAACTTGAGGTAACAAACTTTCATGAAGCTTTTGAAATATCTACATCTAATTATATTGTTGTACAAAATAAAAATCAACAACTCAAAAACAAAACTGTTTATTTTAATAATTGCGTAAATGAGCAAAAGAATAAAGTTAAGTCGCTTATTAAAGAGAGAAAAGAAAATGATTATCTTAAAAATGAAAATGAAGTTTTAAAAGAAAATTTGAAAATGAGATATACATGCATAGATGCTTTTAATGATGGAAAAATGATGAATGTGCAACATGATGATAATGCAACAAATGCAGAAATTGCATCTTTAAAAAATGATCTTGCTAAATTTGTGCAAGGAGAAGAGAACCTAAATGTAATGTTAGGGGCACAAAGGTCTAGTCTTGATAAACAAGAAATTGGGTATAATCCTATTAAAAATATGAAAAATAGAACTAATAATAATATTAGAATGATTAATAGTAAACCATGGTTTAAGCCACTTTATTGTTCACCGTTTGTTACTTGTAAAAAATGTGGTTTTAAAGGCCATTTTGATTCTAATTGTAATAAAATTAGAATAAAAATAAATTTGGGTAAAGAAATATGATTTATATGCTACTAACCCAAATGGACCCAAGAAAATTTGGGTACCAAAAAGGTAGAGACGATTTGTTTGTTTTGTAGATATCTCAAGGTCAAAATGGAGACGATTAGTACTTTACTTTGAGAGACTACACTAAGGAGCACAACTATGAAGCTTATTACTGGTAACAAAATGTCGATATATAGGTAAAAAATTACAAAGGTATGATTATTTTGTTTACTTACTATTTGTGATTTTGTTATAAGCTTGCTAAATTGAAATAATTTTTTTGTGTTAATGTCAAAGGGAGAGAGATAACTAAATTGATATGTAAACTTGTGCTTAATGAATAATATGCATGGTCTTATTTTTTTTAAAAATGACAAAGGGGGAGAGAAGAATATGTGTGGTTATGTTGGCAGGTTTCTATGAACATGTTACTTATGGTTCAAGTCATTTATTGCTCCTTAATATGCATACATTTAGGGGGAGCCATATATTTAGGGGGAGCATGTTAATTACAAAGTTTAATATATTGTCATCATCAAAAAGGGGGAGAATGTTGGTTTATATTTTAATGATGACAAATATTATTGGATTTGTATTATTTAATGGACTTATATTTTTAATTATTTGGGCTATTTTAAATATGCTTGTATATGACAGTATTTGCCCAACTTGAAATAATTGTCCATTGAATATCATCTTTCTAATTTGGGTTTGCTGAATAAGACTTGTGATATTAACCTGAGTATTATTTTGTTCTTATAGCTGGCCCAATTTGTTTATGCAGAATATCTCGATAGATGATATATATGTAGTATTCTGTTTTGAAAAGGAGTCTTAGTGGAACTAATATATCATATCTTATCTTCTTTGTTCCTTTAAAGCTGTTGACAGGAAAGAGAGTATTATCTCCATTATCTCAGCTAGTCTAATTTGACTAGGAGTCTATATAATTGATATTGAATATACAAAATCTGCTGGGTTTCAAATATTGTTAAAATCGTGTGATCATCCAACTGTGATAGATATATTTTAGCTAACAACTTCTTATATCCATTGTTGCTAATAAGAGGCAAAAGAGCCGTTATTCTGCAATATATATATATATATATATATATATATATATATATATATCTCTTGGTGGGTTTAACAGGTACACATGCTTATTACTGGAAGTATATATCAGGCTTTATATAGAGACATTCTATCTTATCAAAAGCTTCCAATTGTATTCCAGCAAACCATTGTATTATCTTTCTAGCTGGAAATCATTGTAATCTCATTCCTTGTAATCTGAGTTCAAGCAACGTGTAGCTTGACAGCTCCAGTAGTGGACAGGTCTGTTCAAAAAAAGCTTTCAAGGTTGCAGAGGTGCAAAGGTCTCAGTGGTGAGAAAGGTTGCAGTGGTGCAAAGGGGGCAGAGGTGTCCATCACAGTGGAAAGCTTTTTTGAACAGAGAGTCTTTTTATTGTATTTAATTGAATATTAAGTTTAATAAAAAGAGTCTCCAATACTAGTTAGTATTGGACGTGGATTAGGCTACTAGACTAGAGGATAGGGGCTGAACCACGTAAAAATCTTGGTGTCATTTACTGTTATGCACTTCTATTTTCTGTTTGGTTAATTTCTGGATATTTTGCTTTATTCGTTTGAAGATATACTAATCCAGACACTAAAGCAGACAGATTTAGCTGTCTGATAATAATAGACGAAGAACATAAGCTAAAACAGACACTAAAACAGACAGGCATAGCTGTCTGAATTAAATCTGTTGCAGAAAATTTTAAAAAGATTTCATCGTTTATCACTTTTAGCTTAAACACCTATTCACCCCCCCTATAGGAGTGCTTATTGACAGAATTACATTTGGTATCAGAGCAAGGCTCTACTAATATTGATCTTTGTAGGTCGTAGGGAAAGATCCTATGGCACACCTTAATTTTCAAGAAGGTCAATCCACAAGCCGCCCTCCTCTATTGATAGGAAGCGAGAACTTCAACTTCTGGAAATTCAGAATGAATATTTATCTTAAGAAAGACCCATGGGAATGGTGGGTGGTTGATAATGGACCCGTCATTCCAAGACATGATAATGGTAGACCCAAGACTCTCATGGACATGGATGCAAATGAAAGCTACATGTTTTTCTACAACTTAAGAGTCATGAACACCTTGTTAAGCGGAATGGTCCAAACTAAAATTGATAAAGTATCATCGTGCAACACAGCAAAATAAATGTGGGACACTATCTTGATGAGTCACGAAGGTACTTCCAAAGTCAAGGAGGTTAAATTAAGTATGCTAATGCAAGACTATGAATTGTTCAAATTAGAGAAAGATGAAATAATTCAAGAAGTTCAAGCAAGGTTCCTCACACTAATGAACTCGCTTAGTATGCTTGGGAGAAAAATTGATCAGAAGGGAAATTAATAGAAAGCTACTAAGAGTCATGCCTAAAGGATTCGCACCGAAAGTCACAACTCTCCAAGACTCACCAACAATTAGTACCATGGAAACTCTTACCTTATTTGGAGAGCTTGAAGAATTTGAAAATCAACTAAGAAGGTATGATGAAGAAGATGAAGCACCAATAAAGAAGACATTTGCACTTCAAGTAGAGAGCAACAATGAAAGTGATCTCGAAGACTTTGATGAAGAAATTGAAATGCTCTCAAGAAAACTCGAGAGACTACTTCAAAGGAAGAATCAAAAAGGAAGTTCAACTCAAATGAGTAAGTCCAAAACAGAACAAGAAGAAGAAGTTGTTCAACTCTGTTTCATGGGACTAGAAGATGATGATCAACTTGAGGTAACAAACTTTCATGAAGCTTTTGAAATATCTACATCTAATTATATTGTTGTACAAAATAAAAATCAACAACTCAAAAACAAAACTGTTTATTTTAATAATTGCGTAAATGAGCAAAAGAATAAAGTTAAGTCGCTTATTAAAGAGAGAAAAGAAAATGATTATCTTAAAAATGAAAATGAAGTTTTAAAAGAAAATTTGAAAATGAGATATACATGCATAGATGCTTTTAATGATGGAAAAATGATGAATGTGCAACATGATGATAATGCAACAAATGCAGAAATTGCATCTTTAAAAAATGATCTTGCTAAATTTGTGCAAGGAGAAGAGAACCTAAATGTAATGTTAGGGGCACAAAGGTCTAGTCTTGATAAACAAGAAATTGGGTATAATCCTATTAAAAATATGAAAAATAGAACTAATAATAATATTAGAATGATTAATAGTAAACCATGGTTTAAGCCACTTTATTGTTCACCGTTTGTTACTTGTAAAAAATGTGGTTTTAAAGGCCATTTTGATTCTAATTGTAATAAAATTAGAATAAAAACAAATTTGGGTAAAGAAATGTGATTTATATGCTACTAACCCAAATGGACCCAAGAAAATTTGGGTACCAAAAAGGTAGAGACGATTTGTTTGTTTTGTAGATATCTCAAGGTCAAAATGGAGACGATTAGTACTTTACTTTGAGAGACTACACTAAGGAGCACAACTATGAAGCTTATTACTGGTAACAAAATGTCGATATATAGGTAAAAAATTACAAAGGTATGATTATTTTGTTTACTTACTATTTGTGATTTTGTTATAAGCTTGCTAAATTGAAATAATTTTTTTGTGTTAATGTCAAAGGGAGAGAGATAACTAAATTGATATGTAAACTTGTGCTTAATGAATAATATGCATGGTCTTATTTTTTTTAAAAATGACAAAGGGGGAGAGAAGAATATGTGTGGTTATGTTGGCAGGTTTCTATGAACATGTTACTTATGGTTCAAGTCATTTATTGCTCCTTAATATGCATACATTTAGGGGGAGCCATATATTTAGGGGGAGCATGTTAATTACAAAGTTTAATATATTGTCATCATCAAAAAGGGGGAGAATGTTGGTTTATATTTTAATGATGACAAATATTATTGGATTTGTATTATTTAATGGACTTATATTTTTAATTATTTGGGCTATTTTAAATATGCTTGTATATGACAGTATTTGCCCAACTTGAAATAATTGTCCATTGAATATCATCTTTCTAATTTGGGTTTGCTGAATAAGACTTGTGATATTAACCTGAGTATTATTTTGTTCTTATAGCTGGCCCAATTTGTTTATGCAGAATATCTCGATAGATGATATATATGTAGTATTCTGTTTTGAAAAGGAGTCTTACTGGAACTAATATATCATATCTTATCTTCTTTGTTCCTTTAAAGCTGTTGACAGGAAAGAGAGTATTATCTCCATTATCTCAGCTAGTCTAATTTGACTAGGAGTCTATATAATTGATATTGAATATACAAAATCTGCTGGGTTTCAAATATTGTTGAAATCGTGTGATCATCCAACTGTGATAGATATATTTTAGCTAACAACTTCTTATATCCATTGTTGCTAATAAGAGGCAAAAGAGCCATTATTCTGCAATATAAATATATATATATATATATCTCTTGGTGGGTTTAACAGGTACACATGCTTATTACTGGAAGTATATATCAAGCTTTATATAGAGACATTCTATCTTATCAAAAGCTTCCAATTGTATTCCAGCAAACCATTGTATTATCTTTCTAGCTGGAAATCATTGTAATCTCATTCCTTGTAATCTGAGTTCAAGCAACGTGTAGCTTGACAGCTCCAGTAGTGGACATGTCTTTTCAAAGAAAGCTTTCAAGGTTGCAGAGGTGCAAAGGTCTCAGTGGTGAGAAAGGTTGCTGTGGTGCAAAGGGGGCAGAGGTGTCCATCACAGTGGAAAGCTTTTTTGAATAGAGAGTCTTTTTATTGTATGTAATTGAATATTAAGTTTAATAAAAAGATTCTCCAATACTAGTTGGTATTGGACGTGGATTAGGCTACTAGACTAGAGGATAGGGGCTGAACCACGTAAAAATCTTGGTGTCATTTACTGTTCTGCACTTTTATTTTCTGTTTGGTTAATTTCTAGATATTTTGCTTTATTCGTTTGAAGATATACTAATCCAGACACTAAAGCAGACAGATTTAGCTGCCTGATAATAATAGACGAAGAACATAAGCTAAAACAGACACTAAAATAGACAGGCATAGCTGTCTGAATTAAATCTGTTGCAGAAAATTTCAAAAAGATTTCATCGTTTATCACTTTTAGCTTAAACACCTATTCACCCCCCCCCCCCCTCTAGGTGTGCTTATTAAGGAGCAATATATGACTTGAACCATAAGTAACATGTTCATAGAAACCTGCCAACATAATATTGCAGAATAACGGCTCTTTTGCCTCTTATTAGCAACAACGGATATAATATCTTATTCCTTGTAATCTGAGTTTAAGCAACATGTAGCTTGACAGGTCCAGTAGTGGACAGGTCTGTTCGAAGAAAGCTTTCAAGGTTGCAGAGGTGCAAAGGTCTCAGTGGTGAGAAAGGTTGCAGTGGTGCAAAGGGGACAGAGGTGTCTATCACAGTGGAAAGCTTATTTGAATAGGGAGTCTTTTTATTGTATTTAATTGAATATTAAGTTTAATAAAAAGGGTCTCCAATACTAGTTGGTATTGGACGTGGATTAGGCTACTAGACTAGAGGATAGGGGCTGAACCACGTAAAAATCTTGGTGTCATTTACTGTTCTGCACTTCTATTTTCTGTTTGGTTAATTTCTGGATATTTTGCTTTATTCGTTTGAAGATATACTAATCCAGACACTAAAGCAGACAGATTTAGTTGTCTGATAATAATAGACGAAGAACATAAGCTAAAGTAGACACTAAAACAGACATGCGTAGCAGTCTGAATTAAACCTGTTGTAGAAAATTTTAAAAAAAATTCATCGTTTATCACTTTTAGCTTAAACACCTATTCACCACCTCTAGGTGTGCTTAATGACAGAATTACAATACATTCTACCATTCGAAACTTTGATTCGTCAAATTATAACAATCAATCTTCTAGGTCTACAAAGGCCTTAATTATAATCTAGTTCTAATTTTTGATTGACAAACGTTGATTCTGTAATTTATTATTCTTTAATTATCATTGTTATATTGACGTAATACTGCTAATTCAAGTTAGGGATATTATAGAATACAAAATTGAACAAAATAAGGGAATGCAAAACATCATTTACTCTTAATAAAATAGTTTTTTCTTTTAATTTTTACCAAATTAGACTGAAATTGCACAATTTAAAATGTTACAGGACCAACTATGTTAATTTCTAATTTTTGAGGATGAAGTAAGACAAAAAAAATTAGTTAGTTGACTAAGAGTAAAAAATTGTCTGCAATTAAAGAACTAAGGATTTCTTAAGTCATAAACTTAATAGGGTGCGCGTGAGCTCGTTCCAACTTTGCTATGCTGCTAAGCCCAACTTAAGCCCTACATGAGCTCGAACAAATTCCTTTGCTTGTTTAGTTAAACGAGCTGCTCGAATATGACTTGTTTCGGTCTCGACTCATTTAACACTTAATTAATTATTTTTTATAATTATAATAAAAAGTTAAACAAGCGAGCTTAAACTCGACCAGACTTAACTTAATTAAGTTCTCCTTGAGATCAACTTGTTTACTAAAGGGGGCGACTTCTTACACTAGATCTCAGACTCGGATAAAGCATGACATGACTCAATTATTCAAGTTTGGCAAAACTAGATGTTACTCCATTGTATGTAATCACTTTTGTATAATAACCCACTCAACTTTTTAATTTATGCAATCATCGCATCAAATTAAAATTTTGTAATTGGGTCATTTCATTAAATTAATTGGACGAAAGTTTACTTATTACAAACATGGTAAATTAAAATAAATTTAAAAAATAAAGTAAATGACTTGGACTAATCAATAAAGGCATGTAAGACAAAACAAAAAAGGAAAAAATACAATCGCCCACATAAGATAATCAAAATCATTTTTTTTCCTTTATTTTTACTAATAAATTGTTACGATATAGGCTCAAACTCCTATTTCTTTCATAAAAACTAGCAATCCAGGAGGGGAGGTCCAAGCTTATATCACCCCCGCATTAATATCTCATAATACCAATGTGGGATCTGCCCCATATGACAAGCTCACATTCGTATTCATAGCATGAATCTCGTTCCCTTGACAGATTTATAACATAATTAAACCAATCACAACAAATAATCAACTTTTATACATCAAAATAGCAATAAAATTATATAAAGTTATAAAAAAGTGCACAATAAATTCATCACACATTATCTTCGTGAGTGACTTTCAATTACAATTCAGCATCTTGATAAGTGTTACAGGGGTAACTTCTGGTCCCAAATTTTTACCAAAGTTTTCGCCCTTGTGATGGCCTGATTGCCTCCTACAACCAGTCAGCCAACCCTCACAGCACAGTCCGTCACATTGTTTTGAACCAACAACAAACACACACCCTCGATTGGATGTCTACTGATTGGAACACTATTTGTATGTAAGCAACAATGGATAACACACGAATTTATAGGCTAAAAGCCCAACCATTTATTGCACTCTTAATAAACTAGGAATTCACCCAAAGGCTTACAAAACTCAGCTCTCTAGCCTACTTTTCTGAAGTCTCTACACAATACTCATTTTCATACTAAACACTGGCTATTTATAATATGATGGTCAGTTGACACCCCCAACTGCCAAGAGGTTTGCACCACTAAGGTGTTGCCAACAAAGGGGTGGCAGTTCCCCGAAACTGCCTATAACTGATGTCTTCAAGTCTATCCACGCATCCTTTAGGTCCCAACCATGCAATCTGATGTCTAGCCATGTTATCACTAATTGGTAATTGCCCTCAACTGCTGCTTGGTCAACTAACCCACCATAGGTAACTGCCATAACTGCTGTCTAGCAAATTCCCCACTATCTAGTAACTGCCCACAACTGCCTTGCAAGTTTTTCCCAACTGTTGCCCACTTCCTAACATACTGACCCATGTCTTGTGCAATATGGCACCACACCAACTGTACCTCAACTACTAATTGACCTAGCCCAAGTCGCAATCTGAACCTTTAGGATTGCAGAAACATAATCAAAGCATAAAATCATATTGTAAAGACAGCGAAAGTATGCAAAATAGTAATTTAAAATTTTTCTCGATCCCAATATATAGCTTTATGTAATATCATTAATTGAGGAAGGATAAAAAAATACCTTTGAAGAGAATCAACGATTTAATATAGCTTTCAAATTGAATCTTTGCTCCTTCACAATCTCTCCAATCTCCGGATCACACGTTCATTACAAAGTGTATGCAATGCCCAAGAAGCATCCACAAAGAGTAATTGATTGAAGAATTAATTTAAACTCAACTAGGTCTTGGATGACTAATCATAATTCTCACTTTCCTAATAACTTAGGGTTTTTAAGAATACTTGCAAGAGAGAAGCAAGTGGCATAAATTGCATTAGTCTTTAGTATAATAAGACTCATCTTATTTAAAGACTAACCCTAATCCTAAATAATTTAGAATTTAGGGTTTTAATTTAATTCTCAAGGAACTAAATATAAAATAATAATAATAATAATAATAATAATAATAATAATAATAATAATAATAATAATAAGACTCCTTTTACTTATTTATAATCTAGTATTTCTCCAAATACTTAATTATAAATATATATTTTTCTCCAAAAACAAATTATTATTATTTAGTCAATTTAATAATAATAATAAGATGACCAATCTTATTAATTTATAATATTAGTATTTCTCCAAATACTTAATTATAAATCTTAAGCTATTTAATTTATTCCACTAACAAATTAAATACACTTAATTTATTATTATTTAGCCAATCAATTTTAAAATCATATTTCTCCCTTTTATGGTGTGACCCTCTAGGTTCAATATTGAGCCACTAGTAGAATAAATAAATTAGAACAATTCTAATATTATTTATAATGAATTAAACTCCTTTAATTTAAATATAAATAAATAATATTTATTCTACATCATGAGTTACATCTTATAAATAATATATCATGACTATCCGGATAATATGAATTCAACGCTAATAACAAAGATTATCACAAAAATTACAAAGAACCTATTCTGTGAATAGTTACCATACAATTCAATCATTCTACCACACAATGTCCGAATTAAATAGTAAACACTGTCAAGTTTTATTTATTTGATTATATGTATTTCGATTCTTAAATGCACAACAATAGTTAATGTAAATTAGAAACTCCTTTCTAATTTCCATTCAACTGTGGCCAAGGATTTCCATGTTGTTATTTTATCGAATCGTATAGGACATTATCTCCCTTTACTAGAAGTGGTAGATTCTTTGTTGATCATTCATCTATCTCCATATATAATTTATTATGTTCGAGCATACCTTATGACATACTCAAGAGTATTAAGGAATATATCAAAACATAATTCAGTATATACAAGATACTATGATGTTCTCAAGTTCAAGGATTACTTGTACTACTATCACATTAGGAACTCCTATTGACAGACAAGTAAAACTCCATTAAAGTTCCTTTATTAGTCACGTTCAGTGAACTTATTCTCCAATAAGCACATATATACTTGTTTTAGTATCTCCACACAAATGATCATGAGATTAATCATCCTCTTCAACAAAGCAAGCATAGTATGTATTAATCTATCCGGAATCAGTAATCACACATTAGTGATCCATACGATTAAGAATAGTTTAGTTTTGAGCTATTAATAATTTAGATCTCATTGGCATGATCAACATTACGATTTTAAATGAATTGCTCAATAACTATGGGTTTATCTTATTTATTAATTCAACTAATTAACATGGATAAAGATGCCTTTTATGAAATGAATTCTCTTATTAATAAATAAATAAGATTACAAAGTAAATGCTTATTACATCAAATGTAATTGGCTTGAGGGCATACTACTTTCAATCTCCCACTTGCACTAAAGCCAATCACCTTGGTATCTAATACCCATATTCTCTAAGTGACGATCTAACTGCTGCTAAGTTAACGCTTTAGCAAATGAATCTGTAATTTTGTTCTGAGAGTCGACTCTCGATAGGTTGACATCTCCCCTTTCAACAATTTCTCTAATCAGATGAAAGCGCCACAATACATGCTTAGATTTCTGATGAGACATGGGTTCTTTTGCTTGTGTAACATCCCCGTTGTTGTCACAATATACAGGCACTGGTCCTTGTATGCTAGGAACCACTCCAAGTCCACCAATGAACTTCTTCATCCAAACAGCGTCCTTTGCAGCTCACTTGCAATTATGTGCTCTGCTTCTATCACTGAATTAGCAACTGTGACGCCCCCAAATTCGGGTCCCTAGAACCTCGGACCTGGTACGTTACGGTACTTCATCTTCATACATATTCTATAAACTAATACGGAATATATAAATATAAATTGTTTATTTCACATGACTCTATCACATTTCCCAAGATCTATTAACCTTAACTGAATATATACCTTAAGTAACTAAAAAGGTTTACAACATCATTTGTATATGATAACTAAATAGTTATGAATGCGTAATAATCTACTCTTAGAATTTGTCTTTGCCTCTGTCTTTCTTTGAGCATTCGTCTTAATCTGAAATTTGTTATCATGATATAGCAAGGGTGAGCAACTACTTTCCTCAACAAGTTTAAATACAATGAAGATATATCATGATTGAAAGAAAGAATAAGCTTTCGAATTTTCAACAATATAATAATTGTGAAAGAGCATGAATCAGAATTTTAATAATTAAATGACTGAATCAATAATGTTTAATGTAAACAAGGACCAAGAACAGCTTTAACTGAACCTTATGGTAATGAAGGTGATCAGCCTTTCATACCTGATGAACATATGCAACATGCACTAAGTGCGAATCAATAATCAGTATAGATGTGAATAATCAACAATAATTATTCACTAACATGCTTTGAAAATATAACTCAAGTTTGAGTTAAGGAAAACTTGCATGTACCGTCGATTACTGCTACGCAATCTAATTTAATCTCTTTATTGAAAAGACCTATCAGTTATAAGATTGATCTTTCAATTAGCATAACATATTTTATCTCACAATACTATTACTTTATAAGTAAACTATCTAACATTTAACCACATAGTCAAATATTAGATAATACCTTAAGACCATACATATTCACAATTCTAAACCTAGCACATATCGAGTCTTTAACAATGTTCAATACAGTATACTGAGTGGTTTCCCACAAACAACCAACAAACTAGTTTCCGTCTCGTCTACACTGTATTTTATAGCGAGTTAGATCGGTTGCTAGTTCGTATATACTTTCGCTCCCTAAAGGAATCGTTTAGCCCAGATACTATACATCAACCATTAAAGAGTACGACTGTACTACTACTTTATCATATACCTTATGATTTAACATTAAGTCTATCATATTATAAGTTCTTCTTATAATCCATTAAGGCTAATATCTAATCCAGCAACCTAGATTCAAATTGAATTACAATCCAGCAACCTGGATCACTAATTCAGCAAACCGCATACACCAATTCAGCAAGCTGAATACAAGCTAACATAATTAATTCAACAAGCCGAATACACCAATAACTCAACTATACATTCAATACTATACATTCAATATGGCCCATTGAATGTCCAATCAATAACTCAACTCCTCTTTTAAACTCTCATTTAATATTATTAATTATTTAATAATATTTAAATAATTTACTAATATCATTAAATAATATTTTAAATTAATGATTTAATAGCAGTTTAATCCAAATGTTATCCATCACTCAATAATATCTTAATCTAATATTATTAATCTTTTAATAATATTTTAATCATTTATTAAACTTAAAAATAATTTATTTTAATTGTTTAATATTTAGAAATTTATTTATTTAACAACTATACAAGGCCATAAACATAATTTATCATCATCAATAACCAAAACCCCTTTCAAAAATCTGCATATACTCTATCTAGGATTCTCAAGTTATAAAACCCTATTTTTCATATTTTTAACATTACATAATTAATTTAATTCGTTTATTTATAACTAAATCATTTTCATGAAAAATCCCAAATCATCTTATAATTTTTTTTATCTTTTGGCCACACATATATACTTATATTCCATAAACAAAAATAAATTTTTTGAAATTTTTTAATTTCCTTTAGTATTTTTCAAAAGTCCGTTTTTAGTTCGTAACTTAAGAAAATTAGCTATTTATGCTCAACTCCAAAAATTCTCAACTCTTGACGGAATCTTACACGTACTAACATGAACTTTCAGTTTAAATTTCGTGACCATCGGAGTTATACTATAGTTGCTTGAAAGCTTTACTTTACTGGTGGACTTGGTAATAAATGATTGCTTGATTAAAGAGATGACACCTTGCTTGAGTTGGTAAAGAGTTGGTAACTTAATCATTACGTACATGCCCCCTCTCTTTCTCCTTGCTTACTTGGGCCGAAAATTTGGGCCCTCTTTACCCCCATTTGTGATTTTATTTCTGATTCCCAATTTGCTAGATAAATAATCTAATAGAACCATTTTAATTGGGCTCAAGCTTGGGCCAATTTAGTAATTGTTTGGACTTCCCCACAATTGTTCCTATTAAATTGATTAGGCCATGTAAGTTGACATGTGTCCAACACTCTAATTTAATCTTACCCAATTTATTTAATTAGAGTTTTCATTCCCCATATTTGTAAATCAAATCCTTACTCAAATATATTTAATTTCTTAACCCAATTAGACTTACTTTAATTAGGTCATAAAATTAATAAATTGAGATAATAAAATTAATCTCTTAGGTTAGTATAAATTTTAAATACTAACATCCTTTCCTCTTATAAACCTTAGGTTATTTAGTTCTTATACCTAATATATATATTAGGTTATTCTTAATTCTCTTTATATACTAAATAAATATATACACATTCAAATTATATATATTTATTTAATCACCTACATAATCCACATAAGTCGATCATAACGTATTTATCCTTATCATTCCTCTTACTAAAAATATACATAGCACATCACTAAGTATATATATATATATGCCTATACATATACTCAATTTTTTTTAACCTCATAGCATCTGTTCATTTGAAAATTTTATTTCCTTAATAAAATTTTCACATGAATCATTATAACATTCCTTACACCATTTAGTTCACATCAAATTTATAGGTATCGTAATACCTTATCCTTAATATTTCTTCAAGTACATTTAAATTCATTTCAATAATTTTGAAATTTTGTAACCCATATTTTCTCTATTCTTTTTCAATTAGTAAACCATATAGGTTCTTCTTAAATTTTTTAAATAAATCCTCAAATTCCTATCTAGATTTTATTCTTTTAACCTTTATTTTAATCATTAAAAATCTTGCAAATTTTTGGGTTGTCACAGCAACCGTTTGCTGCTTGAAACTCTTCCAACTCACTGCACCACCATTTATAATAAATACATAACCTGAGGTGGATTTGATGTTGTCTTGGTCAGTTTAAAAACTTGAGTCCGTATAGCCCTCTAGTTTCAAATCAAACTCACTATACACTAAAAACATATCTTTAGTCCTTCTTAAGTACTTCAGAATGTTCTTTACGACTTTTCAGTGTTCTTCTCCAGGATTCGACTGATATCTGGTTGTCACTCCAAGTGCATAAGTAACATCTGGTCTCGTACATATCATCTCATACATGATAGATCCTATTACCGAAGCATAATGTATCTTACTCATGTGACATCTCTCTTCATCTTTGGGGACATTTTCTTGGAGAGATGCACTCCAAAACTCATCTGTATGAGCCCTCTCTTCAAGTTACCTTGCATGAAATAAATGGATTTGACTTGGTTAAGTATGAGTTTAAAAGCAAACTTGAAGTTTTGAAAACAAACCTTGATGAACCTTGTGTCCTTTGAGTTCTGACCTTTTTAGCATGTGTGTATGGCTTAGTTATGTGTACAAATGGGTATGAAATGTGATTCAAAGTTGCTTTGCATATACTAGGTTACTTTAACTTGGTTTAGAATGATTTTAAAAGAAAACTTGGAAGTTTTGGAAACTAATATTGTCAAGTATGGTGTTAATTATATTCTAACCTTATGAGATAACATGCTAGGACACTTTATGCCTCTAAACATGACAGATATGCTCACTCATCTAGTTAGGCACGATATGAACTACTCAAGCATGATTTATAATGAATTTCAAGAGTAAAGCTAAGTTTAAGTTAACTTTGAATACATGAGTTGAATGACTTTGAGCATGGATGTTAAAGGTTTATTAGCCTCAGTTATGTGGTTTAATGTTTATCATAGTTAGCCTTCGTGAAATAAACTTTTCTAGCCATGTTAAATAGAAATTTTCCAAGTAAAGCCATAATGTGCGAAAGTAAACTTGAAATGACCATAGGAGAGACCAAACCTAGTCCAAAACCTCCTAACAAGTGTAAATGATGTGTATTAGTATCCATGTATGCTAGATATTAAGCTGGAATCAAGAAACCTTATAAATCAATCTGGTCTTGACAGGGGGCAGCGCGGTCGCGCCACTCCCAGGTCAACATGTTGTGCGGCCGCGCAGTATGACAGTGTTGACTTAATGTTTTAACTGTAATCTGAGACTTTTAGCATATATATACTACTACTTTAAGCTAGAATACATGATTAAAGTGGTATTTTAAGTATTCAATCGTGTAATGTCAATATAGAATCAAGATTTAACAAGTTTCTACAAAGTTTCTAGATAAAACTTTTAAAGACAAAAGCAAGACTAAAATGCAATTATGTGGTTTGATGGTATATCAAATATATGACTGAATGTATGTATATGATGTAAGTGATTGATCATGTGTATAATAGGTGTGTAGGATTGTTGGTTTACATATTGAGCTTGTATAGCTAATGAATGTGTATATATACATAACTATAAAAATATAGGACATTGAAGTGACGCTAAATTATAGAACTGTAATATACGCGAAAGGCAAGTATCTGAACCCATGCATTTACTTTATGCAAGGAATTTATGATTTCTCAAGTTTCCCGACTTCATTTGATTTTCTTATTAAATGCAAGTTCCCTAACTTACACAACTTTGGATATTGTGCAAGTTTTGAATTATTTTTATATCGACCATATATGTATTAAGCAAATATATGTACTTGTACAAATTATTATTCATATTCTAAAATTTGATTTAAATTATATTCTTTGAATCATGTTGCAAACGTTGAACTTATAAATTATTCCTTAACGCATTGTGAAAGCTGTCTAACCCATTTGATTCAGCTAGACTAATATCATGTGTTAGAAAGCTATCAAAATAAATTGCCTCGGTGCGGAATCTTATAATTTTTTTGAGATGAACAACCCTCATAGAAGGGGATATATATATTATGTTGGGAGACCAACACACATGTGAACAACATGTTTAAATGATATGCATAATGTAGGATACTTTGGGCTGATCACCTATTATACTTGTTTATATTGAATTGTCAGTGTAATACTGTTAATTCTAGCATGAATTCTTGGTCCATAGTGACTACTCAGTATTTAATATTCTTAAACTTTAAAGTGTTGAAACCTTTGAATTTCGTTAATAATCTTTCAATCCATAGTGACTCTTATTTCAATTCAAAGGACGAATTTGGAACTGTTGATACTTATTTGATTACAACATTATTCTTTTAATTCCTGAGCTATCATTTACCGTTACACCCTTTATGACGATTCGAGTTTTTGAGTAATATTATAATAAGAATTTAAATCTATAAAATTCTTATTATGCGATATATTATAAGAATTGGATTGCATAAGAGGATATACGCTGTGTTATGTGACTTTTGTAAAATAATACATATATTATTTTATATATATATATATATATTATATATAACTAAATTGTTGACAATAATTTATTGGAAGGGAATAAGGAAATGAACAAATATATATTTGTTTTGATCGAAAGTAAATTGTGGAGGAGCAATTTATTAAAGAAAAAAAAGATTGGATATATTATTATATATATCTACTAGTTAAAATAAATTGTGGGAAAAAAATAATTTAGGGAAAGAAAGAATGATAGAAAAGTTTTAAATTATTCGCAAATTTATCAATTATATTATTGATAACCAGAAGTCGTTAACGCACAAGATCGGGAAGGAAAATAGTCCCCATTTTTGGGGTCGTTACATTTGGTATCAGAGCTATGGGTTATAAACCTTAGGTGAGTGCACCTTAGGCTATAACCGTAAACAAGGTAGATGAAAAGAAAGAAGATGTTAAACCCGAATGAGGTTTAATCAATCTTAAGATAAATTTAATAATTTATAAAGAATGCGTTAAGATATACACAAAGATTCAAAGAAGAATCTTAAAAGGCAAGAAGTTTAAGGATCAGGGGACACCTGATTCGGATAATCATAAATAATATGATTAAAGAGGAAAGAAAAGAAGATCATAAAAATAAAACGATCTTAGAATGAGAAAGAATCGTAATATAACACGATTATAAGATAAGATCACGACGTGATTTGATCAAGTCAAAGAAGGATAGTTAATCAATCGAATGATTGAAAATTTATAGCAGAATGACTATATGGAAATGGTAATATGTAATAATACGAGAATAAAACTCGGAAAGAGTTATGAATGATGAAATACAAATTAAATAAAAAATTGTATTGAGCAAAGAATAAGATAAGATTTGATGGGATTAAGTAGGATTTCAATTGAGGACTCATGTGGTAGCTGAGTTGTAGAAACCTTTGTATGGGCAGAGGTTTTGTGCTTGGTTTAACGACCATTTAGTCTATCACACTGATAATCGTTGAAATGTTGGTGTCGTGCTATCTATGTATGTATGGTGAGAAGGTGATTCTTTTCTTATATGTATATTTGATAGTTAGAGAATATTAAGATTAGGTGCAAGTTCTTAAAACTCATGCTTATGATAAGTTTGTGACTTATAATCATATAATATATTTTTGAACCCCTAAGCGTATGGACAGTCCCTGATTGGTTCTTGGACTACGTATTGCTAGGTCAAGTTCCTAAACTCATATTTTTATGGCAAGTTCCTAAACGCATAATGTGTGATAAGTTTAATGAACTGTTCCAGGGTATGGGTTTAGAACTGATTGTTCTTAATATAGTGGGAGCTAATGGTGTTAGAGATGAACAGAATTGTGTGGTGAAGTTTTGAAAATAGTTAAAGTGGATGAAGAAGAAATGAATATTCTCAAATCTTCTAGCTATGCTAGATTTTGAAATTTATTGGAATCGTGCTGACAATCGCACTATTGTGTTTTTGAAAAATATATTGGGTCAAATTGTTGAACCAATAAGTTTTAAAAAGTTCAGTGGTTTCCTATGTCTATGCTAATTATTTCGGTTAGACAAAGTTGAAAATATCAAAATGTATTTTATATAGTTATTAATGCATCAATAACATGATGTAGCTATGACAAATGATGGAGTTGTAAATGTAGCTTAACCTGGTGTTGGATGAGATCTAAGGATCGTCAACCCACTATGGTATAATGTGATATGACAAAGTCATAAAATGACAGCATTCTCAACGGATTGTTGAAAACTGTGAGGTACTATGTGTCATAAAATGATTTTTAGTATTTTAATAATTAAAGAAGTGTCAAATTCCATTTGAATCGGCTAGACACAAATTCAGATATTGTTTATGTTAAGCTTTTGAACTGTCCAACTAAATTGAGTTGGTATGGATTCCCAACTGAGTAAGAATTTCCCTATAATGGGATTATTTTATATTGCATCCTGGGGACGGTAAAGAGGAACGGAAAGAAATTGTTCCGTCAAGATAGTGTTGATTAACACAGAACATCCAAAATGGGAAATTCTATTTGTGCTAAATATCAGTGATGATGAACGCAAATGTCGTTCAAATTGTGCCGAATGGCAGTGATGAGGAACTCGAATGTCGTTCTAATATAGATCAACACAGGGCATAACAGGCTGATCACCTATATGTCCGTAAGATATGTCAGTTTACAGATGAATTTCTGTTGAAACCTTTTTAGAAACAAAGTTTATGGTCTTTATTACCTTTATCATAATATAGAAAGCTCTTCTTAAGCGAATCTTTTGAATTCCTGAGTTATTTATATTGCTTCACAATTATTAATCAATTGTGGGGAAATTCTATTCTAGAGATTGGGTATAGAAAGAATGAACTTCCTTAAGATGAAGTAGGTCGTAGAATACAACGATCATTTATGAGTCCTTAAAGAAGGAAAAAAGTATAGTTATGAGGAATAAAGATTTTTGCATAACGAAGTAGACGCTAGTGATCTGTCATAGAAAGTCAGACACTAGTGTTGTGTTATAGACATGGGTGATATGTCATAAGATGCTAGACACTGGTAATGTGTCATAACAAAAATAAACACAGATGGTGTTATGATAATAAGAACATGCATATGGGATGTCAAAATTAAGATATAGATGATGTACAAAGATGGATAGACACTGATATTGACAAAAGGAAGTAGACTCTGGAGAGGGTCGAAGGGGAAAAATTAAGTTCGAAAATTTTAGGACCTTTCACAGTAACAAAAGATCAAGTATAAAATAGCGAAAGCTATTAAATTTTTGGAGATACATGTATATATGTATATTAATATGTGTTATGATATGTCAAAAAATAATATATTTCACTATCACATAATAAGGTCGCTAAGAGGGAATTACCATGTTCAAGGAAGAATAAACTTAAACCGAGTAAAAAGGTTCGGTATTGTGATTTCGAGGACGGAATCCTTATAAGGAGGGAAGAATGTGACGATCCGAGTTTTTGAGTAATATTATAATAAGAATTTTAATATATAAAATTCTTATTATGCGATATATTATGAGAATTGGATTGCATAAGAGGATATACGCTGTGTTATGTGACTTTTGTAAACTAATAAATAGATTATTTTATATATTTATTATATAATAAATTGTTGACAACAATTTATAGGAAGGGAATAAGGAAATGAGCAAATATATATTTGTTTTGATCGAAAGTAAATTGTGGAGGAGCAATTTATTAAAGAAAAAAAAGATTAGATATATTATTATATACATTTACCAGTTAAAATAAATTGTGGGAAAAGAATAATTTAGGAAAAGAAAGAAAGACAGAAAAGTTTTAAATTATTCGCAAATTTATCAATTATATTATTGATAACCAGAACAAGATAGTTGTTAACGCACAAGATCGGGAAGGGAAATAGTCCCCATTTTGGGGTCGTTACACCCTTGATATTATGAACTTTATATTATGCATATTCACTGTTGGTCGAAAAATCGATCACTAAACACGCGCAAGTATACTCGGTCTAACAAGTAATACAGTGATAAGAGAAATGTTGAACCCTTGAGGAACTACTTCTAATACTAACCAAATAACGACTTATATCGCTTAAGTCTTATTCAAACAGAATAAATGAAAGATGTGTAATTAATCTAGTTAAATCTAATTATCAAAGCAAGTAAATGGATAACAATTGGTATCTAAGGCGCTACAAGCTAAGATCATAACTTCACCCGACACTAGCATTTGGTCAAACACTTGCTGTGCTATGTGTTAGTTCCTAGAGGCACAATAGTTATCTAGAAGGGGAGTTGAATAGATAGTTTAAAACTTTTTCATTTTTAAAATACTTATCAGATTTGTTAATAAATTAACCACAGCAGAATATATGATTTATTTGCTCCCCTTAAGATAAACCAAGTTTATAGGTGATAAGCAGTTATAACAGTTATGACAGATATAGCAGTTATAGCAGATATTTCAGACATAGTGATTTTAAGTGGTTCAGAGCACTCAAGGCTCCTAGTCCACTCTTCTACTCTACGAGTAGAAAATCCACTAAGGATATCTTTACAATCTTTGAATCACTTAGATTCCTTCAAGACCAGCAGTCTTGGAACTTCTTAGTTCACTTAGAACTCTTTAAGTCCAACAGACTTGGAATACATTTGATGAGAGTTGAGTTCTTGGGTGTGCTACTCAGTTGCAGTTAAGCATACGTTTGAAAGAACTGAGTAGAGAATCAAGCTTTCTTTCAGGATCGTAGAGTTTTGCTTTGTGTGTTCTTGAGCTTTGTTCGTTCTTGCTTACTTTTTCTAAATCTCCAATCTATTTTGCTTATGAAAGAGCATTTAAAATCTTTCCGTTGAAGGCATCCGTTGTAGCATTTAATGTTTCAGACATTTCTGAGCACTGATGTTGACTTCCTGGGAATGTGGTGTCTGCTGTCTGACTTGCCTGACACAGCAGACTACTTTCTCACCTAACACCTGAAAAGGTGTTTTCAGTAGACAAAAAATAATCTCCCCATACGTTTCTTTGATTCAAACAAGGATGAGTGTTGGATCATTAAGACTCCCGAAATGTCAACGTCCATAAGCCTTTCTTCATTTGTTAGACTTCCTTCTTCATTAGATGGGCCAAACTTGATGCTTCTGATGCTAACAGAAGAGACACCACAATCGTTGCCCTCGTACCACGATCATTGTGTATTATCGTGCTCGTGCTTGATTCAGTCTTGATCGTAGAGAACACTACAATTTCTCTTAAGCTCTGATTGACTACGATCTCTACTTGCTCATTTGGAAGACTCCACATTTCTGAGAGCTGACTGCGATTCTTGACTTGGCTCGACAGGCACTCGGATTGTATCCACCATTATGAGTGTGGCTTCCAAGACAAACTACGATTCTGGAGCAACTTCCTCAATACTCTATGATTCTGCCTTGGCTTCTGCAAACTCTTGGCTGGCTCGACAGACTACGATTCTGTTAAGAACTATCTATTTTATTTCAAGAGATCAACCTAACAAATTTGATCTTTCTTCTATTCATTCATTTATAGAATGATAAACATTTAGCTCAGATCAACCTAACAATTTTGATCTATCATTTAAGTCCTTGCACATATGTTCTAATAAGGACTTTACACATAAGCATATATATTTACTTTCAACATCAAATTTGAATATACAATTCCCAACAATCTCCCCCTATTAGATGTTGACATAACCAAAGAGATTTGCATCATATCATCAATTTCTAAATACAGGATGCTAGAAAGAAAATATGACTAAGTGTTTCAGTGAGCAACTGAAATCTTTAGAGAATAAGCATGAATTTATTGATGTTGAAATAGATATTACAATTTAGCACAGTTACATCAATAAGAAACAAATTTAAACTCATCTCTATCTTCTTTGCCTCTTGCTCCTCGTAGGATTAGCATACTCTTCAGCTCTTCTTCTTCTGCTAGCTTCATCTCTCCTTTCAATCTTTTCTAGCTCACTTGGACTGAGCATTTCTCCCTGATCATGTCTATTCATGAGGGTAGGATCTCCAATAGGCATGCTCAAGCCAGTGTTGGATACTCCTTGTACGCTAAGGGATGGGCCTTGACTCCTCAGAAGGTACGCCATGATGATTGGTTGATGCTGCTGTTCAATTCGTTGAGTATGATAGCGAGGTTGTCTCGAAGGAGGCTGATTTATAGTATTGCTCTTTGAAGACTGTGCAATTTGTTTCCCTTTGCCTTTGCCTTTGCCTTTGCCTTTCTCCCCTTCCTCTTTATTCTCCCCCTTTATGTCAGCATACAGGGTTCAAATGTCTTCGGACAGACGATTGACTCCTTGCACCAGCTCGTGCATTTGAGAGCGCGTGTGGCCAATGTCATTACGATTCTCCTCAACCATGGCTTCAGTATTTACTTTCTGTTGGGGCATCATGGCCATGGCAGTGTCAATCTATCTTGCTTGAGTTATAGAATACTCTTTAAATTCTTGCAAGGGGATACTCAGCTGGTGAATCTGATTAGCAATAATAGTATTTTGTGATTCTTGATTTTTCTATAGATGTTGAACTGCTTCCTTATGCTTGTTGGAAGCTTGAAAGTGGATTGCATCCATTTGGCTTAGACTGTCGCTCACCTCCCTTATGATCTCCTTAAGTCTTTTCGAGAGCTCAGTTGCCAAATTACCAGGCAAAGTGTTGACAGATTCAATCATATGATTGAAGCGTTAATGAATTGTCAGGGAGTGAGCTGCAAGGTTCTCCTCTGTCTCTCGGACCACTTGGCTTGTGACATTGGTGAGCTCCTCTTTGGTGGGGAGGAGAGAGAGATGATCAAAGATTTTCTAAAATTCAGGAGGTGAGGTCGTTGTGTGCTCCCTTGGCCTTTGAATGATTGTGAGAGCAAGTGCCATATCAAAATATTTATTGTGGAATGATGAGGGAATATCTGATTATGTGAGAGGTTCTTGGGTTTGGTATATGGGAGAGGAGGCTGGTTCAGTATATAGGATAGTGGGTTCGACGATTAGGTTTGGTGGCTCTATGGTCGTGGTGTCGTGTAGTTGTTCGATGATTGTGAATCGTTGCTCGACGACCAAAGGTTGTTATTCGATGAGCGTGAACCGTTGCTCGACGACCATGGAGTCACTAACAGTTGGCTCGACAATAATGGAAAGTTGGTTATTTGGTTCATCAGTTACAGAGTTTCATCCACCTTGGCAGTTCATTAAACTGATAGAAGTTTGGTAAAGGATAGTGGTTAACCTTGAAAGAGATAGGAATAGAGTGTACCTCATGCTCAGTCCTTGTAGACGAATGATTAATGATCAGTTTTGAGCAAAGTTGAGGTTGCTTGGGAATCCCTGGGCTAGCACCAAAATTTCTGGATAAGCTCTGTATGCCCAGAACATGTGATCCCAAGAGTTGAGAATCAGGGCTCTGTGGTAGAACATCATGGGCAAGTAGGAGAACAACTTATTGTAGTTGGCTTTCCTTTCTCCACTCCAGCCTACTCCAATAATCTCAACTTCTTCTTCCTCTTCTTCTTCCCTGTCTTCATCACCTTCATTTGAAATCTCCACTGCATCCATCATCTCAGCATCTCCCTTTTATTCTTCAACACTCTCTATTTCTACACCTTCCATTTTTGCAGCTTTAGAGACTTCAATTTCTTGAGGGGCAGAGGGGGCTTCATGAGTAGCTTCTGATTGCTCCCCCTCAGCTAGAGCACTTCCTTATTCAGGTGCTTTGAGAAACTCCCCCTCAATATGAGTTGTTCTCTCCTCAATAGCTTTGGGCAGCTGCTCCTCAGCATGAACGATAGCTTGATCAGATACAGTAGGGGTTACTACACTGTTGATGTTGGCTATCACATCAGCAATGATCTTGGTCTCATTCAAGGACTCATTGTGAGGACCAGATGCTTGAGGCTCAGGTCTTTGTTCAGCTTGCTCAGCAGCAGTTCTTCTTTCCTCCTCCTTTAAAGCTTCCTCATTGATAAGGACATACTTCTTGACAAGCTTTCTCTTTGTTCTCCTGGGCTCAGCCACAGCCTTAGCAGATTCTTTAGCTTCAGCCATGACAGTCTATTCTGGATGAGAAGCTGTTACAGCACCTCCCTCTGGAATGATAGTAAGTCTGAACTCCACGATTGGTGAGGACTCTACGATCGCGGTGAGTGTAGACTTCTTTACTTGATGGATGCACTTCTTTTTCTGAGGCTTAGAACTTTTTTTAGCCTTATCCTCACTGTGCTTCTTCTTCTCCTTTAGAACTTCTTCTGGTGATTCGGTCACTTCTAGGGTGAGTTCCCTTTGTAAGAAGACACCTAGAAACTTAGTGCCAAAACCCCCTTGGGGTGCATCAGTGGTTGAGCCTTGAGGCTCTTCTGTTATTTGAACACTTTCTTTTAATTTCCTCTTACCCTTACTCTTTCTGACCAGAGCAGAGGGTTCCTCTTGATTGACTTCTTCTTCTTCTTCCTCAACTTCCTGTACAGTTGACATATTTCCCTGTTGAATAGATTTCTTCACTTCACCAGTCCTTCCACTGGACTCAAGCATCATTTTCACGTTCTCTGCAGGGTTCCTCTTCCAATTTTTAAATAGCTGCTGGGTCATTCTTCTGTTGGCGTTGATGGGTGCTCCTTCCTTATCTCCAATTTTATCTCCCAGAGCAGATTGGAGAATAATGCTTATGAATCTCCTATAGAGCATTTTTCTTGAGCTCTTTTCCTTCTTCGAACTGATAATCCACTTCCCAATCCATCCCATGTGTAAGGCTCCATAGTTGATTTGGGATTTGAAGCAGATAGCTGTCATGATCTTCAGTCGGCTCTCATTCACAGAGTCGTGGACAGAGTTCTTACAGCATATGCATTTCCTAACAATATCAGCCAGAAACTCGTACTTTAGGGGAAATTCTTTCTTCTTGTAACCCTTGATGCCTTAAACCTTCTTGTGGTGCATCCTCTTCAGACCTTCATGAAAGTCGATGACTCTCAGAGACGAAAGGACCTTTGATTTAAACCCTAGGGCCAGGTTTATATCTTCAGCACCGAGCTGAATCTGCACACCCTTGACCTTTATAGTGATGACGTCATTCCCAAAGACTCCATTAAAATAGAACTCTTTCACCAGCTTTGGGTAAATCCTTGTGCTAGTGCTTAGAGCTTCTTCCAGACCTGCTTTCTTTATAAGGGAAATAATATTGTGAAACTGTGGGTCGGCGGTCTTGAACTAGTCGAAGCACAGTTCGTAGCCCGATACAACATTGGAAGCAGCCATTGATTACTTTGATTTTTTTGAGACGAACAAGGTTAGCTGAGCGTTCTAAAAGCTAGGGTTTCTATGAGAGAGAAAGAGAGATAAACTTTTGAAGTTCAAAGGTGAATTGCCAAAAGATATTTCAAAATATATTTGTAACTTCCCTCTTCTAGTTCTGCGGAGTGGGGCACGTGTCGTGTTCTGTAGGACTCCACGATTTTAAATCGTATGAAAAGTACTGATTTGCCCTTAGCTCCCCCTGAGCTAGTGTATCCTTTAGGATGACTACGATTATCTGGGCTGCTCCACGATCGTTGTCTCTACTCATGCTTCTGCACTGGTCCTTGTGATGCATTCTGAATCAGCATCCCTTCTGGGTTAAGGTTGCTCAAAAAGGGCCAACCTCTTAGTCTAAAACTAAGGGTCAGGTTTGTCCCTGAGGCGCTTATCAAAAGAGCTGCTTAGACTTGGTAGAAATGCTGTCATCATAGTGGGTTTCTTTGCCATGTCGAAACTACTCCACGATCGTGGTTTCTCTCAGTCATCTCCACGATTTTGACATAGCCTTTTTATCTGCATGGTTAGCACCAACTAGAGCATATAATTTATGGTTGTAGATTTAGCATACCTAACTCACTTATTAATTTATTAAATCTGGATTCATCTAAGGGTTTTGTAAAGACATCAGCAAGTTGATTTTCAGTAGGGATGTATTGTAAAGATATAGTTCCATTTTGAACATGATCCCTAATAAAATGATATCTTATTTCTATATGCTTAGTCCTAGAATGCATGATAGGATTATGTGTAATTGCTATGGCACTTGTGTTATCACAGTGAACGGGTATAGACTTGAAATTAAACCCAGAGTCTGCTAGCTGGTTCTTCATCCATAGGATTTGAGCACAGCAGCTGCCTGCAGCAATATATTCAGCTTTTGCTATTGAAGTTGATACTGAGTTTTGCTTCTTGCTAAACCAGGACACAAGCATGTTTCCTAGTAGTTGACAAGTGCCACTGGTACTCTTTCTATCAATTTTGCAGCCTGCAAAATCTGCATCTGAATATCCTGTCAGTTCAAAGGAGGACTTCTTGGGATACCAAAGTCCCAAGTAAGATGTGCCTTTGAGATACCTGAAAATTCTTTTTACAACAGTTAAGTGTGATTCCTTAAGATTAGCTTGAAATCTAGCACATATACATGTAGCAAACATAATATCTAGTCCACTGACAGTTAAGTGCAGAAGAGAGCCAATCATACCTCTATATTGAGTAATGTCAATACATTTACCTTTCTCATCTTTGTCAAGCTTAGTTGCTGGAGCAATTTGTGTTTTCATGGGAGAGGCTGATTCCATGCCATACTTCTTAAGTAAGTTTTTGATGTCCTTGGCTTGGTTAATGAAGATACCTTCATCAGTCTGCTTCACTTGTAGTCCAAGAAAGAAATTTAGCTCACCCATCATGCTCATTTCGAACTTTCTCTGCATAAGCTTGGCAAATCTCTTACACAGATTTTCATTAGTAAAACCAAATATAATATCATCTACATATATTTGAACTAGTAAAACTTTATCTTTGTGCTTCCTAAGGAATAATGTGGTATCTACTCTACCTCTAGTGAATCCTTTTTCAATAAGAAAGTTTGTTAGTGTTTCATACCATGCTCTAGGTGCTTGTTTAAGTCTATATAAGGCTTTGTCTAATCTATAGACATAATTAGAGAGAGTTGGATTGATGAAACCTGGAGGTTGCTCCACATATACTTATTTTTGAAGTTCTCCATTCAGAAATGCACTCTTGACATCCATCTGGAATACTTTAAACTTCATGTGGGCAGTAAAGGCAAGGAATATCCTGATAGCTTGCAGTCTGGCAACAGGTGCAAAGGTCTTGTCGTAGTCGATGCCTTCTTCTTGAGAGTAACCTTTAGCCACCAGTCTTGCCTTGTTTCTTGTGATCACCCCATCTTCATCCATCTTATTTCTGAAGACCCATTTGGTGCCAATAACTAGGTGATTCCTTAGTCTAGGAACTAGTCTGTAGACTTTGCTTCTTTAAAACTGATTCAGCTCCTCTTGCATGGCTTCTATCTAACTCGAATCTTCCATGGTATCTTCTATCTTCTTGTGTTCCATTTAGGACAGAAAGCTCAGATAAAAACACTCATCCTGGGTGGCAGATCTTATCTTGATTCTTACATTTGGATCTCCAATAATCAAGTCTTGAGTGTGATCTCTTGCGTATATGTTCCTTGTTGGAATATCTATTCTGGTGCCTTCTTATCTGAATTCTTCAAGATTAACTTTTGTCTCTTGTTGTAGAGGTTCATTTTTTGGTGTAGTTCTCTCCACGATCTCTTCTTCAGGCTCGACGATTCCATCTTCTAGGGCTGCGATTGTGGTGTTGGGATTGACCACCTCATTAGTAGTGATTGGATAGTCGATCGCAGTGTCTTGTGGTGCAGACTTGTTTAAGTCTGTTTCATCAAAGATGATGTGAATCGAGACTTCAACACTTAGCGTCTTCTTGTTGAACACTCTATAGGCCTTGCTGTCTATGACATATCCAAGAAAGATTCCTTCGTCTAACTTTGGTTGGAACTTAGTCAGATATTATTTTCCATTATTGAGAATGTAGCATGCACAGCCGAACACATGGAAATAGCTAACGTTTGGCTTTCTTCCTCTCCACAGCTCATAGGGAGTCTTCTTCAGTGTAGAGTGAACAAGAGACCTGTTCTGAGTGTAGCACATAGTGTTGATATCTTCTCCCCAAAAGTATTCAGGCAGATGAGCTGCTGCTCGTAGAGTCCTTCCTGCTTCGATCAGGGTTCTGTTCTTCCTTTCAGCTACTTCATTTTGCTGTGGAGTTCGTGGAGCTGAGAAGTTATGACTGATGCCGTTGTCTGCATAGAACTGATCCATCTCAGAGAAGTCAAACTCTCTTCCATGATCACTTCTTATGGCCTTAATCTTCTCTCCTTTTTCGTTCATCACCATCTTGAACATCTTAATAAGTTGGGAGCTCGTTTCATCTTTAAAATTTAGAAAGAATACCCATGTGAATCTAGTGTAGTCATCCACTACGACCAGTGAGTATCTCTTTCCTCCAAGGCTTACAGTTGGAATTGGCCCAAAGAGATCTATATGAAGTAACAGTAGGGGCTTATCAATTGAGTTAACTGCTTTGCCTTTGAATGAGCACCTTATTTTTTTTCCAAGCTAACAGGCGCTGCATAGCCTTTCTTTGACGAAGCTGAGTTTGGGTAGGCATTCCACTAGATCTTTGGAGGCCAGTTTTGACATACTCTTGAAGTTGAGATGAGATAACCTTCTATGCCATAGCTAACTCATTTTTTTAGAGGCTTTAGTAAGAAAGCATATTATCTCATCAGAACTCAGTTGAGCAAGATTAACAGTGTAGACGTTCTCTTCTCTGGTTCCAGTCAGCTTTATAGAAGAGGTTTTCAGATCTCTGACTTGACATTGATTGTTGAGGAAGGTGACTTAATGACCCTTGTCGCAAAGTTGGCTGATGCTCAGTAGATTGTGCTTTAGTCCTTCCATATAGGCTACTTTGCTGAAGGACACTACACCATTCCCAGCTGAGCCATATCCTCCTGTCTTGCCAGATCCGTTGTCTCCAAAGATGACTGTTGGAACCTCCTTCTCTGTGAAGTTAGACAGGAGGGCTTTATTCCCGGTCATGTGCCGTGTGCATCCACTATCCAGATACCAGGTTGTGATCGTGGATCTCTGTTCCTGCAGTAAGGTTAAGCTTTCATTTTGGTACCCAGACTTGCATGGGTCCTACTTTGTTAGTACCCTTGGGGACCTAGATTTGGTTGACTTTGGGTCTATTATGCAGAGGGATATAATAGCATGCTGCATCCTTATGACCATATCTATCACATACAAAGCATCTAGTATGATGCATGCTTGTGTGTGTGTGGATTCTTTCTCCATTTGGACTTGTGTGGATACTTGTTGGCCTTTTCCTTATACTGATTCTTCTTTTTCCAGGCAGCCTTGTGATTCAGAGTTTGTGATGAGTGAATCTCAACTCTACGATTCCTTCCTGGTTGGTTCGTGGAGCCAGTTTTACTTGACTCCATGACCCTTTGAGATTGGAGAGTAGTGACTGAGTTACTCTTCACTTTTATAAATCTCAGGCCAGCATAGGATCCGTTATGTCTTGGGACATAACTTGGATCAGAAGAGCAAGGATGCATTGGTTCTTCCTTCTGTGTAGGTTTCACAAATGTAATGCCTCTATTAAAATTTGAAGCACTCCTAATGTTAATTTCCTTGAGCTTTTCCACACATGGTTCTGAGGTAGATTCCCCAAAACCTAAACCTGTTCTGTCAGATGCACTTCTCTGACTGAAGAGCAGGGAGTCCATGGATGAAGAAGACCTATTCCACATTAAGATTGTCTTTTCTAGCTCCTCAATCTTAGAGGTTAGATTTAACTCTCTTTGTGTGATGATTTCATTGGTCTATCTTAAGAGTTTATTCTCAGTCTCAAGTTTAGAGAGAGAGGTAGTACTGAGTAGAGCTGTCTCCAGTTCCACTTGAACTTTCTTTTTCTCTTTTTGAAGAAGAGAATAATCTTTAGACAGAACTTTAAACCACTTCATGTATTGATGCAGATCAGATGTTATGCCATGTAGTACAGTTGTTAGATCATCAATGTCTACATCAGGAGAGTAAAAGTCGAATACCTCATCTATACTTACTTCATGATAGTCAGTGCTCTTCTTGTCTTTTGCATCTTTGGCCATTAGACATAGATTGGCCACTTGAGGTTCTTCATCATCTCCTGACTCAGGGTTTTTGTCATTTTCTGAGTCACTCCACGACCCTCCGGCTACAAGACCTTTGTCTTTCTTCTGAAGCTTTTTGTAGCCTTTGAATTCCTTTTTTGGATTTGTTTTCCGCTTTAACTCCTCTCTAAGAGGTTTGTTGCAGTTTGCAATGAAATGGCCAGGCTTCTTGCAGTTGTAGCATAAGTCATTGATCTGCTCCTGACTGCTGTTGTTTTTGATTCTCTTAGGCCTGCTGCTTCTGCCTTTACGTATGAACCTTTTGAGTCTTCTGACCAGCATTGCGATGTCCTCATCATCATCTTCCTCAGAGTCAGATTCATTTTTAGCATGAGCTTTGGAGGTGGCTTTTGTTGCTTTGAGAACAACTCCTTTGTCCTTCTTTCTTCCTTCAAATAGAGTTTCTGCTCGTTGAGTCAGCTCTAGTTCGTAGGTAAGAAGGTTGCTATAAAGTTGTTGAACTATCATTTTATGGAGTTTCTTTGATTCTTTGATGGCAGTGGTTTTGGCATCCCACTTTCTTGGTAAAGACCTCATGAACTTGATGATAAAATCTTTGTTTGGATAGATCTTTCCAAAAGCTCGAAGAGAGTTGAGCAGCACATTGAATCTTTCGTAAGTGGACGTGACGTTTTCTCCTGGAACATAGGTGAACATTTCATACTATTAAGTCAGAAGAGATTTCTTATTTTCTCTGACTTCTTCTGTTCCTTCGTGCATGATGAGCAATGCTTCCCAGACTTCCTTGGTAGTTTTGCTGTTGACCACATTTTTGAACAGATCATCCTCTAAAGACTGGAACAAAATGTTCTTGGCCTTTTTGTCTAGCTGGAAAGTTTTCTTATCGTTGTCAGTCCATTCTGATTTGATCTTGATCTGAATTCTGTTCGAATCTTCTGGAGTTGATGCAATCTTTGTTGGAATGTAGGGCCCATTCATAACAGTTTCAAATAGCTCGTCATCTATTGAATCCATGTAGGCTTGCATACGAACTTTTCAGTTGGCAAATTTGTCTTTGTTGAACATTGGTGGCTTGCTGCCTCCACCGGTCTTGGACTCGCTTATCAGGTGTGCCATCAGATCTACTCAAGCTTTGTAGGCTAGTTGAGAGAACCTGCTCTGATATCAATTATTAGTTCCCAGAGGCACAATAGTTATCTAGAAGGGGGATTGAATAGATATTTTAAAACTTTTTTCTTTTCAAAATACTTATCAGATTTGTTAATAAATTAACCACAGCAGAATATATGATTTGTTTGTTCCCCTTAAGATAAACCAAGTTTACAGGTGATAAGCAGTTATAATAGTTATGACAGATATAGCAGTTATAGCATATATATCAGACACAGTGATTTTAAGTGGTTCAGAGCACTCAAGGCTCCTAGTCCACTCTTCTACTCCACGAGTAGGAAATCCACCAAGAATATCTTTACAATCTTTGAATCACTTAGATTCCTTCAAGACCAGTAGTCTTGGAACTTATTAGTTCACTTAGAACTCTTCAAGTCCAGCAGACTTGGAATACACTTGATGAGAGTTGTGTTCTTAGGTGTGCTACTCAGTTGCAGTTAAGCATACGTTCGAAAGAACTGAGTAGCGAATCAAGCTTTCTTTCAGGATCGTAGAGTTTGGCTTTGTGTGTTCTTGAGCTTTGTTCGTTCTTGCTTACTTTTTCTGAATCTCCAATCTGTTTTGCTTGTGAAGGAGCCTTTGAAATCTTTTCATTGAAGGCATCCGTTGTAGCATTTAATGTTTCAGACATTTTGGAGCAATGATGTTGACTTCCTGGGAATGTGGTGTCTGCTGTTTGACTTGCCTGACACAGCAAACAGCTTTCTCACCTAACACCTAAAAAGGTGTTTTCAGCAGATAAAAAGTACTCTCCTTAGCTTTTACCATACGTTTCTTTGATTCAAACAAGGATGAGTGTTGGATCCTTGGGACTCCCGAAATGTCAACGTCCATAAGCCATTCTTCATTTGTTAGACTTCCTTCTTCATCAGATGGGCGAAACTTAATGCTTCTGATGCTAACAGAAGAGACACCACGATCGTTGTCCTCTTACCATGATTGTTGTGTATTGTCGTGCTCGTGCTTGATTCAGTCTTGATCGTAGAAAACACTATGATTTCTATTAAGCTCTGATTGACTACGATCTGTACTTGCTCGTTTGGCAGACTCCACGTTTTTGAGAGCTGACTGCGATTCTTGACTTGGCTCGGCAAGCACTCGGACTGTCACCACCATTCTGAGTGTGGCTTCCAAGACAAACTACGGTTCTGGAGCAACTTCCTCAAGACAAACTCTTGGCTGGCTCGACAGACAACGATTCTGTTGAGGCCTATCTATTACATTGCAAGAGATCAACCTAACAAATTTGATCTTTCTTCTATACATTCATTTACAGAATGATAAACATTTAGCTCAGATCAACCTAACAATTTTGATCTACCATCTAAGTCCTTGTACATATGTTCTAATAAGGACTTTACACATAAGCATATATATTTACTTTTAACATCAAATTTGAATATGCAATTCCCAACACTATGTTTCATCAAATATCCTAACTGTCTCTCTTTGGTCTTAGTGGTCATGAAGGAATGTCGACCGAGAACTCGTAAGTGTTCGTAAGCCTCTTCCGAGGTATGTACGAACCTATCCCCTCTAATCTACCCAAAAGGGAATAGAATGGAAAGGATCATCCTAACTAGGCAATTCGACACATTCCTGTGCAAATAAACCAAAGACAAGGAATTCTAGTTCAGGTTCTCCAATAGGTCATACGTGGCATACAGGTATATTCCAATCCTATACACAAATTATGCAGTCCAATGGTATAGACAAATCATAAACACATGCCAACACATTATGGTCTCAATCTACAGTCCATTTCCCAATTTCTCATAGATTACCAAACAATCACTAATTCCTTAGCAATTAAACATTAAGCATAAATATATTAAACCAAACTATATAGTGCCAACCAAAGAGATAAGATAATCAATTTAAATAGACAAAGGGTTCCATTATAATCTTAGAGCCAATATTCAGTTCACAGCTAATAAACTAAATAAAAGTAGCAACAATAACAACATTTATAAATACAGAATCAAAGGAAAAACTAGAGAAGAATAAACTCTGTCGAATCTTTCTTCAATCTCCAAGAAATCCCTTCAATTCGCTTTTTGATCCTTGTCGCTACGTCGCTTTTAAGCTCCAAGGAATCCCAATCTATCCCTAGTCTATATCCTAATTATATATACAAGCTAAAAAGAAACTAAGCTAAGGAGACGAGAGAAGAGAAGTTATGGAGTTAAGCTCCTCAACTATTAGATATGCTAGATAATGAGAGAAGGAGGCTGCCCACTTGATATATATGTTTTTATCCCTCCTCTTAGGTCATTTCCAATGCTTACTGTCTAAAAACAGGAGGTGGCGCTGCGGTGCCAAGGATAAGCCTTGGAGAGGGCACTGATCAATAAGTTGGCATTGCGGCGCCAGTCTTGTGAAGGGATGGGGTGCTACAATGCTGAGCATGGTGAGGTGGCTTTAAGGTGGCGCTGTGGCGCTAGTTTTATACTGGGAAGCGGCACTGCAGCGTCGGTGCTATAAAAATGCCCTTTTTTGCCCCTGAAAGCTGGAAATGGCCTAAAAACTCATGCAAAAACCTATATTAAGCAAAATAATAACAAAACAATATAAAAGCAATATAAAGTAATAAGAACATGCATCTTCTTAAGTATAAAAGTAGTGGTTTTGCGGGTATAAATCCCACTCATCATTCACCCTTCTTGTTATATTACTTGCTAGGCAAATTGTTGCTCATTCTTGCTTTCCCCAAACATTTCAATTAAGGCAGAACCGTGTGGAACATCAGGCAAGGATAAGGGAAAGGGCAAGGCTATGGAGTAGCTTTAGTCTGCTATGTTAAGATTTTAATTATCATGTTGTATTAAGACTTAAGTTATGTTATGGTTTAAGTTATGTAATGTATTAGTTATGGTTGCGAGACTTAGGGCGAGAATATTTATATTATATTAATATAAATTATTCTATTATTCCGTTGTGTGAGATATAAGTATGGTATTAGAGTTAGATCATGAAGCACCAGATTCGAGGTATAGGTATCTGAATTTTGGGGTGTCACAGGTAGTGCCAAACAATAAGTCCCTACGGCTAATGCATCAACATTTGCTCCATTCCCCAAGCGCATGGTGACTTCTCCTTTGTTCAGCTTTCTACTTCTGCTTAGTCCCTGCACATTATTCCATATGTGAGAACCACAACCGTTATCCAATACCCAAATAGAATTTTAACTTACAGAAACAATTATTTCAATCATGAACAAACATGTATATGTAGCTGAAGCTGAAGCTTCTCCAAGCTTCTTTTGCTTCTGCTCTGCAAGATACCCTGTACAGTTTCTCTTCCAATGTCCCGACCTGTTGCAGTGAAAGCAAACTTCTTTGCTATCGACATCAATCTTTTCATGTTCTTTAATTTCGCTTTCCCTTTTGCCTTCTTGGGATTTTTCTTCTTTTTAGAAGATCATTTGGCCCTCTTCCACTTCTTAGAAGAATCATCTACAAGCAACACATGGTCTTTCTTCAATGGAAAGTGACTCTTAGCAGTTTTCAAAATGTTAAGCAATTCAGGTAAATTGGCATCCAGCTTGTTCATGTGAAAGTTCACAACAAATTGTGAAAAGGAATCGGGGAGTGATTGCAAGATCAAATCTTGAATCAAATCACCATCCATGATAAAACTCAGCTGTCCTAAATGTTCGATCAAATTGATTATCTTTAGGACATGTGTTTGCGTTGTAGTGTCATTGAACATCCTAGATCGAAAGAGCTCTTTAGATATCTTATATCTAGCCGATCTACTTTGCTCACTATAAAAATCCTTGAGGTGAAGCAGCATAGTCGGTACATCCATTTTCTTATGTTGACGCTATAACTCGTTACTCATGGATGCTAACATGATGCACTGAGCCACCTGTGCATCATCCTGCCATATTCTAAAAGTAGCTTGCTCTTCCACGAAGGCATCTTTTGCAACAGTTGCAGGTACAGGCGAGTTAAGGACATAAGCCAGCCTTTCAGCTGTGAGAACAATTCTCAAGTTCCTTAACCAGTCCGAGTAATTTGGTCCGATTAATTTATTTGCATCAAGTATGCTTCGCAGTGATAGTGAATTAGCCATTTTTAAAATTCTGCAAGTAAATTTAATTTAACAACATTAGCAAGCATTCTTTTATTAATCACAAGATTAATTTAGGTCTTTATTAAAATGATGTCTCCCACTATTTATTCAAACTATATAATCCTCTTTTGTATATATAGTTCGACAGATTTTGTATTGGTGACTTTGTAAAATATGCTTAGTGATAAAGTATCCAATTGCAATAAATATATAGCCTTGTGTGTGCACAACAAACTACATATTTATTCAAAAGATAGACAACTCTTGTCGATTACATCTCCATGTAATTCCTTTATTAATTTTGCCTCTTAGATCATAATGGTCAAGTGTGTGCATATCCGAACTAAAATAATCTAAGTTACGCTAGACCCAACATTTTCATATAAGCGAAGAGAAAAATACAGTCTTTGTATGTGCACAACAAAATGGTATTGTTCAATTTCTTTTAAACATCTCAATGTAATAAAGCAACATCTCAAATATTTAATACTTGCCCTATGAGTGTACAACAAACTCATATTAAATATTAGATACTCTATCGCTTTATAATGTTAGAAGGCTACGTTCGACATTCTCCAATGTCTTTGAACATACTCAACTTAATATATTATCTTTGAGGGTTTTGTTATTAAACGTACGTGTCATACTAAACGTACATCAACATGTATAATAATATATATACTATATAATTAGCATGCATCTGTAGAATACTATATTCTACATGGGATGATTATAAACTTAATTCTAATTTGGTTCATTGGAGCCACCATGAACCAAAAGATCAAACCTAGGATGCAATAATAAAACATTGAATATAACTATTACATTTAACTCGGGCTTCAATACAAATGGGCCTTCAATGCTCCTTCTCTTCGTCTCCAATTTCTCTAACAATTCTATACTATCCTATTACAATCTATTTATAAAACAGAAACATTGATTAGTAGTCAACGAAAAGTACATAAGAGGGAGATAGAATTTACATTAGAATACTAGAGAGGCGAGGTACGCAGACCCATTTATAAAAACCACATTCATTCAAGCATCCATTAAAATTAAATCCAATCTCATTAGTCAATGGTTCATAATCATCCCATATATTATCATATATATCATCATATCCATTAATATAATAAACATTCAGTATATATGTTGATATAATTTAATGGGCAATAAACTTTTGCTAGAAAACCTATTTTTGAAACAAAACAAACTCCTTTATTTTAATCAAAAACCAATTCAAAATAAGATCTTTTATTTTAGCAATCTTGAAATCCAATTCTATTTAAAATAAATAACTTTATTTTAATATTATTTCAATTTAAAATAAACCTTTTATTTTATTTGAAACAATTCTGAAAAATAAAAAAATATACAAAACCTGAAGTCACGCGCGGCCGCGCCCAGTTTGTACTAGGAAGCGGCGGCGCCGCGCTGCAAGTCCAAAGTTGATTCTGGCAGCAGGCGCGATCGCGCTCCAAGCAAGGCTTGGAGCGGCCCGGATGCTCTGCGTCGTAGAATCAGATAGTCTCGTTCTTTGCCCAGAAAAATAGTTCTAAACCCATATCAACATACATATTGAATCAAATACAATCAATGATTTGCATAAGGAGGCTCTGATACCACTTTAGGATTGCGAAAACATAATTAAATCATACTGTAGAGCAACATTGAGCTCATTTAAAAAAAAGAGATATAGTTTTAGAGAGAGAAAAGATTTTCTATAGAGAGAAGCCCTCGGGTTGTACTTGTATACACCAACTTAGAGCTATTTTATCTTGTTTAGCATCTACTTAGAGCCCAGAGAGTGTTCTACGTTGATCCCGGGTGTTAAAACGCTTGTTCACGCGTCTCCCAATGTGAAAAAATGCTCTTTCTAGCTACGTTCTTTGTAAATTTTGTTCAATATACTAGATTGATGATATATATTGTTTAAATCTAGTTAACCTTTTTTGTTTTCTAAGCATATTGTGTAATAGTTGATAGATATTGCCTTTCTATCGGTTATATTGTATATATTGTGTTATAAATCAAGTCCGGAGGCTAGATCTACCTAGATCTAAACCGAATCTAGCCTTTTGAGTGGTTATTAAGCATGAATCTTGAACCCGTATGCTAGATCAGTTTAGATCCATAGTAAATCTACGTATTTATTGCTTTAAACGGTCCCGGTTACCCCGTATATCCCTAGATTTGTATCTAGAGGCGAAAGGAGTCCGAAATGGCTCGAAATGGTGATTTCAACCGATGAAATCATATAATATCAAAGCCTAGGACATTGTATATATGTATTCCCACATCAATAATATGAGCCTAGGAATCCTGGTGTTGAGATCCCCGATTGGATCACGACTTGATTCCCACGATGGACCGATTTTTATGATGTAATGTTTAAATAGCGCAAATATCATTGTATATGTAATATTTGGATTTTAAAGACAAGCTCGAGGGGTTAGTCCCGAGAAGTCGGATTCAAGATCCTGTGATAGTGAAAACTTTAATTGTGGGTGCTCGGATTCATCGAGATGGCTTACAAGCCAGATGATAATCCGACCCGTTTAACGCTTTTTACATGCATATCATCAAAATAATTTTCGATAAAACCACAAAGAGCTTTCAATAATAATAAAGCGGGTCGGGATTAGACATTAGATCATAAATGGATGTATCAAAGGACCTCGATTCCTATTTGACGAAGGATTTGAAAACTTTGTTTTCAAAACATCATTGATATATATTGTGTTCTAAAAATGAACTTTTATATAAATCAAATCCTTTATGCATAGGGTTAAAGAGGTACATCACTAATTTTGCAATAATTACATATACTAAAAAATCAATAATGGAAGTATCACAGAACCTTGATTACTATTCGGGCGAAGGATTTTAAAACCTTGTGTTTTCCCAAAATATCATATAAAATGTATATTTTGTCTAAAAATGAACTTTTACTAAATCAAATCCATCGTACATAGGTGCAAAAGAGGAACGACACTACTTCCAAATAACTCACAATGAGGCTTAGAATAAACCTTTTCAAATAAAACACACACTCACACACACACACTCTCTTTATACACAGAAAATCAATAAGATGCGGTACCATGTTTTCACGGGAGTCGGGGGGTGCCTAACACCTTCACCCCACTTAACCTAGCCCCCGAATTCCACGAATCTCGGGTTTCAGACCAATCTTTCGGAGTCACGCATGAGTTGGTACATCCATTTAAACCATACCAGCTGGCGACTCTGTCTCATTTGGTCCAATCATAAAATAATAAATTCAATTTTCAAAGTTGTCGACACTTATGTCGGCACCGCTTTCCTAAAACCTCACCCTTTAAAAAAATCCAAAGACATAGCGAATGAAAAAGGTAAAAACAAGCAAACACAAACTTAGGAAAAGACGGACATTTCGCGTTCGAAAAGAATAAGAAAGAATTTTTCCTGGCGTCGACACATACAATCAAATTGTAAAGACAACGGAAGCATGCAAAATAGCAATTTAAAATTTTCTGCAATCCCAATATATAGCCTTATGTAATATCATTAATTGAGGATGGATAAAAAAATACCTTTGAAAAGAATCAACGATTTGATGTAGCCTTTAAATTGAATCTTTGCTCCTTCATGATCTCTCCAATCTCCGGATCACACATTTGTTACAAAGTGTATGCAACGCCTAAGAGGTATCCACCAAAAGAAATTGTGACACCCCCCCCCCAAATTTGGTTACCTTCAAACCCTGGATATGGTTCTACACCGTGCTACAATCTACTCATACATTCAATTGAAGACATCAATAACAATGCATAAGTTTACTAAATATTACATTATATTAATCCCTTTCTAGGTTCTTTGTAACCATTACATTCATTTGATGTCATAATATCAGTCATTACAATATTAATACAATACTATTACAAGAATAACTACTTGTCCATCTTGGACTTGCCCTTGTCTTTACCGGATCCTTCGGTCCATTCGCTCTTGGCTGAAATCATTTAGTTTTAAGCAAAAATGAGCATCACTAGCTCAGCGTGTGTAACATTATATATTGAAACCACAAAATCAAGAATCATATGACTTCATCTTTAATAGATGTACAATAGCTATAAAGTACTTACGAATAATCAAAAAAATGTTTTAATTCCTTTAAAACCATTCCCAAGGACTTCTAGCCTCTTAGGAATCTGAGCTGGTCAACGACCATGAACATTCATATCATTTTCATTCATGAAAAGAACAACTCGGCACTGAAGACGTAAGTTCGATATAGCTTATGAGCACATCTAGGTGATCAGCCTGTAGTACTCTATGTTGATCAACACTCATACCTTAAATGTTTTTATGTTTAAGTGGTGGCAACCTCACGTGCCTGTCGAGTTAACGACGTAAAACATTTGTTTATTCATACTCTGTTTTACCTTTGAATTCGTATCAAGCAATTGGCATAGGATAGCAACATTGTAAATATTTTGGAAAGATTTGTGGAAAACCAACCAAAATATTTTAAGTCTTAGTCTAGCCGAATCAAATGACATCGACTATTCAATAACAATTTATGCATATAAAATCATGCATATTGACAGCTTGTCTAACATATTGTATAGACAAGAGTTTAGGAAACTTGCCTTTGCGTCTCTAAACCTTTAAATGTACGCTACTTGGTCTTTACAACTTCTACAAAGGATAACACATAGCATACCAATGAGAATCCACAATTGATATATAATGTATAACCTATCTTCTCCTTCTTGTATAACTTAGCCGAATTGTTAAACTAATAACATTCGTTCAAGTTATTTAACATTTATTACGGATTATTAACATTTATATGTCATAAACCGACTCTCGTCGATCATTATTTGGCACAATGACCGACGAAACCCTAACCGGTTCGTTACATTAATCATATTCCCTTCGGATTCCCATTATCGGACTCCGTATAGAATTTACATTAGTTTTAACTTCATTCGATATCATTCATGCATCACGCACCTCTATTACATGTCATGTAACCTTAAGGCATGCTCACAACTCGATTACGATTCATAGTTTAAATTATCGAATTTCGAGTTTTAAATTAAAATATGTTTTGTCAATGTTTAATTCTTAAAATCATTCTTAAACATGTTGTTTAAGTGATTTCTCTTCATGAATATTAATCATATAGTTTTCCCATAATTACCATGTAGCAAGCTAGGCTAATAAACATTCACGTCAGAAAATTTTCACTTAAGGGCGTTGCAGCGCCAGCCATAGGCTTAAAGTCAACGCTGCGACGTTGGCTCGCAGTAAGAATCCCCTTCCTCGGTGCTGTGGCGCTGCAGCGTCGGTCCCCAGCCGTAGAAAAGTTTTTCAAAACTTGAATTTCTCGAGCTCGTAACATGATCGTTACAACTCAGAATTGGCTCGTTCCAAAGCCAATAGTTCATAAATCTTATGTTCTATGATTCATTCAGTCATAATTTATTTCTGAATCCGTTGGCGAGAAATTCATCATTTAGTCCATTTTTACGCGTTCGTCCAACGTTCGTGAGCATTCGACGCTCAATTCTTCGTTTTAAGTCCGAATTCAGTTCGTTCTTGCTCCCGCAAGTCTTATTTATCTAATTAAACGTTACTACATCAAAAACCAACGTTTTTGAATCAAACGGCGAATTTTAACTTCTATTCCTGGAAAATTCATGGTTTCGACGATTAACGTCTAATCCCGTAACTTCCGCCAAATCTTCGTTATTCAATATTTTTACTTCAAACTAAATGGAATCAATCCATAGGTTATTCATTAGTGATTCCAATCATCACAAACTTCTTTGTTTTAATGGTTTGACATACTTATTATTCAAATTCTCATGATTTTTGATATTTTCTTCATTATATCTTTAATCAATTATTATGATTTCATTATTCATGGCTTATTTGTGTTCTTAGTTTACTACATAGCCAACCTTATGACTTCTTACTAAACATGCTTCCCCAATTCACTTCTCTATCAATTCTATTTTGAAAGAACAATGAATTTACACAATTTTCTTAACCTTATACCTTTGTTGTTCTTAGATGATTGAATAAAGATATTCAATTACTTCTTAGCTCCTTGTTTACTTGGTTTTCTTATCAAAGAGTTGGCTAGGTTCTCCTTTCTCTCTCTATCTCTCTCAATGTGTGTTCAAATTTGATCAACCAACAAAATGACCAATGAACTCTTCTATTTATAGACTTTGCAAGGCTTAGGGTAGTTTAGTCATTAGGACCAAACCTCCTCTTGCCTATGTCTTGCCCATGTGCTTACATGTGCTAGCACATGCACCCCTCATGGCCTCCTTGTCACCCCATGTCCCCCCATGTGCCACTCATGTGCTCATGGGTCGCCCCATAGGTTTAACCCACCCGTTAACCCATCGGTTCGATCCACGGGTTTAGTTAATAAATTTAATTCAAATTGAACATATTTACTTCTTATAAAATTTGTATTATACATCGTATTAATTCTCGTATCCTCTTCGAATTATACTCATATAATATCTCGTATTATACTTGTATTTATTCCGTATAATAACCACTTATTATTATACTTAACAAATTATTATTAGGTTTTAATCTTCCTAACTCTTAGGGTTTTAAGTTCTCACGCAAAAACTTCGTGAGCCATAACTGGAATATTATTAGATATCCCATCTGTAACGGGACGAAATTTAATTGAACCGTGATTCTGGGGACAGAATCCTTTTAAGGGGGGAAAGATGTGACAAACAAGATTTTTGTAATTTATTTTGAATATTTATTGAATTAAATAAATATTTTTCGATGATTTAATTATTGAGTTAAATAATTAATTGATGAATTTGTGGTAGAGTAATTTAATTATATGTGTCACATTAGTTAAATTAATGTGGTGAAATTTTTATATTCAAAGTATGTATTTAAATGAGCTTATTTGATTAATATAATAATTAATAAGCATAATGTTATTCTAATTAATTTAATAATTAATTAGAGATTTATGATTAGACATAATTAATAAATAAGAATTTTAATTATGTGACTATGTGATTTAATGTAGATTTATGCTATTTTATTTAATTAATTTAAATAGCATTATTTGATTTAATTGGGTGTGACATTAATTAACTATATAATAGTAAGTTAATTAAATTAAATGGAAAGGAGGAATAAGGGACAAACAAACTAAGCCCTAGTGGGGGTTGGAGCCAGTTAACCCATTATGGGATTAACTGACGACCCATAACCCACGACTTCTAATTACGCGTATAATATATTAATTTACATATACATATCAGTTCATATAATTAATTTGTAAGACACTAAGTTCCAGAGAGAAAAAGAGAGAAATTGAGAGAAAAGACTCGAGAATTAGTTAGAGAAGAGATTGAAGAATTTAGTTGCATCATCATCACTAACTAGCAAGGGTAATTCTTTCTTCTACGTTTTTAAAATCAAGTTCTTACAGTTTCCATTAACGTATTCTTAAAAAGTTCTCTGTGAATGACTAATTTGATGATTAATGCATGATATGATTTTATATGTATTATTATATGATCATAACATGTTTTATACCATGTATGCATGATTTAATGTGATAAATTTCATACAATTATACTTGATTTGATTTTTTACAAAAGTCACAGAGTAGAAAAGTTGTATATATGGCCATACAGCCCTTATGTACAATTTTTATACTATGAATCGATGATTTAACTTTGAATTAGCACTTACATATGATTGTACACGTTTATACGAACAAAACGGAAGTTAAACGAACGGATTCGGTGTTATAACGAATCCGTAAAGTTAAATTTCGTGATTTTCCTTCAAAACATGATAAAGTATGAAAAACAGTGAATTTGATTGCTATAACTTGTGTAATTAAGTGATTTAGAATGCTAAGATCATGCTAGAAATATTGTATAGTGTTTCTATGAAGTCCATACTTCATGGGTAGCAATTAAATTGTTGTGGTAGCATTTACTCTGGGCCTGGTTCTCTGTTATTCGTGAACTGCAGATTCTGAAAATGGCGTTTGGAGCTGCAGCGCCAACTTTAAGCCTAAGATTGGGGCTGCAGCGCCAGTGGAGCTGCAGCGCCAAGATTGGGGCCGCAGCGCCAGTGGAGCTGCAGCGCCAAGATTGGGGCTGCAGCGCCAGTGGAGCTGCAGCGCCATTTTTAGTTCAAATGGTGGAGCTGCAGCGCCACTTGACAATTTTGCCCAAAAATGAGATTTTAATTGTTCAAGTCCAGGAAATGTAATTGTAACCTAATGTAATAAACATGAAGACATGATTAAACATATAATAAGAGGTTAATAACTTATATTACGTGAGTAATTAATAAGTTAATTACATGACTTGATTCGTTAATTGTATAGTCCAATAACGTGCTCAAGACCGATGTGTGTGATTCGATACGTATATCGAGTTATTGATTAATGTGTATTGTGAACGTATTGATATGTAGGATTTAATAAAGAACGTGAATTATAATTGTAGCTTGTGCAAGAGGCAAGTTTCCTATCCTTAAACTTGTTTAATATTTTGCAAGTTTCCTAAACTCAAATCTTACTTTTACATTGAGCAAGTTCTTATCCTTGTTTATTCAAGTTGAGATTTTCATATGAGATATTACTATTTTTTTTTTAAGCATGATTCAGCTATACAATACTTATTCGATTGTATACTCTCGAGATTTACCATTCAAGTTGAATATCGATGATATTGTTGAACTTATAGGACTAGTGAACCCTTATTTATTCGACTAGTCCATAGTTGATGTACGTTCTAAATTCTAGAATACTTATTGAGCTTATCCAAACCAAACTTCCTTTGGTGCGGACTCTGATGTCAAAACTGAGATGAACAACCCTTTAATAGGGGATTATTTACGCTTTAGCGTTGAGATATTGTGCACAGTATGGTACTAAGGGCTGATCCCCCTAAGTACGAGAAGTAGAGTCCATAGTCTTATGACTGTTAAAGGTTTAAAGCATAAACACTTTACAACCTAGGACATAGTTCAAGGTCTTATGACCCTCAGATGTTCTTTTGATTCCTATTATTTATCCTCGAGTCAGAAGTTGAGTTTCTTTATTCAGATGTCTTTGATTTACTCGCATGTTATTATATTGTTGTCATATTATACTTGTGGGCAATCGTGCTCACTCTTGCGTAATAATAACATTGCAGTTAAGAACGAAAGGTCCGACGAGCCTTCTACTAGCAAAGGCAAAGGCAAAGTCAACAAGTGATGAAGACTTGTTGTTTATTTTAATTGTTATGTTTCAGACTTATGTTAAAGTTGTGTAAGACTTATTTAATTATTTATATTTCCGCATTTGAGATTTAAGGTTAAGTACGACCTGGGATTGATGTATTTATTTTCAGATGTTGTAACCCCCATAAGGGGAGGATTATTTCTATTTATTTCATGGTTTGCATTTACTATGGGTAGATAGATAGATGATATTTGTACAGTGAACACCAAGTCCCGTGGAAATTGAAGTACCTGGATTTGGGGGTGTCACAGGTTGGTATCAAAGCTGTAGGTTATGAACCTTAGGTGGGGAAAAACCTTAGGATAGTAGCCTTTTTAGAGATCGAGAACATAGTAATGATAACTCTTATCGAGTTCTAAGAAAGATAATAACTTACCTTATGTGCTACGTGCTTATACTTATATATTCGAGTCTCGATTAGCATCACGTAATTACTAAAACTTAAAATTTTATTTGTCAGGATGACGAATGCTGGAGAACCTAGTCAGTCCAGGGACCTTGTACCCCTAGAGGCTAGAGAGGAGGAGCCCCGAGATATCCACGTAGTTTGGGAGCAGTTAGTCCGACGAGAGCCATCACCCTTGATCACAGTCATTGGTCAGGAGAATGTGCCGGTGTCTAATTCAGAGGAGGACTCTGAGGAAGACCCTGAGGAGATTGAAGTTCAGGCTGAGGCAGCTGAAGAGGAGGAGGAAGACCCTGAAGAGTTCCCGCCGAGCTCTATCAGTGCCGAGATGTATGACGAGCTGTATGACCGTAACATAGAGTTACGTGATACTGTTCAGGAGCTGAGGGAGACTGTTCAGGAGCTGAGGGAGCGGTCGGTTACTCAACAGTCTACCATCGAGCTGAGGGATAGAGAGGTTGAGGCTCTTCACACACGTTTGGGAAATGTAGAGTGGAATTTGGTTCACGAGAAAGGCCAAACTGAGCAGAAGTCAGAGGAAATAGAGGAATTGAAGAATGAACTGAAAGAGAAATCAGCAAGGCTGGCCATAGCAGAGGAGGCTTGGGTAAGGGAATCACGACGAGCAGATCTCGCAGAAGATAATTGTCGGGCGAAGAAGGCCAAGCTTGAAGAGACGTACTCTATACTTCAGTATGAAATTGACGAGGCCCAGGATCGGGTTATGAGGTACCCAATTCAGTTCGAAGGACTACCGTCGTACATGCTAGATCGCGGGACGATGTCTCGGATTATGGAAGAAGAGCGTGGCAAAGCTGTTCGTCGCCTTAATGGGCAGTGATAGGAACATTTGATTTTGTGAAACCTATCTGGTAGTTAATAATGTAAATTCCAATGTGTTTATAAACAGAGGAATATTTTATGTTTTAAATCCTGTAGATTCTTTATCTCAGGATAGTTGATGTAAATAGCAGTGATGCTATCGTATTATGTTAAAACTTTTGATTTAGTAATATATCAGAGTTTATTTGAGATAATGTGTTGACTGATTGTGTCTAAATGTTTAAGTTAAGCCTTAGATATTTAAAAGATTGAATAAAGTTCTAATACGCGTATTTCTTAACAGTAAAATGCCGCCAAGGAGACGATCTAACCGTCAACAGGCCCAAGAAGGGTCAACTAACAACAACAACGACGCCAATGCTAACCCCGTTCAGCAGTTGGCGAACTTACTTGCTGGAGCGCTTAACAACCAACCTCAAGCTCCACCGAACACAACGTTCAAGGACTTCAAGGCGGTGGGACCGCCAGAGTTTAAAGGCACCATGAACCTGATAGAAGCTCAAACCTGGGTCATGGAGATGGAAAAAGTTTTTGACGTCGCCAGAGTCAGAGAGGACCAGAAAACCGCCTATGCAACGTTCATGCTGAAATCTGAGGCCAGCTATTGGTGGCAAGCGAATAAGGTCCGGGGAGGTGAAGGTGTGATTACCTGGGAGAGGTTCAAGGAGATGTTCTTCGAGATGTACTTTCCGACCAGCTCGCAGAATCAAATGGAGGTCCAGTTCTTGGAACTGAAACAGGGAAATATGTCCGTACCAGAATATGCGGCGAAATTCAATGAGTTGGCTAGGTTTGCCACGTATCAAGTGCACACCGATCAGAGGAAGGCAATGAGGTTTGAACAGGGCCTGAAGCCCTGGTTGTATAGCAAAGTGTCAATGTTCCAATTGAACACTTTTGCTGGGGTGTTGGAGAAGGCCATTCTCGCTGAAGGCGGGAGTGATGCAGTTACAAAGTATAACCAAGATCAGAAAAAGAAGAAGAGTGAAGGTGAAGGAATTAACAAGGCTAGTGGTAGCAACACGGGAGGGAGTAATAATCAGAAGAGGAGGTGGAATGATAACTCATCGACTGGGAATCAGCAAGGTGGTCAGAAAAAGAGGATCGAAGCTTGTTCGGCCTGCGGGAAAGCTCACCTGGGGGTCTGTATGAAGGGAAAACGAGTATGCTATAATTGTGGTCAGGAAGGCCACATAGCACCTAACTGTCCGAACCCAAAGAAGGGCGCTTGCTTCACTTGCGGCTCAAAGGACCATCTGGCAAGGGACTGTCCCAAGAAGGGATCTGGAAGGGAAGGATCAGGTGGAAACAGGGGAAACAGCGGTGGAAGTGCTTTAACTATCACGGGACCAACCGCAACCAACCGACCAACCGCCAGGACCTTCAACATGACCGTGCAGGATGCTGTGCAGTCTCGCGATGTGGTGTCAGGTATCATTCCGATCAATAAAGTTAATGCTTATGTACTATTTGATTCGGGTGCTACTTGTTCATTTATATCCAATGACTTTGCTAAGAACTTAGAACTTCCTATGGACGAGTTAGAATACCCCATGAATATAGAGATTGCGAATAGAGAAGTAATCCCTGTTAAGTATGTACACAAGAACTGTAGAGTAGATATTAAGGGTAACATTATGAACGTAAATCTTATCCCGATTAGACTTGGGGAATTCGATGTTATTCTGGGAATGGATTGGCTAGTCAATTATGGGGCTGTAATTGATTGCCAGAGAAAGTGTATCAACCTTATGACCCCGTCAAAGGTTGTGTTTTATGGCAGTAAATAGCCTAGACAAGCGAGTTGTCTGACGATGATGCAGGCCAGGAAGTTGTTAAGACAAGGCTGTATAGGATATTTAGCCTACATAGTCGATAGTCGTAAAGAAAACCCAAAATTAGAAGATATACCAGTCGTGAGGGACTTCTTAGACGTATTTCCGGATGATCTGCCAGGACTTCCGCCAGACAGAGAGGTTGAGTTTGTGATTGATTTGGCGCCAGGGACGGCCCCAATATCGAAGGCACCGTACCGGATGGCTCCGGTAGAGATGAAAGAGTTAATGGTACAACTACAATAGTTACTGGACAAGAAGTACATCCAACCAAGCGTATCGTCGTGGGGAGCGTCGGTGTTGTTTGTGAAGAAGAAGGACGGGACGATGCGGCTTTGCATCGACTACAGAGAACTGAATAAGGTCACAATTAAGAATAGATATCCATTACCGAGGATCGACGATCTGTTCGACCAATTGAAGGGTGCAAGGTACTTTTCAAAGATAGACTTGAGGAGTGGCTATCATCAGCTGAAGGTGAGGCCAGAGGATGTTCCAAAAACAGCATTTAGGACTCGATATGGTCACTACGAATTTTTGGTAATGTCATTTGGTTTAACGAATGCTCCTGCAGCATTCATGGGCTTAATGAATGGAGTGTTCAAGCCGTTTTTGGACAAATTCGTGGTGGTCTTTATCGACGATATTTTGGTATACTCGAAGACCAAGGAAGAACATGTAGAACATCTGAAGTTAACATTAGAGGCGTTGAGAAGAGAGAAGTTGTACGCCAAATTTTTGAAATGTGAATTCTGGATTGAAACAGTGCAATTTCTTGGACATGTGATCGACAAGGACGGAATTTCGGTAGATCCCTCTAAAGTCGAAGCTGTGATGAACTGGGATCAGCCGAAAACACCGTCGGAAGTGAGGAGTTTTCTTGGATTGGCGGGTTATTATAGAAGATTTATTCAGGACTTTTCCAAGATCGCAACTCCGCTGACGAATTTGACTAGAAAATCGGTGAAATTCGTTTGGACAGAGAAGTGTGAGGAAAGTTTCCAAGAGCTTAAGAGGAGGTTGAGTTCAGCACCTGTGTTATCCCTTCCGGACGACACAGGCAATTTTGTGGTTTATAGTGATGCGTCGCATAAAGGACTTGGCTGTGTGCTTATGCAAAACGGCAGGGTCATTGCGTATGCGTCACGACTAATTGAAAGACTATGAGAAGGGGTATCCGACCCATGACTTGGAGTTAGCTGCAGTGGTATTTGCTTTAAAAATTTGGAGACACTATCTCTATGGGGAGAAGTGTGAAATATATACAGACCACAAGAGTCTGAAATATATTTTTACACAGAAGGACTTGAATATGCGCCAGAGAAGGTGGCTGGAGTTAATTAAGGACTATGACTGTGAAATCTTATACCATCCGGGTAAGGCTAATGTGGTTGCCGACGCCTTAAGCAGAAAGGGTCGGGAGAAATTGATGATGTTGACTGCTCAGGAGGAGCTAATTTCAGCAATGGAAAAGCTGGAATTGGAAGTGAAGTATCCGATAGAGATTGACGAGAAGTTGTTTCAGATGCAAACTGGTACAACCCTATTGGATAAAGTTAAGGAAGCTCAACTTCAGGACGAAGAATGTGAAAAGGTTAAGAAAAAGATATCTGAAGGAACCGAACCGAGATTCAAGATAGACAGTGAGGGACTACTGAGATTTGAGAACAGAGTTTGGGTACCGTCAGTGCCAGAGATTAAGGATAACATTTTGAGCGAGGCTCATAGCTCACGATATTCGATTCACCCCGGTAGTACCAAGATGTACCAGGATCTTCGACAGCACTTCTGGTGGCCGAATTTGAAACGAGATGTTGCTAAGTGTGTTGCAAAGTGTCTAACCTGTCAGAAAGTGAAAGCAGAACATCAGAGACCAAGTGGTTTGCTACAACCCCTGGAAATCCCAGAATGGAAATGGGAACACATTACGATGGATTTCGTGGTTGGCCTTCCGACGACTCAGAAAGGCTACGACGCAGTATGGGTTATCGTTGACCGACTGACGAAATCCGCACACTTCCTTCCGATCAAAATCAGATTCAACTTAGACCAGTTGGCAAGGCTATATGTGAAAGAGATTATTTCGAGGCACGGAGTTCCGGTGTCAATTGTTTCCGACAGAGATCCGCGTTTCACATCGAACTTCTGGAAGCGACTACAAGAATGCATGGGGACACAGTTGAGAATGAGTACGGCTTATCACCCTCAGACAGACGGGCAGAGTGAAAGAACGATCCAGACATTGGAAGATATGTTGAGAGCATGCATCATGGATTTTAAAGGAAATTGGGATGATCACCTACCGCTTGTGGAATTCAGTTACAACAACAGTTACCACGCTAGTATTGGTATGTCGCCTTACGAAGCGTTGTACGGAAGAAAATGCAGAACTCCGCTATACTGGGATGAAGTTGGCGAGAGACAACTACTAGGTCCAGAACTGGTACAGCAGACAGCAGAGATAGTCAAAGTGATCAGAACAAGACTGGTAGCAGCTCAGGATAGGCAGAAGAAATACGCCGATCCACACCGTAAGAACGTTGAGTTTGAATCGGGTAGCTATGTGTTCTTGAAAGTCTCTCCCTGGAAGGGGAAGATCAGATTCGGTAAGAAGGGAAAATTGAGCCCAAGGTTCATTGGACCCTTTGAAGTGCTGTGAAGGATTGGAGAAGTTGCGTATGAGGTAGCCTTACCTCCGGCCCTTGAGAATGTCCACAACGTCTTTCATGTGTCAGTTTTACGCCCCTACAAACCCGATTACAAACATGTGATTGAATATGAACCCCTACATTTTGAGAAAGACTTATCCTATGAAGAAATTCATGTTCAGATTGTTGACAGGAAAGAGCAAGTCCTCAGAAATAAAGTTATACCTTCTGTTAAGGTAATTTGGAGGAACCACAATGCTGAAGAAGCTACGTGGGAACTCGAAGAGCATATGATGAAGAATTACCCAGATTTATTTACTTAATTTTTTGTTTATGCGATTCTGGGGACAGAATCTTTGTAAGGGGGGGAGAATGTAACGGGACGAAATTTAATTGAACCGTGATTCTGGGGACAGAATCCTTTTAAGGGGGGAAAGATGTGACAAACAAGATTTTTGTAATTTATTTTGAATATTTATTGAATTAAATAAATATTTTTTGATGATTTAATTATTGAGTTAAATAATTAATTGATGAATTTGTGGTAGAGTAATTTAATTATATGTGTCACATTAGTTAAATTAATGTGGTGAAATTTTTATATTCAAAGTATGTATTTAAATGAGCTTATTTGATTAATATAATAATTAATAAGCATAATGTTATTCTAATTAATTTAATAATTAATTAGAGATTTATGATTAGACATAATTAATAAATAAGAATTTTAATTATGTGACTATGTGATTTAATGTAGATTTATGCTATTTTATTTAATTAATTTAAATAGCATTATTTGATTTAATTGGGTGTGACATTAATTAACTATATAATAGTAAGTTAATTAAATTAAATGGAAAGGAGGAATAAGGGACAAACAAACTAAGCCCTAGTGGGGGTTGGAGCCAGTTAACCCATTATGGGATTAACTGACGACCCATAACCCACGACTTCTAATTACGCGTATAATATATTAATTTACATATACATATCAGTTCATATAATTAATTTGTAAGACACTAAGTTCCAGAGAGAAAAAGAGAGAAATTGAGAGAAAAGACTCGAGAATTAGTTAGAGAAGAGATTGAAGAATTTAGTTGCATCATCATCACTAAATAGCAAGGGTAATTCTTTCTTCTACGTTTTTAAATTCAAGTTCTTACAGTTTCCATTAACGTATTCTTAAAAAGTTCTCTGTGAATGACTAATTTGATGATTAATGCATGATATGATTTTATATGTATTATTATATGATCATAACATGTTTTATACCATGTATGCATGATTTAATGTGATAAATTTCATACAATTATACTTGATTTGATTTTTTACAAAAGTCACAGAGTAGAAAAGTTGTATATATGGCCATACAGCCCTTATGTACAATTTTTATACTATGAATCGATGATTTAACTTTGAATTAGCACTTACATATGATTGTACACGTTTATACGAACAAAACGGAAGTTAAACGAACGGATTCGGTGTTATAACGAATCCGTAAAGTTAAATTTCGTGATTTTCCTTCAAAACATGATAAAGTATGAAAAACAGTGAATTTGATTGCTATAACTTGTGTAATTAAGTGATTTAGAATGCTAAGATCATGCTAGAAATATTGTATAGTGTTTCTATGAAGTCCATACTTCATGGGTAGCAATTAAATTGTTGTGGTAGCATTTACTCTGGGCCTGGTTCTCTGTTATTCGTGAACTGCAGATTCTGAAAATGGCGTTTGGAGCTGCAGCGCCAACTTTAAGCCTAAGATTGGGGCTGCAGCGCCAGTGGAGCTGCAGCGCCAAGATTGGGGCCGCAGCGCCAGTGGAGCTGCAGCGCCAAGATTGGGGCTGTAGCGCCAGTGGAGCTGCAGCGCCATTTTTAGTTCAAATGGTGGAGCTGCAGCGCCACTTGACAATTTTGCCCAAAAATGAGATTTTAATTGTTCAAGTCCAGGAAATGTAATTGTAACCTAATGTAATAAACATGAAGACATGATTAAACATATAATAAGAGGTTAATAACTTATATTACGTGAGTAATTAATAAGTTAATTACATGACTTGATTCGTTAATTGTATAGTCCAATAACGTGCTCAAGACCGATGTGTGTGATTCGATACGTATATCGAGTTATTGATTAATGTGTATTGTGAACGTATTGATATGTAGGATTTAATAAAGAACGTGAATTATAATTGTAGCTTGTGCAAAGGCAAGTTTCCTATCCTTAAACTTGTTTAATATTTTGCAAGTTTCCTAAACTCAAATCTTACTTTTACATTGAGCAAGTTCTTATCCTTGTTTATTCAAGTTGAGATTTTCATATGAGATATTACTATTTTTTTTTAAGCATGATTCAGCTATACAATACTTATTCGATTGTATACTCTCGAGATTTACCATTCAAGTTGAATATCGATGATATTGTTGAACTTATAGGACTAGTGAACCCTTATTTATTCGACTAGTCCATAGTTGATGTACGTTCTAAATTCTAGAATACTTATTGAGCTTATCCAAACCAAACTTCCTTTGGTGCGGACTCTGATGTCAAAACTGAGATGAACAAACCTTTAATAGGGGATTATTTACGCTTTAGCGTTGAGATATTGTGCACAGTATGGTACTAAGGGCTGATCCCCCTAAGTACGAGAAGTAGAGTCCATAGTCTTATGACTGTTAAAGGTTTAAAGCATAAACACTTTACAACCTAGGACATAGTTCAAGGTCTTATGACCCTCAGATGTTCTTTTGATTCCTATTATTTATCCTCGAGTCAGAAGTTGAGTTTCTTTATTCAGATGTCTTTGATTTACTCGCATGTTATTATATTGTTGTCATATTATTATACTTGTGGGCAATCGTGCTCACTCTTGCGTAATAATAACATTGCAGTTAAGAACGAAAGGTCCGACGAGCCTTCTACTAGCAAAGGCAAAGGCAAAGTCAACAAGTGATGAAGACTTGTTGTTTATTTTAATTGTTATGTTTCAGACTTATGTTAAAGTTGTGTAAGACTTATTTAATTATTTATATTTCCGCATTTGAGATTTAAGGTTAAGTACGACCTGGGATTGATGTATTTATTTTCAGATGTTGTAACCCCCATAAGGGGAGGATTATTTCTATTTATTTCATGGTTTGCATTTACTATGGGTAGATAGATAGATTATATTTGTACAGTGAACACCAAGTCCCGTGGAAATTGAAGTACCTGGATTTGGGGGTGTCACACCATCCCGTCTTGAAATCCAATAATTACGCGTTTCTCGGAAATTCAAAAATAATTCCCGAGCAGAAACGGATGAATAGTGATTTTACGGAAATTTCTCGGAAAACTTTTATTTTCGTCTTATAAATTCACATCAATTACTTCTAGCACGTAGCCAGAATCCTAACCATTTCTGCATTCTCTAGGTCATAGAGCACCCTTTAATTGACTTACTTAGTTTAATAAACAAATAATCAAATTTTATTCAATAAATCAAATAAAATTCATTTACATAAACGTTCGATTTTCTTGGGCATTACATTCTCCCCTCTTATAAGAATTTTGTCCCCATAATTTCAATACAAGTTAGTCAAATAGATGGGGATAAGCTTTTCTCATCTTTTCTTCGAGTTCCCACGTTGCTTCTTCGGCATTGTGGTTCTTCCATATCACCTTCACCGAATGTATGACTTTGCTTCTCAAGACTTGTTGTTTCCTATCAATGACTTGAATAGGAACTTCTTCATATGTTAAGTCTTTCTCGACTTGGATTGGTTCATACTCAATTATGTGCTTGTAATCCGGCTTATAGGGACTCAATACCGATACGTGAAACACGTTATGGATATGTCCCAACTCTGGAGGTAATGCTATTGCATATGCTACCTCTCCTACCCTTCTTAAAATTTCAAAAGGTCCTCTGAACCTAGAGCTTAACTTTCCCTTCTTCTAGAAGCGTATCTTCCCTTTCCAAGGTGACACCTTCAGGATCGCGTACGAACCGACCTCGAACTCTCTATTTTTTCGATGTGGATCGACATACTTTTTCTGTCTATCTTGAGCTGCTACTAGCCGCGTTTGTATCAACTTAACCACCTTCGCTGTTTGTTGCACCATTTCTGGTCCTAACATTCGACGCTCTCCTACCTCATCCTAGCATAGTGGCGTTCTGCACTTCCGTCCATATAACGCTTCGTAAGGCGGCATGCCTATACTGGCATGATAACTATTGTTGTAGGCGAACTCTACCAACGGTAGATGATCGTCCCAACTACCTTTAAAATCCATAACGTAAGACCTTAGCATGTCTTCTAGCATTTGAATTGTCCTTTCACTTTGTCCATCCGTCTGTGGATGATACGTCGTGCTCAACCTCAGTTGCGTTTCCATCTGTTCTTGCAAACTCTTCTAGAAATTCGATGTGAATCGTTGGTCGCGATCTGACACTATCAAAATTGGCACTCAATGTCTTAAAACAATCTCCTTAACATAAAGTTTAGCCAATTGGTCTAAGTTATACTTGACCCTTATCGGCAAGAAATGAGCCGACTTCGTCAAACGATCCACTATTACCCAAATAACGTCGTATCCTTTATGCGTTGTCGGAAGTCCTACCACAAAGTCCATCGTGATATGCTCCCACTTCTATTCCTGAATTTCTAATGATTGTAGCAAACCACTGGGTCGTTGATGTTCGGCCTTAACGTTTTGACAAGTTAAGCACCTACTGACATACTCTGCTATCTCTCTCTTCATGTTTGTCCACCAAAAATTTGTTCGAAGTTCTTGATACATCTTGGTACTACCACGATGAATCGAGTACCTCGAATTATACGCTTCGTCTATGATCTTTTCTTTCAACTCCGTATCACACGGAACCCAAATTCGTCCTTCAAATCTTAATAACCCTTCGTTATCAAGACTGTACTTATCATCTGTATCGCCTACAATTTTCTTCCTTATTCGTTCGCACTCATCAGCTCTGAGTTGTACTTCCTTCGCCTTTTCCCTAATGGTAGGTTGAATCTCCATTACAAACAGCTTCTCCCCCTCTTTATTTGGACAGTTCACTTCTATATCCATTCTGGCCATCTCTGTTATCAACTCATCCTGAGTAATTAACATCGACAGCTTTTCCCGACCTTTTCTACTTAAAGCGTCGGCCACCACGTTCGCCTTCCTCGAGTGATATAGGATTTATAGTCGTAATCCTTTATTAACTCCAACCATCTTCTCTGCCTCATATTCAACTCCTTTTGTGTGAAGATATATTTCATACTTTTATGATCTGTGTATATCTCACATTTTTTCCTGTATAGGTAATGCCTCCAACTCTTTAAGGCAAAACCCACCGCTGCAAGTTCAAGGTCATGAGTAGGATAATCTTTCTCATATTCCTTTAACTGCCTAGATGCATATGCAATGACCTTGCTATGCTGCATAAGCACGCAACCCAGTCCTTTATGCGAAACATCACTATAAACTACGAAATTCCCCGTCTCATCTGGAAAAGATAATACCGGTGCTTAACTTAACCTCTTTTTCAACTCTTAAAAGTTGTCTTCACACTTCTCGGTCCACACGTACTTCACGTTCTTCCTTGTCAAAATTGTCAATGGAGTGGCTATCTTTGAGAAGTCCTGAATGAACCTCCGATAGTAACTCGCTAACCCTATGAAACTCTGCACCTCAGTCAGTGTTTTTAGTTGTTCCCAGTTAATAACTGCTTCCATCTTCGTAGGATCCATTGAAATCCCTTCCTTGTCGATGACGTACCCCAAAAATTGCACTCTTTCTAACCAAAATTCACACTTAGTGAATTTCGTATACAACCTCTCTTTTCTTAGTGCTTCCAACACTAATCTTAAATGTTCAGCGTGATCTTCTTTCATCTTAGAATAGACTAGAATATCATCAATGAACACTACGACGAACTTGTCCAAGTATTGTTTGAACACTCTGTTCATCATATCCATGAATGCGGTTAGCGCATTCATAAACCCAAATGACATCACCAAGAACTCATAATGACCATAACGAGTCCTGAATATTGTTCTGGGTACATCCTCCTCTCTAACCTTCAACTGGTGATACCCCATCCGCAAATCTATCTTAGAAAAATATTTTGCCCCTTTCAACTGATCAAAAAGATCATCGATCCTGGGCAATGGGTACTTCTTCTTTATCATTAGTTTGTTCAACTCTCGATAGTCGATACAAAGCCTCAACGATCTGTCCTTTTTCTTTACAAGAAATATCAGTGCTCCCCATGGAGAAACACTCGATTGAATGTATTTCTTGTCCAATAGGTGTCATACGATAGGGTGCCTTTGAAACTGGTGCCGTCCCTGGCACAACGTCTATAACAAATTCGGTCTCCCTATCGGGTGGAAGACCTGGCAAATTGCTCAAAAAAACGTACGCATATTCATTGACTATAGGTATCTGTTCCAATGTTGCTCCCAATCGCTGGGTATCAACAACATGGCACAGGTAAACTACACATCTTTTCCTTAACAATTTTCTGACTTGCGTCATGGTTAGAAAACAAGAACGTCCCGATGATTTACTACCGTAGAACACTACCTTGGGTTTCTTAGAAATCCGAAGGTTCACACTTTTATTTTGGCAATCTATAATCGCCCCATGGTTAAACAACCAGTCCATCTTGAGAATTACATCAAATTCACCCAACTTTATCGGTATAAGATCTACCGAAAATTTGTTACCTCTAATATCTACACAACAACTCCTATAAACATAATCCTCAGGAATTACTTCTTCATTGGCTACCTTAATATTCAAAGGTATTACAAGTCTTTCGGGGAGTAATCCCAACCGTTTAGCAAATTCACATGCTATAAACAAACAAGTAGCACCCTAACCAAACAATACACATGCATTTATGTCATTGACCGAAATAATACTTGCTACAACATCGCTTGATGCAACCGCATCCTTGACCGTCATAATAAAAGTGCAGGCAGTCGGTCTACCATGTGGTACTGTACCACCAATCGCTAGCTTACCACCGCTAGCTCCTTTCCCACCATCCGAACCCTTCTTCGGACAGTTCCATGCCATGTGGTCCGTAGATCCACACACGAAGCACCCATAATTTTTCTTAGGACTGGGACAGTTAGGCAAAATGTGCCCTTCCTGTCCACAATTGTAACACACCGCCTTGCCTTTGAGGCAGACTCCAAGATGAGCCTTCTCGCAAGTATTTCATGCCTCCATCCTCCTCTTAGGATACTCTTGCTTTACCCCGGTATTCCCAAAGTTAAAACCCTTCCTCTTTTGGCCACTCCCACTGGCTCCCTCAATTTTGACTGACACATCAGTCTTACCCTTATTCTTTTTCTCCTTGTGGTATTGGGTCAACGCCTCACTACCACCCTCGGCTATAATCGCCTTTTCAAACACGGCTCTAAAAGTAACACTTTGGAATACCGATATCCGCCTAAAGAGCCAGGGTTTCAATCCTTGCTCAAACCATCTCGCATTTCTCAACTCTGTGTCCACTTGGTGTGGAGCAAACCTCGCCAGTTCATTGAACTTGGCTGTGTATTGGGGAACTGTCATGTCCCCCTACTGCAATTCTAAGAATTGAATCTCCATCCTCCCCTCCATGCTTGTGGGGAAATAGTTCTCAAAGAATAACTCCTTGAACATTGTCCACGTAACAACCTCTATTCTGGCCCTACCCTGGTTTGCCTCCCACTAGTAGTTGGCCTCGCCCTTCATCATGTAAGTCACAAAAGAAGTCTTTTGGGCCTCGTCCACATTTTCTATGACAAATGCCTCTCAATTTCTTTTACCCAAACTTAGGCAGCTATAGGATCCGTAGTTCAATAGAACTCAGGTGGACCTATAATCTTAAACTCCTTGAAGGTAGTCCCCCGACCTACCCCAGGATTAATTCGTACGTTATCTCTCGTCCTATTAAGAGCCGTAGCTAATAGGTTCACAAATTCTTACATCGGGTAATTATTCCCTTGCTCCTCCTCATTACTAGGTTCTTCTTCCTGGTTTCTTTGACGTCTTCTTGGCTGCATTTTCTATTAATGCAAAAATAGCTTCATTATTATTTATTTCTTCATTCAGTTATTATTAACAATCAATAATAACTCAATCACATTGACAAGCATTTTAATAAACTTCTTATATTAATATGCTTCTTCGTAGTATAACACTACATCGTTCGTCATTACATGGCTTCATCCATTTACAACACTATCATGTAATTACTTTTCAAAAATTGGGATTTACAAAAGACTACCCTTGTTTATACAAAAGAGGGTTTTACGTCATTACTAGCTACACAAATATTTACATCACTAACTATAATAGGACTACATCTGCCTAACGGCATTATCGTAATCCGTATAGGCCATACTGGCCACAATGTCTGGGCTAATCGTATGCCTAGTCTGTCCCTACTCCACAGGATACTCAGCAATCTGGTGCTGATAATCCTCGTGCGAACTCCTATATATGTAGGACATCCGACTTATTTTCTACTTCTTGGTTAGAAGCTCCGCCTTTAGTTCCTGGACCTCTAACTTTAAGTCCCGGACTTTATCCTTCGCCAGCACCCTCTCATCGTGTTCAACTTGCCAGAAGACCTCCATGTCTTCCTTGTCTTCCTGGACATCATGAACCTCCTGCTTAATGTCACGTACTTCCTTACTAGTTGGACATTCATGTCCAACACTGCCATGAACAGAGCCTTCATGGACTCCGCCGGTGTCGACTCTTCCTCCACCTCCTCAGTAGGTAGTACCAGATTAATCGGCACTGTCTCCACCTCTTCCTTTGATATACCATCAAACAATGATGTCAAGTCAAAGTTATCCGAGTTTTTAAACGGATCCTGCTCCTCCGGATCAGTCTCCTCTAGAATCACTACAGGTACCTCTATTATCGGCATTGGTACTACTTCTACAAAGTTGACCGAGTCCTCACTAACTTCATGTATTTCGTTATACATATCCATAATTCCTGCTATCTACAATAAGACACAATAACTTGATTAGTACACAATCAAATATTATAAACACATATCACATTTAATATGTTTAAGGATACTTTATTCTCTAAAACTCTATCCGAGTTTGTTTACTTCTAACTTCTACTTCTCTTCTCAAGGTTATAGCCTAAAATTTTTCCCCTTAAGTTTTATAACCTAAGTTTTGATACCAACCTGTGACGCCCGCAAATTCGGGTACCTTCAAACCCTGGATATGGTTCTACACGGTGCTACAATCTACTCATACATTCAATTGAAGACATCAATAACAATGCATAAGTTTACTAAATATTATATTCTATTAATCCCTTCCCAGGTTATTTGTAACCATTACATTCGTTCGATGTCATAATATCAGTCATTACAATACTAATACTATACTATTACAAGGATAACTACTTGTCCATCTTGGACTTTCCCTTGTCTTTACCGGATCCTTCGTCCGTTCGCTCTTGGCTGAAATTATTTAGTTTTAAGCAAGAATGAGCATAACTAGCTCAGCAAGTGTAACATTGTATCTTGAAACCACAAAATCAAGAATCATATAACTTCATCTTCAATAGATGTACAATAGCTATGATGTACTTAAGAATAATCAAAATAATGTTTTGATTCCTTTAAAACCATTCTCAAGGACTTCTAGCCTCTTAGGAATCTGAGTTGGTCAACGACCATGAACATTCATATCATTATAATTCATGAAAAGAACAACCCGGCACTGAGGTCGTAAGTTCGATATAGCTTACGAGCACATCCAGGTGATCAGCCTGTAGTACTCTATGTTGATCAACACTCATACCTTAAACATATTTACGTTTAAGTGGTGACAACCTCACATGCCTGTCGAGTTAATGACGTAAAACATTTGTTTATTCATACTCAGTTTTACCTTTGAATCCTTACCAAACAATTAGCATAAGATAGCCACATTGTAAATATTTTGGAAAGATTTGTGGAAAACCAACCAAAATACTTTATGTCTTAGTCTAGCCAAATCAAATGGCATCGACTATTCAATAACATTTTATGCATATGAAATCATACATATTGACATCTTGTCTAACATAAAGTGTAGACAAGAGTTTAGGAAAGTTGCCTTTGCGTCTCTAAACCTTTAAATGTACGCTACTTGGTCTTTACAACTTCTACAAAGCATAACACATAGCATACCAATGAGAATCCACAATTGATATACAATGTATAACCTATCTTCTCCTTCTTGTATAACTTAGCCGAATTGTTAAACTAATAACATTCGTTCAAGTTATTTAACATTTATTACGGATTATTAACATTTATATGTCATAAACCGACTCTCGTCGATCATTATTTGACACAATAATCGACGAAACCCTAACCGATTCGTTACATTAATCACATTCCCTTCAGATTCCCATTATCGGACTCCGTATAGAATTTACATTAGTTTTAACTTTATTCAATATCATTCATGCATCACGCACCTCTATTACATGTCATTTAACCTTAAGGCATGCTTACAACTCGATTACGATTCATAGTTTACATTATCGAATTTTGAGTTTTAAATTTAAATACGTTTTGTCAACGTTTAATTCTTAAAATCATTCTTAAATGTGTTGTTTAAGTGATTTCTCTTCATGAATATTAACCATATAGTTTCCCCATAATTACCATGTAGCAAGCTAGGTTAATAAACATTCACGTTAGACAATTTTCACTTAAGGGAGTTGCAGCGCCAGCCATAGGCTTAAAGTCGGCGCTGCGACGCTGGCTCGTAGTAAGAATCATTTGCCTCGGCGCTGGGAACAAAGGTATGGGCGGCGCTGCAGCACCGAGCCCCAGCCTTAGAAATTATTTTCAAACTTGAATTTCACGAGATCGTAACACAATCGTTACAACTCAAAATTGGCTCGTTCCAAAGCCAATAGTTCATAAATCTTATGTTATACAATTTAATTCAGTCGGAATTCATTTCTGAATCCATTGGCGAGAAATTCGTCGATTAGTCCATTTTTACACGTTCGTCCAACGATCGTGAGCGTTCAACGCTCAATTCTTCATTGTAAGTCCGAATTCATTTGTTCTTGCTCCCGCAAGTCTTATATACCTAATTACACATTACGCCATTGAAAACCAACGTTTTCGAATCAAACGATGACTTTTGACTTCTATTCTGGGAAAATTCATGGTTTCGACGATTAACGTCTAATCGCATAACTTCCGCTAAATCTTCGTTATTTAATATTTTTACTTCAAACCAAATGGAATCAAACCATAGGTTATTCATTAGTGATTCTAACCATTACAAACTTCTATGTTTTAATGGTTTGACATACTTATTATTCAACTTCTCATGATTTTTGATAGTTTCTTCATTAAGTCTTTAATTAATTATTATAATTTCATTATTCATGGCTTATTAGTGTTCTTAGTTCACTACATAGCCAACCTTATGACTTCTTACTAAACATACTTCCCCAATTCACTTCACTATCAATTCTATTTTGAAAGAACAATGAATTTACACAATTTTCTTAACCTTATACCTTTGTTGTTCTTAGATGATTGAATAAAGATATTCAATTACTTCTTAGCTCCTTATTTGCTTGGTTTTCTTATCAAAGAGTTGGCTAGCTTCTCCTTTCTCTCTCTCTCTCAATGTGTGTTCAAATTTGATCAACCAACAAAATAACCAATGAACTCTTCTATTTATAGACTTTGCATGGCTTAGGGTAGTTTGGTTATTAGGACCAAACCTCCTCTTGCCTATGTCTTGCCCATGTGCTTACATGTGCTAGCACATGCACCCCTCATGGCCTCCTTGTCACCCCATGTCCCCCCATGTGCCACTCATGTGCTTATAGGTTGCCCCATGGGTCGCCCCATGGGTTTAACCCACCCGTTAACCCATCGGTTCGATCTACAGGTTTAGTTAATAAATTTAATTCAAATTGAACGTATTTACTTTGTATAAAATTCGTATTATACGTCGTATTAATTCTCGTATCCTCTTTGTATTATACTCGTATAATATCTCGTATTATACTTGTATTTATTCCGTATAATAACCATTTATTATTATACTTAACCAATTATTATTAGGTTTTAATCTTCCTAACTCTTAGGGTTTTAAGTCCTCACGCAAAAACTTCATGAGCCATAAGTGGAATATTATTAGATATTCCATCTCGTCTTGAAATTCTATCATTATGCGTTTCTCGAAAATTCAAAAATAATTCCCGAGCAGAAACGGATGAATAGTAATTTTACGAAAATTTCTCGAAAAACTTTTATTTTCGTCTTATAAATTCACATCAATTACTTCTAGCACGTAGCCGGAATCTAACCATTTCTGCATTCTCTAGGTCATAGAACGACCTTTAATTGGCTTTTACTCAGTTTAATAAATAAATAATCAAATTTTATTCAATAAATCAAATAAAATTCATTTACATAAACGTTCAATTTTCTCGGGCGTTACAGTAATTGATTGAAGAATGAATTTAAACTCAACTAGGTCTTGGATTGCTAATCCTGATTCTCACTTTCCTAACAACTTAGGGTTTTACAGAATACTTGCAAGAGAGAAGCGAGTTGTATAAATTGCATTAGTCTTTACCACAATAAGACTCCTCTTATTTAAAGACTAACTCTAATCCTAAACTATTAGAATTTAGGGTTTTAATTTAATTCTCAAGGAACTAAATATAAAATAATAATAAGACTCTGCTTATTTATTTATAATCTAGTATTTCTCCAAATACTTAATTATAAATATATGTATTTCTCCAAATACATATTATTATTATTTGGTCAATTTAATAATAATAATAATAATAATAATATTAATAATAATAATAATAAGATGATCAATCTTATTAATTTATAATATTAGTATTTCTCCAAATACTTAATTATAAATCTTAAGCTATTTAATTTATTCCACTAATAAATTAAATAGACCTAATTTATTATTATTTAGTCAATCAATTCTAAAATTTAATGGTGTGACACTCTAGGTTCAATATTAAGTCAGTAGTAGAATAAATAAATTAGAACACTTCTAATATTATTTATTGTGACGCCCCCAAAATAGGTTCAATACACAACCCATTCTGAGTCGCTAAATACATGGTACAGAAACCAAATACACATCTTTTATAACAAACGGTCATGCAAAATACGACCACACAAACTGTGAGTTTCAATACAAATCGTATATAATACGAAATATAAACGCTCAAATTCATTCCTCACTAATTACAATTACTAACACACTATTTTACAAAAATAGTGAGTGTAAGACCTCGAATTTTATAAATAAAGATTTAATTTTTTTTATATATTATTTCAAAATGGTAAGGTGTTGATTTGATAAATGTGAAAAATTATGGGTGAAATGTGCAAATATTTCAAAATAAGCAAGTGGTTATAAAATATTCATTGTTGTCAGGAAATATTCGTTTGGTCGTGAAATATTCTTGTTGTCGGGAAATATTCGTACGACGGCGCAGCTATTTGTGGGCCCCACAACGGAATAACTGTCGGATATAAAAAGCGATAGAAATAACCTTTTTATAAAATAACGAGGTAGTTGTTACCGTTAGTACTGTTGAAATACCCGGTGATTAAAATATAATAATACGCGGTGTTACACAGTAGCACACGGTATTGCACAGTATTTTGAATTATTGATTCTTACATAAGAAGTCACTACTCAATTATTGTTACAGTAATTACTGTTCAATATTTTATATTATTGATTCAATAATTGCATGATATTTTATTGATTCAATAATTGTTACGTTGATATTTTATATCAATAATTGCTACGTTGCTATTTTATATGATTGATTCAATAATTGCTACCGTTGATATTTTGTATTATTGATTCAATAATTATCACTGCACAGTATTTCACATTATCAACTCAATAATTCATATTATTTGAATAATATTATTAGATAGCATTATTGACAATGTCTAAGAAAGTTCTGTCTAGGAGGGGTTATTTAATTGCGCGCCAGTAAGAAGAAGTCCTTATCGGAAGACCCCCTCTTTTCTGGGAACGACCTGGTTGTCAATATTGTAGTTCTGTAATATTATTTGTGAATAATTAACTATTGATTTATATGATAAGGAAATATTTATGTTGTGGATATAAAAAAAGGAATTAGTGCTGATGTGTTTTTATCAGTATTTTGGTGTGAAAATCATCTGCTTATGAAATTCGAATAATTTATGTTTGAAATTTAGAAAAACTTTCTTCTACAAATTTGTAGAGAATTAAATTTCCTATGAAAAGGACATAGAATTTGTATTTTTCTGACAAAATGGCTATTTATTATGAATTATTGAAGTTTCAGAAAATAAATAGTTTTTTAATAGGAGGTGGGCCCCACCGGTGGCTGGTGGCTGATGGCTTTTGGTAGGCGGCGGAATTTTTTTTTTAAAAAAATATTATTTTATTAAAACGTCTACTTTGGCATCCTACACTTTTTCTATAAATAGGGTGCTTATGTTAGAATTGAAAATCACACCAGAATCAGAAGTTTTCTCTCTATATAATATCAAGCGTATTTTTGTGAGTATTTAGATACTTTGAGTGTTACTATTCAGTGCAAGTTTTCTTCAGCCTTATATTCGATATTCCAGTCAGAAGTACTATTCTTTTGAGGTATGGGATGTTATTTTCTTTCATAAATGATGTTATTCTTTTCAATATCATTATACCAAAATATTGGCATGAATTTTATTATGAAATTCTTACTTTTTTCGTCAGGATTACTATTCACGTGTACGGCACTATTCACGTATACGGCATTATTCACGAAAAAATTAAATTTTCTTCTATTTGTCCAAGTTGCTTGTTAAGGTTCCTATCTTTGATTGGATCCAAGTTTTTATCTTTATTCTTGAATTTTGCTCCACAAAGTATTATTATGAAATATTCTTGAATTTGGATAAACTAAATTACGAATCCCTAATCTTTGTCTTTTATCTCACTGGATTCGTTATTTATATTGTTTTCATCATCCTCAGTCCTAAAAGGTGATATAACTGAATATCTTTGGCCTGTAAAGCAAAGATGAATGATTATCTGATGAATATCTTTGGCCGTAGTGCAAAGATGGACAAGTGTTGAGATGAACATGACCACTGGTGATACAAATGAATATCTTTGGTCCGTAGTGCAAAGATGAATATTTGATTTGAGATGTATATTGATTGATTTTCAGAAATAAAATATTGATGATGGACTTTTAAATCATAGAAGATAGTAGACTTCATTCTCTACTTAACTCTTCTAATGAATTGTTATTTCTGCTGCGAATATTGATCTAAAACTTGTTGTCAATAATATTTTATCTGAATTGTTGAAGACTAACGATAATTTATTTTCCATTATCTTAGTCATTATATTCTTTATTGAGCTAGTTGAGCTCACCCTTTTCATCTATTGTCCTCTTCAGGAAATGAGAATGTCGCAGGATCTAGTCGGGGGACAAAGTGATGGTCCGAGTTAGAGCAGTAGTAGTCCTCACTATTTCTAATAAATAGTGTGATAATAATTGTAATGAGAACTTAGTTTGAATATTAATACTTTTTACATATTTGTATTGACACTCACAGTTGTGTGGTCGTATTTTGCACAACCGTGTGATATAAAAGTTTGTATTTGAATTCTGTATCATGCACTTGGCGACTCAGAATGGGTTAGGTTGACTGGGCCTATTCTGGGGGCGTCACAGTTGGTATCAGAGCTTAGGGATATAGTCTCTGGTGGAGATCGGGGAATAGAACTAGGAGGGAAGAGACGAGTAAATCCTTCACTAGTATGTCCTACCTAAGCTTTTATGGTATTTAATTGGTCAGTCGGAGCATAGGGTTAATATGTGATATGTTAATTTGTTTAATTAACCCTTATTTTATGACAGTATTTGAGAATGACAGCTGAGAATGTTAACAATGGAGTGAATGAGACCGTGGAGGCACCGCTAATCACCAACCAGGATAATGTGATGTCGGGAGAAGAAGAAATTAGAAATATCCATATAGTGAGTGAAGAATTAATAGTTGCACCCGAGCTAGTCGCAGAGGTAGCAGCTGAGAGTGAGGAAGAAGAGGAACCTGAGGAGGAGGATTTGTTAGGAGAATTTTATGATCGAAATGTTGAACTGCAAGATCGTATTCATGAGTTAGAAGAGCAGGGTGAAGAACAACAGACAGCCGTGGAACAAAGGGATACAACAATTCAAGAAAGGGATACAGAAATTCAAGATTTTGCTACTCGATATGCAAGGCTTGAACAGAAGCTCTCTCTGGCAGAACATATGATATTAGAGCTAGAATCTAAAAATTCGAATGTCAACGATCAGCTGAAAGAAGAAGCAACTGAACGAGTGAGAATTGAAGATGCATGGGTAAAAGCTGCACGACGTGTTGATATTTTAGAAAGAGACGTCCGATCCAAGAAGGCCAAAATAGACGATATGGATTTCACTTTTTGGACAGCAATCGGAAGAATCCAACATCGAGTTTGGAATTACCCAATGCATAGCGGTCAACCCCAATTCGATATAGATCAAAGAGTAATAATTCAAATCATGGATCAGGAGTGTGACGACGCAGTTGAGGGTGGAATGAGCTTTATAGAAAAGTCAAGACCAGTTGGGATAGTGATACCAAAGACTGTCCCAAACAAATCAAAGTTGGTGGTTCCTGGAAGAGCATTTGTCGTGACTGCCCAAAACGCGAGGGACCCGAATGAATTTATCACGGGTTAGTTAATCATAAATTTTTGCGAAATCTAAACTTTATTGGATACCGGTTCTACCCATTCTGTTATTTCACCTACTTGTGCTCAACGTTTGAACTTGACTTTTGAGAAATTAAACTTTGACTTATCTGTTGAAACTCCGTTGGGAGAAACCTTTGTTACATCCACAGTTTACAAATCTTGTTTGATTCAGATTGGTACCCTTACCTTACCTGTTGATCTTATATCTTTGAAAATACTTGCATTTGACGTGATTTTAGGAATTGACTGGTTAACTACTTACCATGCCAAAATTGATTATTTTCGTAAGGTTGTTAGTTTTCATATTCCTAATCAACCTGTTGTGCGAATCCAAACCACCAAACCACTAAAATCAGTCAATATCATTTCAAGTCACAAAGCTATTCGTTTATTGAAAAATGGATGTCAAGCTTTTTTAGCTCATGTCACTGATCTAAACCAGAATACATCAGATCTGAATAATATTTCCGTTGTTAATGAGTTTCCTGATGTATTTCCCGAAGAACTTGGTAGATGACGCGTTGAGTAGAAGATCATATACGGGAACGAGTGCGATGATGTCAAGTATACGCGTGGAACCAGCTTTGATTGATAAAATTAAAGCTACTCAAGCTACAGACTCGGAGGTGATAAAGATGAAGAAGAAGGTGCAAGAAGGTGCCATTCTAGAAGCAAGAATCGATGAAGAGGGAATACTTCGAGTCAACTCCAGACTTTGTGTTCCTAACGATTCCGACTTGAAGCATAGAATCATGATAGAGGCACACAACACACCGTTTGCAATCCATCCTGGGAGTACTAAAATGTTTCGTGATCTTCGACATACATTTTGGTGGAGCAATATGAAAAGAGAGATCGCGGAGTTTATTTCGAGATGTTTAACTTGTCAACGTGTAAAGGCGGAGCATCAAGTGCCGAATGGTCCATTGCAACCACTGGAAATTCTGAAATAGAAGTGGGAACACATTACGATGGATTTCGTTATGGGTCTTCCCAAGGTTTCTCAAGGCATAGATGCGATTTGGGTTATTGTTGATAGATTAACCAAGTCTGCTCATTTCTTGTCGATACGAGAGACTTATTCCCTTGAACGTCTTGCTCGTATGTACATGAATGAGATTGTGAGATTGCATGGCATGCCAGTATCCATAGTTTCGGATCGTGACCCCAGATTTACTTCACGATTTTGGATCAGTTTGCAGAAAGCTATGGGCACGGATTTATAATTCAGTTCGGCTTATCATCCTCAAACAGATGGACAATCAGAAAGGACTATTCAAACTCTTGAAGATCTATTGAGACTCTGTGTTCTAGACTTCAAAGGGAGTTGGCATAAGTACTTACCATTGGTGGAATTCTCCTATAACAACAGTTATCAGGCAAGTATAGGCGTGGCTCCATTCGAAGCATTGTATAGACGAAAGTGTTGCTCTCCAGTATGCTGGAATGAGGTGGGTGAAGCAACATTGTTGGGACTAGAGTTGGTACGTATGACTACAGAAAAGATTCAAATAATCCGGCAACGTATACAAACCGCACAAGATCGACAAAAGAGTTATGCGGATCTTCATCGAAAGGACGTGGAATTTAATGTTGGGGACCATGTGTTATTACGTGTTGCTCCGTGGAAGGGAGTTACGAGGTTTGGAAAGAGAGGAAAGCTCAATCCACGATTCATTGGTCCATTTGAGATCCTTGATCGAGTAGGAAATGTGGCCTATAGACTCGCTTTACCTCCAAGCATGTCTCGTGTTCATAATGTTTTTCACATATCCGTGTTGCGTAAATATGTGAAAGATCCAAACCACATTATTGAGTTAGAACCGGACGAGATAGCCAAAGATTTAACGTACGAGGAGGTACCTGTCAAGATCTTGGATAGGAAGGAGCATGTCCTACGCTTGAAAATTATACCTCAAGTTAAAGTTTTGTGGAGAAACCATGAAATTGAGGAAATGACCTGGGAGTTGGAATCAGAAATGAAAGCGAGGTATCCTCACCTTTTCGACATACCAGGTACGTACGTCAATTTCGAGGGCGAAATTTTATAAGGAGGGGAGGATGTAAGACCCCGAATTTTATAAATAAAGATTTAATTTTCTTTATATATTATTTCAAAATGGTAAGGTGTTGATTTGATAAATGTAAAAAATTATGGGTGAAATGTGCAAATATTTCAAAATAAGCAAGTGGTTATAAAATATTCATTTTTGTCGGGGAATATTCGTTTGGTCGTGGAATATTCTTGTTGTCGGGGAATATTCGTACGACGGCGCAGCTATTTGTAGGCCCCACAACGGAATAACTGTTGGATATAGAAAACGACAGAAATAACCTTTTTATAAAATAACGGCGTAGTTGTTACCGTTAGTACTGTTGAAATACCCGGTGGTTAAAATACAATAATACGCGGTGTTGCACAGTAGCACACGGTATTGCACAGTATTTTGAATTATTGATTCTTACGTAAGAAGTCACTACTCAATTATTGTTACAGTAATTACTGTTCAATATTTTATATTATTGATTCAATAATTGCATGATATTTTATTGATTCAATAATTGCTACATTGATATTTTATATCAATAATTGCTACGTTGCTATTTTATATGATTGATTCAATAATTGCTACCGTTGATATTTTGTATTATTGATTCAATAATTGTCACTGCACAGTATTTCACATTATCAACTCAATAATTCATATTATTTGAATAATATTATTAGATAGCATTATTGACAATGTCTAAGAAAGTTCTGTCTAGGAGGGGTTATTTAATTGCGCGCCAGTAAGGAGAAGTCCTTATCGGAAGGCCCCCTCTTTCCTGGGAACGACCTGGTTGTCAATATTTTAGTTCTGTAATATTATTTGTGAATAATTAATTATTGATTTATATGATAAGGAAATATTTATGTTGTGGATATAAAAGAAGGAATTAGTGCTGATGTGTTTTTATCAGTATCTTGGTGTGGAAATCATCTGTTTATGAAATTCGAATAATTTATGTTTGGAATTTGGAAAAACTTTCTTCTATAAAGTTGTAGAGAATTAAATTTCCTAAGGGAATGACATAGAATTTGTATTTTTCTGACAAAAGGGCTATTTATTATGAATTATTGAAGTTTCGAAAAATAAATATTTTTTAATAGGAGGTGGGCCCCACCAGTGGCTGATGGCTTTTGGCAGGGGGCGGAAATTTTTTTTAAAAAAAATATTATTTTATTAAAAAGTCTACTTTCGCATCCTAAGCTTTTCCTATAAATAGGGTGCTTATGTTAGAATTGAAAATCACACCAGAATCAGAAGTTTTCTCTCTATATAATATCAAGTGTATTTTTGTGAGTATTTAGATACTTTGAGTGTTACTATTCAGTGCAAGTTTTCTTCAGCCTTTTATCTGATATTCCAGTCAGAAGTACTATTCTTTTGAGGTAAGGGATGTTATTTTCTTTCGTAAATGATGTTATTTTTTTCAATATCATTATACCAAAATATTGGCATGGATTTTATTATGAAATTCTTACTTTTTTCGTCAGGGTTACTATTCACGTGTACGGCACTATTCACGTATACGGCACTATTCACGGAAAAATTAAATTTTCTTCTATTTGTCCAAGTTGCTTGTTAAGGTTCCTATCTTTGATTGGATCCAAGTTTTTATCTTTATTCTTGAATTTTGCTCCACAAAGTATTATTATAAAATATTCTTGAACTTGGATAAATTAAATCACGAATCCCTAATCTTTGTCTTTTATCTCACTGGATTCGTTATTTATATTATTTTCATCATCCTCAGTCCTAAAAGGTGATATAACTGAATATCTTTGGCCTGTAGAGCAAAGATGAATGATTACCTGATGAATATCTTTGGACCGTAGTACAAAGATGGACAGGTGTTGAGATGAACATGACCACTGGTGATACAAATGAATATCTTTGACCCGTAGTGCAAAGATGAATATTTGATTTGAGATGTATATTGATTGATGTTACAGGGATAAAATATTGATAATGGACTTTTAAATCATAGATGATAATAGACTTCATTCTCTACTTAACTCTTCTAATGAATTGTTATTTCCGCTGCAAATATTGATCTAAAACTTGTTGTCAATAATATTTTATCTGAATTGTTGAAGACTAACGATAATTTATTTTCCATTATCTTAGTCATAATATTCTTTACTGAGCTAGTTGAGCTCACCCTTTTCATCTATTGTCCTCTTCAGGAAATGAGAATGTCGCAGGATCTAGTCGGGGGACAGAGTGATGATCCGAGTTAGAGCAGTAGTAGTCCTCACTATTTTTAATAAATAGTGTGATAATAATTGTAATGAGGACTTAGTTTGAATATTAATATTTTCTACATATTTGTATTGACATTCACAGTTGTGTAGTCGTATTTTGCACGACTGTGTGATATAAAAATTTGTATTTGAATTCTGTACCATGTATTTGGCGACTCAGAATGGGTTAAGTTGACTGGACCTATTATAAGGGCGACACAGTGAGGACTACTACAGCTCTATCTCGGACCATTACTCCATTCCCCGACTAGTCCCCGCGATATTCTCATTTCCTGAAGAGAACAATGGAAGAAAAGGGTGAGCTCAAATAGCCCAGTAAAGAATATTATGACTAAGATAATGAAGGATAAATTATCGTTAGTCTTTAATAAATCAGATAAAATATGATGGACAACAAGTTTTAGATCAACAACTGCAGCTGAAATAACAATTCATTAGAAGAGTTAAGTAGAGAATGATGTCTACTATCTTCTATGATTTAAAAGTCCATCATCAATATTTTATCCCTGTAACATCAATCAATATATATCTTGAATCAAATATTCATCTTTGCACTATGGGCCAAAGATATTCATTTGTATCACCAATGGTCATGTTCATCTCAACACCTGTCCATCTTTGCACTACGGGCCAAACATATTCGTTAGATAATCATTCATCTTTGCACTATAGGCCAAAAATATTCATCAAGTAATCATTCATCTTTGCACTACAGGCCAAAGATATTCTTCACAATTTAAGACTGAGGTTGATGAAAAATAATATAAAGAACGAATCAAGTGAAATAAAAGAGAAATATTAGAGATTCATAATTTAATCTATCCAAGTTCAAGAATGTTCAATAATAACCGATTGTGAAGCAAAATTCAAGAATGAAGATCAAAACATGGATACAATCAAAGATAATTTGGACAGAAAAAAATATAATTTTTTTCCTCGTGAATAGTAACTCGTCATGAAAAGATAAAAATTTTATAATAAGTTCAGACCAATATTCCAGTGAAATAATATTAGATGAAGCGCAAAACTCAAAGAATTTTTGATCATTTCAGGAATTATAGAAGCAATACTTACCGTAGTAAGTTTAAATTTAAGAATATGAAATGAAATATTATCACTTTCATAATATGGAATATGAAAGAAAATAATATTCTTTATGAATATTAAAAGAAAATAACATCATTTACGAGAAAAATAATATCTTTACCTCAGTATAATACTTGATCTGACTGGAATATCGGATATTATGATGAGAAAAATCTTGCACCGTAATCCACACTCAAAATATCTTTATACTCACAAGAAATACGCTCGATATTATAGAGAGCAAATTTTCTGATTCTGGTGTGATTTTCATTTCTAACTAAGCACCCTATTTATAGGAAAATGTCAGAATACCAAAGTTAACTAATGAAACCACGGATGAATTTTCAAGCCTTACATTTTTGAAAATGTGCAGCACACCAACAAGGAATTCAAATTCCTCCACCAATCACATTTTTATATATATATATAATATATATATATATATATATTAAAAAAATCCAATTCTATTTTTTTTCTCTTCCACCTCATTTTATTTTTATACCATAAAAATAATATCATCATTTAAAATATAAAATTATATTATTATATTATCACATTATACTATTATAATATAATATTATAATAATATATTTGAATAAATATTTTATCGAGGAAGATAAAATGCCAACTTTCAACAAATGTCTCATACTAAAAATTCTTTCCTTTTTATCAAAATTGAATAAATATTTACTTATTATTTTATCAATAATTAATTATTATTCACAAATAATATTACAGAATCACAATAATGACAATCAGGTCGTTCCCATGAAAGAGGGGGCTTTCCGATAAGAATTTCTCCTTACGGCGCGCAATTAGATTAACTAACCCATTTTCTAAACAAAACTTCCTAGACATTACCAATAATGCTGTCTAATAATATTATTCAAATAATATGAATTATTAATTTGATAATGTAAAATACTGTGCAGTGGTTACTGTGACAATTATTGAATCAATAATATAAAATATCAACATAGCAATTATTGAACCAATAAAATATTATGCAATTGTAGCAATTATTGAATCAATAATATAAAATATTGAACAGTAATTACTGTAACAATTATTGAATGAGTGACTTCTTACGTAAGAACTAATAATTCAAAATACTGTGCAATACCGTGTGTTACTGTACAACAACGAGTATTACTATATTTTTATCACCGGGTATTTCAACAGTTTAACGGTAAAAGTTTTGTCGTTTTTATAAAAAGGTTACTTCTGTCGCTTTTTATATCTGACATTCATTCCATTGTGGGGTCCACCAATGACTGCGCTGTCGTACGAATATTCTCTTACAAAAAGAATATTCCTCGACCAAACGAATATTTCCCGACACAACGAATATTTTATAACCACTTGCTTACTTTGTAAAATTCGCACATCTCACCCATAACTTATCACATTTATCAAATCAACACCTTACTATTTCAAAATAATATATAGAGGAAATTAAATCTTTATTCATAAAAGTTGGGGTCTTACAACCTCCCCTCCTTATAAAATTTCATCCTCGAAATTGACGTACGTACCTGGTATTTCAAAAAGGTGAGGATACCTCGCTTTCATTTCCGATTCTAACTCCCAGGTCATTTCCTCGATATCATGGTTCCTCCACAAAACTTTAACTTGAGGTATAATCTTCGAGCGTAGGACATGTTCCTTCTTATCCAAGATCTTCACAGGTACCTCCTCGTACGTTAAATTTTCGGCTATCTCGTCTGGTTCTAACTCAATAATGTGGTTTGGGTCCTTCACATACTTACGAAGCACGGATATGTGAAAAACATTATGAACACGAGACATGCTTGGAGGTAAGGCGAGTCTATAGGCCACATTTTCTACTCGGTCAAGGATTTCAAATGGACCAATAAATCGTAGGTTGAGCTTTCCTCTTTTCCCGAATCTCGTAACTCCTTTCCATAGAGCAATACGTAACAATACATGATCTCCGACATTAAATTTTACGTCTCTTCGATGAAGATCAGCATAACTCTTTTGTCGATCTTGTGCTGCTTGTATACGTTGCCGGATTATTTGAATCTTTTACGTAGTCATACATACTAACTCCGGTCCCAACAATGTTGCTTCACCCACCTCGTCCCAGCATACTGGAGATCGACACTTTCGTCCATACAACGCCTCGAATGGAGCCATGCCTATACTTGCCTAATAACTGTTGTTGTAGGAGAATTCCACCAATGTTAAGTACTTATCACAACTTCCTTTGAAGTCTAGAACACATAGTCTCAATAGATCTTTAAGAGTTTGAATAGTACTTTTCGATTGTCCGTCCGTTTGAGGATGATATGCCGAACTGAATCGTAAATCCGTGCCCATAGCTTTCTGCAAACTGACCCAAAATCGTGAAGTGAATCTTGGGTCACGATCCGAAACTATGGATACTGGCATGCCATGCAATCTCACAATCTCATTTATGTACATACGAGCAATACGTTAAAGTGAATAAGTCTCTCATATAGGCAAGAAATGAGCAGACTTGGTTAATCTATCAATAATAACCCAAATTGCATCTATGCCTTGAGAAACCTTAGGAACACCCGTAACGAAATCCATGGTGATGTGTTCCCATTTCCATTTTGGAATCTCAAGTGGTTGCAATGGACCCTTTGGCACTTGATGCTCCGCCTTGACACGTTGACAAGTTAAACACCTCGAAATAATGTGACGCCCCCAAATTCAGACCGTCACTGATCTCGAATTCGGTTCATCACGTACTAATTCTAATAACAACTAAAATCTCAAACAATGGAATAACAGAATAATTTACATTGATATAACATAAATATTCTCGTCCTAAGTCTCTAAACTATTACTAATACACTTCATAACTTAAACCAAACATATCTTAATACATAACATTAAATAAGTCTTAATACAACATAACGAAAACATCCTAATATAGAAAAGCACAGCTACTCCATAGCCTTCCCTTCGCACTTGTCCTGTCCTGGGGTTCCACCTTGCCCTGCCCTAACTGAAATGTTTATGGGAAACAAGAGTGAGCAACAAATTTGCTCAGCAAGTAATATGCCAATAAATGTGAACAGGAATATATACAGTTCTAAATCTCAAGGGTAAAACGGTAATTAATCGCTCAGGATTTCAAATAAGAATGTTGTGAACAAAATAAATAGCAATGACTTCCAAATCTATCCTATGAAGTTGAATAAGGACTACTACGGGTCGAGAAGTTATTAAAGGATTCAAAAGTTTCAACAATTTCAAATGAATGAATAGATATCACTAAGTGTCTCTATGGACCAAGGATTTATAAAAGAATCCAAAGAATTCAAAGTTTCAAGTAAATAAATACTGGATACTGAATGGTCTCTAAGAACCACAAACTTCTACTAGAATCACCAAAAATATTTCTGGTAACCCAACCAAGTACAATTAGGGGATCAGCCTATCGTACCTGAAGTTATGCATAACCTACCACACCACTGTCGGCACCCCGACTATATAGTTCCCCTTTTTACAAGGGTTGTTCAACTCAGTCAATTTATAAGAGTCCGCACCATGGTAATTGGTGTGGATTGCTTTCCAATTCATGATATTGGTCTAGCCGAATTAAATGGCGTAGACAATTTCTATTTATTATCATGTATATCACCATATATATCAATAAATAAATATCCATCTCATGAATTAAACATTCTATATATATATATATGAGTATCATTTAATGGGCAATTTTAAATTAGATGAAATCCAATTTCAAGATTAAAATAAACTCTTTATTTTAAATATAAAATTATTAGGAATATAATATAATATATATATATATATATATATATATATATGCTTTTCGGAAATCTACAACATCCCTTTTTAGAACAAAGCATTCCAGGAGCCTTTTTTTTAAAACAATTCATTTGAATCTCCTGCAGATGATAATCAAGTGACTCACGTCACTTTTTCAAAAACAGGTCACTCTTTTTCAAAACCACGGATTCGAGCAACTAGCAGCCTTGTACGAAATCTACACGCACAAATTCCCAGTAGCAAATAAAAATAATTGTTTTTGTTTTTTTTTCATAAAAATAATAATTTTATACAATTAATTATGCCCACTAAATTATTCTAAATACATACCCATATGTATATGAAATCAAAATAATTAATAATTGCATAAAGGTTTGGCTCTGATGCCACTGTTGGGTTTGTACGAAATTGTGACGCAATCAAATTGTAAAAATTAGCGGAAGAATGGTATATCAGAGTTTTAAAAAAAATTCTACAAAACCATTACCCGAATCATCCTTTATGCAAATTATTAATTTAAAACGATAAATAAGAAGTTATGGAATCATACCCTTGTAGAACGAAGCTTCCACAGGTACTAGTTTAACTCCTTGTTCTTCGTGATCTCTTTGAATTTCTAGGTTAGATTCCTTCCTTTGATCAACGTTAGTCACCCAAGTGTTTGGCCTCTAGAGGTGATCCACCAAGGAAGAAGAATTATCAAGAAGGAGCATGTTTGGCTAAACCTTAATTTTCTATCCTCTATAGAAAAGGAGTACTCTCCAACAATTAAAATTTCATCAACTGATATATATTATAAGACTCCTCTTATATAAATATTGGTCAACCCTTCTAATCCTATTAGACATGGGATTTCATTTAATTAATTAAACTCTTTTAATTAAGTTAGGCTTCCCACCACATTGAGAATAATTAATTAAATTCATTTAATTAGTTTGTCTCCTAATCTTATTAGGAATAAATGAGAGTACTAATATTAAATTAATTACTAAACCCCTTTAAAAATTAAAATAATAATAATTTTAATAATATTAATAAGACTCCTCTTATTAATTTATATTTAATATTTTCAAAATATTAAATAATAAATATTAAGCTATTTAATTTATTCTATCACAATAGATTAAATTAATTACACTTAATACATTATTACGATTATACCATTATCTTCTTAAATAATTATTCTTCCTTTTATGGTGTGACCCTTTAAGTTCTCCATATTAAACCGGTTGTGAATAAATCAATTAGAACAAATCTAATCTTATTTAAAAAAATAAATTAAACTAATAATCTATTTAAATAAATAATATTTATTCTACAATAGGGATAAGCCTTCCTAGCGATTAACGTCTTTTCAGATAATATAGATTTCAACATTAATCATAAAAGAACCTGTGAGTAAATAGTTACCGTACAATTCAATCCTTCCACCATACAATGTCCCAATTAAATATAAGACATGAAATTACTGTCAAGTCTTATTTTATTTAATTATATGTATTTCGATTAGAAAATGCACAACTCCATTTAATACAAATTAGAAACTACTTTCTAATTTCATTCCACCTTGGCCAAGGATTCTTGGGTTGTCATTTACCGAATCGCATAAGACATATATCCTCTTTTACTAGAGGTGGTAGATTCTTTATTGATCATTCATTATCTCCATATGTAACTCATTATACCCAAGCATACCCTTTTATATACCCTAAATGGCTTTAAGGAATAAGTCAAAGTATAATTCATTACATACAAGATACTATGATGATCTCAAGTCCAAGGATCACTTGTACTACTATCACATTAGAAATTCCTATTGACAGGCGAGTAAAACTCCATTAGGTATTCCATAGCGAGTCACGTTCAGTGAACTTATTCTCTAATAAGAACCTGCATACTTGCTTTAGTGTCTCCACACAAATGATCATGAGATCAATCATCCTCATCCAATGAGCAAGCAACATATGTACCAATCTATCCGGATTTACTAATCCCCTTTTTAGTAATCCCACGATTGGGAACTATTTTAGTTTTAGAGCTTTCTAAGAATTTAGATCTCATTAGCATGATCATCATCATGATTCTAAAAGCATTGCTTAAAACAATTGGTTATTTACATATTATAAAAACAGCATCATGTAGATAATTAAATGCCTTTAATAAATAAATATTTTTAGTAATAAATAAATAAGATTGTCACCAAAGTATATGCTTTATCATCATACATGATTGGCTTGTATGCATACTACTTTCAGTGCATGCAAACTCGATCAAAGAAGCCTGATTTGTTGCCTTATGAGGACGACATCGACAAACGGTTTTAGAGGTTGAGTAAGTGGATTGAGAAAACTCGAGAATCACTTGAAAGACTAGACAATATGGCTGAAGAAGAACAGAAACCACTGCGGGATTATGCTACACCGCGGGTATAGAAAATTCAGTCGAGTATTACCAGGCCTGCTATTAATGCTAATAACTTCGAGATCAAGCCTAGTACTATACAAATGGTGCAGAACACTTGTCAGAACGAGCACATTGTCAGTTTTATAGAGATTTGAGATATATTCAAGTGCAATGGGGTGTCAGATGATGCTATTAGGCTGAGGTTACTTTCGTTTACTCTCCGAGATAAGGCAAAGGGTTGGCTTCATTCTCTACCACCAAGGTCAATCACCACATGGAACGATTTGGCACATAAATTTCTGGCTAAATTCTTCCCGCCACCTAAAACACAGAGACTGAGAAAGGATATTTCTACATTTGCACAGCAGCAGGGAGAACGTCTATACGAAGCATGGGAAAGATATAAAGAGTTGTTGAGGAAATGTCCACACCTTGGACTACCGCAGTGGATGCAGATGAATACCTTTTACTATGGGTTAGGAGGTCATACACGGACTAGCATTGATGCAGCATCAGGTGGAGCTTTCATGGCAAAGAAATTTGAGGAAGCATATGACTTGATAGAAACTTTGACTGTAAACAACTATCAGTGGCCAATTGATAGAATGACTCAACCCAAGGCAGCAGGTATTCTTGAAGTGAATTCTGTGACAGCTTTGTCAGCACAAATAGCAGCATTACCAAAGAAGCTGGATGCCATATCGAGCGGGAACATGCAACAGGTGGCAGTTATGTGTGAGTTATGTGCAAGCGAGCATCCAACGGACCATTGTGCGATAAATCCGGCATCAGTACATTTTGTGGGTAGTTACAACATGCCACAAAACACATATCAGAATACATACAATTAGGGGGTGAGGAAGCATCCAAATTTTTCATGGAGCAACAATCAGAATCAGACTCAGAATCAGCAGCAGGCTCCACGACCAGCATACCCCCTAGGTTTCAGAATCAACACCAACAGTCAGCTCCGCATCACGAGAAAAAGACAGATTTGGAGGATCTACTTGCAAAATACATAACAGGGAATGAGGCGACAATGAAATCTCAGGCAGCTGCGATTAAAAATTTGGAAACTCAGATGGGACAGATTGCAAGTGCGTTGAACAGTAGACCTCAAGGAACCTTGCCGAGCGACACCGAAAAGAATCCTAGGGGAGGTTATGAGCAATGTCAAGTTGTTACACTTTGGAGTGGAAAACAGTTAGCCGAGCAAAATGCAAAATAGTCGACAATAGAAAAGAAGGTTGACACAAATGTGGAGGAAACAGTGGAAGGGAATAAAGGAGGAGAAGAATTAGCGGTAAAGGAACAGGTAGTTGCACCAATAATTTACCCACCACCACCCTTTCAACAACGGATCCGAAAATATAAACTAGAAAAGCAATTTACTAAGTTTCTAGAGGTGTTCAAAAAGCTGCATATCAACATTCCTTTTGCGAAAGCATTAGAGCAGATGCCTAGTTACGCCAAGTTCACGAAGGATATCTTGTCGAAGAAAAAGAAGCTACAGGATTTTGAGACCGTGGCATTAATTGAGGAATGTAGCGCTATATTGCAGAAGAAGCTTCCACCCAAATTGAAAGATCTGGGCAGTTTCACCATTACGTGTAAAATAGGTAGTTTGGCCTCCAACAAATGTTTGTGTGACTTAGGTGCAAGCATAAACCTCATGCCACTATCAGTTTATACTCAGTTGGGTTTACCGGCACCTAGACCAATAAACATTTCCCTACAGCTTGCGGACAGATCTGTGACATATCCATGGGGAATTGTTGAAGTTATTTTGGTCAAAGTTGACAAATTCATATTCCCAGCTGATTTCATCATCTTGGACTATGAAGAGGATAAGGATATTCAGATAATACTCGGGCGACCGTTTTTGGCAACCGGTAGGACTCTCATCTATGTTCAGAAAGGAGAGTTGACCATGAGGGTTCAAGACCAAGAGGTAACCTTCAATGTTTTCAAAGCCATGAACTTCCCCAAGGAGGATGAGGAGTGTTATCGCATGGACGTAATTAAGAAAGTGGTGGGGGATGGACAGGGTCGTATACTGAGTATCGATCCTTTGGAACTGACATTGATGGGAGATGGTGATAGCGACAATCCAGAGTTGATGGAATATCTGAATTTATTAGATGCACAGCCTAGATTGAGCAGGTTCAAAATACCATTTGAGCCGTTGGAAGTGGCAAGAACTTCATCAACTCGGATGAGACCATCTCTAGAGGAACCACCTGCACTCGAACTCAAACCTTTACCTAACCATCTCAGGTATGCATAATTGGGTAATTCATCTACTTTACCTGTTATTATTGCATCTACGCTTAACGAATTGCAGGAAAGTAAGCTGTTAAGAGTTCTCCGAGAATACAAGTCTGCTATTGGATGGACTATCGCTGACATCAAGGGAATCAGTCCTTCATTCTGTATACACAAGATTCTGATGGAGGAGGATGGTAAGCCTACAGTGGAACAACAGCGGAGGCTCAATCCGATTATGAAAGAGGTAGTGAAGAAAAAAATCTTGAAATGGCTCGATGCTGGAATAATCTACCCGATTTCAGATAGTGCATGGGTGAGCCCCGTTCAGTGTGTCCCGAAGAAGGGTTGTATGACAGTAGTGAAAAATAAAAACAATGAATTGATACCGATGAGGACAGTGACCGGTTGGAGGGTGTGCATGGACAACAGGAAGCTAAATAAGGCAACCCAAAAGGATCATTTTCCCTTGTCGTTTATTGATTAGATGTTAGATAGATTAGCTGGACATGAGTATTACTGTTTGTTAGACGGCTATTTGGGGTACAATCAGATTGTAATTGCACCGGAGGATTAAGAAAAGACAACGTTCTGGGACTAAAGTGGTGGTGTACACCGATCACTTGGCCATACGATATCTGGTTGCAAAGAAAGATGCAAAGCCGAGACTGATTCGCTGGATCTTACTCCTTCAAAAATTCGATTTAGAAATTAAAGATAGAAAGGGGATAGAAAATCAGATGGCTGACCACCTTTCCCGATTAGAGAATCCGAATCATGACAAGACGGACAAAGTATTAATTAATGAATCTTTTCCTGATGAGCAGTTGTTTATGATTTATGGTGAGTTCCCGTGGTATGCAGATTTTGCCAATTATTTGGTGAGCAATATTCTCCCTCCAGATTTGACACGCCAACAAAAGAAGAAATTCTTCTATAATATGAAGTGGTATATGTGGGATGAATCGATTTTGTACCGACAGTGTGCAGATAAAATGATTTGGCGGTGTGTGCCGCAAAATGAAGTCGAAAGCATCTTATAGGCATGCCATACCTCGTTATATGGTGGACACTATGGAAGTGAAAGAACGGCCGCAAAAGTACTGCAGGCAGGATTCTATTGGCCCGCCTTGTTCAAAGACGCACATCAGTGTGTGAAAAACTGTGATCGATGTCAATGGGTGGGCATCATTTCTAAACAGAATGAGATGCCACTAAATATGATTTTAAAAGTGGAAGTGTTTGATGTATGGGGTATCGATTTCATGGGACATTTTTCGTCTTCATACAATAATCTATATATCTTGTTGGCAGTAGACTATGTGTCTAAATGGGTTGAGGCAGTCGCGCTACCGACAAATGACGCGAAGGTTGTTTTGAAATTCTTGCAAAAGAATATCTTCCCACGATTTGGCACCCCAAGGGCAATCATCAGTGATGAGGGAAGTCACTTCTGCAACAAGTATTTCATGGCACTCCTAACCAAGTATGGGGTCAACCATAGAATCGCCACTGCCTATCACCTCCAGACGAGTGGCCAAGCAGAGGTATCTAATAGAGAGGTGAAGAGAATCTTGGAGAAAGTAGTGAACCCGAATTGAAAAGATTGGTCTATGAAATTGGATGACGCTCTTTGGGTGTATCAGATCGCATATAAGACCCCGATCGGAATGTCTCCATATCAACTTGTCTACAAAAAGGCGTGTCACCTCCCAGTAGAACTTGAGCATAAAGCCTATTAGGGCCATTCAAAAACTTAATTTTGATCTCACAGCAGTAGGGGAGAAAAGACTTATGCAACTCAACGAGTTAGATGAATTCTGCCTGCAGGCATACAAAAACTCCAAATTATACAACGAAAAGGTCAAACGGTGGCACGATTAGAAAATTTTAGACAGAAAGTTCGAATCGGGCCAATCAGTAATATTATTCAACTCTTGGTTGAAACTCTTTCCCGAGAAACTGAAATCCAGGTGGTCGGGGCCATTCACTGTCAATACCGTATTTCCACACGGCGCCGTTGAACTCTATGGCTGGGATCTAGCGAAAACATTCAAAGTTAACAGACAACGCCTAAAGCATTATTGGGAAGGTGACGTCGATTGCCAGGCGACCTCGGTCGACCTTGCCGAGCCAGTATGAAACAAGGAGTAGTCAGGCTGATCGACTTAAAATCAAGCGCTCTATGAGAGGCAACCTATTCTTTACTTTCATTTTTAGTATATAGATGTTAATTAGTCATAGTCATGCATAATAAGTAGTAGTTTTCTTTATAGTGCTTGTTCTGACAATTGCAATGGTATTCGGTACAGGTATGGGCGACGTACAAAGGATAACAAGGCCAGACCTCATTGGGAAAACATAAAATCTATTAAGGGACTCTATTCTAGGGGCAGGCCTGCAGAAAAACTTCAAAAATTCAGTGCAGCATAATTCCCAAGCCCGCCCCAGCGGGCCATTTTAAGCCTACAAGTGTCGCCCCGGCGGCAAAGCACGCTGCATCAGAGCCGCCCCGGCGGGCCTGCAAGAGTAAAAGTAGCCCGCCCCGGCGGGCATACAAAATTTTTGTTTTAAAATACCAAGGAGCAGTCGATCCTCTCCAACCCAAAACATAACATTACAGCCCTAACCTACAGAAAACCTCTCCCACACACACTATCTTGAAAAAACTTCACTTCCAAATCTGTATTCACTTGGGATTTCAAGAGTTCACCCACAAATCAAGCAACATTGAACAACACAAGTTGGTTTTTCAACCTCCATTCTTTGTTCGAGTCGAATTCAAGTAGACAAGGGGCTTGAAGTCAATCTGTGCAACTCTGAACATCAATCCAAACTTGAAGCAACATACAAATCCCTTTGATTGATTTTGTAACAGAGTGAATGGTTAAATAGGGTAATCAAGTGGGGAAAGAGAAAATTTGGGGTATTTTATATGTGGGTACTAGTTTGGTATTACAGATTGCTAAAATTGACAAATATCCTGCTTGAGTTTGCTGTGTAAAACTAAATTTGGGAAAGAACGGGAATTGGAAATCACCATTATCAATCACCTGTGACACTGCCCACCATCTGTTTGATAAAATACCACAACAAGAACTCACGTAGTTGACAAGTGATTTGGGTTGCGACACCATGCCACCGAGAGCACCGAAACGACAAAAGGGTGAGGGTTCGTCCACCCCCGCAAGATAATTTGACCGCAAGAAATTCATTAGTGCCTTCGCCGCATACAGATTCGACTATTTGGTGAATAAGGCACTTACCCCTGAACGAGGCCTTCAGTCCGATGTTATGGATGGTGAGATGGGGACCCAAATCATCGAGCAAGGATGGGACACCTTCATTGATCAACCCGAGGCTGGCAGTGGTAGCCGTGGTTAAGGAATTCTATATAAACGCTGAAGACAAGGCTCCTTTTACAGCGTTCGTCAAGGGCAAGATGGTGTCCTTCAGTGCTGAGGCTATCAATGACTACTACAACTTACGAGAGCCTGCAATGTGTCAATATACAAAGTTTCAAGACAGTGATCCAGATTATGATAAAATCCTGACAGAAATCTGCAAGCCCGACACTGTGTGTTAAAAAGGCAAGAAAGTGGGTACGCTGTTCTTGAGTTCGGATTTGAGCCTCTATGGAAAAATTTAGAATGTCTTCCTCTGTGCCAAGCTCCTTCCCTCACAGCATACTAGCGAGATCACAAAGGAAAAAGTATCATTGTTATACGCAATTGTCAAAGACTTCGATATTAACATTGGGGTAATCATCAACTTCTCAATCCATCGATGCGTGCAAGGGCCAATTCCGGGAGGATTACCACATCCGTCCCTTATATGTGGGTTATGCCGCCGCGCTGGTGTTAAGTGGGCAGCCGAGGAGCCAGTCCAACAACCACTGCAACTGCTGGACACTAGGTTGATTGCCCGATATTTAGTATGGAAAGGGGGCATGTCTCATCCACGTGGACTTGGTTTTATATTTCCTTCAGACTCGGATGAGGAAGAGGAAGAAGTAATGGACGCCGACTATGAGGCAGCAGAGGATGCGAGTTTGCTGATGATAGACTGCCTGAGGAGGGGGATGCTACTACGTCGAGCACTTCTCACTCGGTGAAGTTCATGTTTAGCTCTCAGGTCCGGATACTGCAGCTACAGTTGGATGACCGGAGCAAGCTGGAGGATAAGAAAGCAGACTGGTTGGCAGCAAGACAGAGCCATATGTTCAAGACGCATAATAGTTTCAATGCAGCAATAGCCGAGGCGTTTGCACGGCTGAACACGTCTGCTGAGCCATTCCAGTTCCCGACTCCTCAGCCACTCCCAAGCTACCCGCCTTCTGATTTAGATGTGGAGGTGGTCGAGCCTGATCCATAATTGCCCAGGGAAGTCCTCTATGCTTTAATTTTGATTATATTCACAATGAGGACATTGCGAAATCTAAGTTTGGGGGTGTGTGTATTATGATAGTCGTTGTTAGAGCATTCCATTTAGTTTTTTTTGCTTAGTAGTTGATTTAGTTGCATAGTAGTTTATTTAATTGCTTATATTTGAAAAAAAAATGAAAAAAATAAGATAATGACAAAAAGAGTTGTTAGTTAGTTTAGTTATTTTTAGCACATAGTTGCATGAGTCAAGTATGTCAGTAAGTATGAAGTTACCTTGGCCAGTGATGAGACTGGACTTGCATAGAAATTGAACGGTAATGACAACTAAAATATAAATGTAATTTCAAACCATGAAGTAAATCTCTGCCTGTTTGACATTGTTGTACCGGATAGCACAATAGGATGACCATGTAGGCTAATTGGGTTCAAATATTGACATAATTGACTTCTTAAAGGAAATTGAGTTTTAATAAAAGAAATTCAGTCAACCAGTGGTGATGAGTAGGATTAGGCAGAAACCTAAGTTTGGGGGAAGATATGGGAGTTATCTAAAAGAAAGAAAAAGAAACAGAAACAAAAGAAAAGAAAAGAAAGAAAAAAAATGTGAAAAAGAAAAAAATATATGAATAAACACCGTGGCTAGTTTAGTTATGTGGCCTTTGTCATTCGATTAAGTACGCCCTAGGGGATGTCTTTACACACAGCGCCCTAAAATCGTCTGGTTTGGGAGTCGTTGGTCGAAAGCTCTAATTGGGTGACACTGAAGAGCCTAAGGGGACTAAACATTGCACAGTCATGGGTAGAGTAGAATTACAGGAAAAAGATCAAAATGCCCCCGTAGAAAAATAAAGATAGCAAAATTTTCCCATATTGACTTCCGACTTGATGAATGTTGAGTCTTAGCTGAATTAGCTTGTTTACACAATTTCTCGAGTTAAAGCTGTGTTTTCCTTCTAAGAAGTATATTATGTGTTATATTTGAACTGTAGTTGGTATCATTGTTGTCGAGTACACACACACTACATCGGTAATAACAGGCGTTGATTGATAGATTGGTTTGAACTGCTGACATATTTTTGGTAGGATTTGCTGTTTATATCTGTTGTGATTTTTCTGAGGCAATCTTTGTGAGCTTTATACTGTCTGACAACTGCAATTATAGGGGTAGTTAGTTAGCATTTGCATTATATTTTGATTAAGGACAAGCAAAGACTCAAGTTTGGGGGTATTTGATGAGTTGGTATACCTATAAATAGATAACCTTTCTAGCTTGATTCCATGCTACTTCAAGTAGTTTTAGTGTTGTTTTACACGGTTTTTGTATTGATGTTGCAGGAACCGGAATGGATGGAAACTATGATTTAAAGGCAAAAGTTAGCATTACTTAGCCAGCATACCCGTCGCGGCGGGCCTTCATAGGCCAAGTCACCCGCCGGGGCGGGGGTAGCATTCACATGATAAGTGGACACCCGCCGGGGCGGGGTGCGCGGCAGAGCATGGAGGTTTCCATCTTTGAGAAGGATTCTGCAGATCTTTGGAAGGGGAATTCAGACGCGATTTAGGAACATATAAAGAGGCAGATTAGAAGCAAAAGACATTCATTCATTATCATTGACTAAGCCCTAACTTACAGATCACGTTTGGAGGATTGAAGCGAAGACTTCAAGCAGGAAGAACGCGAAGGAGATTGAAGAAGAACATCAATTCTACTACAGTTTTACTCTCTTTCTTCACCTTTGTATTCAGAATGCTAGTATCATTGTTGTGACGCCCCCAAAATAGGTTCAATACACAACTCACCTATTTTGAGTTGCCAGAAATACACTCAACAAAATCTATATACAAATCTTCCTTTTTACAACTATTACCATATCGTGTATAGTATGACATAATTCGCACCCAAATTATTATAATGTCATATCAAATAAAGCAACATTTATTTCAAGTCCTCAAAGGAACTTGAGAAGATTTCTGCTCTCATTATTCTAATGGGGTGCATTTTAGACGCTTTCAAAGTCGGGTTCATATCACCCTATTTGATTCACCAAAATCAACAGTTAAATGTCGTATAAGGTACGACCCACACATTTTTAAGTTCTCAGTACAATTATTATGTCACGCTGTTTTATAACTTGATGAGGACCGTGCCTAATTTAAAACACCACTTTCTACCCAGGTTCTCTCTGCTAGTTCCAGCTACACTTTTATTTCCTGAAAGGAATTGTGAAACAAAAGGGGTGAGCACAAATAGCCCAATAAAGAATATCAAGACTAAGATAATTAAATTATCAATAGCATTCATCAGCAATAAATCAAAGATTTAGAACATATGGTAGATGATAAAAATTTCCAACCATAACTGCAACGGAATCAACAATTCATTAGGAGAGTCAAGTAGAACACAATGTCCACTGTCTTCTCCCAATTAAAAGTCCATCATCAATATTTTATTCCTGTAATACCAATCAACAGTTCTTTGTTGTACCCAAGACAAAGAGAACTTTCATCACCTATCTTTACCTGAAACACTAAAAATTATGGTTATACCAATTCACAGTTCCTATTCATAATCATGCTAATAAATTTATCATTGCACTCAGGCCAAAGATATTCATAACTCAACAGCTCATCTTTGCACTACAGGCCAAAGATATTCATCAATAGTTCATCTTTGCACTACAAGTCAAAGATATTCATCAATAGTTAATCTTTGCACTACAAGCCAAAGATATTCATAAATCAACAGCTCATCTTTGCACTACAGGCCAAAGATATGCATAAATCAACATCTCATCTTTGCACTACAGGCCAAAGACATATAACTGTATACCAATCAATATTTTATATTTGCACTACTGGCCAAAGAAAAATTTCACCACAATGATATATAATCAAAATAATAAGATAAAAATAAATCTTATTGATTTTTAAATTAATTATCCAGAGCCTAAATTACCAACACGATACCCAAAAAATCAATTAGAATATAAAATTCAAGTAAATGTAAAGTTACCATATCAAACATAATAACTTAAAACTGAATAGAAAGATTCAGGTCAAGATATTAGATGAATCACAAACCATTAAGGATATTCTAATCATTTCAAAACTTTTCACCATTTAATAATAACCTGAAGAACGATTAATAATCTCTTACAATAATATGGAGTATGAAAGAAAATGATATCCCTTTACCATATTATGAAACAGTGACACCCCTTACCTTAACACGTGACTGGATTATGCTTTCTATGAAATTGATCAATCTGAACACTGCTTGCTTCTTTATCAACACTTGGAGTAACCTTACACTAAAAAAAATATACTCACAATATTATCCTCACAATATTGTAACAAAAGAATTTTATATTTTTGGTGTGGTCATCGTGTGTGTTTAGTTACTCAACCAAGTAACCTATTTATACTGAAAATTGCAGAAACAACTAGCACACCAGCTTTGACAAAATAACTAAATGAGCTATATAAAAATACTGGTAATGGAATTTGTGATCCCACAGATAAAATTGAACCATTTGTACACGTTTTAAAAGAATTTGTTCAGTAATAGGGTTGTGGTCCATACTACTTTAGGAACAGTAGAGTGTCGGCAAGTTCTGCCAACTTACTTTTGTAAAGAGAAAATAATTGAACAAACATCTGCATATCATACTTATCTTTAATCAACACATTTTAACCATCAATTATTTACACCTTTTTACTCTTTCAACAATTATTCACCATCATTATTATAGACTCATAATACTTTCAACTGGTTTTATAATATCATAACTGTTATTTATTAACATATGTAATAAATAAGTACATGCATGATAGGGACAAATAAATGCATGGTCTCTAAAAATTTTAGAGGCCTCGGTGGTGTCTTCATCGGCATAACTCACTTACTCCCGAATAAATTCAGGGCTCAACTTACCCCTAAATAAATACAGGGCGTGAGACCACTTGAGCATAAAGGAGTTTACCAAGACTTGAACCCACGTTAATGGGAACTTATGTCCGGCTCACTACTAAGCCACCATCTCGAGTGATGATAAAATACAACAATATAATTATATAAACATTTATCAAATCAACACCTTACTATAAACAATTTAATTTCTGCCAAAAGTCGGGGTCACCAAAATATATTCACCTCGAATAAAATATAACCAACTAATAATTCATAATTCATTCACGGTGCCTTTGTTTATCTCATATAATCATTATTTTTGTTTTTATCAAAACTCATTCGTTCCTTGTACATTTACATCCCGACACCTCATGAGCTTACTAACCCTTCTAAAATATTTAAAATATTATTCTGAATTTTCTAAATAATTTTCACATTTTTTGGATTATCCGACAATTTTCTATAATTATTTCTATTTATAAAAACTATCATTTAATAGCTTCAAAATAGAAATACTAACTCCACATACTTTTATATCTTTAAAACATCATTAATATTAATCTTATATTATTATAAGATTTTCCAGTAAACTTCAAAATTTTCCACCATTCATAGAATTTTTCATTAGTTTTCTCTATTTTTAAACTAACTATAACTAGCTTAAAAATACAAGAAAATATTTTTGTTATTCTATAATTTTCCAAAACTGTCCAGAAATTATAAATTAATATTATAGGTTTTTCCACTAAGTTTCATAATTAATATACCGAAACTTGTAAGTTAATAACAAAACATAAGAAACCCATACATGACAATTTATTTTTAAAACTTCAGCCCACTATTATGGTATTACCACCATTAATTAAACTTATTTGTCAAAATAATTAATTTCAACATCATTAAGTTATACATTTTTAAAACTTAAAGTATGTTGCTGAAAATTCTGCTACAAAAATTCTGAATCAGTCACCTCTTAAAATTCATAACAAAACATACGTTAAACTTTAACGGTTCAAAATTTGTGGACATATACTCAACTTATATATGTATAACATATCCAAAAATTACAACGATCCAACGGTCGGATTAAGAATTAGAATTTACGCAATAGAGCTTAAAAAACTAATTTTTCGGACTATAAGTCATTCGGACCAGTTTCCTACAAACAGTCACCACGAAAAATCCACATGGAATTTTTGGGTGATTCAAATTTCTGTAATTAGCTTACTTCCAGAGCTTTCTTTTGATATAAATCTCATCTCCTAACTCATTATATATAAGGAGTTATAGATTTTACAAAATCAAGTAATAAACTAATTTTTCTGAAAATTTCCAGATTTTGTTCTTCTTTTAATCTCTTGATTTCTTTCATTTGATTCATGTTTATACAAGTTTAATCCATCAAAAACAAATATAAACATATTCTATCCATATACAAAATTTAACATCTATATATGAAAATCAAATTATAAATTAAAACATACATATTTTAATTTATTCTTTTCTTCCCATTCTTCTTCCTTTCTCTCTTCTCTTCTCGTCTCTCTCTTTTTTCACTTTTGGTGAGAATTGGCTACGGGAGGGAGTGTGAACCAAAGAATGCTGATGGCTCTCCCCCTTTCTCTCCTCCCTTTTTATTTTTTTCTTTCTACCACTTTTTCTTTTTCCTCCCCCACCTTTTTGTCTTTTTCTCCTTATTTTCTTCTCTCTTTTTCTTCTACCAAATTCCACTCACACATGCCATTCCTTTTCTTCTTCTTTTTTCTTCCTCCAACTTACAGCCATTAGCTGCCTCCCCTCACATAACCCACATTTCTAGAAGCTTAATTCTTATCTTTTATTTACTCACACATCAGTTTAATTATTCGTTTGACCATTTATCAATTTAATATTTTTATAATTTTAAAATAATAATCAAAAATTAAATTAGACATTTATTTCATAAAATTCGGGGTCTTACAATTGTGGATTTCAGTTTCTTATTCATTCATTATGAACTAAAGTACTTCTTAAGTCTACGATGGATCTTTATGTGTAGCAAAGTTTGACATGCTTTTATATTAATTCAAAGAGACTATTTCCAGATTTGTCCATTATGGTTTACATTTAATTTGTTAATTGCTTGATCATCAATTTCTGATAACCCATATGAACTCGAGAGAGGAATTGTGGGTTTAAACCTAATCATAGTGGCGTGTGATTGTAATTTCTCCATGATGTTGGAAATTACAATTTATGACTAGTATAGAGGTACACTTATGCATCGCACGTAATCTTATGAGAATCTGTGATTAGACTTTCTTTAATTATAATTAGCATAGAGATATAGTGGATTAGTTAATTAAGGTGTTCTATTTGATTCTATCAATTGTGGAATTATATAGATACGGTTATAATTCATCGAGAAGGTGGTTATATCTACTATTGTGTTCTCGATTTACAAGGTGGAATAGTTGATTTGAATTAAAAGGAAGTATGTCATTTTACGTGAAGCATAAAGTGAAATTGTAGACTTAATTCTCCAATAACTGATAAAAGGAAGGGTAGTTAGTTGATATTGAAATCATCGGTATTTTCATAAGTTTCACAAAATTGATCATTAGTTTAATAAAATTGAGATAATATAAAATTGGTAATTGTTAGGATAAATTGTAGTTATTTTCTCCGTGGGAACGATACTTTACTTCCACTCTATTACTTGTTGACCACGTATACTTGCGTGTTGTGCATATTAGACTTTACCCAACATTCTTCGCGAACACTGTCAGACCTTACTGTGCAACGGCGCCGGTTCTGTGAAGGAACCGGGCGCTGCAGCGCCAGGCCATGGGGCGTGCTGACGTAGGCATGGCGCGACAGCACCGGTTCTATAAAGGAACCAAGCGCTGCAACGCCAGGCTAGAGGCTTGGCTGACGTGGGCTCAGCGCTGCAGCGCTAGTCCCCAGTACAAACTGGGCGTTGCAGCGCCGACCAGCAGAATGAAACAGTAAATTTTATTTAAGTGTTCAAAATTCAGAAATGTGTTTTAAACCAAATGTAATGAACATGATAACATGTTAAGCATATATTGAAATGTTAAAACAAATTATTAACTTGTTTATGAGATTAATTGATAAATTAAATGTCTGAACTCGTTATTCGCGAAGTCTAATAACGTGTTCAAACACTGATGTTTGTGATTCGATGTGGATATCAGACTTAGAATTAATTTATATTGTGAATGTAATGATATGTAGGATTAATTGAGGAACAAAAATTATAATTGTAGCTTGTGCACGAGGCAAGCGTTCTATCCCTAATTTACTATTGTTGAGTAAGTTTTCTAATTACACTCTTTAAATTAAGCAAGTGTTCTATTCCTAATTTACTATTGTTGAGCAAGTTTCTAAACTCAAAATTATTCATTGAGCAAGTTCAAGACTTATGTTTCTATATCAAGCAAGTTCTTATTCTTATCTATTCAAGTTCAAGATTTCATATGAGATGTATATTTCATTTTAAGTATTACTTCAGTTATACAATACTTATTCAATTGTATACTAGTGAGATTTATTATTCAATTTGATTATCGGTTTATTGTTGAACCTTGTAAGGCTAGCGAACCCTTATTGATTCAACTAGTCCATAGTTGATGAACGTTCTAAATTCTAGAACTGTTATTGAGCTTATCCAAATCAAACTTTCTTTGGTGCGGACTCTGATGTCAAACTGAGATGAACAACCCTTTATAGGGGATTAATTACGCGTTAGCGTTGAGATGATGTGCACATTTATGGTACTAATGACTGATCCCCCTAAGTACGAGTAGTAGAGTCCATATAGTCTTATGACTGTTAAAGGTTTCAAGTATAAATTCTTGACAACCTGGGATATAGTTCTTGGTCTTTTGACCCTCAGATGTACTTTTAATTCTTGTTATTCATTCTTGATATAAAAGCCGAGCTTTCTATTATTCAGAACCCTTTGATTTCTCGCATGTTATTATTACTGTTATATTGTTATACTTGTGCGCAGTCATGCTCACTCTTGAATAATAACATTGCAGCTAAGATTGAAAGGACCGACGAACCTTCAACTAACATGGGCAAGGAAAGGTTAACAAGTGATGAAGACTTGTTATTTTATTTTAAAATGTTTATTGTTAAGACTTGTGATGTTGTTAAGACTTATTTGTTTTCGCATTTGATGTTTAAGGTTAGTTCAACCTGTGATTTATTTTATTTATTCAGATGATGTAACCCCTTAAGGGGAGGATTTCTATTTAATTCACGTGATTGCATTTATTATAGGTAGATAGATATGTGATATTTGTATAGTGAACACCAAATTCTGTAGAAATAAAGTACCCAGATTTGGGGGTGTCACAATCCTGATGAGGGTTTGTATAAAATTTTAAAAACTCCCTTTTTTGCGCTTTCGTTATATTTATGTGATTTGATTACGTAATCGGGTTATATACAAACCTAACAATTATTATTGTCAAAAAGCTGATCAACTTGACAGGAAGGGAAAAGACTTGGAAGAGGCCAGTGTTATGCTTATCTATCGCCTTTGTGCCTTCATCCCTCACCTAGCCTCAGGCCTTCTGCCTCCGAATTTTTAACAACCATGAAGAATAAAGTCCCTTCTGTCTCATTCTTGTTTGAGGAATTCATTGCCCTTTTGAATGGATAATTAGACAATACTTTTGCTTTTTATGTACTAAATTATATATATGTGACTAAGAGTCACTAGGGTGTAAATTTGTAAAGGATTATGCCAAAAATTTCAGATATAAATGAAAAGGAAAACCATTTGTTTATGGGGTTGTGATTCTATGTTTGTTTTGAAAATCCTACAAGAAATTCATTACAGTATAATCATGTGCTTGGTTTTGCTTTAAAACTCTGATTTGTAGAGAGAGCAAATGGAGAGATAATCAGTAGTAGTGGTAGTTGAATAATAATTAATGGGTGGAGGGTGGAGGTATGATTTTAAAAACAAAACTGAACTGAACCACCAGTTCGACTGATAAAAACTAGGTCTGATTTTAACAAAAAAGCCAGTTTTGGTCAAAATTCGGTTGACCCACCGGTTATTGACCCATTTTTTTTGTACCAATTTTTTTTTAATATTAAAATTAATCACTTTTAGTAATATTATAACTCAACTTTATTATGTTTCAGTTCATAAAAATGAAAATTTTAAAAATTGTATTAATTACTAATAATATATATTTTTATATACTAATGACGTCATTGGGTCAATAACGGTTCGACCATTGATTGGACTAGTAACTTATTCACCCAATACCTTTTTCGGTTCGATAACTGGTCCATGTCTGAGAACCTTAGGTGGAGAGTGGAGGGTTAGGTGAGGTGAAATTTCGGTACAAAATCGGATTTTACCGATATCGAATCAGTCGGTCCAGAATTACCGATAATTCGGTATCATTATGGATACCCATTTTTGAATAAAAACGGTAACCGATTCAATACGATTCAAACCAATTCAGTACCGTAAATTACTAATCCCTAAAAGGGCACAATTGACTAACATGTGCCCCAACTAAAAACTATGTACACGAAAATTTCATGAGTCGTGACGTGAGTCAGGTTTTATCAATCTAATAAAGTCCTAGTCTCAACTTCATTCAGTTACACCTGCTCTCCGTCTCAGCCATATTTATACAAAGACTTTCTCTCTTATACTCCTCATGGCCTCCGCCACCGTAGACTCATCCTCCGCCGACCGTTCACTCCTACCGGACTCAATCCCAACGGTCGATCTCCGCTACCTCTCCCAATCCGAACTCTATGCTCTTTCCCTATGCTCCGCCGCGGCATTCGATCCCCGCAGCTGCGACGACGTCGTTATCCCCAAAATTGATCGGTCCGTCTTCAACGAATCGGCCGGTAGCCGCAAGCAAACCTATTCTCGTCTCCGCCTTGCCCCTGCAGCTTCCGCCGCTAGCATTTGCCGCCGCACCCCTCACCTTCGTTCCCCCAAACCCTCCTCCGTCGAAACGGACCCCGAACGAGCCGAAAACACTCAAATTGTTGCTCTATTAAAGGGCTTGTTCGCCTCTGAAACTAATGGGAACGATTTTGTCCCCATCCGAGTCGAGAACAGCAATCCTGTACCTGATTACCGCAATTCAATTGCTGATTTGTCTGATTTGTCCCCAGGGAATGATGGGGCGAATAATGGGATGAAAAGGAAGAGGGGTAGGCCGAGAAAGGACGAGAATGCGGTGGTTCCGGCAAAAATTGAGATCAAGGACATCTTTATATATGAGAATGTTGAGAAGAGAGCTGATCATATTGTAAATTCGGATTTGCTGGGGAATGATAACGTGAAAAAACGAAAGAGAGGTAGGCCAAGGAAGGATGGGAAAGCTGCGATGGTGGTTCCGGTGAAAAATAAGGTAAAGGAGACTGCTGTTTATGAGAATGTTGAGGAGAGCGATAAGGTGGTTGTGAATTCGAAGTGTGTAATTGTGGATGTGGCGGCATTGGCAGGGTTGGAGGATCCGTTTGGGCCTGAAATTAGGCGGAGGACAGAAGGAATGGGGAGGGTGGATGAGTTGTTAGGTTTTTTAGAAGGGTTGGGTGGGCGATGGGGGAGTAGGAGGAAGAAGAAAAAGGTTGTGGACGCTAGCGATTTTGGAGACTATTTACCCAAAGGTTGGAAGATTTCTATTTCTCTCAAGAGGAAAGAAGGCCGGGTGTGGTTATTTTGTCGCCGTTACATAAGGTTTTTAACATACATTGTTTGTACTTGAATTATTTTTCTTGTTAATTCTTTGCATTTTCTTTTGTAGATATCTACTTCTTTTTTTGGACAAGTATTGTTGCGTGCTATATTAATATGCTTTATCTGTTAATTGAATTGAGAAATTGTGTTTATGTGATAGACAAACACTTTTTTTAATATAGTTGTACTTGCTCATGTTTAGTCAATGAAGAACATAAGTTAGGGAATTGATATTTCAGCATGAAAAGATGATATTTCTACATGGTTACTCTCACATGAAGAGTGAATGGGTCACACATCCATGTAAGAAAGACCCATGTGGAAATATTGGTTTTCTATAAGTTAACATAAGTTACTGTAGTATTGTAGAGCTGTAAACGAATATCAAGATGTTTTTTTGGTAGAGCTGCAAATGAATATCGAGCTGTTCACAAGCAAAGTTGGGCTCGACTGTGTGCTTTGTTGCCATGCTTAATCCATTAATTGAATGGAGAAACAATGTTTAATGTGATAGGACAAACGCTTTTCTTAATGGCGTTATACTTGCTCATGTTTAGTCAATGAAGAACATGACTAGAGCTATAAATGAATTGAGGCGTTCGATATACTTGCTCATGTTGGGCTTACCTTAACTTGTTTTTCTCAACTTGACTCGGCACGACTTGGCTCAAATTCGTTAAATAAGCCGACCTCGAACATGGGATTGTGATCATTTATTTAAATCTAGCTTGAGCTATACCATGTTTAGCTTGAGCTCAGCTCGATTAAGCTCTGTTTAAGCTTGCATAATCATAACTCGAGCTTACTTAAGCTCGGCTCGTATAATTTTTTTTTTATTAAAATAATTAATGGCACATGTAACAAATATATACATATAGCAAAGATTAATTAAATTTGATTTAGATCGACTTAGCTCGAGCTCTACTCAACTTGCATAGGCTTGAAGCTTGAGCTCAATGAGTTAATTAAATGAGCCGAGTTTGAAATATATTATTCATTCTCGTTTAAAACTTGGTTAAGCTTTACTCCTTTAACTTTTAGTGGATAGGGATATCTAATTTGCATAGAGGGTGAAGTCTTATAGATACCTACTTGCACTAAATTTTATATATGAGTTTTTAAATAGTTAAAATGAGTTAAGTTGTAGTCCAAGTCGGCAAAAGACTTTATTTGTAACACTAATAAATATATCTATAAAAACATAAAGCATAATAATCTTCAAAAGTTTGTACATATGATGTTCTCAGTAATGATTCATTCACTTTTGAACTACAGAAATATTATTAGGGTTTAGGCTTCACACCTAAATAATTACTATAATCTTTAGAATGCAACTAAGATAAATTTGATCCATCACAACCAAACACTAAATTTTATGAACTTCCGGTATCAATAGTAACATGTCGAACTTTTAGGATTACAACACATTTAAAGGCAAATGAAAACTCTAACGAACAAGAAACTAATAAAACACTAAAAATTATCCTAACAAATTAAACATAATTAATTGACTTCCCTAAATACTTAAATAAATTACATAGATTACCAAAATCACAAGTATTAAAAAAGACCCTAATTACATCAATTTCTACCCAATGATAAGTCGAACAAAAAATATTTAAATCAAAGGGTTGTTGCATTCCTTGTCAATTAGCCTAGCTAAAATGTTACGGTTTTAAGCCCTTTCAAAATTAAACGTCTTCAAAGGTCAGGTCTAATCGCAGTGTTCTAAAAATTACTAGGCTAACCTAGGTGGCGGAGGCGAGGATTAAGCGAACCTAGGCGCGGATTTTTAGAACTGTCTAATCGTGTAAGGATTCCCCAAGATAGAAATCCACAATATATGATAAAAATGAATAAGAAGGCAATACAAGTAACAAGCAAATTAACGTGGTTCAGCTAAACCTTGCCTACATCAGTAACTATGCCTTTTATTCTTTTCTATGCTCTGTGTTCTGACAAAGAAGCTTCTTTTATCTTTATAAAAGTGCTTTTAGTACAAAAGGATTGAATTTGTTTACTTTTTTTTTCTTTCTTCCTATCATTTCTTTGCCCCAATAAGCGAAACACGAGTTTTATTATAAAATTATTGTATTGTTTATATTTTTGGTATTATACTATACTAATTTATTAACTATAGTAATAATTGATTAATATTGTGTATAATAATTCTTATATAAAAAATTTCTGTCTAAAATATATTATTTAACTAATAGAAATTTAATAATAATAATTCATCTATTCATATAATATAAATAATAGTATTTGATGATTCATTTGTTTATATATTCTTATATCATCTACTTAAAATTGAATATAGGATGAAAAAAATACTTGGAGTGAATTTTTTTCCTAGAAAAACATAATCTTTATTTTATTTTATTTTAAATATACGATGTATTTCTTTCCTAAATTTTAAGTGAAAAAACAATCTTTTGATTCCTTACGAATTTTAGATACGGCCAAAACTTATCATGGTTAAAATAAAAATTGTTGATGGATTCCTTGCACTGAAACTGCTTGAAACTACTGATGTTACACTGTTGAAATTTTAAATTACTATAGCATGTAACATGCATCATTTAGTGATAAAAAAAGAGTTGTTTAACTACACCATACATCCAAAATTTTGATGATTTGATGTTTATGATTGATAAATAATTTTGATGATTGGATGTTCATGATTGATAAGTGTCGTGCAAGAAGCCTTCATAGCGGTTGGGCTAGAGTTTTTTCTTCTTTAACGGTTGTGGTCTAAACAATGTTTTAGTGTAGGGTTATATATATATATATATATATATAATTTGACATAAATCTTTTTAGGATTTAGAATTTTATTATTTATTTATAGGTAGAGTTTTAGGGTATTCCCTAAAATTTTGAAATTTTGAGTTGAAAGACCATTCTTAAATTTTAGGCTTGAGAGATGGTTTTGTACTATTTATTGTAGATATATAGATTTTAGGGCTGAAGGGTCGCTCGTAAAATTTAGGGTTGAACGAAGAGTTTTTCTTATTTATTATATATATAGATGTCCAATCATTGATCATGGAATGCCTTGTGGCATTCGGTTTTTGGGCAGAACTTAGTTTTGGATTCAAACAATAGACATACTTGACTCGTGTCAAAAAGTCTTCAAGATAAATAAAGTAAGTGTTTTTTTTTCAAAGTCTAGTAGTAGTGATAATAAATGCAAACCTCTAATAAACCTCAAAATGTTTCTAATTAGATTGAATACCAATCATCACATACACCAATTTAAATAAAAGGAACTCCACATTAACATAGTCTCTACTTTTAAGAATAAAAGCCAAAATGGCCCGAACATCCATTACAAAATATTAGGAAAAACCAAGTCTAATAATAATCTCAAAAGCTAATCTACTCATTTGGATCAAAGGTAGCTCTCATCCCACACATCCTGATCACCCCTGATTACCTGCCGGAGAAAGAACACAGTGTGAATCAATTGTCCAGTACGAATATAAAGATGGACATATATAAAACAATATATATGTACCAAAAGAGCTGAATGAGCGAACAAATGCAAACTACGAACCAATTATGAATATATCGAAATTAACGAGACATGGTACAAATGATTAACACTGTCAAACTGACAACTATAATTAAAATGATTTCAAACAAAATAAGGCTGAATCAAATGGTTATAAGGTAACAATTTCATACTGAGCTCAAATACAAATAGTCAAAAGCTAACAAAATAGATCGGTACCATGATGTATGCAAATCAAATCGGATAGTACGCACGACGCATGCGTCACTAATCCACCAAACAAATCAAATCAAATCAAATACTGGGTCGACCCATATGTATTCTTATGAAATATACCAAATGACCAAAGCTCATACCAGAGCATACAAAAAGATACGCCGTGGACTGATCACACCATCACGGAAGGTGTCATGCCCTTGTGTTAAGAGGACATGCCTGTGGTACCCCCACAGGTGGATAACTCAAGTATACCCTAGTGATCAATCTACAAAATGTATGCCAAAAAGGGGTTCAAATCACAAGCCTTACGTGACCATCTCCAAATGACATCGAATTAGCAAATACAAACATACTTAACAATCACAAGATATCAGCGATTTGAATACTTTCGAATGTGAACAAGAATATATGAAGATTGATGCAAACGAATGAAGTCTCAAAAACGCAATTCCCAAATGACGAAATATTACATAACTGATATAGGAAGTGGAAGCACAACAAGAAACGAAGTACGAAATCCATACCTTAATATAGTACCAAAATAGTTCACCGAAGCCAAATATCACGTCGTTAGACCTCCTCAATCCGATCTATATAATTATCCAATCAATACAAGACCATTAATTAAATTACTAAATTGTATCGTTTATATATTTTCTTTTTTATAAATTTAATAGCTTTAATAGTAGTTCATACACCCTTTAGAATTAAGAATATGTTCAATACATTTTGTAATGCAAAATATCATTTTAATTTAATATAATTAATGCTATAATAATATAGATAAAATTTCATTAATTTTTAAAACCCCCCTGTAATATAACTATTAAGAACAGTAGTTAAAGTAATTTCAACAGTGGTTCATATGTAATCGTTAGTAATATATTTACATATATATATATATACACACACACATAAGTAATAGATACATATATATAGGGGTGTTCATCCCGGTCCGAACTGAACCGAACCGGTTGCCGAATCCACCTAAAATTAGGTATCGATACCGGTACCGATTGGACCGGTATACCGAACCGGTTAGCTGATTCGGTACCGGTTCGGTACCGGTTTATACCCACTTTTGTGCCGGCTATATTAGAACTTAAGAAACTTTGCACTTGGTAATCATTTTCTAAGTAAAATTTCCTCAAGACTTTTTTCAATTAACCAATGTGGGACTTCTACTTTGGAAGTTGGGAAGCTTTGCACTTGGCAGTCATTTAATAGGGAAAATTTCCTTAAAACTTTTTTCAATTAACCAATGTGGGACTTTCACTTTGGAACTTAGGAAGCCTTTTCACTTGGTAGCCATTTTATAAAGAAAATTTCTTTGAGACTTTTTTCAATTAACCAATGTGGGACTTGGAGATAACAAGGCCTTCACTTGGTAGTCTTTTTATAAGGAAAATTTCCTTAAACTTTTATCCCTTCCAATATTTTTGTTTTTCTTTTGAATTATGTATAAACTCCCACAACTTGTACAATAAAATCTTTTGAATTATGCATAAACTCCCACAACTTGTACAGTAAATAAAACGAAAAACTAGACTGCTACTTCAACTTTCTTAAAGGCATTTAAGTTTACAATATAAGTTGATTTCTTTTAAATCCAAGGGTAAAGTCCATGACTTTTTAATAGGTTATCGGTAAACTCGATATGGCTTTTTCTGGAAGCTTGGCATTCATTATGCGAACACTGACTGCACTGCAAACTCCAAATTGTTAAACAGAATGTTACATTCTATTCTTTGATTTACTTAATAGCTCATCTTTCTGTTTTATGTCTCTCTCTGTAAATTTAGATTACTTAGCTTAGTCTTAAACATTTTGGTGTATTCATGGTGTCATCGCCCCTGAAGAAAAAAGGCATTTAACTAGAGGCATTTAATTTTCTGTATTCATGGGCAGCCCCTAAAGAAAAAAGGCATTTAACTTGTGGTTGGACATTTGTCCCACATCGACACCTGAAGGTAATATTAAATTCAACAAGCAGTTATAAGAATGGGTCTAGGCCTTAAAGTCCCATATTGTCTAAATTGTCTTCTATTGTCTTACCTCTATTTTATAAATAGAGTAGACTTTAAGTTAATTTCACAAGGCTAGACTTAAAAGGTCTAAAAAAAGAGTTTGGACCCAATTAACCGGTACAACCGGTTCGATTCGTTGTATACTGGATACACAAATTTGCTAACTGGAACCGGTTCCGAAAATCGGTTTGTACCGAACCGGTCTTGAACTTTTTTTTTGTCTCGAACCGGTCAGTTTGGACCGGTCCGGTTTACCTTAAAAATCGAAAAAACCGAAAAATTTGAATACCCCTATATATATATATTATTAACGAATCAAACACTGCAGCATCCGATGATGCCGGTGATGCCGCAGTAATGATATATATATATATATATATATTAAACCTGTATACGATTATTATTAACTTCCTTATCTCCTGTATTATATATTCAAATTATAAATCAAAATTAATTAATCAAGCGGCAAAATAAATTCTTAAATTAGATCGTAATCACACTAATGAAATTAACTATTTTATATTTAAAAAAATAAATCCAATGAATACCTTATGGAGATAAGATTATGTGGATTATAGTCTCACAATCTTCTTCTCCAAATTTTCCTTTTGTTTCACAACCCTCTCTTCCGCCTCTTTTTTGTTTCTCGCTGCGTCAAAACCGTCTCCTTTTTTCGTTTAGTCGATTAATGCCAGTATATGAATTAGGAAAAGATTTAACCTAATATATTAATATTACTCCTATTCCAATTTGGTGTTTAAACCCAACACTTTAATTTGGGCTCAAATAGTTTTACAAACCCAAACTTAAATACTTAGAAGTTAGTTTGACCCAATTCATTTGATTATTATTTATTTTATTTTTATTTACTTATTATTATTATTATTTTATTTTATTTTTAAAAAAATTAGGATATTACATTACCTCCCCCTTACAAAGGATTCCGTCCCTCAGAATTAAAAGAGGAACAAAAATTTACCTGACATCAAAGAGGTGAGGATATTCTTGTCGAATAGTTTCCTCCGCCTCCCAAGTAGCTTCGCGCTCTGGATGTTTTTTCCACTAGACTTTAACAAATGAAATTGTTTTCCTCCTCATAACCCGCTCTTGATGATCTAAAATTGCCTCAGCTTCTTCCTCACAAGTAAAATCTTCTCGAATCTTATATAACGGGTATTGCACAACATGAAGCGAATGATAATTATATTTCCTTAACATCGAAACATGAAAGATATTACGCACATGAGATAACTGTGGAGGCAAAGCCACCTGATATGGCACCTCTCCAACTCTCAAGAATTTCAAATGGGCCAATGAAACGTGGACTAAGCTTTCCTTTTAAACCGTACCTTCTAACCCCTTTCCATGGAGAAACATTCAAAAACACGTGTTCACTAGGTGTGAATTCAAGAGCCCTCCTATGAATATCAACATAACTCTTTTGTCGCGACCGAGCTTTTTTCAATTTTTCTTTAGCCACTGCTACCTTTTCCGTAGTAATCCTTACCAAATCAGGTTCTTCTATTACCCTTTTTCCAACCTCATCCCAACAAGTCAGAGCTAGACACTTCTTGCCATACAATGTTTCAAAAGGAGCCATACCAATATTAGCTTGCCAACTGTTATTATATGCGAACTCCACCAAACTCAAATAATCATCTCAGTTTTCTATCCATTCTAAAGCACAAGATCGTAACATGTCTTCTAATGTTTGAATAGTTCGTCTACAGATGAAAAGTTGTACTATAATTGAGTAGTGTTCCCCAAGCTCGTTGAAATCCTTTCCAAAACTGAGAAGTAAACCGCGAATCTCGATCCGAAACAATAGAAACCGGAGTCTCGTAAAGCCTAACAATCTCACGTTGAAAAATATCTGATAACTTATTTATCGAAAAATCCTCACAGATAGCCAAAAAATGAGCTGATTTGATCAAACGACCCACTACCACCCAAATAACATCATTCCTCTTAAGAGTCCTCGGTAAACCAGTCACAAAGTCCATCAAAATGTCATCCCATTTCCACATTAGAATCTCTAACTGTTGCAACAAACCACCTGGTTCCACCAGAAATTTTCCTTCAAATCCTTATACATCTTTGTAATGAATAGAGAATTACGAACTATGAGCTACGTTCAACTCTGCCTCACGAATCATTGGATCCACCAGAACACATAACCGTTTACCAAACCATATCACACCTTGTTCATCAATGCAAAACTTTGGCTGCCTACCCTCACCCGTATTTTGCGTTACAGCCCACAACTCACCATCCTCCTTTTGGGCTTCTTTCATCCGCAAAATAAGAGAAGGTTCCACCCTCATACCTGCTACCAACCCATCAGAACCTCTAGCATATAACTCCAAACCCAAATGCTCCATATCCGAGATGAGTTGAGGTTGTGTAACCAAGGCAGCTATACTCCCTGAACTTTTTTGGCTAAGAGCATCTGCAACCACATTAGCCTTACTGGGGTGATACTGAATACTGGCATCATAATCCTTGAGAAGCTCCAACCAACGTCTCTGCCTCATGTTAAGCTCCTTCTGAGTGAAAATATATTTAAGGCTCCAACCAACGTCTCCATATAGATAGTGCCTCCAAATCTTTAGGGCAAAAATAATTGCTACTAACTCCAAGTCGTGGGTAGGCTAATTCTCATAAGGTTTAATTTGTCTGGAAGCATAAGCAATTACCTTACCATGCTGCATCAAAACACACCCTAAACCCTTCTTGGAAGTATCACTGTAAATCTGATAACCTCCTGTCCCCGTCGGTAATGTAAGTACTGGAGCCGACACAAGCTTCTTCTTAAGCTCCTCAAAACTCCTCACGCTTCTCATTCCACACAAACTTTGTGCCCTTTCTCTTTAACTGAGTTGATGGCAAAGCTAACAAAGAGAAACCTTCCACAAATTGCCTATAGTATCCTGTAACTCAAGAAACTCCTGACTTCGGTTACCGTAGTAGGTCTTGGCCAATTTGTGATAGCCTCAACCTTCGCAGAATCCACCTTATTACCTTCCGCAGACACGACATGTCCCAAATATGCTACATGTTTTAGCCAAAACTCGCATTTGGAGAACTTAGCATATAACTTGTTCTTCTGCAGAACCTCCAAAATAGTATGAAGATGCTCTTCATGCTCCTCTTTAAACTTGGAATATACCAAAATGTCATCAATGAAGACAATGACAAATCGGTCCAAGTACTCGCTAAAAACCCGATTCATCAGATCCATAAGCACGCCGGAGCGTGTCAGCCCAAACGACATCATCAAAAACTCGTAGTGCCCATACTGAGTGCGAAAAGCTGTTTTAGGAATTACCATAACTAACCCTCAACTGATGGTAACTCGACCTCAAATATATCTTTGAGGTCAAAAAGGTCATCAATCTATGGCAATGGATATCTATTCTTGATAGTGATCCGATTTAGCTCCCTCTAATCTATGTACAACCTCATAGATCCATCATTCTTCTTCACAAACAAGATTGGAGCGCCCCATAGCGATACGCTCGGTCTAATGAATCCACGATCTACAACTACTGCAATTGTTCCTTTAACTCCTGTAACTCTAATGCAGTCATCCTATAGGGTGCCTTAGAGATGGGCTCCGCTCCAGGAATGAGCTCAATGGTAAACCCAACTTCCCTTGGCGGTGGTAATCCAAGCAGATCTTTAGGAAATATCTCAGGAAATTCTCGCACAACTAAATAGTCTTCAATTTGGAGCTCATCCCTCGAGGTATCCTTCACATAGGCCAAATAACAATCACATCCCTTAGCAATCATTTTGCTCGTCTTCAAAGCTGAGATCAACTTTACAACACCATTCAGCTTGGAACACTGAAACTCGAATTCTGGATCCTCTAAAGTTCCAAAAATGACCTTCCTCGCCTGACAATCAATAGTGGCCCGATACTTACTCAACCAATCCATACCCAAGATGATATCGAAATCATGCATTACCATCTGAAATAAGTTAGCCGCATACACCCTCCCTAACTTCAAAGGACACTCGTGAAATTACTTAGAAATAATCACAGAATTCCCCATCGGGGTAGCATTAGATAAATGAGGATCTAATATATGAGAAGACACTCCAAGATGACGAACAAATGAAAGTGCAACAATAGAATGTGTAGATCCAGTATCAAACAAAACTGATGCCTCACGATTTCCTATAAAAAGGCTACCTGAGACTATACCTGGTGCTTGAGCCGCCTTATTAGCAGTCAATGCAAATACTCTCCCACCGATATTGCGTTGATCGTCATTACCAGCATTATCACCTCCCCCATTACCACGCTGAACTGTGCAGCCCCTTGCTATGTCCCATTTGGCCACATAAGAAACAAGCTCCTGTCTCTCTATTACCCTACCAACATGATACCCACCACAAGTAGCACATGGACCAGGTGGAAGTGACAAAAGGTTAGGATTGCCCCCACCTGCTGGTCTTGGATAGCGCCCTTGAATCTGACCCTGTTGGTGATGCCGACCCTGATTTTGATTTTGCTCGAAACCCATATTCTGTTGAAATCCCCTATTTTGATACTGCCCTCTAGGTTGCCACTGGCCCTGCTGCTGACCTCCGTGACTACCCTGCTGTATTGGGTAAGCAACATCCTTTCGAGCATTAAATCTCTAACCCGGTGGAGGCTCATTCCAACTATGCTGCCTTCTATTCTAATTTTTGCCAAACTGCCCTATTACTTGCCCTGGTTGATCAAATCTTTCTCTCTTTCGACTCCCTTTTGATTTGGAAGCTCGAAAGTCCTTGTGTTCCATTCCCCACACTCTTAGTTGCATTAGCCACCTGTGATACATCTGTAAATATGGCGTGGATGATTGATCGCCTATACTCATATTTCAAAGCCCATTTGAACTTCTCTGCCTGTTGTGCAGCTGTCCCAGCTATTGAACCCGCAAAACCAGCCAATCTAGTAAACTTCATGAAATCAGTAATAGTCGCATCCTCCTTCTGCCGAATGGACACAGTCCCTGGTGTATACATCTCTATCAGCGTTTGGGAAGTACTGTTGATAGAAAAGGTCACAAAAATCACTCCATATGAGTGCATCCATGAATCCATCTCCCTGTGTAGCCTTCAATGATTTCCACCATCGCTGAGCATCATCCTCTAGCTTATAAACTGCTAATCTCACCTTTTGATTTTCTGAACACCCAATCACATCAAAAATCTTCTCCAAGTGGGCGATCCAGTTCTCCGCATCAATTGGAGTCGGAGCAAAACGAAAAGATTTTGGCTTCTGCTTAATGAACCTCTCCAATAACACATAACGGCTGCACTGGCTGACCCACTTGATCTTCGGGAGGATCATTCTACTCATGTTGTGATACTTCTGCATCATCCCCCATGCCATTTGCATGATGATTTCCTTGCACTTGCGGAATACCCTGCATAGCCTGTGCCACTGCCTCATTCACCATTACTGCTACCATAGTCAGGGTTATTGTTGCATTACCCTGAGTCCCATCATTTCCACCCTAAGAGCCTCAAAGTGGGGCTGCCCTTTGACCCCTCCTACCGTTGTTGCCCTGTCTCCCAACAATTCTCGAACACCTACGAGCCATCTGTGATATAAAATCAAACAAATAAGAACAACCAGATCAAAACAAATAATCGAAACCAAATTACGCAGAATGAAGATTAAACGCAACACAAACACTATAATAAAATCTTATAACTACCCAGTGGTCTACCCATAACTCACATGTCAAGCCTAAAAGGCAATCTACATGATCATAACCTAAGTTTTGATACCAACTCTGTAACACCCCTTTCCTCAAAAGGAAAGGGATGTCACACATAAACATAATATATACAAACCTCTAATAAACCTCGAAATGTTTCCAATTAGATTGAACACCAATTGTCACATACGCCAATTTAAATAAAAGGAACTCCACATTAACATAGTCTCTACTTTTAAGAATAAAAGCCAAAATGGCCCGAACATCCATCTACAAAATATTAGGAAAAACTAAGTCTAATAATAATCTCAAAAGCTAATCTACTCATTTGGATCAAAGGTAGCTCTCATCCCACAGATTACCTGTCGGAGAAAGAACACAACGTGAGCCAATTGCTTAGTACGTATATAAAGATTTGTATATAAAACAATATATATATGTATCAAAAGAGCTGAATGAACGAACAAATGCAAACTACGAACCAGTTATGAATATATTGAAATTAATGAGACAAGGTACAAATGATTAACGCCGTCAAACTGACAACTGTAGTGAAAAGGATTTCAAACAAAATAAGGCTGAATTTATAAGGTAACAATTTCATACTGAGCTCAAATACAATAGTCAAAAGCTAACAAAATACATCGGTACTATGATGTATGCAAATCAAATCGGATAGTACGCACGACACATACGTCACTAATCCGCCAAACAAATGAAATCAAATCAAATATTGGGTCGATCCATACATATTCTGAGCAAATATATCAAATGACCAAAGCTCATACCTAGAGCATACAAAAAGATACGCCATGGACTGATCACACCGTCACGGAAGGTGACATGCGCTTGTGTCAAGAGGATATGCCTGTGGTACCCCCACAGGTGGTTAACTCAAGTATACCGTAAGGATCAATCTACAAAATGTAAGCCAAAAAGGGGTTCAAATAACAAGGCTTACGTGATCATCGCCAAATGACATCGAATTATCAAATACAAACATACTTGACTATAACAAGATACCAACGGTCTGAATGCTTTCGAATGTGAACAAGAATATACGAAGATTGATACAAACGAATGAAGTCTCAAAAACACAATTCCCAAAAGGCGAAATATTACATAACTGATATAGGAAGTGGAAGCACAACAAGAAATGAAGTACGGAATCCGTACCTTAGTATAGTACTAAAACAGTTCACCGAAGCCAAATATCACCCCGTTAGACCAACTCAATCCGATCCGATCTATATAATTATCCAATCAATACAAAACCATTAATTAAATTACTAAATTGTAACGGTTATGTATTTTCTTTTTTATAAATTTAATAGCTTTAATATTAGTTCATACACCCTCTAGAATTAAGAATATGTTCAATACATTTTGTAATGCAAAATATCATTTTAATTTAATATAATTAATGCTATAATAATATAGATGAAATTTCATTAATTCTTAACCGCCCCGCCCCGCCCCGCCCCGCCCCGCCCCGCCCCGCCCCGCCCCGCCCCGTAATGCAACTATTAAGACTGTAGTTAAAGTAATTTCAACAGTGATACATATGCAATCGTTAGTAATTTATACACACAAACATATATATACATATAAGTAATCATTGTACATATGCTTCTGGGTACATAAGTAATATATACATACATATATATATATATATTATTAGGGTTAAATACAGTTTACTACATGAAGTACCATCATATTCATGATTAGGCTCCCAAAAAATTTGGGCTTACACTTTACTACATCAAGTGTCTAATTTGATACAATTTAGTTCTCAATTTCAGAATCTGGCCAAAATTGGCCAGAATACCTAATTTTCGGGCCAAATACGGGTTGACCGTATAAAATACAGGCTAATAACACTTATGTTACATCAAGTAACACCAAATTTACAATTTACTACATCAAGTACCTAATTCGTATAAAATTTGTATAATTTATACTTATTTTGACGTATTAAATCTGTATAAATTCTTATAAATAATTATTATATGTTAAATTATTAAAATTAAATATTAATACAAAGATTACCAAATATAATTTTTTTATTTAAAAATTTAAAAAGACTTGATTACCAAAAAAATCAATAAACTTTTAAACATACAAAATATGTTTTTAACATGAATAACATTAAACTTTTAAACAATTAACAAAAGTGCCCAAAATTTAATTAATTAAATAGTATCCTTTTTATATTGGAAGAGCAAAAGGAGGAAAAAAATGAAAAAGAAAAAAGAAAAAAAATGACCCACTTGCTCTCTCTCCTCTCTCCCTCTTCCCTAATCCTTCAAATTGTTTTGTTCCTTCAAATTTGGAAATTTTAACAAATTGTATGTATAAATTTTACAACTTAAATATTACAAATTATAAATTATATCATAAATTGTAAAATTTATCGTCTTAAATTTTACAAATTGAAAGTATAAATTTTACAACTTCAATCTTGTAAATTATAAATTATATCATAAATTATAAATTTCACGTCTTAAATTTAACAAATTGTATGTATAAATTTTACTACTTAAATCTTGCAAATTATAAATTATATCATAAATTATAAATTTTATGTCTTAAATTTTACAAATTATATCACAACTTAAATTTTACAAATTGTATTTATAATTTTATTTATAAATATTTATAATTTTAAATTGTATAAATTGAAAAAGAAAAGAGAAAAAAAATGATCCATTTACTCTCTCTCCTCTCTCTCTCCTCTCTCTCTCTTCCCTATTCCTTAAAATTGTTTTGTTCCTTTAAATTTGAAAATTTTAATAAATTGTATGTATAAATTTTACGTCTTAAATATTACAAATTGTATGTATAAATTTTACAACTTAAATCTCGCAAATTATAAATTATATCATAAATTATAAATTTTACGTCTTAAATTTATCAAATTATATCACAACTTAAATTTTACAAATTGTATTTATAATTTTTATAATTTTATTTATAAATATTTATAATTTTAAATTGTATTTATAATTTTATAACGTATTTCTATGGTATTAGTTACTTTTTTTAAAGGGCTAAAAATTATTATATTTATAATTTTTTTATAATTTTATTTTTTTTTCTTTGGGGGCCGAATCATGAATATGGTGGTACTTGATGTAACGGAACTGTAAATAACCCTTTTTAAAATTAAGTCAAACTGTATATTTATATGGTCAACTCGTATTAAATACACAAAATCCGATCGGATTTTTGGGCGGGACAGGTATTCCGGCTAATTTTGTCCGGATTCGAAAATTAGGGCTAAATTGTATCAAATTAGGTACTTGATGTAGTAAATTGTAACTCCAAATTCTTTAGGGGCCGAATTATGAATTTGATGGTATTTCATGTAACAGAAGTGTAATTAGCCCTTATTATTATTAACGAATCAAACACTGAAGCATAAGGTGATACCAGTGATGCCGCAATAACGATATATATATATATATATATATATATATATATATATTCTGGCACATCACCTTTAAGAGGAACTGAAGAGGAGAAAGCATTTTTTAATTTTGTATCGGATTTATGCTGTCAGGATTTAATCAACAAACGTGGTAATCCAATTACGAATAGAAAAGAAAAACGTGACTCTACCGAGAGTGCAACCCAAATCGAAATGAATGGAAGATGCCCCTAGTTTAGTATTCGATCGTGGTCTATATCATGCGAGTTATAGCAGTCCTAGGGAATTTGTTTGGTGTCCCGGAGTTGTAATCTTCCTATTATTGTAGTTGGCTTTGGCTAGAGAGGAGAGGGGCCAAAGTTAGACAGTGAAAAATTCTGACACCAATCATTTACAAGTGAGTCTTATATATATATATATATATATATATCCTGCATTAAACCTACAATTATTATTAACTTCCTTATCTCATGTATTATATATTCAAATTATAAATCAAAATTAATTAATCAAGCGGCAAAATAAATTCTTAAAATAGATCGTAATCACACTAATGAAATTAACTATTTTATATTAAAAAAAATAAATCCAATGAATAACTTATGGAGATACGATTATGTTGATTGTAGTCACAATTTTCTTCCCCAAATTTTCCTTTTGTTTCACAACCCTCTCTTCCACCTCTTCTTTGTTTCTCACTGCGTCAAAACCCTCTCCTTTCGTTTAGTCGATTAATGCCAGTATATGAATTAGGAAGGGATTTAACGTAATATATTAATATTACTCCTATTCCAATTTGGTTTTTAAACCCAACACTTTAATTTGGGCTCAAATAGTTTTACAAGCCCAAACTTAAATACTTAGAAGTTAGTTTGACCCAATTCATTTGATTATTATTATTTATTTTATTTTTATTTACGTATTATTATTATTTTATTTTAAATTTTTTTTCGGATATTACAAGTAGTACTCAAGTAATGAGGTGCAAGATAAGAATAAGGTGTAGGATAAGCATAGGTGAGTTAATATAAATAAAAAGGTATTTCTATTTTAGTTGTAACTTTGATCATTTGAATGAAAACTGATTCAAGAGCTCTCAAGTTGAGACTCTAGGTCAACCCCATATCTTTTTATGTTCCTACTTCAACCAATAGTTGTTTCGGCGCCAAGGCAAGACGCGGCGGTAGTTGACTGCCAGGACGTCATGGCGGGACGCCTAGGCGATAAGGCGTCCGTATGGCGACAAGTCGTAAACAATTTGCACTTTATATATTATTTATTTTACTTCAAAAGTATATTGCACAATAAAATTTTATATACACTAAAACCCAAAACATAATAACTAACACTATGAAAAAGTTTTCACTCTTTACTGTCTCTAGTCATAGTTCAAGTAAAGTCATCAACTATGAAGTCATTTTCGTCTCCCTCAAGAGGATTACTCTCATTCAAAGGAGTAGGGCAATGAGTTAGGTTAGGTTAGGTTAAGGTCATGGGGTTGAGTTACTTGGGTAATTGGAAAAGTCCATAGATTATGATGAGTCATGGTAAAAAATGATTTTATCACTTAATTTGAGCATGCTACCAATGTGTGAGCCTTGACTACTCGGCGTCCAAGGCGTTGTCTCGCCCTTTTCCAACGTCAGGACGCCTGGCGTTGCCTAGGCGACACCATGACAACTATGCTGCTGCCTTATCTTTTCTCCCTCAACTCCGGCTCTAATTCTATTCTAGTTGCTGAAGCCCTAGCTAAGATCCTAAGAAACCTAACAGTAATGGTTTCAAAGCTGTTTGGTGGCTAGGAACTCCATCTTCATCTCAAGTTATCGGCTAATCTCAACCTTATTATCTGCTTTCTCACCAATTATAATTTTTTATCTTCTAAAAATTCATTTTCTTCAACTATCATTCAATCTTCAAATCATCCCAAAATCACAGAAAATCAACAAAACAAAGCAACAACAGTTCAACAAAAAGCTCCAGATCGATTCTTTATTTCTGTAAGACCTGTAAATGGAGGTTTCTCACAAAAACTGAGTTTGTTTGTGGTAATTTCTGTTACATTGCACTCAATTATATGCTACTTAACTAGCCTAAGATTTGTTTGCACAAAAAAAATTCAAATCTTAACACATTTAAATTCATAAATTCAATTTTGTCCTTTCCCGGAAAAAATTATAATAATTCTTCAATTACTCATCTGAAGCTGTTACAATTTCACATAATGTTGTTGATTTACCCAATTCTCATCAGTTCGCATCTAGTTTTTTCATCAAGTACGTTTTACATTGTCGGTTCTGACATTTTTGAATACAAATTACCTGTTTGATAAAAGTACCGAGCACTTATTAATTACTTGTTTAAGTATTGTTTTGATCATTGTGTGCTTAGCTTTAGTTTGTAGCTCATTTTCCCTCTCAAAACTAGTTAAACCTCAAGCTAATTAGTTTTCATCAAGGTTATCAAAAAATGGTAACATGGTAGCTAATTGCGTTTTGGTACGAACATTTCAAAACATAATACACTTTTGTTACGGAACATCAAATGTTGTCATCCAAAACTTTTCTATCCTATTTACTTAAAGTTCTATTGCACAAGCATAATTACAACTTTATGATTTATAAATGTGGAGCATACTCTTTTATAGCCCTTGGGCCATATGACCAATAAAATTAATTCAAATGGAAGGCGACTATCTAGAATCATTATTTAAGAAAACTATGATATTTACAATGTATAATAATCACATGAGTAAATCTTGAACAACCTATTTGAAACTCTAATATATAAAAGAAATTCTAGGGAATATCAACTAATGTAGCCAAATGAGCATCTTGTGGGTGTCAATTAAAGTGATGACATGGTGTAATCTTGTTGAAAATGATACTACGCTTAGAAACAACTCAACTGGTTTTAACTATATCTCAATTAGTTTTAACTATTCCTTTTTAGAAAGTTATTCACAGCGTACCATGTTCCGAATAAACATATTTCGTATCAACTAAGAGATTTGAAAACACCTAGTTGTTCCGTACTTTGTAGCACGGAAAGTGACGTTTACAATTGCCGATTTTGTTCCACGTATCACAACGAACTACGATCTAGGTAACATTGTTTTTTATCCTATTTTAGCTTTCAGAAACTGAGGAATTCAATTCCAATACTAAACAACTATTCAAGCTCTTAAACTTGAATAGTATTAGTATTGCTACTGAGATTATACATATTATTCAAATTCTGAGATCTATTGTTCTAGATTTGATATTTTTACTCTGTTTCTGCCCTAGAAGAGATCAACAATAGCTAGTTTATCAAATTTGAGTAGTCTCAAGCACCAAAGCAATGGAGGACCTGGTTACCCCTAGCTGAGTGGTGGTTTAATATAACTTTCACACTGCTCTTAATACAACCCCTTACCAAGTTGAATATGGGGCACCTCCCCGCCATCTAAAACTATTGAGAAGAGCTGAATCCAATTTGGCAACTGTGAAGTGATGTTGAAAGACTGGAACACACAACAAATAGTCATTCAAGAAAATTTGGAGAAAGCTCAACGTAGAATGAAAAGCTTTGCAGACGTAAAAAGAACTGAGAGAACATTTGAAACAAGGGAAATGGGTTATCTTAAACCACAACCCTATAGGCAAGGTTCAGTGGCAGTTAGAAGGAATCTGAAGCTAGCTCTTAAGTTTTATGGCTCCTACAAGATATTGGAGAAGATTGTTTCTGTAGCATATAGACTGGAACTTTTTAACTCATCTAGAATTCACCTTACGTTCCATGTTTCACAGCTCAAAAAGTATATTGGTACAACCACTACAAGCACTATATTGACGACTCCTCGGCAAGATGGAACCACTGATATTGGACCATTAAGGATTCTCGAGCAGCAAAACAGGGAAGAGTGGTCTATCAATATCTTATTCAGTGGAAAAAACTGTAGAATTGATGAGGCTACGTGGGAAGATGAGGAATTGCTCAAACAGAATTGCCTTCAGTTACATAAATTCTTTGAAGGGGGAGTAAATGTCAGTTCAAGATTAACAAAGAAGTCAGTTCTGTTACCACGTCTAGTAGTAGTTAAGTATGGACATGCAGGATAAGAATAAGGTTTAGGATACGCCTAAGTGATTAGTATAAATAAATGTATTTCTATTTCAGTTGTAACTTTGATTATTTGAATGAAAACTGATTCAAGAGATTTCAAGTTGAAACTCTAGGTCAACTCCATCTCTTTTTCTGCTCCCAACTCCTGCCTTATCTTTTCTCCCTTAACTATGGCTCTAATTCTGTTATTTTAGTTGCGGAAACCTATAGCTAAGATCCTAAGAATCCTGACAAAGTCTGTTTAAGAAATAACTTATTTTATATTGCAGCTGCTTTACAGATATATTATTTCGTTTATTTGGTGGTGCATATTTATCTTACTGGTTATCCAGTTTTCACTTACATAGTTAATTCTCATAACTACAGCCCAAGTGGACGGCAGTTTATATCATGCAAGGAAGTTTCTTCATACTTGCTGTCCATCTGGGGACTCCAAGACAAGAACCAGCCAAGTTTTCCTCAGGGAAATGAGACCAATCAATTTGAATGCGAAATGGCTTCTCGGAATGTAAGTCGATGTGATATATGTTCAGCCATTTTATAAAATTTAATTTTATGAATTTTGTTTATGTGGCATATTGCAGGCTGCAGATCTTGCTATTCTAGAGAACAACAGAAAAAATGACCTTGTTTCCAATTCACCAATAACCATTACTTCTATATCTAACAACCATGAGAAGCAAATCAATTTGAAGATTGGGGAACCAGTGGGGGACCAAGTTGGAGACACTTTGAAGTGCCACAAATGCATGATGACTTTTGAGAGGAAAGATGATTTATTGCAACATCATCTATTATCCCACCGAAGAAAGAGATCTAAAATTGGTACCTCAATCACTGATGGCGTGATAATTAGAGGTGGACAATATGAATGCCAGTTCTGCCACAAGAAATTTAATGAAAGGAACCGGTATAATGGTCATGTTGGGAACCATGTGAAAAATGATGTGAAGAGTGCTGAAGAATCTACTGTTGAACATGTACAAGAGAATGCTGACACTTCGTCATTGGGTGAAGTCCCTAATGGGGGGTCTTTAATTGAAGCAAAATTTTTGGAAGACGAGGACGTCGTTGCAGAACCTTTGGATACAAATGTTAAAGATCTGGATTCTGATTTGTGTAAAAATGAAAGTGAGATTGGGTTGAGGGTGGAAACAACTTCTGATAAGCTTGATTATGATCAGCATTATCTGGCTAATGGCAAACAGAACTCGCAGTCTAACAGCGACGGAATAAATATAGCGGAAGCTAGTGATAAACGAGACAAGGATTGTCTTTCGAGTAGTGATAAAGCGGATCACATAGATGATTCTATGGACATAGTTCCTATCAAATCAAAAATATGGGTGGAATCCGAAGCTACTGTGAATAATAATGAGAATGACAACATTTTTGAAACTTCGGGTGGAACAAATGTTATTGAGTGTGTTTCTGACAGAACAAACGAGCGTTTTGTTGAGCGGAAAATAAGTTCTCAAATCTGTTCTCCTCTGCATCCAGATGAGCAAAAGTTTTTTGGTCTTGAAAATAACGTGATTGGGGTTTCTGCCACTGTAAAAGAGCCTAATAAGGAAGTAGTTACTGGAAGTGGTTCACTAATGTCAAATGGTAATGGAAAACCTTGTGGTACTGAGAATATGTTTGTCGATGAATTAAAATTTGAAAGAGAGAGAGTTGCAACTATTGAGTCAATAACTGGCAGTTATGCTGAATCACAAACAGATGCTGTGGCCAGTCTTGAGGAGGAAAAGCGATGTGAAAACAGTTCAGTTATCTTACCTTTGAGCGATAGAGAAGGGATTACTGAAAATTACAGGAATCAGATTTCCTCTAGCATGGTAGAGGAATCTAGACAACAAGAAGTTTCCTTGCGCAGGTTATTTTCTCTATCTGGTCATGAGCAAAACTGCGGTGTTGAAAAGTATGTAGATTCACTTCCTGCTAGAAAAGTGGACTCTGAATGTAAGGAAGTTGAAACATGTAGGAATAGTGAATTAATTGTTTCTTTTGGCAGCAGTGAACTCAATGCAGATGTGACTAGCGCTAAGGAAAGAAGTCTTGAATTTTGTTCACTTCTTCCATCTGGAACAGGGACAATATTTGATGTTAAAGACAATGTCACCGGGGTTCATAATAGCTCAGCGGAGGAGTGCAGGCTGGAACACTCTGGAAGTGGACTACTCACTCAGTCTTGTTTTGTGAAAAACTCTAGTGATGTATATACAATGAATAAGATTTATAATACACCTGTGGATGAGCTTAAATTTGATGATGTCCAAAACACTGGTAATCATGATCTAAGTCTTGCTTTCAATAACCCACCGGCAGGACCGTATGCAGATACTACTAGTTTTGAGCATGAAAAGTATCCTGCTAACTGGTCCTCTATTCCATCCAGGATTGAGCAAAACATTGGTGTACAGACTAATTTAACTATGGTTAATAATAATATGGTAGAGGAAGGAGGAGGTTCTCTAAGTGGATTGTTTAGTTTGTCTTGCAATGGTAACCTTTGGGGTTCTGAAAATAATTTTAATACTTCTTACACCGACAGAGGATGGGAGGGGCCTGAAGTAGATGAGGTCGGAAATTCTGAAAACAAGAAATATATGGTTGATTTTGGCCGCAATAATGACCAGCCTGGTGAAAATGTGATGCCTGGTGGTATTTGGAGAACGGATGAAGATGATGCCCTCCAGAGTAATTTAGCTGATACTTCAAATCCTATAGCGCAATCACCTAGCTCTTTTCGCACCTTCAATATAGTCTCAGATAAGGTATGTGCCCTAAACAATCTTAAAGATAGTACAATAGTAATACTGTACGACTTATAAAAAAAAGAAAAGCAGTCATAGAAGTTAGAACTGTGGGATGTTGGGTTTATTTAACGGAGTTAACTAATGATATTTCCCCTAGGTGGTTATTCATTTCTTTCCCTCATTGTAAACTATATCTGAGAATTTTGTTGAGGCCACTATTTTATTTTGCTTCCTTGTTTCCTCCAGCCCCCAACAATTCTTTCCTTGGATATATATAGAATTTAGTGTCTAGAAACAATTTATCTTTACTTTCGTAGGGAGTTGTACTATATTGCATCACATGCTAGATTTGAACAATGTTCTTTGTTTCTTGAGGAGTCGCAGGCTACTATTTTAGATAGGAGCGTACTACTTTTACGGGATTGATTCAGTTGACTGGTGAAAACCATTATAGTACTTTGTCTCTTTTTATTTATTTATTTATTTTCGTGTTGTTTTCCCAACTCTTCCCTAGAGAGTAACTAGTTTTTCTAATTTATCTTTACCTCAACTTCAGTCTTGAATGAATGAAAAGAATTGTTTGTTGGGTCTTTTTGCTTTGAGTTTATGAGTTTATGATATTTTATATCATATTTCCATGTACAGGCTGAAGATAGGCTCTTTAGACTCAACGAGAAGTATGACAGAGAAACATGCTTTGAAGGGCCAAGATCAGGTAGAACTGAACCTGTGGAATTTAGTTTCCTGACCACACAAAACTTGACTTCTCTTCAAGGGGATTCCAAGAATTTTTCATATGACGCAGGGATGGAGCAAGAGCTTGATTCCTCTTATTGGCTTGGAAAACATGATTTAATGCCGAATATGGCTGCTAGAAGTCAAGTTACTACCTTGTGTGTCTGGTGCAGAAATGAATTCCATCACGAGCCTGTCCTCTCTGGAATGCAAGCGGAAATTGGTTCTTTGTGTCCAACTTGCAGAGCAAGGATTTCAGAGCAAGTAAATGTATTGTAGCGTGGCTTGTCCGAAAAATTTATTTTGAAGGCAAATTGTTCCCATATTTAGAAAGTTCATACCAAGAACAAGATCTCATGTAAAAGGTAATTTTGAATCTGAACATCATTTCATGGTGAGTTAGAACTTTGAAATTATATGACCTAGGTGCGGATTGATCATTTTCCCCATGTTTGGATCTGATTATTACTTTTTGTTCAGAGGATAGTTGAGCATCTCAGAAATCGCTACAAACAAGATTGGACTTTGGTGTCATTTGTGTACTATAGTTAATTTTATGTCTGGATGGGGTTTCGGGTGTTTGAGATTGGGGTTGATTGCCTCAAGGATTATATATCTTAATCAATCATATCATAATATAATAGCGGACAGTTTTCTGGGCCTAGGATATAGTTACGTATATAGCGCGATCTTCATATTAATATGGTGATTAATAATTGTACTCCTATATGAAAGCATGCTTATTTGGTTTTCTAGGTGTTCTAAGAACACAATTTACTTCAATAGCTGGGTTTGTTGCATAAAAGGATTAAGTATTTATAGGTCATCAGTAAGGATCCTAAGCATACCCAGTTAAGTAACATACCTATTTAACTACTTATTTTGAGAGTTTAGTTTCTCTCTCCTCACATCATGTTTTTCTCAGTTAACATCCTCTTATTTCTATTTGAAAGAAACCCCCCAACTCGAAAAATTTGTCTGATCTCTCGGTTGACAAACACCCAGATCTGGGCGTCTCGACCTCGCGATTTTCTCTCCTAAATTCGTCCGATCTCTCGATTTTCTTCACCGATCTGCTAAAGGTAAAACCTTCTATGCCCCATCTTTTGTTTGCGAATTTGATCTCTGGTCATGTACCTTGTATGTGATTTTTTTGGGTGAGTGGTGAGGGATTATTGATATGTAATAGGGTGGGGGATTATTGATATGTAATATGGAAAGGGCAAGCTGGCAACTATGGATACCTTTGCAGTTTCTCAACTTTCGATTTGTTCCACAGAAGTTTTAGGTTTGGGTGACAAAAATCTTATTTATACTTGGTGAATGTTATGGTACTATGTGAGAGGAATTACTAAATACCTATTTCTGACATGTTAGTTTTAGACAACATATATGCTAAGACCACTTAAACCTTGTATACCAGTTATTGGGGTAGGCTACGATACATAGGCTATTTAAAGGACCTTGTTCTTTTCTAGGTGATTTTTCTATTTACATCCATTAGCTATTCCTGGTTTTTATTTTTGGGGTCACTGATATAACTGTTCTTCTTGCTCCTTTTCATGTCCTTGCATCTCCTTAAATATATTGGGGCCTTGAGGAAACAAGATTGGGGCTGAGGGGAACAGGGGTGGGGGATTATTGATATGTAATATGGAAAAGGCAATGGATATTTGTAACCCATATGTTATATTCTGTTTTTTGTAAGAAGAATAATCGTTGTGCCAACATCGAAGATAAAGATTCTCTTGTTTTAAACCTGGTTTCAGCTCTTCAGTTGACTAGGTAATAATCAAGCAGCCTTAGTCCTTATATGTCTTTTTATAAGTCTCGGTCCTTACATATCTTCTTTTGCCACTCATTTCCATAGACTGATGCCCTTGGTACAGTGAAAAGATTCGAGGGGAAATCCTGTTTGTTCTTTACAATATTTGTATCCTCCAGAACACATTTAAAGCTGATGATGGCACATGTTTTAATTGCACATTGCCCCAAGCTCTTGCGCCTACTGGAAGCCCTCATGAAAACCCAATCTGATGATGTTCACTTGAACTGCCAATTTCTTTTTCTACAGTTCTAGCAACAGCATGCACGTATGTTTGACAGATCTGCCTTCTAAATTCTAATTATCCCTCTGGACTGGAAGCATGATGGGACAGTTCTGCCTTCTAAATGCTTGTCGGTTTTTTGGTTGATACAATCCTCCTGTGTGTGACAGATCAAGACAAATAATCCCCGGCTTACTGTGAAAGATTAACGTAATGGAGCAAGAGTTGGAAAATATGCGTGCAATAGACAACAAAAGTTGAAGAAAATTAATTATTACACTTGTTTGTTCTTGGTTATTATTTTTAATCATGTTATTGTAAATTGGAAGTGGATGATTTTTAGTTGCTTGCTTTGAGTAATGAAAGTTGTTGGGTGTAATGAAAACTTTTGATGTTTGCCTAAGTTTATTTTTAATAGAATTTATGTTGCCCTAGTTTGGTCAATTTCTTTGATGTTGGGTGTAATGAAAATGTAGGAATTGTTGCACTAGTATGAAAGTTGTTCGTCAATTTTTTGCAAGCCAGTATTGAAATCGTCTCTGGGCAGTTTTGATTGAAACATTCAATAACCTATTTTCAATTTTCTCTCTCCCTCTCTATGTATGACAATTTTCTCTCTCCCTTTATGTATGACAGTGTTTGGAGAGTAATGATCATGATATCAGTAAGTGTTGGGGTCCTAATTGAACTTGTTGAAAAATTGCCACAAGTTGATGGTAAGGATATATCACAGTGACATTTGTGTAAGCTAGGGGGCATAATCTTTGCCTGTTGATTCAATCTGTTGTCACTTCCTCACCAGTGCATTGCATCCTCTCTAAATCTATGTACATATAGTAAAATAACCGATTGCAAATTTTCACTTGCAAGCAAAAGGCATTTTGTGCGTTAATGGGAACTTAGTCGCCCATAGCAATTCCGGTTTTTATTTTTTTCTTCCAAATCATTGAAGTTATAAGAGATTATATGTGACACCCCTAAATTCATACACTCGTAGTATTCGATCTAGGTGTTCACGACTATTCAATTAAGGTGACACCTCCGAATCTATACACCCATGGTATCTGATTTGGAGTTCACTTCTAACTGATTTAACTATAAATATTCGACAAGAAATAATTCTTATCTATCCAAGGTTCACAGTATCCCATAACAGATAATAATTTTCGTCAGAATTATTGCTGTGTTTGGATACCCTCACTTGGATGTATAGACTGTATCTTATGAATATACATTTCATATCAGTAGTTCATATCCATCCGAAATCTAGAGTATCAACAATAACATGATCATTCCATATTGTCAATACCCTCACTCAGATGTATATTCCCCAAGGATAATAGTTCAACATTATCACTAAATCATCTAAGAATGTAAAAGTACACGAATGCGGAAACAAAAAATGATAATATATATTTCATATAATAAGTTCGGTTACATGGTTCTCAACATTGAGTTCTTATTACAACATTGAGTTCTTATTACAACAAAAGTCTTATAAGACTTACATTTATGAAAGACAATAATATAAAACTAATCTAAGTATGACCTTTTTCCACTACGTGTTTCAGAAGTGCTAGGGTTACCATCTAAAATTGCAAAGAAAATGATTTGCAAGAATGAGCTATGACATGCTCAGCAAGTTTATATAAACACAATGTTTGATTTGAAGAAACGATAGTTCAATAATTTTACTTCACTGAGTGTTGATGACCATTTCTGGAATTTTTATATCAATTATTTCTGTCAGTCACAAAGACTTAGAAATCTGCGTATTCGGATATGAGATAGGGGATCAGCCTATTCAATATCCTAGGAGTATGTATATCATCCTACCTCTAGTGTCAATTTGTAGACACAATTTAAAATTCAATTTTAGGATAAATTCAACTCAGTATACGATGTCTTACCAATGCAATTTGGTTCGACTTAACAGTTTATGCTTTATAAACAATAGTTCAATATCATATGAATAAATAATTCATTTATTAAGTTATGCTGAAACAAATAGCAATAACTCACTATTATAAAATAATAAATAGATGACACTTAATAGACAATATTTTTATAAAAAATATTGTGGTATCTTTTTCCACAACGTTTTTTGAAAAAAAGTTGTAGTTTAATATGAAAAAACGTTCTGAATTCAGAAGGGCCTTTTTTTTGTTTTAAATTTATAATGTTTTCTAAAGAAAACGTTATGTATGTTAAAAACACGGAGGCCAACAAGAAGGACGAATCCCACTTATCTGCGTAAAAACTAACAAATAAACCCTTGTTAACCATTCCGCCCCCAGCCATATCCTCCCCCATCTCCTTACGATTTCGATTTCCCATATCTGGAGATAAGATTGGTGTTGTTCCTCATGGTTTATTAACAGATGAGCCGCAAAAGAAAAACCTTATGCCTCCTGCCACGTCCCCTACTCCCTACCCAAACGTCGTCTTCCCCTGGCCCCTCCCGCCGAAGATGACCTGCCTGAAAATCCCTCTGTCAAGCTCCCCACAGCGGTGGTCGTGACGACCTCTCCCAGGATTGCTCCGTCCTCGACCTCAAGTCCCGATTCGAGATCTACGGCTCCATCTCTCGTACCTCGGTGATCTCGGCCTCATTTAATTCAAAGATGTTCGTACTCTCTCTCTCTCTATATATATATATACACACACACACGTACATAAATTATCATAATTTGTCTATCGCAAGAGTGTTATTGATGCATATAGTTGGTTACACTGGAATTTTTCTTAGCTAAAGACCGGAATTGTTGAAGCATTGAGTTAGGGTTTTGCTACAGTTTCCATGTTTTTGAGCAATTTACTGCTAGATAAATTGGATTTCTCAGCTAAGTTGTCCAAGTTTCAGTTGATTAGTTAGGTTCTGACTGAATGATTGGTTTATGAGCAACTTTCAGCTTGAAAATATATTGTGAACTGAATTGTTTGATAGTGTTTATTTCTTTTATGTACTTACAGCTGACAGAGATTTTTTTTGTAGTACTGAAACCTAAACTTTACCCTCTCTTATTAATAAATATAACTTCTGATTGCTTGATAAATTTGTTTGTAAGTTTCGGGTGATGGGGGCTGCACTAGAATAGATTTTTTATTCAATTAATTATGTTGTTACTTAATTACACACTTACAAACAAAGTTTTAATTATATTGTTCAAAATATTCTACTTTTTCTTGTGTAATTACACATTTATATGTATGTTCGCAAGTACTACTGAAAGTGGTTTCAGTTTTCCAGTTTCTATTGAGTTTTTAGCTATGAAAAATTATTGTCTCGCCACAAAGAATAATTTTTGTCAACCAAATCCTTTTCGGTTTGAGTTTTACGATGAGAATTCGTTTATTGAAACCGGCTTTATAGTGATTGCCTTAATATTGAACTTTTGATTTGGTACATAATTCTCTCCGATCACATAGTGAATTGGTGACGACTTCGGGAGACAACCTTCAAATAACGCAGGGTTCACCCTTCAACATTGCACTCTTTGCTGACTTGCACTTCGGAGAGGACACGTGGACCGATTTTAAAGTTCGATAACGTAAGATGAAGTTGGCTGAGGCTTGATTGATTAAATCGCTTGTGATTAGTTAATATGCCATGGCTTAGTGGGTTCTGATTGTGAGAATCTCATTTTGGACCAACAGAGTCATAAGGATCCACATGTATATTACATGAGGTAGTAAACATCTGGGGAGCTTTTATTTGGGAACCATGACCCCTCTTGTATCATTCATCAAAATGTGTTACAAATCAATCACCCCCCCTTCTAAATATCAGTTCTCACTTCTATTTAAAAGCATACTCTTTTTTCCCCTTTTTGGTTGCAACTTTTCTTCTGCTATTCAAACTGTTTTCTTACACATGTCGTGTTAATTTCTTGCACATATTACTAGTTGGTCGGTCGGCTTGATAATAGTGTAGTTTCAGCCACTGGTGCAAAGTTGGCATTCAAATCCAACAAAGAGATTGCAGTTCAAGTAAGAATCATCCCACTTGACAAAGTAATTCCAGAGTCTGAAACCGTGCTGCTGCTAAAAAAAGATGTTTAGGGCTGGGAGTATCATGTCTATCTTGATCTCTTTTATGGCTATCTTGATCTCTTTTTTTTCTTTCACATTGTTAAGTTCTGGAAGTATTTCCCAAATTGTTGCTGCGATTTGCTCTATAGTAATTTCCTACCTTAGTTTATTGCATATAATCTGCGATTCAAAGGTAGGAAATTACTGTAGGTAGACTTATTACTACATTTTGCCAATAAACTAAGGTAGACAAATATAGTAAGTCTCAATGTCTCGTGAAGGCAAGATACAGTTACGTAAATTTTTGGGTGATACAATCACAAACATGGCATAACATATATATGCTTTGTAAGAGGATTACTTGATATGCTTTGTAAGAGGATTACTTCTAACTTTCAGATGTTATTTCCGTTTCTTTCTCTAAGATTTGTCAGGATATGGGGATAGATGCACCAATACATGTCAACGTAAAGGAAGGAGATATGAATAACTTATTCTGTAGAATTATAAATGCTGCTGAGCAACCTCATGTTGGTGTTCCTGAAACTGAGATTGGGAAATACAAGAAGCAAAATCGTCAGCTACTTAAGCGATCTCTCGTGTTTGTTTCAGGTATGCTGTCGTTCTATGGATGTCCAAGTTCATTTTTAATTTTCTTGTACTAGCAGTCTTAACCATTCACACCAAATAATTTCCCCTGAACCTTCAATTGAGTTGAAAGACCTGCCATGAGGTGGGAGATAGTAGTACTTGGCGTCTCCATGCTAACATCCGTTGTCGTTCTCTATTTATCACTGTCCAAATTTTTAGTTTATATGCATGTTGATTCTTCTTATATCAAATATGTAGTGGGGGCTGTTGTTGCCGTTGTTGGGTTGGCAGCTTATCGTGCCTATGTTGTAAGCCTTAAGGTAGTTGCTAATGGTAAAAAGGGACACCATTCGTAGATCTTTCAGTCTGATTTTGATTAGCAGCTTAAGTACTGAAATACTTTTTAAATTATGTATGATTGAACTTAGATGGGACTCTTTTTTTGTGCAGAACAGAGGGGGTAATGTACTAATGTTTATGTGTGATACAATAAGAAATTTATCAGCTGGTAAAAAAAATGGGTTGAATAGTTTAGTGAGAGTTAGGGAGCAGTGTTCAAAGGTCCTCCTGCCTTGTTTCTTGCTAAGGAATGTGGGTTGAGGAACCTACTGAGAAGAAAGATTCTTCTTGCAGAGACCAAATGGGTAGAAAACACCAAAGAGAATTGAAATGGGTAGATACTTCTATGCTACTACCTTTTTGTCAACATTTTAATTTATCAAATATATATTATATATATTAGCATCTGAATTGAAATGGGGAAAAAATATTAGTATCTGATATTAGGATTCCCATATTTTCTGTGCAGAACGTGATTGTAATTCCTACTAGTACAGGGACATCCATCCAAAACAGGTAAACACCATGAAAACAATTGAAGAAAATGCACAGAGGCTCATTAGTAGTCCTTTGCGGTCAGTTCTCCTGGATCTGACAAAATTGTTTTGCTGCTTGTCCCCTTTAAATGTTCGAGACATTGTTCAGTGTTCATGTCAGATAAAAGTGATATAGTTCCTTGTAGTTAATGTGTATTTATTTCAGTTATCATGTAAAGAGCTATACACCAAATCTTATTTAGATATTTCTTTGTACAGGGTATTGATGGTTCCAGAGAGCTACCCAACATAAAAATTTGTTAAAGTATGTCAGTAGGAATTCAATGCAAAATACATATTACTGATTTATAAGCATGAACCATTGGATGCTTGTTTAAATTTCTCTCGGATCAGAACTAGTTATTTGAAGGTAATTATTGAAAGATTTCTTCAAAAGCTGGGAAAGACTTGGGAGTTAGTGAGTTAGTTAGTTGAGGTATATGTTTGTTAGTTGAAAAATTAGTTTATTGAGGTGCATGATTTTTAGGTCTAAGAGAATATATATACAATGTATCCAGTAGCTACCTGACTGTTTCCTATCAGCTCATTTTTTTTAAAACAAAATTATTTTGTTGATTTCAGATATTGAACGACATGACAGGAAATTTAGATGCCAAAAAAGCTTGCACTGGAGCATTGAAACTACACAAAAAGTATCTAAAAAAGGTACAATTATTTTTTGGTGTTGTAATGGTTTCTTGGAATTATTGTTGTGTCCTGGTACTGAAAAACTGAAAGAGATGCTATAGTGGACAATTATTGATAGTGGTATTGTTTTTAAGGTGGTTATGATGTGATCAAATGATATTCATAAAGTATGTTTTCATAGAATTGACTGGATATGCCCTCCTTCAGCCTCTAAATCTCCCCCATCCTTAATATATTTCATGTGTAGAGTTGGGTTTGTTCCAGTTACTAACTTGTGATTTTTGAATTGTACTTGGGCTTTTGTTTCCTGTCTAGCTTGTTTGTTATGTAGAGAAATCCATCTAGTCCTTTGAGTTTGTGCTGATTTTATGTCAATTGCAGGCTCATAAGCCATGACACACCGAAGAAGAGAGTATTTTATTTGGATACATATTTTTATCTATAAATATTTTTATTTTTTTTAATTTGTGTGTGGATGCATAACTAGTTTGTGTTTGGCTTACTGAAGATATATTCTTTGTAAGATATATTAATGATTTGCAAACATTATTAATGATTTGCAAAAATACCAAAGAGAACTCCTATGGAAGATTTAGGTATCAATTACAGTAGGACATTATAGTTTTAAGTTCAATTTCTTACGCTTTTGCTTAGTTGGTTGTTAAAAGAACTGTGTTCATAAAGCTGTTGATATTCAAAATTTTCATGTAGGGATTGACTTTTGTGTAGGGTAAGAGTGTTGAAGAAGACAAATAAAGAGAATGAAATGTTGAGAAAGAAGCTGACTACAGTGGAGCTAGCACAAGAAGAGGCCAACATCTTAATTTTATGGATAGTTTGGTATATTTTGTGGATGTAGTCAAATTCGCAACTCAATGTACGTAGTAGTAATTATATTGACAAGTGAATTTGAAACTGTAAACGTATGATATTATTAGAATGTATGGTATTTTGAAACATAGAATGTTTACATTTTGGCTTTAAATATTGTGGATTATGTTTTTTAAATAGAATACGCTTTTTAGAAAAAAATGTTGTGTAATGTGTAAAATACACAACGTTATTTAGAAAAAAACGTTGTGGATTGTGTCAAATAGATAACGTTTTTTTTAAAAAAACGTTGTCTAATGTGTCAAATAGACAACGCTTTATAAAAAAAAATAGTCTAATGTGTACAATAGACAACGTTTTTAAAAAAAGCGTTGTCTAATGTGTCAAATAGACAACGTTTTTTTTAAAAAAGCGTTGTCTAATGTGTCATAAGACAACGTTTTTTAAACGTTGTCTATTTGTGTCAAAAAAACGTTGTCTATTTGACAAATAGACAACGCTTTTTTGAAAAAACGTTGTCTAATGTGTCAAAAGACAACGTTTTTTAAACGTTGTCTATTTGTGTTTAATAGATGACACTGCTAACCACGATCTTTTTGGGGGACCTATTACAACATTTTTTAAACGTTGTCTATTAACTTTTTTCTACTAGTGATTTCACAATAAATGGGTAACAACTTGGTTCGGTATAATATATATCGAAAAGAGCATTCAAGTAGGGTTCAAGAACTTGCGTAATGAAAAAGTAAAGTTCGGATAATTGCCTGTGCGACGAACGTCTATTTATCATTACTCAAAAGGTTTAAAATACTTAAATACGTTAAACATATTTAAATAGATCATTAGTATTGATAACAATACTTAACTACTCAAACTATATAAGTCCGGTCTTTGTTTAATATGATTTCGGTGCCCTAAAATCTTATCGGGTATTTATTAAGTTAATATTTTGGTTAAACTATAGTTATAAGCTTTATTATATTTTTAGATAATTTATTTATCATTTATAATAATTTCTAGAAGCTTATAATAGTTTTTAAGTATTTAATTATCCACTAGAATAATTTTTAAGTCATTAATTTTATACTTAGATAATTATTAATTACTTAGTATAATTGTTAAAACCTTAGTATTATTTTTAAATAATTTATAATATTTTTAGAACATTTAAATTATTTTTAAATAATAAATTATTATTTATAAATAATTTATTTATTTATTAATTATAAAAATAATTATGAAATTTATGTCAAAATATTAAAAGTTAATTTTTATAACTTAAAATATTTTTTAAAACTTAATTTAAAATTATTTTTATTTATTTAATTTATTTTACTTTTGTCCATCGCTATAGGTCTTTAGCGACAGGAAGCGTCGCTATAGCTGTTATTTAGCCTGAAGAGCTGCTTGGTTAAGGTTGAGTGGTCAGTTTGACCAAGCTGGATCTTTAAGCTTGTTATGATTCTAGGTTTCTAAGTGTTTCAATGGTGTACTGTTTATGTAATACCACAACATGATACTAAGTTTGGACTCTAATCATAACATATCAGAAAGTTATTAAAGCTCAAAGTAGCTGTCAGAGCTGTTCTTGGGTTTCTAGGTAATCCAGAATAGTGGTCAACGTCGGTCAATGACTTTGTAGTTCTAATATCTTTCAATCTGTGTATTAGATATGTGTTTTGATTGTTGCAGTGTGTAGTCTATATGTCATAGTACAACGAGATAGCACTGGCTTGGACCGACACTACAAGAAAAAGGCCTATCTGCGACCGCCTATCAACGTACCGCAGTCGGTCGCAGATAGGCGTCATATAAAATCTGGTCGCTGGAATGTACATCAGCGACCACTATTAGCGACCGAAGTATCTACAACCGATATTAGCGACCGAAATCGTCGCTAAGCTGAGTCAGCATGGTTCAGGGCCAAAGGCTGACGTGGGCCACGTGTCAACGATTGCCATCAGCGACCGCTTGCGATTGCTAATACCCTCATGTGATTTGCAGTCGCTAATAATTAACAGCGATCGCATGCGGTAGCTAATGTAAAAAAACTTGAAAATCAGATTTTTCCTGTTTTGCAGATTTTCCAAAAGATTGTACCTGTTTTGTACCTGCTTTATCCCGACACACATGCACAAGAATATAAACGTGCACAACAATATAAACATCCATCGTCCATATACCGACACATACACCAAACTAGTATATAAACTATATAAACCTTTAAAAACCAATATGAATTGAATAAAAATAAACAAATCTAATCTTTAAGTAACATACAGACATTCAAAGAATGAATATAAAAGTACAAGATTCATAAATAACTACAAAACAACACTAAGTCGGTCGTCATGCATCATTGTCCAAATTAGTTTCTCCTTGATCACCCTGTAATTAACAAAATAATAAAACAAGTTACATATATAGTATATATGTTGATACTGGTATTACGACAATATACAACAAATTAAACACAACAATATATATATATATATAAGTCACTAATTTGATTGTAATAAATAAGATTGATTACCTCGTCGCCATCCCCATGCTGTGATGCTGCTGCTGCCACCACTACATTAGCTAACTCATCAGGACTCAGAGTCGCCAGATGCCCGCCCAGTATACGAAGAAGATCGCGATCTCGACATATAGCTCTTACACAGTCAGCAGGAGTATGAATAGCTGGATGACTCGATGACTGTGAAGACTGGGTAGCAGAGTTGTCTGAGCCACTGAAGGTTGGGCGTTGTCGTTGTCCTTGACCTTTGACGTAGTTCTTCTTCACAACAGACGTCCTCTCCCATAATTCTTGATCAATTGGCGGACGTGTGGTGCCTTTAGGATAGCGCTCATTCAGTAAACACTTATAAGTATCCCGTCATCATGTTAACAATTAAATAGTTAAAAATAAATTGATAAAATTCTAAAGAATGACGTAAAACTTGATAAACAAGATCAAAGTTGTTAAAACTTATTACTGCTATCTGGACAGCATCAGGCAGACCATCACGGGTGGCCACGTACACATCCAGCCAATGGATAGGCTGACATTGAGACTGAGACTCCTATACAAAACATATTCCAATATTACTAAGTAAACATGTGATATTCTACAATTCATGATTGTAAACATATTAAAACTATTCATACGTACCCTGACAGTGATATACTGCAACTGTGAAATACTGCCGCCCCTGTAGGTTCTTTTAGCCTTTTCGCCATCAGGTACACTCGAGGATCTGTTAGTGGCGGTAGTCTTGCGTCTTTTGACCCAGCTCTCATCTCTCCATTGGACACACATCTCAGCCCATATGGACTGGGTGCACCACCAAGGGCTATGCTCGTGCATGTAATCCTTTCCCAGGCCTGGATGGTCGATCGATGCATTGTGAAGGGCTTTTTTGTCGTTCTTTGTTCAAATTGTCTTTGGTGCGGGCGGCGCACTTCTGCCAGAATAGTGTCTGTATCACTGAAGCTTGCGCGTCCTCCCATCTATACCTTTTCTGCAAATAAAATAACAATAATAATATTAAAACGGTACTTTTAACATATAATCCAACACTACTAAACAATTTTCTTTAGAATATTATATTATCTGTCATAATTAAAAAAAACATAACTGAAATTCAGCCCAAACTGCATCCTTGTGGGTGATAGGTGTGCTCGCCCACGTAATCACAGGTGTGGACCAATTCTGTAAGCACAGCTGTGAAATGCACTTGACGATCTTATTATCTGAAAAATCACTATAATATACAACTAATTTACATTAAAGATAAGTAGATATATTATAGTATTTAAAGCAATTTACATTAGTTATATATCTTGTATAAATGGAATCTAAAATGCTTATATATAAATGATGCGGACGTACGTGCTGTTCGGAGGAGGACGAATCTGAATAAGAATCAGATCATCCGGATTAGTAGGGACCTTTGGCACATGATTAGGCCCCCTACCCAAGCCGCACTTTTTTTTGCGCTGCTTCAGAAGCCATCTATATATTACAAATTTCAAGATGTTAGTATGAGTTATATTTGATTACATGCATATATGAATATAAAATGACAATAATGACAGGAACTTGCATTTAAATAGTTAAGTACATAAACATGACAATGATATAAAGATGTTAGTATGAGTTATATTTGATTACATGTATATATGAATATAAAATGACAATAATGACAGGAAATTATATTTAAATAGTTAAGTACATACACATGACAATGATATACAGAACATGTGCTAAACATACATTTCATTTGTTTAAGTGTCAATATCTGAGTCAGAATCATCTTGTATACGTATTGCAGATTCATAACCATCATCTGCTTCAGATTCAGTGTCAGTGTCAGTCAATAACTCTTCCTCTTCCGTATCAATGTCATCTGACACAAGTATTGACTCAGGATCTAATTCATGTGGTTCATCTCCACCATCTAACTGGATTACTTCATTGTCGTCCTCCACATTTATTATAGTTTGTCTATGAAGCATCTGCTCTTGGTAAATCTCCCCATCAACTACTTCTACACGACTGCGCGCGGGAGTATGAATTACAACTTGCCAATCTGTAGGCGGTCTATCCCTTTTCCTAACAGGACTAGGAGTGTACTATACTTGTACTGTTTGAGTTGGTAAAACAAACAGTTCCATGTCTGTCAACACGTATCCCTTTTTCTGAATCAAACCAATGACACTTGAACAAGTTAATATGACCCCCGTACGTGCCCTTGTACGATAACTCTACGATTTCCTCCAACTCTCCATAAAAGGCACGACCAAGCTCATTGTAACAATCTCCTTAGACACACACTCCAGAGTTCGTTGTTCTTTTACTGCGCCCATATGCCTTTGTATGAAATTCACAACCATTTATGTTGTAATCATTGCGGCTGACTTGGTCCCTGTCTGGTCCCATAGCTAGGACTTGTACATTAGCTGGAATTGTTGATCCCTCAGTCAAAGCCTACAAAAACTCCATCTTATTAAATGAAGTCATAGTTAATATGTAGTATATATATATGTCGTGCTTAAGAAATTGAACTTACTTTGTCCTTTAGCCAAAGTGCAAATTTTTTATCACGATTGATTTGAATATCTTTATCAATTATGCCGGGATGCTTCACTTTTAACTCGTCATCGTACAATCTATACAATGTTATAAACATTAACATATTGGAATGTATATTACATGTCATTGAAAGTTAAGGGATAAATTTTCAAGTTTACATGTGTACCTCACATTTTCGTCAATCTCTTCGCAATTGAGAAGAATGTAAGTATGTGCAGCATGTAATTCTTGTTCAAAGAGGAATATACGCTTCCCTTTTCCAAAAGCGCGGCCCGATAGACCAAATATAGAAAGCCGACCATTTAGTTCAACATTTCCCCCATCATCATGTCTCGAGACTCGATTGGCCTTTGTCAAGACTTCGTCCGAAAAATAGTCTGAGACAAACGTAAATATCTCATCGAAACTGTATGCCTCACATATCGACCCCTCGACATAAGCTCTATTCTTCACCTTCCTCTTGAGGTTTCCCATCACCCTCTCGAAAGGGTACATCCATCTATATTGAACTGGACCCCCAACACGAGCTTCATAGGAAAGATGGATTTGCAAATACTCTATGGAGTAAAAAAAACCAGGTGGGAATATTTTTTCCAGTTTACACGTGATCTCTATGATGTTCTCCTCAAGTACAGACATGTCCTTCTCATGTAATGTTTTTGAACATAAGTCTTTGAAGAAACGACTAAGATCCGTTAAAGCATCCCATATTGGTTTATTAAGCAGATCCCGAAATGCTATATGCATGAGTCTCTCCATGAACACATGACAGTCATGACTCTTCATCCCTTGCAATTTCCCACCCGTAACACACCTTGCAATGTTTGACGCATATCCATCTCGTAGTTTCAGAGACTTAACCCATGTGCACACATCTTCAACTTGCTTTTTGGACACTGTGTACCTTGCATGCGGTTTGACAATCTTACCATTAGGAGATTCATAAAGTTCTAATCTAGGATGCTTACAAATATCTTTCATGTCCAACCGTGCCTTATCATTATCTTTTGTCTTCCCCGTAACATTCATCACGGTGTTAAACACATTGTCGAACACATTATTCTCAATATGCATCACATCTAGATTATGACGAATCAAATTTGTAGACCAATAAGGTAGTTCCCAAAAGATGCTTCTCCGAACCCAGTTATGAGATTCGCCAAACCCATTGATTATGTTTGTGGCATCATTCTTACCAAATGGGATGACCGACAATCTCATCACACAGTCTCGCATCTCCGTTCCAGACAATTGCGGTGCAGGCATATCATTGTCTACTTTCCCTTTCCTGAAGTGTTCTCTAGTTCTTCGAAACGGGTGATCTACCAGCAAGAACCGACGATGACAGTCAAACCAGCAAGGCTTTCGACCTTTTGATAGATTGAAAGACTTTGTATGCTCCATACAATACGAACAAGCCAACTTCCCGTGTGTACTCCATCCAGCTAACATACCATAAGCTGGGAAGTCACTTATAGTCCACATAACCACTGCCCTAAGGTTGAAATTTGTTTTCGTTGCAACGTCCCAAGTCTGTACTCCATCCTCCCACAATACCTTCAACTCGTCTATAAGAGGTCTCAAGTAAACATCTAAGTTCTTTCTAGGACTCTTAGGACCAGGAACCACAAGTGAAAGAAACAAGTATGGCTGTTTCATACACATCCAAGGAGGAAAGTTGTACGGAGTAACAATTACAGACCAACATGAGTACGGAACAGCTGAGTGGCCAAACGGGTTGAAATCATCGGTGGACAATCCAAGCCTCACATTTTTAGGTTCTAATGCAAACCTAGGATGTGCTAAGTTGAAATCTTTCCAAGCCTGCCCATCTGCAGGGTGATTTAGTTCTCCATCTTTAGTTGGAGATTTCGCATGCCAACTCATATGTTCAGTTGTTCTTGAAGACATGTACAATCTTTTTAGCCGATGTGTTATTGGAAAATACCTTAGAATCTTAAACGGTATAGTTGATTTTTTTGTAGTCACACCCTCTTTATTAGGCCTAAACCGATCATGACTGCAAAACGTGCACCTTGTCATCTATTCATTTTCCTTATAAAACAACATGCAATCGTTGGGACATGCATCGATCTTTTGGTATCCAAGACCCAACTTCTTCACCATTTTCTTACAAAAGTAATAGTTATCAGGTAATTTCTCACCATCAGGTAACATACTCTTAATGGCCTTCAAGAGCGACTCAAAACACTCAAGGCTCATGTTGTGATCAGCCTTGATGTTAAGTAATGTTGCCACTGCAGACAATGTAGTGTGTTTGGTGCAACCATGCCACAATGGCTCGCTACCCTCGTCTAACAACTTAAAGAAGTCTTTGGCATCAGAATTCATAGGTTGCTCTCTGCCTTGTTTCCAATAAAAATCTGGCCCTGCAATATCATGAACCATTTCATTCATACGATGAGTTCTACTGCCCGGATTGTGTACTTCTGTGATGCCACCATCTCTTTTCTGCCCATGTGCCCACCAGCATTCTTCATAATTTTTCATGAACCCAGAAACAAGTAAATGATAGTTTACCACGTCTCTGTCCATATAATTTACATTCTTACACTTCAAACATGGACATCGTATCTTGTTCTAACCATTCACACATTCCGGGTGACTATACGCATACTCCAAAAATACTTGGCAACCAGCTCTAAATTCAGATATAATACCTATCTGGGTACTTGACTTTCGTCGTGCATCTAACTACGGTCTAAATAGAGGTCCATGATACCACGGTACCTACTACAAACAACATAAGCTTATTAATGTATAGCATGATTGTAAGCATATGACTTGAGCATACTTGTAACCATATGCCTTGAGCATACTTGTAAGCATATGATTAATATTTAAGCATACTTGTAAGCATATGACTTGAGCATACTTGTAACCATATGACTTGAGCATACTAGCTAGTAATCATATAACTTGAGCATACTAGTAAGTACATAAAGAGCTCGTTAATATTATAAATGTTCGCAACTACCCGACCAACAAAAAAATTTCGCCAGAGTCTCCCCTATAATATAGACTAGCCGCATGCACGACGGCATGCATATATGGTCATTTCTAGGCACCCAAGACACAAACCAAGAGAAATATACAAATTTCTAATATAAAAAATTCAGGAGTATACTACAAGTTCAGGAGTAAATTAATTATATGAAAATGACAACATCGTTTATAGCTTTAGTTCATAACTGCATCAATTATCAAGTAAGGATGGGATGGTCATTGCTTGAAGGACTAATTGGTGCATCATAACTAAAGCAATTTTTGTTTGTACATCTGATAAAGTTGATCTATTTAGATGAACTGCAAGTCACATTCTTTTTTCTTTCTTTCAATTAGTATTTGGGTATAGAATTTAGTGTTTGTAACTAAAATTTGAGAAGGACTCGATCTCAGTTTGAATAATAATAACAGATAAACTTTTCATAACTTCCACACTGTTCAACCATATGTTCTTTCACTTTCACTTTCACTTTCACTTTCCACCTTATAATGTAGAGTACCAACTACTTTTTGTTGGACTTAGCAGTGAGCTAACTATTAACGATGTTTGAATTCATTTGAACTCGATTGTTTCAATATGTTATCAAACTTTATTTTCTATATTTTTAAAATCTGTCGTTATATAATAAATATATTATATATAATTTTAATAACTAATAGATTTATTAGTTTAATGATAAATGTGTGATTAATAAATAGTTTGAATGGGTGTAACGTTGAATTGGTATGATTGTTAGTTTTTACACTTGTATTGAACCGGTCTAATGGTTTACTTGAGTTACTAGTTTGAATCTGTATGACTTTAAGAAATGGTGTGTTTAGTTTATGTCTTTTGAAATTAAAAAGGTACATTTTCAAAAAAATGTTTAGAACCCTAATTATAGTTTTGAATAAAATACTCTTATTATGCACATAGTATTTCTGAGTTTGTCTTATCTTGGGAGATGGATTCGTTATAAATAAAGGGTAAATAAGTACTTAAAATATTAAGGATAGAGTAGACTTTCATTCGATTCAGATAATACAATTAGTATTATTTTTCAGAATTTTTGCAACGGCGTCTTAAAATAAATTAATGATTGAATTTTGTTTAGTCCCCCATTTTTTTTAGATTATTTGAAAGTGAGAATTATTGAAATTCATTTGTATAGATCAACAAATTCGCAAGACTAGACAATGTACAGTTTAATTAAAGAGTAATACTATGGAGTAGAGATACAAATCATACATAAAAATATGTGTACAAAATCACATGGCGTGTAATGTGTAAAAAAGATGAAACTGAAATTAGGATTTTTCATTTCTTTTTACTTTAATTTCTTCTATTCTTAGGGTAACAAAACAATGGATTATCAATGTCATTTACATTCATACTCTTTCTCTCTCATTTACAATCAGATATAAATTAAAATAGTAGAAATGTAAAAATTGTAAAGTTTGGAAACCCAATTCAGTATGTAATCTAATCTAACATAAGATATAAATAGTAGAAATATAATATTGGGAGAAAGAAATAAAAAATGATACTAGTGCTTGGTGGTGGCGGCGGCTGGCAGGTGACAGCGGCGGACCGGTGGCGACGTCTCTTCACCTTCTTCTCTTCTCCCTCTTTCTCCATCTTCTCTCTATTATGAGCTTTTCCTCTTTTTTTTCTTCGTCTGCTATGTCGAGCGAATGACTGAAACTGGTAACATTAAGTTTGATCAGTGACCACCATCAGCGACCGCAGGCGGTCGCTAATTTTTAATGACATGGACTTATCAGCTACCGCATGCGGTCGCTGATTGTAAGTGGTCGCACAAAACCTCCGTGCCAACATTTCCTGCCAAATTTTGGGAGGGAAATTTATGCTAGCGACAGCATGCAGTCACAGATAGTATATAGCGACTGGATTAAATCACGGTCGCAGATGTCGGTCGCTATTACTAATATCAGCGACCACAAGTGCGGTCGCTGATAGCATTAGTCGCTGTTAGGCCTTTTTCTTGTAGTGCGAGTAACATCCTAAAATAAGAATCTAAGTCGGTCAAAGTCTTGTCAGAGGCTGTTCTTAGTGTCCTTCATTTTCTGGGTTTCCCAGAAAATAAAACCGTGAATGGTCAACGGGTGTTGACCATTAAGTCTAGTCATCCTATGTATTTATCATGTGTTAAAGTGTATCACACTTGTAGTATACATGTAAGGTATAATAACATAACACTTAGCTAGCTTAACAAAATATAGAGGGAAAAATACAAGCCGGTCAAACTGCCTTGCTTATCTGTTCTTGAGATTTCTGGGTAACCCAGAAATCAGAACTTCGTGATCGGTTAACGACCTTTGACCACTTATATCTTTCATTCTGTTAATTCAATGAACCTGATTCTTGTTCTAGCTTACTAAGCTCATGTAATACTATAACTAGCATACAATTAACAAACCTAAATATTAACACATGAAGATCTACGGGCTCAGACATTAGGCTGTCAGGCCTGTTTTGACAAAATTTTTAGATTTCTTAAAACACCTTTTTGATGCATCTAGATGTTATGGAAACATGATCTATCAACCCAGAACACTTACTAACATGTTATTACACATAATTAAACAACAAACCTAACAAAGCATCAAAAATCTAAAGTAGAATTAGGGTTTATACCTTTTTTGAGCAAAATTTGATATCTAAGCTTTGATTCTGATCTTGCTATTGCTAGGGCTTCTTATGGCAAGTAGTATGAGTGTTAAGGTTGAGAGAATTCGTGGGTTTGGCCAGATATGAGGCTGCTATTTATAGAATTAGTAAGTTAGGGGTTTTAGGTCATTTTTCCATCTTTGCCTCCAAAAACATCTTTGCTTGTGAACTTGTTCTGGTATGACCAACTGTTTAGTGGCCAGATGAGATAGGATTGCTTGGTGACATGCTTGTGAGCAACTTCACTTTGATTAGTAAGCTAATCTTGCCCTAATTCACCTTTAATTGTGATTAGTGTTTTATTTTTGTGTTTAGGATAACTTAATGAAGTTATTAACACCTAATTTAAGTTTAATTAACATAATTAGGGTTTAGGATAACCTAATTAGGGTAAGTAATTCTTAATTAGGGTTAGAGTTTGAATTTAAGGTTAGGGTTTTAAATTTAAGGTTAGGGTTTCCTAATTTAGCATTAGGATTTTCTAATTTAGGGTTTGTCACATAATCTAGACGAAGCACGACAAAGCGTTTTGTGTGTAAGCACGACAAGAAGCTTGATAAAATAATATACCGAAAAGTCCAAATACGGAATAAAATTTTAAGCACGACGTGTCAAGCACAACATTTTTTGGAGAAAAATAATTTTGATCGAAGTCTTCAATAGAGTATATAATAGCACAATACACATTCAGAACGAGAGATTTTATTGATAAACGAAGAATTTACATAACCGAGTCTTTTTAGGGTTTTGGAATTTTACATTCACCCCCTCTAATAAGAATTTAGTCCTCGAAATTACAGTATAAGTTAAGTAAATAAATGGGGATAGTTCTCTTGCATTTTTTTCTCGAGCTCCCATGTAGCCTCTTTAATATTCTGATTTCTCCAGATCACCTTAACCGATGCTATCACTTTGTTTCTTAAGACTTGCTCTTTCCGGTCGATGATTTGAACATATTCTTCTATATAAGATAGATCTTTCTCGATTAGGATAGGTTCGTAATTTATAACGTGCTTGTAGTCAGGTTTATATGGTCGTAATACGGACACATGAAATATATTATGGATATGGTTTAATTCAGGAGGTAGAGCTATTTCATAAGCTACCTCTCCTATCCTTTTCAAAATTTCAAATGGTGCAATGAATCTTGGACTTAATTTTCCTTTCTTGCCAAAACATATCTTGCCCTTCCAAGGGGACACTTTCAAGAATACATGGCTTCCAACACTAAAGTCCCGTTGTTGTCGGTGTGGATCAGCATACTTCCGCTGTCGATCTTGAGACGCTTGCAATCTCTCGCGTATAACTCGAATTATCTTGGTAGTTTGTTGAATTATTTTGGGTCCTAACATTTGTCTTTCCCCGACCTCGTCCCACCATAATGGTGTCCTACACTTTCTACCATATAAAGCTTCATAGGGTGGCATACCTATGATAGTATGATAATTGTTGTTGTAGGCAAATTCCACTAAAGGCAACTGATCTTCACAACTCCCTTTGAAGTTCATGACACAGGTTCTTAACATATCCTCTAAAGTTTGAATAGTTCTCTCACTCTGTCCATCTGTTTGTGGATGATATGTTGTACTTAATCTCAACTGAGTTTCTAAATGTTTTTGAAGACTTCCCCAAAAGTTTGAAGTGAATCTTGGATATCTATCTGACACACTTTAGAAACAGGAACCCCATGCCTAGAAATAATTTCATTTATGTATAGTTTGGCAAGTTGATCTAAGGTATGGGTAACTTTGATAGGTAGGAAATGAGCTGATTTAGTAAGTCTGTCCACTATTACCCAAATGGCATTGTGGTCTTTCTGTGTAACAGGAAAGCCTACCACAAAGTCCATGATTATATGTTCCCACTTTCACTTAGGAATCGGTAAGGGTTGAAGTAATTCACTCAGCTTTTGATGTTTAGCCTTAACCCTTTGACACGTGAGACATTTGCTTACCCACTTCGCTATTTCCCTTTTCATGTTTGACCACCAGAAATGTCGACCTAAGTCTTTGTACATTTTTGTACTACCTGGGTGCACTGCAAACTTAGAATTATGGGCTTCATTTAAGATTTCATCTTTTAATGTTTGATCTGACGGAACCCAAACTCTATCTTCATATCTTAGTACCCCTTCCTTATCTACTTTGAATTTGATATTCTTTATATGAGTTATATCGGATTTACATTTTTAACACATCTCATCTTTTTCTTGCATCCCTTTAATTCTCTCTAATAGGGTCAGAACACCCTCTAGAATAAATAATTTTTGGGTAGAAGTAGTTGAAACTCTCAAATCTATTTTGAGTTTATCAAACTCTTTTATCAGTACCTCGTTGTTTTTTATTATGTTTAATTTCTCTTGGTTCTTTCTACTTAACGCATCTGCAACTACATTTGCTTTCCCGGGATGATATAAGATTTCACAGTCAAAATCCTTTATCAGTTCTAGCCATCTCTTTTGTTTCATATTTAAATCCTTTTGTGTAAAAATATATTTCAGACTTTTATGTATATATTTCACACTTCTCCCCATACAAGTAGTGCCTCCAAATTTTCAAGGCAAATACTACATCGGCTAACTCAAGGTCATGAGTAGGATACCTCTTCTCATAATCTTTGAGTTGTCGTGATGCATACGCAATCATTTTCCCATGTTGCATCAATAAACATCCTAATCCTTTGTGTGATGCATCACTATAGACTACAAGGCCTCCTGTATTATCTGGTAAAGATAGCACTGGAGCCACGCTTAGTCGTTTCTTCAACTCTTGGAAGCTTTCTTCACATTTATCTATCCAGACGTATTTCACTGTCTTTAGAGTTAAATTGGTTAAAGGGTTGCTATTTTTGAAAAATCTTGTATAAAACGCCGATAATAACCCGCTAAACTGAGAAAACTTCTTACTTCTGTTGGAGTTGTTGGTTGTTCCTAGTTCACAACCGTTTCGATCTTTGATGGATCCACTACAATCCCATTTTTGTCAATTACATGACCTAAAAATTGAACTCTTTCCAACCAGAATTCGCACTTGGAAAACTTTGCTTAAAGTTGTTCCTTGCATAATATCTCCAATACGCTTATCAAATGTTCAGTATGCTGTTCCCGTGTTCTCGAATGTATCAATATATCATCGATAAACACGAAGACAAATTTGTCTAAGCATGATTTAAACACTTGATTCATTATGTCTATAAATGTTGCTGGTGTATTTGTCAATCCGAAAGACATTACAAGAAACTCATAATGTCCATAGCGTGTTCTAAATACTGTCTTCGACACATCTTCTTTTATTACTTTTAATTGTTGATAACCTGACCGTAAATCGATCTTCAAAAAGTGTTCGGCTCCTTTCAATTGGTTAAACAGATCATCAATTCTGGGTAAAGGATATTTGTTCTTTATGGTTAGTTTATTTAATTCTCTATAGTTGATACATAATCTCATTGTTCCATCCTTCTTCTTCACAAACAACACCGGTGCTCCCCAAGGTGAAACACTAGGTTGTATGTACTTTTTGTCTAAGAGTTCCTATAATTGTACTAGCAACTCTTTTAGTTCTACTGGTGCCATTTTGTATGGTGCTTTAGAAACTGGCGCCATACCGAGTGCAAGGTCGATAACAAACTCGATCTCCCTATCAGGAGGAAGACCTGGTAAGTTATCTGGAAACACATCTGGAAATTCCCTAACTACAGGTATTTGATCTAGCTTTACTCCTTCATTTCGAGTATCTATTATATATGCCAAATAACCTGTACAACCATTCTAAGTAGTCTTTCTGCCTGAGTTATAGTAAGACATTGAGACTGCCTAGATGAATAACTACCGTTGAACACTACCTTTGACTTCGACACTGTTAATAGGTTTATCAGCCTCTGATGGCGGTCAATCATTGCATTATGATTAAAAAACCAATCCATTCCTAGGATTACATCAAATTCCTCTAGCTCTATAGGGATAAGGTTTACAAGAAATTTGTGTCCCTTAATGTCCACACTACAATCTTTATAAATGGTTTCAACAGGAATTTTCTCGTTTTTCGCAATTTTTATGCAGAATGGTATGTCTAAGTTTTCACATGGCATATTCAAATTTTTAGAAAAGCTTTTAGACACCAAAGAACAAGTAGCTCCAGAGTCAAATAACATAGATGCATTTAAAGTGTTGATAGGGATGATACCTGTTACCACGTCCTGTGAAGCAACATCATCCCTCACCGACATATTAAATGCTCTTGCGGTTGGACGACCATGACCTCCAGCTACTGCTACAGTTGGTTTATTATTTGGTGCATGGTTTCCCCCACCTCCTTGATTCTTATTTTTTGGACAATTTCTACTCATGATGATTAGGTTTCATACCTACGAATTAGATACCATTTAAACCTAAGATATTGCTACTTTGGGTATTTTTTGGATCATTATTACTTATTTTCGTTGGTATTGTGCAGGGATAAGTTGGGAGGACAAGAACAAAGGAATGAGTGCTTAAGGAGAAAAAGCTGCAGAAAATTCATGAAGCTCGCCGGGGTGCATAATTTGCACTAAGGAAACTCGCCTAGGCGCAGGCTCGCCGGGGCGCAGATGTAAAGGCTGAAAAGTGCGCCGGGGCAAGGTTCGCGGCAGAAAACTTAAAGTTTCCTTGTTCAAGTTGGATTATGGAGATATTTGGCTGGGAGATTTGGAACGCGATTAGAAGAGTATAAAAGGCTAAAAGAGGGGCATAGAGAAGATTATCTTGGACATTAACAAACCCTAACCTTGGGAGATCACAAATTAGAGAATTGAAGCGAGGCTAAGGCACGAAGAACGCAAGGCGAGATTGGAGAAGAGTAGCACTAAACTTTCAGATTCTATTCTCTTGCTTCATCTATTCTTTGTATTCAGGATGCTAGTAACTTTGTGGATGATAGTTATTTATTTATCTATGATGAAATAATTTACTGTTTAAGTCTACAATGGACCTTTTGTGTAACTGAGAATTGACATGTTTCCATATTAGTTTATTGAGACTATTTCCAGATTATTTGCTATGGTTTACGCTTAATTATGTTATTGCTTGATCACCAATTACTTGTTATTCCATATGAACTTGAGAGATGAAATATGGAATTAGAACTGATCATAGTAACGTATGTTTGTGATTTCTGCAGTAAATTGGAATTCATAATTCATGTGTAGGATAGAGGTATCTATACATCATACGTAATCTAAAAAGAACCTGAACTAAATCGTTTTCAATTATAATTCACATAGAGATATCGTGAGTTAGTTAATTAAGGTGTCTTACTTAATTCTATCAATTGTGGAGTTAAGTTAGTATGGGTATAATTCATTGAGAGATGGTTATTTTTACTATTGTGTTCTTGGTTAATAATTTGGAATAGTTGATTTAAATTAAACGGAAGTGTGTCATTCAAAGTGAAACAATAAGTGAAGTTGTAGGCTTAATTCTCCGAAAACTTGTCAAATTCCTGGATAGTGTTAGTTATAGTTTAATTGGTAGTTTTTCATAAATATCAATCAATTAAGCATTGGTTTAATAAAATTGGGATAATATAAAATTTATAATTGTTAGGATAAATTGTAGTTATTTTTTCCGTGGGAACGATATTTTACTTTCACTCTATTACTTGTTGACCACGTATACTTGCGTGTTGTGCGTATTAGATTTTACCCAATAACTCATATGACCCAACGAACCACAGTTGAAGCATTTATTTCTATTAGGACACTGAGGAGAGTAGTGTCCCTCCTGGCCACAGTTGAAACACTTATTCTTCAGACACACCCCCTTATGATTTTTGCCGCAATTGGCACAAGGGTCAATTTTATTGTTGTTCCTGTTCCTGTTGTTATTGAAATTGTTATTGTTGTTGAAATTATTCACCTTCCCCCTTCATTTTGACTCCTTTTTATCTTTATGGAATTTAATGAGATTCTCATTCTTGTTCTCGGCTATAATAGCCTTTTCAAAAATTTCAAAAAAAGTCCTCAATTGGAACACAGACAGTTTTCTACGAATCTGGGGTTTTAAACCCTCCTCGTACCTTCGGGTTTACCTAGCCTCTGTATCAAATTGATGCGAAGCAAATCTTGCTAATTCATTAAACTTAGCTGTATACTAGGATACAGTAAGTTCTACTTGGTTTTAGCTCCAGAAATCGCACCTCCATACCATCTTTTAATGATTGGGGAAAATAATTTTCAAAGAATAGTTCTTTGAATTTATTCCATGAGACTATTTCAGTTCCTGCACGATTTTTAGTAAACTCCCACCAAAAGTTTGCTTTCCCTTTTAGAAAAAGGTTGCAAAAACTATTTTCTGGCTCTCACTAATGTTGGGTATTTTCTATACGCGCTACACATAAGTGTACGTGATCAACAAGTAATATAATGATAAGTCAGATATCGTACCCACAGAGACAATAATTCCTATTTAATCTAACAAGTACCAATTTTATACCATCTCAGCTTTATTAAACTAATGATTTAAAAGATGATTATTTAACTAAATTACTACTTAAACCAATTGTAATACTAACTCAAGATTTTCACAAGTTTTAGGGAATTAAGCCTATAACTTCACTTATTATTTCACTTTAGATAATATCCTTTTCCCCAGTTTATGTAAATTACACCAGATTATTAATCAAGAACACTAAAGCAGATATATCCATCTCTCAATGTAATACATCCATACTCACTCGCATCCACAGATGATAGAATTAAGCAAGACACCCTAAATAACTAATTCACTATATCTCTATGTGAATTACAATTAAGTAAAGTTTAAAAGCAAGTTCTTATCAGATCACATATGACGCATAGATATCTCTATCCTATCCGTGAATTATAAGTTCCAACTATGCAGAAATCACAAACATATGTCACTATGGCTAGTTCCAATCCCATATGTCATCTCTCGAATTCATATGGGATAACAGATAATTGTTGATCAGGCAATTATATATGTTAAGCACGACACATAGCAAATAATCTGGACATAACATTCATAAACTGAATTTAAGTTTATTTAATCACCCATTACATAATAAGATCCATCATAGGCTTAAAAAGAAAATTAGTTCATCATGGATGAATCAAAATCCAATATCCACATCAAAGAAAACATTCTGATTACAAGATAAAAAGAAAGAGAGAAGATTAACTCTAGAATTGTATCACCGCTCTCCACTCCGATCCTGCGTTCTTCGTGTTCAATTGATGCTTCAATCCTCCGTGCTAGATCAATCCTTGAATTAGGGCTTGTAAATCTGTCTAAGTCTCTCTCTAATAGCCTCTTTTTCTGTCTCTTATATTCTACCAGCCGTAATCCATATTAACCCTTCTTTGCTCCAAACTCCTAGTCAAAGTAGCTGTTATAAAATCTGCCGTATGCCCGCCCCAGCGGCATATTTACTCTTAATAAGCCCGCCCCGGCAGCATGCCACTTTTCAAAATGCTGAATTTTGTACACCCGCCCCAGCGGGTGTTTTGGCTTGGAGATGCCCGCCCTAGCGGGGGTCTACTTTCATAGGAAAATCTGCAGGTTTTTTTCCTTTTTGTCCTGATTTCTCAACAATCCATATCCTGCAATCATTAGCACAAAACCAGGTAAAATAACACTAAAATAAATTGAAGTAAGCAAGAATCAAGCTATAACGGATATCAATTCGTTGGTATAAAACCAACTCATCAAATACCCCCAAACTTGAGACTTGCTTGTCCTCAAGCAAAACATGCATATACAAATTAATACAATGCCTACTAATGTAACTGTCAGATAGCACGAAGATAACCAATACGGCCTCAGAGAATTCACAACAGATATAAATAATAACTTCACCCATAAACATATCTGTAATTCAAACCTATATATGAACTAATCACCTGTCAACACCACTGCTGTGTGTGTGTGTGTTTAACAACAATATACTCAACTACAGTTCAAATACATCACATAATATGCGTCTTAGAATGCAATCACAATTTTACTCCAGAAATTGCGTAAACAAGGTAAAATGAATTCAACTAAACGTCAACCAAGCCGGAAGTTAATATGAGAGATTTTTTATCTTTCTTTATTTACGGGGGCATTTTGCTCGTTTTCTCGTATCTCTATTTTTCTCATGACTGTGCAATGTCTAGTTCCCTTAGGCTCTTCAATGGTACCCATGTAGCGAGCTTTCGACCAACGACTCCCAAACCGAATGGCTTTAGGGCGCTGGGTGTAAAGACTTCCCCTAGGGCGTACTTACTCAAATATCAAAGGCCACGAAACTAGACTAGTCACGGTGTTTATTCATAAGTTTCTATTTTTTTTTCTCTTTTTCATATTTTACAATTTTTTTCTTTCTTTTCTCATTTTTTCTTTTAGATAGCTCCCATATCTTCCCCAAAACTCAGGTTTTAGTCTAATCTTAGTCACTACTACCAGTTTACTGAATTTTTGTTATTACAACCTAATTTCTGTTTAAGACGACAATTATGTGACTATTTGAACTAAGTTGACTAAATTGTTGTCTATCGTGCTAACCGGTGCAAAAGTGTCAAACAGGCAATGACTCATGTAAAGGTCTGAATACACATCAACGTTCTATTTATCATCACTGTTTATGTTCTTATGTAAGTCCAGTCTCATCACTGGCTAAGGTTATTTCTTACCATTGACATACTGACTCATACAATCCTAATTAACAACTCTTTTTGGTCTTTTATGATTTTTCATTTTTTTCTCAATTTTGTTATAAGCATAAAAATTCTAACTATACTAACTATACTAAACTAAACTAGTAACTAAATGCAAGTCTTAACAATATTATAAAAATATAATGTACACCCCCAAACTAAAACAGAGCAATGTCCTCATTAATTAAAATATAAATAATTAAAGCTTCGAGGACTTCCCTGAGACATCAAATGTCCTCCTCCAGATCAGAATAAGAAGGTGGTGGATACGCAGGTAGCGGCTGTGGAGTCGGGAACTGGAATGGAGCACCCGAAGTATTCATCCTTGAAAACGCCTCAGCAAGCGCGACGTTGAACCGATTCTGCGTGTCGAACATATGGGTTTGCCGTGCTGCCAACCTGTTATCCAGTCGACGATGCTCATCCAATTGCTGCTGCAAATCTTGAGTCTGGGAGTTCGGCATTGGTGGCTCTCCCTCTGTGCCTCCTCATTCGGCTCCTCCCTAGCCATGGTCGCTGCTCTCTGTGCCTCCGCGGTGGATGGGAAGACGAAACCTAGCCCGTGGGGGTGTGGTGGTGCTACCGGCCATTTGTCAAATCGGGCAATCATTCTCGTATCGAGCAGCTGGAGAGGCTGCTATGTCAGTTCCTTGTTCGTCCACCTTACACCCTCACAGCGGCACAATCCTGTGATCAACGATGGATGTGGCAGTCCGCTCGAGAACAGTCCTCTCAGACATCGACGGATTAAAAAATTGATGATTAGGCCTTTGTCGACGTCGTAGTCCTTGAGGATAGCATACAAAAGAGAATTTTTCTCCTTGGTGATCTCACTTGTATGCGTCGAGGGTAGGAGTTTAGCACACAAGAAGGAATACCAGACTTTTCCATATTGGTTTAAGCTGGAGCTCATGATCAGTATTCCCTCTTTCTTGCCTCTGAACCACGCAGTGCCCGGTTTGTAAATATCTGTTAATATCTCATCGTAGTCAGGCCCCCTATCTATCAATTACTGATATTGACACATATTGGGCCGTTGCAAGTTGTAATAAGCACTGATAGTAGCTGGGCTAAAGTCCACCAATTTACCCCGGACGAACGCCTGGAACGGAGATATATCCTCGCGTTCGCGTAGAACTCTTTCACGACTGCCACCACGGCCGCGTTGGGCTGGTCAATGAACGTTTCCCATCCTTGCTCTTCAATCTGGAGTGCCATCTCCCCATCAGTTGCATCAGGCCTGAGGCCACGCTCGGGAGTGAGTTCTTTGATGCTAGTAATCAAACCAGTCGGCGGCGGTTTCACTTTTGAATTTTGTCCGATCAAAGGGTCTAGCCACTGTGGAAGAGGATTCCCTCTTTTGTCGCTTAGGTGCTTGTGGAGGCATGATGTTTGATTGAGCAAAATCCACTCTTTTGTTGAAGAATTTTGGTTGAGGTGTTCTGTCGAACAGTTGTGTGCAAGGCTGGTTGAGGTTGGTGATGGTTGGTTCTACAATTTCCCCCAATTCTTGTCTTTCACTCAACCAAATCAATATATACAAATCACCACAATACCAAACTTAATTGAAAACCAATACTCAATTGAAACCAATGCTCAATTTAAAAACCCCCAAACTTAGCCCCAACTATAGATTTTTGCAATTGAATACCTTGGATTAAAGTTGATTAATGATGACTAATGGGTGCATAACTTGTTAGAGGTGGTTGTTGGTTGTAATCCAATTAGAATGAGGGTCGGATTTGAGGAGATGGGGTTCGGGAGTAGTATTCGGCAGCCAAGAATGTGTTTATGTTGGAGAATGGCTGAAGTCCTATGTCGAAAAGGGTTTTAAAAAAACTTTTCTGCCGACAGCCCGCTGGGGCGGGTAAAAATGAACTGGAAGGCCCGTCGGGGCTGGGGGTATGCAGTGAATCTGGTATGGCTAGCCCGCGGGGGCGGGTGTTTTTCACCTTGAATGCCCGCCGGGGGGGGGGGGGGGTCCTATGCAGGGACTTGAGTTGGGGGCCCGCGGGGGCGGCAATGTGAATATTGAGATGCCTGCGGGGGCGGCACCTATGCAGAATTTGGGATTGGCCAGCCAGCCGGGGCCGGTATATTGACTTGGAAATTGCCGCAGGGGCGGGCGCTATGCAGAACTCTAAAAATTTGACAATTTCTTCCTTTTTTTCTGTTGCACTGCTTGAGTAGCCAGCCCTTGTGTCCTAAATGGTTTCCTCTTGAATTTATCTTGCACGTGCTTTATCCTTGCACGAACACCCTGAGAACTATTAGTACCTGCATTATTAAGACTCGATGTATACTATATTATAATTAAATATAACTACTATATATATTATAAATACACGTAAAAGATGGGTTGCCTCCCATCGAGCGCTTGATTTTCAGTCTTTTAGCCCGACTACTCCCAGTTTTAGTTCGGTTCGGCCAGGTCGACCGCGGTTGCTTGGCGATCAACGTCTCCGCCCCACTAGTGCTTGAGGCGTTGGTCGTTCACTTTAAATGGTTCTGTCGGATCCTGTCCATAGAGCTTAACGGCGCCATGTGGAAATACATTCTTTATAGTAAATGGCCCCGACCACCTGGACTTCAATTTTTCAGAAAAAAGTTTCAAACCGCGAGTTGAATAGCAATACCAATTGCCCCGGTTCGAACTTTCTATCCAGTATCTTCTGATCGTGCCACTTCTTGACCTTCTCCTTGTACAACTTCAAATATTTGTAAGCCTGTAGGCGAAATTCGTCTAATTTGTTGATTTGCAACAACCTTTTCCCCCATGCTATTGATAAATCGAAGTTCAATTTCCTGATAGCCCAATATAATTTATGCTCAAGTTCTACCGGAAGGTGACACGCCTTCTTGTAAATTAACTGATAGGGAGACATGCCTATCGGAGTCTTGTAGGCAGTCCGATATGCCCATAGAGCGTCGTCTAATTTCAACGACCAATCTATTAGATTCGGATTGTAACTTTTTCCAGAATTCGCTTTATCTCCTGATTAGACACTTCTTCTCGCCACTCGTGTGAGGGTGATAGGTTGTGGCGATTCGGTGTTTGACCCCATACTTCGTCAAGAGAGCGGTGAAGTATTTATTACAGAAATGGCTCCCTTTGTCACTAATTATTGCCCTTGGGGTATCGAAACGGGTGAAAATATTCTTTTGTAAGAACTTCAAAACCACCTTCGCATCATTTGTCGGTAATGCGACTGCCTCCACCCATTTTGATATGTAGTCCACGGCCAATAAGATGTACAAGTTACTGAATGAGGATGGAAAGGGTCCCATGAAGTCGATTCCCCATACATCAAAAATTTCAACTTCCAGTATCATGTTTAGGGGCATCTCATTCCATTTTGAGATATTTCCCACTCTTTGAGATCGGTCGCAGTTTTTCACGCACTGATGTGCGTCTCTGAATAATGTGGACCAGAAGAAACCTGCTTGAAGGACTTTCGTGGCAGTTCACTCACTCCTATAGTGTCCCCCGTATACTGAAGCGTGGCATGCCTATAGGATGCTTTCAACTTCACTTTTCGGTATACATCGCCGGATCATTCTATCAGCACACTAGCAGAACAACTATGGTTCGTCCCACATGTACCACTTTACCTCATGTAGAAATTTCCTATTTTGGTGGCGAGTAAAGTCTGGTGGGAGGATGTTGCTGACCAGATAATTAGCGAAATCCGCGTACCATGGAAACTCGTCGTGGATCAAAAATAATTGTTCATCTGGAAACGACTCATTGATCACTACTTTGTCGGACTCATTCAGATTCGGGTTTTCCAGTCATGAAAGATGATCAACCACCTTATTTTCTGTCCCTTCCTATCCTTAATCTCTAAGTTAAATTCTTAAAGGAGAAGAACCTAGCGAACAAGCCTCGGCTTTGCATGTAAGAGCTCGAATTTTCAGATATTATTAAATAAGGATTTAATAAATAAAATTCTTAAACTGTGAGATGGGTTCGAATAATAAATATATATATACGTTATTAAAGGGAGATGGAAATCATTATATCTTTAAATGAATATTTGAAGAAATTGTTTTGGGAACAATTTATAGAAAAGAAAGAGATATGATTTTTCTAATAAAGGATATTAAAATAGTTTCTAATGTTGAATTATTTTAATAAAAGAGGGAATGTTATTTTTGAATAATAATATTACCTTATATATTTTTTTGTATGAGGTAATAGGTATGATTAATTAATATGGTAAATATATTAAAACGTATTTGCTATATGTAATTAAATTGATGGAAACAATTTATTATAATAGAAAATAAACTTATTATCTATTTTCTATATATAATATATGTACATGTGTCGTACATATAGTTATTTGATATTATATTAAGAATAATATCATGAGACAATAAGTAAATTATTTTCTAATAACGAATGTGCTTATTTGGAGAAAACATAATATTTTATGATATGGCTAAATACATAATTTTAAATGTATTTTCAAGGGAGTTTGATTAATGAAAGGAAACTAAGTTATTTTAATATATTAAATAACTTAAGTTATTATTTGATCGTGAATATTATTATTGGAATAATTAATAGAGTATATATTAATTATTATAAGCGTAAAGGTTATACTTATTATAAGTATAATTAATTGAAGTAATTTAACATTTTAATAGCTTGAGTTATTATATTTTCGTAAAGGTTATATATAATATTTGAATATTCGATTTGTAAACTATTTATATGTGGACCTTGGATTTAATAGTTCTAATTTAATTGAACAGGTTATAAGTAGTAATGTGGTGAGAAATGAGTAAGTGATGAGAATAATAATAAGCTTGAGATTAAGCTTGTGAGAGATGCCTTGTGTGGCACAATAATAGATTCAGTAATGAATTGACTAATTTAATGATGGAGGAATTATTAATTAAACAATTAATCTAAATTAATTGTTAATTGTTATTATGATAGTTTGTTAAATTATTATGGCTAGTGATAGTATAATAATAAGGAAATCGATTATAAGTATAATCGGATTTGTGATGAGATAAATTGTCTTATAATATTAATTATTGTTATAAACAATATACTATTATCAAGTAATTATTTGATAATATGATTAATGAGTAAATGATTTATAAATATAAAAAGATTTATATTTATTTAACGTGATAATAAATCATATAAAGTGTTAATCAATTAGCGTGGGAATTATAATTCCATGGATTAATGAGAAATGGATTAATTAATATTATTATTAATTAATTGATAAGATAAGTAATTTATTAATTTCTATGTGCAACCATGCGATATTAAAGTATAACGTATGATAGTTAACTATATGTTATGCGAAGTATAAAGTGCAATGCGACTATGTTATATATGAATATAAACTATATAGTAAAGTTATTGAGTTGTAATAGGTACATGAAATGTGGGTGTGACAATGTGTATATTAAGTATACAATAAAATAATATATCATAGATATATTGTAAACAATTATTGAATTTACTAATAGAGGAGACAATACACTGTGATGGTACCCGAAAGAATTATATCCGGTGGGATGAACTGTTGTGATAATGAATAATACCCAATAGATTTACATTCGGTATTAGTAAAATGTACATGGATTATATGTTATCATATGTGTAACCCAAATTGATACGTTGTATTGTTGGTTAACTAATTAAAATGACATTGGGACTTATATGTATACATAATGTGTACATATATTTTATAACTTAAGTGTTTGTATATGCTACACTTAATTTATGCTAGTTGCTGAGATATATTGGAGTCACCCCCCCCCTCAAATCCCTCTTCACGTGAACAAGCACATGGCTACTCTACTCCTTTTCTTGAAAGTCAGCAACCTTAGCTAGTAATGATCATGGGAGGAGTGGAGATCATGATGAGATTTACCAACTCTCACCTACCATTCCTTAACCATTATACAATCATGCTATACATTGGTTTGAAATGGGGGATAAGAGTATTGTCTGTATATTCATTCTTCTATAAATAAGACCCTCATCTTCCTCATTGCAATTGCTGAGAATTCTATCTAGAAAAGTTAGTGTGGGTATATCATGATAGTGTAGAATCCATTTAGCAAGAAAGTCAATTGTTTAACAGAGGTATAACTTCCTCACCATGTTCTTCATTTTCTATAATTTTCTAAGTTCTTGATTCTTGAATTGATCATGAATTGATTAATTAAGTTGATTGTGAAATGTTATTAGTTGCTATGTTAGCTTACTAGTATGTTAGAACTAGTTTTATGGCTGGAACATGAACGAAGTTCGTAATTAATTTGTGAGTTGGGTTGCAGTCTGCCGAGCAGAAAGCTGCTCTGTTTCTGGCCGACCAACTGCGTAGCTGCGCCAGTTTTGTACTGGCCAGCAGCGCAGCTGCGCCGGTACCAGATGTTTTGTTGGCCAAGGCCCTGCGCAGCTGCGCCAGTTTTGAACTGGGGCTCTGCGCAGCTGCGCCGGTTCCAGATTCTGGAATTTCGTTTTCTGTTGCAGGTTCTGTTATGTACTAGCTTATGGCATGTTATTAGGCAAGTATAGGAACATGATTAAAATACATACATGAGTGCAATAACGTAGTGTGAACAAGTATAACTATGTGAGTACACTCAATTGAAGAAAGGATTTAAAGTTTACAAAATGAACTTAGAATTTTTAAAGTAAACTTGTCGTGAGCATATATGTTCCATTGTATATTCTGAGTTTTGTGAGCATGACTGTATGGTTTTTTTTGACATAAAATGTATGTTCAAGGTGTTGAACACACTAGCATACGTGATTGATAAATTCAAGTGATTTCAAAGGTGAAACTTAAGGACTTTTTGAAGTGAACTTGACCAAGATTTAGGTCTTGTAATTTCTGACCGTTTGAATACATTTATGTGGTTTAGCTAAGTGTTCAAGAGAAAGTGAGTTATGATTTCAAGACACTTTGGTTATACTAAATGACCTTTGTGGACTTCGTGTACTTTTCAATAAAAATTTAGAGTTTGAAGACTAATATCATCAAACACCGTGCGAGTTACGTTCTAAGCATGCAAGCATGAAGATTAGGAGTCCATTATGCCTATAGACATATTGACATGAACATCATTTGTTTATACATGGATTTTTGCATATGCACGCTTATTCATAGAAAATGAATTTCTAAAGCATAGACTATGTGATTAAAGTGTACATGAGTAGTATACGCACGAGCATGCTTACTACATATTGTTAAGCCTCTTTATGTAGTAATATGACATTAGTGGTTTACCCTTGAGGCATGAACTTAATTTACTTAAGGTATATGAAAGTCCGGCATGAATGCCATATGATTTTGACTTATAATGAGCATGCTAGGTTTTAAAACTTGAGTTAATGCCCTTATATACATGTATACATGATGAACATAGTAGCCTTGCATGACTAGTTAAGTATGACAAGGATTTTGAAAGGTGAAACTTAGAAAAGTTTGAATGTAATGGTTTCGATAAGATTTGAGAAACGTAAGAGCAATATGGATTATAGATTTATGAGTTTGCAATATGTGTCGAACACTTAAATAGTTAAGTGGTTAATATTGATATTGAGTATGGTTAAGATATCACTATACGTACCTAACGATACTAAGCGTATGATATGAAAGTGAAACAAGGTTCTAAGAAACAAATTAGACAACAATGTAACCTTTATTATTACATTGAGAATGTGTGGATGCATATAACTGATGAGTGTGATCTCTATGATTAATATAACTGTGTAGGATTACACAAAGTGCAGAGATTCTTAAGCAGTTAAGTCGTAGTTGTTAAACTACGAATCAGGCAAGTCTTTCAGTTCCTATTTGATATATGAATTCAATAACTGTTAGTTGAATTATATTATGCTGTGATAATGTGAACTTATATATGAACTGTATATGAGATATAAATGAGATTGAAAGTTGATCTTTGATGATATACTTGTTATGTGAAAAGTAACATGCGTAGTAAATATAAACTGTTTATAAATGCATGAACTGAGTATGATGTTATATGCTATGTGATGCATGAGGACTGTTAGAATTGCTGAGCTGTCGAGCTCACTCTTGCAAATAACCACTTTTGCAGGTTAAGGATTCACGGTAAAGATTTCGTGCTTCTTGATTGATAAAGATAGATAGTATCGCATTGAAGAATATTACTTAGATTATTGTCTGGACCATGTTTAGATTCTAGATGATGTACTCGATAGTTGTTTACACTGTTTAATACTTGTTGTATTGTAAGAATGTATTAATTAATACATAGAGGATATCAAGTTGAGTTGTAAATGTTTATACGATAACTCAGATAAGAAGGAATCATATTATATAGTTGATTCAAGATTTGTAATCGGTATCAAAGTTATGGAATCAATAAAAAGATTTTTATTCAAAGGATATTGAAAAGTTTAAATTATTCCGTATTTTAGTAATATCGAATATGATGTAAAGACGAGATCTTGGATATGAATAGAATTTATATTCTAAATTGTAATAAACAAAGTTGTATTCTTTTACTAATGATAAAAGATATAATAATTTGGCGATAATAGTATCGTGACTGCACCGAATTCGAGATTTCGAAGGAACGTGGATTCGGGTTTTCCAGTCATGAAAGATGATCAGCCACCTTATTTTGTGTCCCTTCCTATCCTTAATCTCTAAGTTAAATTCTTAAAGGAGAAGAACCTAGCGAACAAGCCTCGGCTTTGCATCCTTCTTTTCCACTAGATATCGGATAGCCAAATGATCTGTGTAAACCACCACCTTCGTTCCTAACAGGTACGAGCAAACTTGTCAAATGCATACACAACTGTAAGTACTTCTTTTTCAGTGGTTGTGTAGTTCAACTGTGCATCTGTCAGTGTCTTGCTCGCATAATATATGGCGTGGAAGATCTTTTTCCGACGTTGTCCAAGCACTGGTTCTACTGCATAGTCGCTGGCATCACACATGAGCTCGAACAACTTTGTCCAATTCGGTGCTATGATTACTGGGGCAGTGGTTAACTTTTTCTTTAATTGTTCAAACGCCACTCGACAATCTTCATAAAACTTGAATGGAACATCCTTTTCTAACAGACTGCAGAGTGGTTTTGTGATTTTTGAGAAGTTCTTGATAAATCTTCTGTAGAATCCAGCGTACCCGAGAAAACTCCGAATACCCTTTACTGATGTCGGCGGTGGCAGATTTTCAATTATTTCCAGTTTAGCTCGGTCAACTTCCAAACCCTTCCCAGACACTTTATGTCCAAGAATAATCCCTTCTTGGACCATAAAGTGACATTTCACCTAGTTGAGCACTAGGTTCGTCTTCACACACCTTTTCAATACCAATACTAAGTTCTCAAGGCACCTATCAAACGATTCCCCAAATACTAAAAAATCATCCATAAATATCTCGACGCTACGCTCCACCATGTCTGAGAAGATTGCCATCATACATCGCTAAAATGTCTCTGGTGCGTTACACTGTCCGAATGACATCCTTCTGAAGGCAAAGGTGCCATAGGGGCATGTGAACGTCGTCTTCTCTTGATCCTCTGGTGCGATGACGATCAGGTTATACCCGGAATATCCATTTAACAGGCAGTAGTACTCGTGTCCAGCCAGTCTGTCCAACATCTGATCAATGAAAGGCATGGGGAAATGATCCTTTCTAGTTTCCTTATTCAGCCTTCTGTAATCCATGCAGACCCTCCAGCCGGTTACTGTTCTTGTCAGTATCAATTCATTGTTCTCGTTCTGCACTATTGTTATTCCACCTTTCTTCGGGACACATTGGATCGGGCTCACCCATGCACTGTCAGAAATCGGGTAGATGATTCCAGCATCCAGCCATTTCAGGATCTCCTTCTTTACTACCTCTTTCATTATTGGGTTGAGCCGCCTCTGTTATTCCACTGTTGGCTTGCTATCCTCTTCCATCAGAATCTTGTGCATACAGAATGACGGGCTGATTCCTTTGATGTCGACGATAGTCCATCCAATTATAGATTTTTATTCCCTTCAGAACTCTTAATAGCTTACTTTCCTACAGTTCGTTAAGTGCAAATGCAATAATAACAGGTAAAGTATTTGAATTACCCAAATAAGCGTACCTGATATGATTTGGTAAGGGTTTGAGTTCTAGGTTAGGTGGTTCATCGAGAGATAGCTTCATCTTTGCTGATGAAGTTCTGGCTGCTTCTAATGGCTTAAATGGTAATTTAAACCTAGTTACTCTCGGATGAGCCTCCAACAGTTGCAAGTACTCCTTTATCTCTGAATCCTCTTCATCGTAGTCTCCCATCAAAGAAGATTCTAGTGGGTCGGTGCTCAATATCTGATGTTGCTCATCACCCACCACTGTGTCAATAATATCCACCCGGTAGCACTCCTCATCCTCCTTAGGGAAATTCATGGCCTTGAACACGTTGAAGGTGACCTCTTGATCTTGCACCCTCATGGTCAACTCTCCCTTTTTGAACATCAATGAGAGTTCTGCCAGTAGCCAAAAATAGTCTCCCAAGGATTATTGGAATATCCTTATCTTCTTCGTAGTCAAGAATGATGAAGTCTGCTGGGAAGATGAATCTATCCATTTTTTACCAACACATCCTTGACAATTCCTCTTGGATAAGTTATTGATCTATCGGCTAACTGTAGAGAGATGTTGGTCGATTTAGGTGCTGGTAACCCTAACTGAGTATAAATTGACAAGAGCATGAGGTTTATACTGGCTCCTAAATCACATAGGCATTTGTTGAAGGCCAAGTTCCCTATCGTACATGCAATGGTGAAACTACCCGGATCCTTCAACTTTGGTGGAAGCTTCTTTTGAAGAATCACACTACATTCCTCTGTTAGTGCCACAATTTTGAAGTCTTCTAATTTCTTTTTCTTCGACAAAATATCCTTCATAAACTTGGCATAACTGGGCATATGCTCTAATGCCTCCGTGAAAGGTATGTTTATATGTAGCTTCTTGAACACTTCCAAAAACTTAGTGAACCGTTACTCTAATTTCTGCTTACGAATCCGTTGTTGAAATGGCGGTGGAGGATAAACTACCTATGTTACCACTTGTTCCTTGTCTGCAGATTTTTCACCTGCTTTTCCTTCCACTATCTGTTCCATACTAGTCTTAACTTGCTCTTTGGTTACTGGCTTCTCCTTCTCCTGCTGCACTAATTGTTTCCCACTTCGAAGTGTAACAGCTTGACATTGCTTGTGTCCTCCCTTCAGATTCTTTTCTGTGTCACTTGGCAACGCTCCTTGGGGTCGACTATTTAGTGCACTCAAAATCTGTCCAATCTAATTTTCAAGATTCTTAATTGCTGTCGGATGAGTTTTCATAGCTACTTCATTGCTTGTTATGTAGTTTGCCAATACCTCTTCCAAATTTAGCATTTTCTCTTGCTGTGGAGCTGCCTGTTGATTCTGATTCTGAAACCCCGGCGGTTATGCTTGTCGTGGAGCCTGCTGCTGGTTCTGATTCTGATTATTGCTCCATGAAAAGTTTGGATGGTTTCTATTCCTCTGATTGTATGTATTCTGGTATGTGTTGGCTGGCCTGTTGTAGTTAGCCACATATTGAACCGAAGCTGGGTTGATTGCACACTGTTCTGTCAGATGTTCACCTGCACAAAGTTCACATATGATTGCTACACGCTGCACGTTTCCCATCGATATGGTGTCTATCTTCTTCGATAATGCTGCTAGTTATGCCGATATGGCTGTCATAGAATCCACTTGAAAAACACCTGTTGCTGCGGGTTGAGTCAATCTCTCAGTCGGCCACTGATAGCTATGTAAAACCATTGTGTCTATCAATGCCCATGCCTCCTCAAATTTCTTCAACATAAAAGCTCCACCTGAGGCTGCATCGATGCTAGTCTTTATATGACTCGATACCCCATTGTAAAAATTATTAAGCTGCATCCATTGTGGGAATCCGTGATGTGGGCACTTTCTCAACAGCTCCTTGTATCTTTCCCATGCTTCATAAATTGGCTCCCCTTGCATCTGTGCAAATGAAGATATTTTCGTTCTCATCTTACGTGTCTTCGACGGAGGGAAGAACTTAGTTAAGAATTTCTGTGCCAGATCATTCCATATAGTGATTGAACTCGGTGGTTGGGCATGGAGCCAACCCTTCGCCTTACCTCTGAGTGTGAACGGGAATAACCTCAATCTGATTGCATCGTCAGACACCCCGTTACACTTGAAGGAGTCGCAGATTTCTAGGAAACTGAAGATGTGTGCATTCGGGTCGTCATTTGGAAGACCCCCAAACTGGCAACTATTCTGCACCATCTATATCGTCCCAGGATTAATCTCAAAATTGTTTACATTGATTGCCGGCCTGGATATACTCGAATGAATTTCTGAAATCTTTGGTGTAGCATAATCCGTCAGTGGTTTGTCTTCCTGTTCAGCCATGTTTGTTCTGGGTGTTTCAAATTCTACTCGATTCTTTGCAATCCACTTAGTTAATTTCTGAAAATGTTTGTCGATGTCGTCCTCGAACGGCAACAAATCTGGCTTCTTCGATCTAGTTTGCATGCACTACTCGAATATACCTGAAATAACCAAACAAACAAAAATAAGAATAATATATATATATATATATATAAATGTTTAACTAAAACTGATCTAATTAAACTGATATTGTAAGTAATAAATGCAATTACTGTCCCCAGTAACAGTGCCAAAAACTTGTTAGGTATTTTTATACGCGCTACACGCAAGTGTACGTGATCAACAAGTAATATAATGATAAGTCAGATATCGTACCCACAGAGACAATAATTCCTTTTTAATCTAACAAGTACCAATTTTATACTATCTCAGCTTTATTAAACTAATAATTTAAAAGATGATTATTTAACTAAATTACTACTTAAACCAATTGTAATACTAACTCAATATTTCCACAAGTTTTAGAGAATTAAGCCTATAACTTCGCTTATTATTTCACTTCAGATAATATCCTTTTTCCCAGTTTATGCCAATTACACCAGATTATTAATCAAGAACACTAAAGCAGATATACCCATGTCTCAATGCAATACATCCATACTCACTCGCATCCACAGATGATAGAATTAAGTAAGACACCCTAAATAACTAATTCACTATATCTCTATGTGAATTACAATTAAGTAAGGTTTAAAAGCAAGTTCTTATCAGATTACATACGACGCATAGATATCTCAATTCTATCTGTGAATTATGAGTTCTAACTACGTAGAAATCACAAATATATGTCACTATGGCTAGTTCCAATCCCATATGTCATCTCTCAAATTCATATGGGATAACAGATAATTATTGATCAGGCAATTATATATGTTAAGCACGACACATAGCAAATAATCTGGACATAACATTCATAAATTGAATTTAAGTTTATTTAATCATCCATTACATAATAAGATCCATCATAGGCTTAAAAAGAAAATTAGTTCATCATGGATGAATCAAAATCCAATATCCACATCAAAGAAAACATTCTGATTACAAGATAAAAAGAAAGAGAGAAGATAAACTCTAGAATTGTATCACCGCTCTCCACTCCGATCCTGCATTCTTCGTGTTCAATTGATGCTTCAATCCTCTGTGCTAGATCAATCCTTGAATTAGGGCTTGTAAATCTGTCTAAGTCTCTCTCTAATAGCCTCTTTTTCTGTCTTTTATAGTCTCCCAGCCGCAATCTATATTAACCCTTCTTTGATCCAAACTCCTAGTCAAAGTAGGAAAACTGTTATAAAATCTACCGTATGCCCGCCCCAGCGGCATATTTACTCTTAATAAGCCCGCCCTGACGGCATGCCACTTTTCAAAATTCTGATTTCGTACACTTGCCCCAGCGGGTGTTTTGGCTTAGAGATGCCCGCCCCAGCGGGGGTCCACTTTCATAGAAAATCTGCAGTTTTTTCCCTTTTTGTCCTGATTTCTCAACAATCCATATCCTGCAATCATTAGCACAAAACCAGGTAAAATGACACTAAAATAACTTGAAGTAAGCAAGAATCAAGCTATAACGGATATCAATTAGTTGGTATAAAACCAACTCATTAACTAACATTGGTCACTAGAAAGAATTTTTCTATCTCTGTGATCTAAATTTGGGCCTCAACAGGTTCTCCGGTACCCTTAAACTCAGATGGACCTACTAATTTAAAGTCTTTAAATAGTGTATTTTGATTGGATGGCCTATTTTGTACAGCTCCTAACAATATGTCTACTAAACTTTGGGTAGGATCATTATCAATCTCTGATTGAGGTCTCCTTCTCGGTGGCATATCTCTATAATCAAAATAAAGCTAAGTATAAATACAAATATAATTATACACATAGTAAGAATCTGATATTTCAAAAAGAACTTGTATATAACATAAACTGTAGGTTATATATCCGACTAGTGGTTTATATACTACCACTAGCTATCACAACACAATTTGCTCTCTAGTAGTAACTGAGCACTTAGATTCCTATACTATAATTTAGAAATTTCCAGTTTCTTTATAAGAGTCCTGGATCATGTGGCATACCACTAATCGATCTATAAGAAAGGGAATCTTTTTATTCTCTACTGGATATTTGATCACTCGACGCTGCAAACCGTCGAACGAACCTCGAGCTCCTTGAACGAACCTAGTTAACCTTAAATGTGCCTCATGTCTTCCTATCTGAGCATTATGCAAAAACATTCTCAGTCGGGTTGTGTTTCCCCTTTCATGCTCCAGCATTCCCTTAACCATATGTGCCCTAAATTCAGCATTCACAATGTTGACTTCAGGCTGCTGAACCACTGCTGCGAGTGCCTCTTCATGTTCTTCTATTCTCATTAACTGCCATGCTATAGGATCTTCACCCTCTTCAGCATCTAATATTTCTTGGTTATGCAGTAGCTCCTCTTCCACAGGATCACTATCTTACTCTGCCACTATCTGGGGTGGATTGATGACTACTGGCATATCCTCTGCATCAAAGTTGACCATTTCTACAAAAGAAATTACTTTCATTACTTGATTATATTTTAAGAAACTCTACACAAAATATAAAGCTTTTCATGTTAATTTATGTTTAATTAAATATTTTTACGGACTTAAAGACTATATCTTAAGATACTTCTTCCTTAGAGCTATAGCCTAAAGCTCTGATACCAACTTGTGACACCCCCAAATCTATACACCGGTGGTATCCGATCTGGTGTTCACGACTATTCAATTAAGGTGACACCTCTGAAAATATACACCCATGGTATCTGATTTGGAGTTCACTTCTAACTGATTTAACTATAAATATTCGACATGATATAATTCCTGTCTATCCAAGGTTCACAGTATCCCATAACAAATAATAATTCTCGTCAGAACTATTGCTGTGTTTGGTTACCCACACTTGGATGTATAGACTATATCTTATGAGTATCCCTTTCATATCAGTAGTTCATATCCATCCGAAATCCAGAGTATCAGCAATAACATGATCGTTCTATATTGCCAATACCATCACTCAGATGTATATTCCCTAAGGATATTAGTTCAACATTATCAATAAATCATCTAAGAATGTAAAAGTACAAGAATGCGGAAACAAAATATAATAATATATATTTCATATAATAAGTTCGGTTACATGTTTCTCAACATTGAGTTCTTATTACAACAAAAGTCTTATAAGACTTACATTTATGAAAGACAATAATATAAAGCTAATCTAAGCATGACCTTTTTCCAATACGTGTTCCAGAAGTGTTGGGGTTACCATCTAAAACTACAAAGGAAATAATTTGCAAAAATGAGTTATGACATGCTCAGCAAGTTTATATAAACACAATGTTTGACTTGAAGAAACGATAGTTCAACAATTTTATTTCACTGAGTGTTAATGACCATTTCTAGAATTTTTATATCAACTATTTATGTCAGTCACAAAGACTTAGAAATCTGCGTATTCGGATATGAGATAGGGGATCAGCCTATTCAATATCCTAGGAGTATGCATATCATCCTACCTATAGTGCTAATTTGTAGAAACAATTTAAGACTCAATTTTAGGGTAAATTCAACTCAATATACGATGTCTTACCAAAGCAATTGGTTCGACTTAACAATTTATGCTTGATAAACAATAGTTCAATATCATATGAATAAGTAAATCATTTCTTAAGTTATGCTAAAACAAATAGCAATAACTTCATAATAAATGGGTAACAACTTGGTTCGATATAATATATATCGAAAAGCATACAAGTAGGGTTCAAGAACTTGCGTAATAAAAAAGTAAAGTTCGGATACTTGCGTGTGCGAAGAACGTCTATTTATCGTTACTCGAAGGGTGTAAGATACCTAAATACGTTAAACATATTTATATAGATCATTAGTATTGATAACAATACTTAACTACTCAAACTATATATGTTCGGTCTTTGTTTAATATGATTTCGGTGTCCTAAACCTTACCGAATATTTATCAAGTTAATATTTCGGTTAAACTTTAGTTATAAGCTTTATTATATTTTTAGATAATTTATTTATCATTTATAATAATTTCTGGAAGCTTATAATAATTTTTAAGTATTTAATTGTCCACTAGAATAGTTTTTAAGTCATTAATTTTATACTTAGATAATTATTAATTACTTAGTATAATTGTTAAAACCTTAGTATTATTTTTAAATAATTTATAATCATTTAATATGAGTTTTAGAACAATTAAATCATTTTTAAATAATAAATTATTATTTATAAATAATTTATTTATTTATTAATTATAAAAATAATTATGGAATTTATGTCAAAATATTAAAAGTTAATTTTTATAACTTAAAATAATTTTTAAAACTTAATTTATAATTATTTTAATTATTTAATTTATTTTAATTAATTTTACCATTGTCTGTTGCTATAGGTCTTTAGCGACAGGAAGCGTCGCCATTGCTATTCTTCGGCCTGAAGAACATCTTGGTCAAGGTCGAGTGGTCAGTTTGACCAAGCTGGATCTTTAAGCTTGTTATGATTCTAGGTTTCTAAGTGTTTAATGGTGTAGTGTTTATGTAATACTACAACATGATACTAAGTTTGGACTCCAATCATAACATATCAGAAAGTTATTAAGGCTCAAAGTAGCTGTCAGAGCTGTTCTTGGGTTTCTAGGTAACCCAGAACAGTGGTCAACGTTGGTTAATGACTTTGTGGTTCTAATATATTTCATTCTGTGTATTAGATGTGTGTTTTGATTGTTGCAGCGTGTAGTCTATATGTCATAGTACAACGAGATAGCACTGGCATTGGATCGAGTAACATCCTAAAGTAAGGATCTAAGTCGGTCAAAGTCTTGTCAGAGGCTATTCTTGGTGTTCTTCATTTTCTGGGTTTCCCAGAAAATAAAACCGTGAATGGTCAATGAATGTTGACCATTAATTCTAGTCATCCTATGCATTTATCATGTGTTAAAGTGTATCACACTTGTAGTATACATGTAAGGGTATAATAACATAACACTTAGCTAGCTTAACAACATATAGAGGGAAAAATACAAGCCGGTCAAACTGTCTTGCTCAACTGTTCTTGAGATTTCTGGGTAACCCAGAAATCAGTACTTTGTGATCGGTCAAGGACCTTTGACCATTATATCTTTCATTCTGTTAATTCAATGAACCTAATTCTTATTCTAGCTTACTAAGCTCATGTAATACTACAACTAGCATACAATTAACATACCTAAACATTAACATATGAAGATCTACGGGCTCTGACATTAGGCTGTCAGGACTATTTTGACAAAATTTTTAGATTTTTTAAAACACCTTTTTGATGCATCTAGATGTTATGAAAACATGATCTATCAACCCAGAACACTTACTAACATGTTATTACACATAATTAAACAATAAAATAACATACCTAACAAAGCATCAAAGATCTAAAGTAAAATTAGGGTTTATACCTTTCTTGAGCAAAATTTGATATCTAAGCTTTGATTCTGATCTTGTTATTGCTAGGGCTTCTTATGGCAGGTAATATGAGTGCTTAGGTTGAGGGAATTCGTGGGTTTGGCCAGATATGAGGCTACTATTTATAGAATTATTAAGTTAGGGTTTTTAGGTCATTTTTACATCTTTGCCTCCAAAAATATCTTTGCTTGTGAACTTGTGCTGGTATGACAGGCTGTTTAGTGGCCAGATGAGATAGGATTGCTTGGTGTGGTGGTGGGACATGCTTGTGAGCAACTTCACTTTGATTAGTAAGCTAATCTTGCTCTAATTCACCTTTAATTGTGATTAGTGTTTTAATTTTTGTGTTTAGGATAACTTAATGAAGTTATTAACGCCTAATTTAAGTTTAATTAACACAATTAGTGTTTAGGATAACCTAATTAGGGTCAGTACTTCTAATTAGTGTTAGGGTTTGAATTTAGGGTTAGGATTTTGAATTTAGGATTAGGCTTTCCTAATTTAGCATTAGGGTTTCTTAATTTAGTTGTCACATAATCTAGACGAAGCATGACAAAGCATTTTGTCAGTGTAAGCATGACAAATCGGCTTGATAAAATAATATACCGAAAAGTCTAAATACGGAATAAAATTTTTAAACACGACGTGTCAAACAACACTTTTTTCGGAGAAAAATAATTTTGACCGAAGACTTCAATAGAGTATATAATAACACAATACACATTCAGAATGGAGAGATTTTATTGATAAACGAAGAATTTACATAATTAGGTCTTTTTAGGGTTTTGGGATTTTACATTAGATATGTTTCAAATGTTCTGAGAGCATACAGTTTTATAAATTATAAATTGTTGTAGATCCAGATTGACTTTTGGGTTTATGTTTCTGTCATTTTATTTGCTGCATCTACAGTCATTTTCAATTGTATGAGCTTTAACTCCAATTTTGAGTTAAAATGACTACTTGAACTGAATACACATAGTTACCAAACACAAGAATGCACCATGAAACTTAAAAATATTATAACCAAAACCAATTTCAACCAAAATGTAGCAAGAAGACACAACCGAGAAGCATATACGAACCGTACTACACATTTTAAATGATTTTGATTTCCAAATGTAGCAACTACGTGCGGTATTATCCATCTCACCCAAACATAAAATTGGTACAGAACTGCATCAGAATAAGTTCCCACTGAGAAGATTACACAAAAATATTGAAAGATCTGCTGAACAATATCAAGTGCTGATTTAGTATTTTCTTCTGCAATGTCCTTGCACAGTTGTCTAGTTGCCCAAAAAATTTGAGTTGCCCAGGTCCCTGCATGATAGAATCATGATATGACATATTAGGCTTATGAGCATCACAAAGCAAAAGTGAACTAATAAAGCAAAAGAAGCAACCAACAAAAAAAAAATAGAAAAACAAAATAAGACTTTTAAATACTAAACAGCAGCTTGGTTAGCCAAACCATGATCCCAAAAATCTTGCAACTGAAAGAAAATACAGAACTGTGCAATTTCCAATTTATAAACAACGATAACACTCCCATATTGGAAATCCATTCAAATTGTGGGCTCACAAATGTTATTTCATTATTTTCAATTGCAATATGAAACCATTCACTAAAACTTTACACATGAGACATAACACTAATTGTATATCATAGCACGTAATTTTATTTTTTTGTTGTGGTTGTGTTCTTCCACAACAAAAATAAGTTATTCTATGGAGCAGCTAGTTAGCTCATTAAGAACTTAATAGTGGTTACTGCCTTGCTGTTGTTCCAAACCAGGACAGTAGGTACTATAGAAAGTTGGTGAAACTCACTTGTGAAATATGGGTTCCAAGGCAAATGGTGAAAAAGTTGATACATGCATATTGCAAACAAATAAAACAAAACAAATTATATTTCCAAATTGTTCACGTTCAACCCCTCTGCACTGAAGTCTGCCTTCTCCATTTCTATTTCCAAATGGTATATGTAGTCTAAATTCATTTCTGCATTATCCCCACAACTCCCTATTTTATGGTCCATGTTATCCATTTTTAATAAACCTGAAAATAATGTATGTAAGCATAACCAATTTAATACTGAGCAAAATGTAGACTTCTATTTGAACACGTATGGAAAACCTAAAAATTAAAAATTAAAAAAAGAAAAGAAGAACAAAAATGGGAACTTATGAATAATAACCGTTCCATATATGAGCAAAAAAAATAAATATAATGCTTACAGGCAAATTTAAAAAAATAAACACCAATTTCATGTTCAAGAACAGATTGTGTATCTTTTTGATCATCCAAAAGCCACAAAGGAAAAACAATTAGAATCAAAAAAATATAATAGCAAAACTATAATCCAATCTTACAAAAAATAGAATATAACACATGGGTTACAAACATCCATTGCCCTTTCCATATTACATATCAATAATCCCCCACCCTTGTTCCCCTCTGCCCCAATCTTCTTTCCTCAAGGCCCTAATATATTTAAACAGATGCAAGGACACGAAAAGGAGAAGAAGAACATATCAGTGACCCCAAAATTAAAACAAGGAAATAACTAATGGAAGTAAATAGAAAAATCACCTAGAAAAAGATAAGGTCCTTTAAACAGCTTATGTATTGTAGCCTACCCCAATAACTGGTACGCAAGGTTTAAGTATATGTTATCTAAAACTAACATGTCAGAATCAGGCATAGTGTAATTCCTCTCACATAGTACCATATCATTCACCAAGTATAATAAGAATTTTGTCACCCAAACCTAAAACTTCTTTGTAACAAATTGAAAGTTGAGAAACTACAAAGGTATCTATAGTTTCCAGCTTGCCCTTTCCATATTACATATCAATAATCCCCCACCCTATTACATATCAATAATCCCCCACCATCAAATTCATAAACAAAAGATGGGGCATAGAGGGTTTTACCTTACTTACATACTACATTTATTAACGTCTAAGTCATACTACACGATTTTCTTGATAACTACATACCTTACTACATTCGTTAACGTCTAAGTTATACAACTAATGTATACTTAGAAAGTTCGCCGAATGTGAATACGATTCACGAGGATCGTTTTCGTATTCTGCGTTCACGTTGTTCATCTTTTAAACTTCCATTCAACCTTTACTTAAGGTTTTAATCGCTCTCCTTCATTATCTATTATATGAACATCACAATTACTTTGCGGTTATAGCGTCTATATACTTTACACTTAGCTTTCATTATAAAATTATAACATCAAAATGTTATAAGTCACCCTCTTCACTCAACGTCTAAGGAATCACAATCATAACAATCCTACACGTTCGTTTTAACACAAATACGGTCCCCGGATATCGGTTACGTATTTCGCGTTCGTCATTTTATAACCTTTATTCGATGTTTAATTGCCAAACTCAAAGTTTTAATCATCATTCTAGATATTTTTTTTTCATGAACATTGCATTCATGCTTGCCCCTTAATTACCATCCAAAAAGTTAGACAATAAAAATCTCCAGTCGAAAATTTTTGGGTTAAGGGAGCTGCGATGCCACACTCCCCTTTAAATCCGGCACTGTGGCGTTACTTTGTAGCAGCTGAGCCCCGGACTTGGCGCTGCGGTACCAGTTCCCCTTTGTTGGGTGGCGCTGCAGCGCCTCCCTTAAAACTCAGAAAATTTTCTAAGTCTTCGAACATGTTTGGACGCCTACTTCGTGATTGAAAGTAATATGTACACAAGCCAATCATGTATGATGATAAAGCATATACTTTGTAACAATCTTATTTATTTATTAATAAAAGAATTATTTATTTAAAGGCATTTATATTATCTACATAATGTTGTTATATTTAAATATGATAAAGTTATAGTGTTAAGAAATGTTTTTAGAACCATGATGATGATCATGTTAATGAGATCTAAATTCTTAGAAAGCTTAAAACTAAAATAGTTCTCAATCGATGGATTACTAAATAAAGGATTAGTGAATCCGGATAGATTGGTACATTCGTTGCTTGCTCTTTGGAAGAGGATGATTGATCATATGATCATTTGTGTGGAGACACTAAAGCAAGTATGAAGGTGCTTATTAGAGAATAAGTACACTGAACGTGGCTCGCTAAGGAATACCTAATGGAGTTTTATTCAACTATCAATAAGAATTCATGTAGTGATAGTACGTAGTACAAGTAATCCTTAGACTTGAAATCATCATAGTATGTTATATATAGTGAGTTATACTTTGACATGTCCCTTAAGACCCTGAGGGTATATCAAAGGATATGTTTGGGTATAATTAATTATACATGAAGATAATGAATGGTCAATAAAGAATCTATCACTTCTAGTAAAAGAAGTGAATGCCCTATGTGATTCGATAAATGACAACTCAGTAGTCCTTGGCCAAAGCAGAATGAAATTAGAAAGTAGTTTCTAATTTGCATTATTGGAGTTTGTGCATTTAGGATCGAAATACATATAATTAAATAAAATAAGACTTAATAGTAAATCCATGTCTTATATTTATTTGGGACATTGTATGGTAGAAGGAATGAATTGTACGATAATTATTTACTCAAAGGTTCTTTTATGATTAATGTTGAAATCTATATTATCTGAAAATTCGTTGAGCGTTAAGGGGGCTTACCCTTATTGTAGAATAAATATTTATTTAAATGAATTAATAGTTACTTTATTTATTTAAATAAAATTAAAATTTTTTAAATTAATTTATTCACAACTGGTTTAATATGGAGAACCTAAAGGGTCACATCATAAAATGATGAATATTTATTTAAGAAGTAAATGGCAAAATCGTAATAATAAGTTAAGTGTATTTAATTTAATCTATGGTGATAGAATAAATTAAATAGCTTAATATTTTAGAAATATTAAATGTAAAATAATAAGAGGAGTCTTATTATTATTATTACTATTATTATTAATTTGAATTCCTAAAGGAGTTTGGGAATTAATTAATAAATGTACTCTCCCATAATAGGAAGCCTAATTAATTAAAAGAGTTTAATTAATTGATATGAAATCATAATCCTATAATGTTTAGGTGGGTTTCCTACATCTATAAATAAGAGGAGTCTTATTTTGATTAAGGACTAATGCAATTCTAATTGTTGGGAGAACACACTTTTTCTAGAGAGAGAAAACTAGGGTTTTGCCAATAACCCACCTTCTTAATATTTGTTCATCCTTGGTGGATCACCTCTAGAGGCCAAACACTTAGGTGGCTGACGTTGATCAAAGAAAATAATTAAGAATCACACCCGATAGATTCAAGTTGAATAAGGAAATGATTGGAGTTGAATGAAAGTAGTATGCATACAAGCCAATCATGTATGATGATAAAACATCTACTTTGGAGACGATCTTATTTTTTTATTAATAAAAGTATTAACTTATTAAAGACATTTAATTATCTACATGATGCTGTTTTTATAATATGTAAATAATTCATAGTTATAAGCAATGCTTTTAGAATCATGATGATGATAATGCTAATGAGATCTAAATTCTTAGAAAGTTTAAAATTAAAATAGTTCCCAATCGTTAGATTACTAAAAAGGAGATTAGTAAATCCGGATAGATTGGTACATATGTTGCTTGCTCATTGAATGAGGATGATTGATCTCATGATCATTTGTATGGAGACACTAAAGCAAGTATGTAGGTGATTATTGGAGAATAAGTTCACTGAACGTGAGTCGCTATGGAATACCTAATGGAGTTTTACTTGCCTGTCAATAGGAATTCCTAATGTGATAGTAGTACAAGTGATCATTGGACTTGAGATCATCATAGTATCTTGTGTGTAATGAATTATACTTTGACTTATTCCTTAAGACCCTTAGGGTATATCAAAGGGTATGCTTGGATATAATAAGTTACATATGGAGATAATGAATGGTCAATAAAGAATCTACCATTTCTAGTAAAAGAAGAGATATGTCGTATGTGATTCGTTAAATGACAACCCAGTAGTCCTTGGCCAAGGCAGAATGAAATTAGAAAGGAGTTTCTAATTTGCATTATTTGGAGTTGTGCATTTTCTAATCGAAATACATATAATTAAATAAAGTAAGACTTGACATTAATTCCATGTCTTATATTTAATTGAGACATTGTATGGTGGAAGGATTAAATTATACGGTAACTATTTACTCACATGTTCTTTTATGATTAATGTTAAAATCTATATTATCTGGAAAGTCGTTGATCGCTAGGGAGGTTTATCCCTATTGTAGAATATATATTATTTATTTAAATAGATTATTAGTTTAATTTATTTATTTAAATAAGATTAGAATTGTTCTAATTGATTTATTCACAATCGGTTTAATATGGAGAACCTAAAGGGTCACACCATAAAAAAAAAGAATAATTATATAAGAAGGTAATGGCATAATCGTAATAATGCATTAAGTGTAATTAATTTAATCTATGGTGATAGAATAAATTAAATATCTTAATATTTATTATTTAATATTTTAGAAATATTAAATATAAATTAATAAGAGGAGTCTTATTAATTTTATTACAATTATTATTATTTTAATTTCTAAAGGTGTTTAGGAATTAATTTAATATTAGTACTCTCACATATTCCTAATAAGATTTGGAGGAGGCAAATTAATTAAAGGAGTTTAATTAATTAAATCCCAATATGATTGGGAAGCCTATTTAATTAAAGGAGTTTACTTAATTAAATGAAAACCTATTTCTAATAGGTTTAGAAGGGTTAACCAATACCTATATAAGATGAGTCTTATGTAAGATATCAGTTGATGAAATTCTAATTGTTGGAGAGTACTCATTTTCTATAGAGGATAGACAACTAGGGTTTAGCCAACCACCTTCCTTCTTGATAATTCCTCTTCCTTGGTGGATCACCTATAGAGGCCAAACACTTGGGTGGCTAACGTTGATCAAAGGAAGGAATCTAACCCAAAAATTCAAGGAGATCACGAAGAATAAGAAGTTGAACTCGTACCTGTGGAAGCTTCGTTCTACAAGGGTATAATTCCATAACTTCTTATTTATCGTTTTAGATTAATAATTTGCATAAAGGATGGTCCGGGTAATGGTTTTGTAGAAATTTTTTAAACTCTATATACCATGCTTCCACTAATTTTTGCAATTTGATTGCGCCCACGATTTTGTACAAACCCAACAATGGCATCAGAGCCAAACCTTTATACAATTATTAATTATTTTTATTTCATATATGTATGGGTATGTATTTAGAATAATTAATTAGGTATAGTTTATTTTATTAAATTATTTCATAAAAAAAAGCTGGAAAAAAAGTTCGCGAATAACACTACAAAAAAAGGTCATTGCTGACGGGCCATGCCGTCGCCAATGACCCTCCAGCCGTCGACAATGAGGTCATTCATGACGGCAGTCCCCGTTGCCCCTCCCGTCGCCCTAGAGGTCGTCGCCCCTGGTTCTCGTCGCTCGCCATCGGGAATTAAGTCATTACCGACGGGGTCATTGCCGACGGCACGCCGTCGACCATGAGTTATTGCCGACGACACTAGCGACGGACATGCCATCAGCGATATTCGTTTTAAATTTTAGCTATACAGTCAGTCTCGACGGCACTGCCGTCGCCAATGAGTGCATTCCCCGTCGCCAATGACCAATGACCTGTTTAAAAAAAAAAAAATTTTACAAAATTCCCCTGTTCATTTACATATACATAATTGTATCTGTTATAAATTAAAGAAAAACAAATAATGACAATGCACGCATATCAATAACAATCATATCTTTTACTATCAACAATCAATATAGTTAGATACAAAACTCTATGTCTGTACAACTCAAAAGCTCTATAAATACATATATGAAAGTTAAAATATAACATAAACTAACTATAACACAAGATCAGGAATGTCAGTGCCATCATCACCGCCAACTATCGTACGACTGCCGGTCCCACCCTCCATACTCTCATCAGCATCAGCCTGGCGGTCATCACCATCTCCTCTACGAGCATCGCCTGTGCCGCAGCCTCCACCCCCACGAGTCTCATCAACAAGACCCTACAAAAGTAAAATATTAATAACGAGTCAAAAATAGAGCATAGTTAAATTATTTTAGTTTGTGTTCTACAAGTGTTGGCAAGTTTGGAAAACGGGCTGATAACTCGGCCTCCGTATATCAGAATCGAGTCCCGTAAGTTGTAACACGTGCCTAATACCTATGAGGTGCTATGTCTGTGTTTGCGTGTCGTTTCGACGACCGAGACGAGTTTCGATCTCTTTTTTAGCTTTTTGCCTAAGTGATGACAAGTTTGGAAAATGAGCAGATAACTCGACCTCTGAATATCAGAATCGAGTCCCGTAAGTTGTAATGCGTGTCTAATACCTATGCGGTGCTATGTCTGTATTTGCGTGTCGTTTCGACGACCGAGGTGGGTTTCGGTCTCTTTTTTGGCTTTTTACCTAAGTGATGGCAAGTTTGGAAAATAAGCTGATAACTCGTCCTCCGAATATCAGAATCGAGTCTCGTAAGTTGTAACGCGTGCCTTATACCTATGCGGTGCTATGTCTGTGTTTGCGTGTCATTTCGACGACCGAGGCGGGTTTCAATCTCTTTTTTGGCTTTTTACCTAAGTGATGGCAAGTTTGGGAAACAGGCTGATAACTCGGCCTCCGTATATCGAAATCGAGTCCCGTAAGTTGTAACGTGTGCCTAATACCTATGCGGTGCTATATCTGTGTTTGCATGTCATTTTAACTACCGAGGCGGGTTTCGGTCTTTTTTCAGCTTTTTGCCTAAGTGATGGTAAGTTTAGGAAACGGGCTGATAACTCGGCCTCCGTATATCGGAATCGAGTCCCGTAAGTTGTAACGCGTGCCTAATACCTATACGATGCTATGTCTGTGTTTGGGTGTCATTTTGACCACTGATGTAGGTTTCGGTCTCTTTTTCGGCTTTTTGCCTAAGTGATGGCAAGTTTGGAAAACAGGCTGATAACTCGGCCTCCGTATATCGGAATCGAGTCTTGTAAGTTGTAACGCGTGCCTAATACCTATGCGGTGCTATGTCTATATTTACGTGTCATTTCGACTATCGAGGCGAGTTTCGGTCTCTTTTTTGGCTTTTTGCCTAAGTGATGGCAAGTTTGGAAAACGGGCTGATAAATCGGCCTCCGTATATCAGAATCGAGTCCCGTAAGTTATAATGCACGCCTAATACCTATGCGGTGCTATGTCTGTGTTTGCATGTCATTTTGACCACCGAGGTGGGTTTCGATCTCTTTTTAGACTTTTTGCCTAAGTGATGGCAAGTTTAGAAAACGGGCTGATAACTCGGCCTCCTGTATATCAAAATTGAGTCCCGTAAATTATAACGCGTGCCGAATACCTATGCGGTGCTATGTCTGTGTTTTCATGTTGTTTCGACCACCGAGGCGATTTCGATCTCTTTTTTGACTTTTTGCTTAAGTGATGGCAAGTTTGGAAAACGGGCTGATAACTCGGCCTTCGTATATCGGAATCGAGTCCCGTAAGTTGTAAAGTGTGCCTAATACCTATGCGGCACTATGTATGTGTTTGCGTGTTGTTTTGACTACCGAGGTGGGTTCTGGTCTTTTTTTTGGCTTTTTGCCTAAGTGATGGCAAGTTTGGGAAACGGGCTGATAACTCGGCCTCCGTATATCGGAATTGAGTCCCGTAAGTTGTAACGTATGCCTAATATCTATGAGGCCCTATGTCTGTGTTTACGTGTCATTTTGACGACCGAGGCGGGTTTCAGTCTCTTTTTTGGCTTTTTGCCTAAGTGGTGGCAAGTTTGGAAAACGGGCTGATAACTCGGCCTCCGTATATCGGAATCAAGTCCCGAAAGTTGTAACGCGTGCCTAATACCTATGCGGTGCTATGTCTATGTTTGCGTGTTGTTTCGACCATTGAGGCTGGTTTCGGTCTCTTTTTTGGCTTTTTGCCTAAGTGATGGCAAGTTTGGGAAACGGGCTGATAACTCGGCCTCCGTATATCGGAATCGAGTCCCGTAAGTTGTAACGCATGCCTAATACCTATGCGGTGCTATGTCTATGTTTGCGTGTCATTTTGACCACCAAGGCGGGTTTTGGTCTTTAAACCATTGAACAAATTCTCTATTCCTCAAATTTTACAAATCCCTATCTGATATAATCGGATTCGCTTCATGTATCTTAGCATCATATTGACTGCAATACAGTTATATACTTAATTTGTATGGAAGGAACTTATAGGCGCAGTAACACAATACATATATAGTTATGGCTACTTACTTAATGTATGGCGCTACTTCATTTATGTTGACATGTGCATACAATGTGGCAGCTGCATACTCACTATCGGTCAAGAATCGCCTTTTTTTCCCGCCAAATGGTTGTACAGGATGACTAAAGGCCGTTAATTCTCCACTTTCCTCATGCGTGACAGCCTCATTCCGACGTAAGCGATTGTGCCTCGTCTGAACATTCGGCTCAAAGTACAACGAGCAGAAATTAACAAGTTCCTCCATAACATAACTCTTAGCAATTGACCCCTCTACACGGGTTCTATTCTTCACCTTTTGTTTTAGACGTTGCATATACCTATGTGTTATATATGCATGTATAAATTATTAAACAAGAATGCACATTTCAACGTATTAAAAACATTAATGTCATTACCTCTCGAATGGATAAATCCATCTATATTGCACGGGACCGCCAAACTTAGCTTCGTATGGCAAGTGAATAGGCAAATGCTCCATTGAATCAAAAAACGATGGAGGGAAGATCATTTCTAACTTGTACAATATTTCCACTATCTGCATTTACATTTTATCTATGTCTTTGAGTTGGAGCTCCGTTAAGTATAGATCTCTGAAGAAATTAGAAAGCTCCGTCAGTGCTTTAACCACACGTTTCGGTAACAATTCGATAAATGCCACGGGGATCAACTTCTGCATGAATACATGACAATCATGACTTTTGAGACCCCAAAACTTTAGCTCTTCGACTTTACAACACCTTGCTATATTCGAAGAATATCCATCTGGGAACTTCAGTCCACTGATCCAATTACATATCAATAGCAACTGTTCCATAGTCAAAGTATAATCAGCTTTAGGCGTTACCGTCTTACTACCTTCCTGATGCAGCCACAGATGTTCCCTAATGTTCATTTCTACCAAATCAAGCCTCGACTTGTTGTTGTCCTTTGTTCTACCACTTGCATTTAGGACTGTATAAAAAATATTATCAAATACATTCTTCTCAGTATGCATCGGATCTAAACAATGACGGATGCATAGTGTAGCCCAATAAGGAAGGTCAAAGAACATGGATCTGTGTGTCCAGTTGTGAACCTTGTCGTAACCATAAGCTCGCTTTAATCTGTGATTCTTCCTTGGAGGTGGAAATTTCAAGTGAGTAATCCAACTCAACACTGATGTCCCAGAAAGACGTCCAGGTACTTGATGTTTCTCTGTTTTTCGATTGAATTGTCTACTCATCCATCGATAACGACGTTCAATCGACAAAAATTGTCTGGATGTTGCAAAAAAACTCATTTTCCCCCCATGTTTGAGCCGCATAGCTTTAACTGACCCTATGCACATGGGACATGACAAGGCCCCGTGAGTCGACCATCCACTGATCATTCCTAACGCCGGGAAGCCATTTATAGTCCACACTAAAGCTGCCCTCATGTCAAAATTCTATTTAAGAGATACATCATAAGTTTGAACCCCTTTATCCCACAACATCTTCAACTCATCAACTAACGGACAGAGGTATACATTGATGTCTTTACTCGGACTCTTATTACCCAGAATTAGTAAAGGCATGAACATGTAGGGATCTTTCATGCACATCGAAGGCGGGAGGTTATACACAACAATAATCACCAGCCAAGTAAAGTAGGGCTTGGTGTAAGGCCCATTAAACGGATTAAACCCATCAGTAGCAAGTTCAAGCCTAACATTGCGAACCTCTTCAGCAAACGACGGGTGATTTTTATCAAAATTTTTCCACTCAAGCCCATTTGCCGGGTGCGTCAGTTGACCTTCAACTATGTCTCGTGTAGAGTGCCATCTCATATACTCGGCAATATGTGTTGACATAAACAACCGCAGAAGCCTCGGTGCAATGGGAAAGTAAAGTAAGATCTTTCTCGTCACGTGTTGTCCCTTTTTCTTGCGCTGTTCACAGTATCTACTTGTACCACAAATATCACATGACCTTTTATCTTTATTGACATCACCGTAATACAACATACAATCATTCTCACAAGCATCAATCTCCTCATACCCTAGATTAAGCCTTTTGACCATTTTCTTCACATCATAGTACGACTCCGATAACTTATTTCCTGCAGGTAAGCACTCCTTCACAATGTTTAGCAGTTCATTAAAACCTCTCTCGCTATAGTCATGCTTGTTCTTGAAGTGTAAAAACTTAGTCACGACAGATAAGACGGTGTGCTTTTCTTGCCCGTCATACAATGGCATCTCTTATTCCTGTAATAACTCATAGAAACCTTTAGCCCCGTCATTCGGCTCTTGCTCAGTGCTACCGTCATCCCTATCTGTATTCCACTGGAAGTATGAACCAGCAGCTTCGACTATCATGTTAGTATAGTCAAAGGTTTCATCACCTCTGGATTCCGGTTCTGATTCATGTTCATCCAACCAGGTTTCCCCATGATAGATCCATGTCGTATAACCCTGCTTGAACCCATACGCAAATAAGTCGCACATGACATCACTCCTTTCCTTCCACACTTCATTCACACACCTCTTGCAAGGACATTTGATCTCATCGCCGCTAACTTGCTCAAACGCAAAATTGAGAAACTGTTCAACCCCACTATGGTACTCAGAGTTAAGCCCACTCTTATCAGTGGCTACCCTACGTTCCATCCAACTTTGATCAACAGACATCTTGGACAACTGTCTGCTATATATATGAAAAGTTAGACAAACACAATAAACGAACCAAATTTTAAACCAAATTTCATATTAAGATAACAGATGATGTAATGTAAAGACAACTTAACGATGAAAAAGGGAATATGTGGTTTAACTACTCTAGAATGACACTACATACACATTATGCTACCAGAGTCAGACTATACATTACATACAATAGAGTTCACAATTCTATCTCCCTTAATTATCAGAGCCAGATTTCACAATTCTTGAAATACCCACAGAAAAGAAAAGAAGAATGAGAGCCCCACTTGAGGACATTACCAACATCTTCTTCCCAGCTACTCATTAAATACGACTTTTTTTTGTGAATTGGAATGAGTAGTCACCAAAAAACATCAAATTAAGTTCTAATATTCACCAAATGTGATGGCTAGGGAAAAGTAGTTATCTTGCCCATATGGAAATAATTGTTTGTGAATTCGAAATTTGATAAGAAAATATTCAAAGAAAGACGTTTTTCACACAAGTAACAATAAACTAAAAAAAGTAACAAAGAGGACCTAAAAATTGCTTGCAAGGGAAAAATATAATATACCCTATGAGATTAATTCAACATTTAATCTGATTTTTCAGCGGCTCTAGCTTGAAGAGTATATATCAGGCATAATAGTAAACATAACAGATGTTTACTTCATTTATATCTAGCTCAAGCAACCAAACATGTAACATGATGAATATATTCCATGAAGAAATTATTGCATAATAGTAAACATAACAGATGTTTCCCCCAGTACTTATGGGGCTGAAAACGTACACATACAAATATCATATTAAACCAAATATAGTTCAACAGAAGTTCAACCTTGAATGATTATATAGTTTCATATTAAATCCCCAACTTGAACCTAAATAAATTAAAGAGGAGATGAAACTGAAAATATGTATATACTTGAACCTAAGTAAATTAATCATGTACATAAACAATTAAACAACATACCCTCAAAAAAATTAAAGATTAACAAGCGGATAAAATTAATTATAGAGAGGAGATACGAACTGATGTTTATGAGCGTACCAAACCAGCCCAATCCTTGTACAGGTGAAGGTACAACCTCTGAAGTTGCAGTGACGAACTGGCTGGAGGTCCGGTCAGAGGCCTCGATTGCAGCGGCGAAATGGATAAGCGGAGGGGTTGCAACAAGGATGAGAGAAATGGGAAAATGGGTGAACTTTAGAGAATCAATAAACCGAATTTGAGATTTAGTGGGGAAATTAAAGAGAGAAAATGGCTGAATTTAAGAGGGAAAGAAATATAAAGAGAGGAAAATTTTATAAAAGGAGTCGTTGCCGTCGGACGAGGGTTTTAATTATAAACCGACTCATTCTTGACGGCCCCCCGTCGATAATGACACCGTCACTATTGAGTCACTACCGACGGCTATCCCCGTCGATGTTCAAATTATTACCGTCGCCAATGAGTTTTCCCTCCACCAGGAATGTCTGGCGCAAAAAAAAACCCATTACTGATGGCATACATTAGCGACGGCCATGCCGTCGACTTTGACCTTATTCTCGATGGAGATTGTGCCGTCGGCAGTGAGCCCGTCGCCAGTGACCCTTATTTTTGTAGTGTAACCCATGATTTTTGTTTTTTAAAAGCGGTCCGTGCTTCCTTTTTTTTTAAAGAAGCTGGCAATTTTTTTTCCAGGAGACTCACTTGATTAGATTTCAAAAGGAGCGACTTCAGGAGAAAATTGAATCAGGAATTTGGTGCTTCGTGGCTCATCTCATTACTATATATATATATATATATATATATATATATATTATATTATTAATTATTTTACAATTAAAATAAAGAGTTTATTTTAATCTTGAAATTGGATTTCATGCAATTTAAAATTACCCATTAAATGATACTCATATATATATGAATGTTTTAATTCATGAGATGAATGTTTATTTGTTGATGCATATAGTGATATGTATGATAATAAACGGGATTGATTATGGAACTATTGACTAATGTGATTGGACTTTATTTTAGTTGAATGCTTGAATGAATGGGTTTTATTAAATGGGGTTTACATACCTCGTCTTCTCTGGTTTTTTCTTGATGTAAAATTCTATCTCCCTTCTATGTACTTTTCCTTGACTGCTGATCAAGGTTTTTATTTAAATTAAATAGTTTAATATAATAAAAATAGTTAGAATTATCTTAAAGAAATTGGAGACCAAGGAGCAGGGACCGCGTGAAGACCCGTTTTTAATGGAGCCCGGGTTTAAATGTAATAATTATATTTAAATTTAAATTCTTGCACTCCTAGGTTTAAACTTTTGGCTCACTTGGTGGCTCTAGTGAACCAAACTACAATAAAAGTCCATAATCAATCCGGGTAGAATATATTATTCTATATGTGCATGCTAGTATTATATATATATATATATATATATTATATTTTATGCAAACATGCTTCACATGTTTTAATAAAATGACGCGTATTATATATATATATATATATATATATATATATATATATATATATATATATATGTGCATGCGCGCTAAACAAGATGAGACAAATAATAACAAACCCCTCAAAGAAATCATATTAAGTCTAAAGCGTTCAATGGTATTTGAAATATCAAACGTCGTCATCTAGCATGATAAATTAATAGAGTATTTGTGATGCCCCCAAAATAGGTCCACACAACCCATTCTGAGTCGCCAAATACATGGTACAAAATCCAAATACAAATCTCATTATATTCAACAGTCGTGCAAAATACGACCACACAAACTGTGAGCTTTAATACAGATCATATATAATACGAAAATATAAACGCTCAAATAAGTCCTCATTACAATTATTATCATACTATTTTACAAAATAGTGAGGACTTCTATAGCACTATCTCGGACTATCACTCCATTTTTCGGCTAGTCCCGGCTATATTCTCATTCTTTGAAGAGAACAATGGAAGAAAATGGTGAGCTCAACTAGCCTAGTAAAGAATATAATGACTAAGATAATGAAGAATAAATTATCGTTAGCCTCCAATAAACCAGATAAAATATTATGAACAACAAGTTTTAGATCAACAACTGCAGCGAAAATAGCAATCCATTAAAAGAGTCAAGTAGGGAATAATGTCTACTATCTTCTATGATTTAAAATTTCATCATCAATATTTTATCCCTGTAACACCAATCAACAGATATTTCAAATCAATAATTTATCTTTGCACTACGGGCCAAATATATTCATTTGTATCACTAGTGGTCATGATCATGTCAAACACCTGTCAATCTTTGCACTACGGGCCAAAGATATTCATAAATCAATAGTTCATCTTTGCACTACGGGCCAAAGATATTCATCAATCAACAGTTCATCTTTGCACTACTGGCCAAAGATAACTTTCACTACAATTTAAGACTGAGGATGATGAAAAATGATATGAAGAACGAATCTAGTGAGATAAAGGACAAATATTAGAGATTCAATTTATTCAGAGTTCAAGAATGTCCAAGTTATCTATGGAGATCAAAACATAGATCCAATTTTAGGAGTAAGATTCATAAATCAAAGATAATTTGGACAGTAAAATAAACCTAATTTTATCGTGAATAGTACTCTATGAATAGTACCCAAATAAATAGTACCTGAATGAATAGTATTTTGACATAAAAAGATTAAAGTTTCAATAAGAAAGTTCAGACCAATATTCCAGTGAAATAATATAAGATGAAGCGAAAACTTTAAGCAATTTATAATCATTTTAGGAATTATAAAAGCAATACTTACCATAGTAAGTTTAGATTTAGGAATATGAAATGAAATAATATATGAAACTGTAAATGAATTTTCACCCGTCTTGCGGTAATCCGCTTAGACAGATCATTTCCACAACTTTAATAAAGAATGAATACGAAGAGTTATTCACCAGGCATGCTGTAGTCCGTGTAGACAGGTTATTCCCATAGATTAATAAAGAATGAACACGAAGGTTAATTCACCATGCATGCGGTAATCCGTGTAGACAGGTTATTTCCACAGCTTAATAAGGAATAGAATACCAACCCTTATGAGTATTGAAAGAAGATAACAACCTTTACGAGAAAAATAATATCCTTTACCTTAGTAGGAGACTAGATACTGCAATAGTGTAGTAGCAGAATACTCTTCTTCTTTCTCTCTTATTCTCTCTATAGTTTCTCTCTCTATAGCTTTTGTGAATTGGTGAGAAATAATGAAGAAATGAGCTTCTATTTATAGGCTTGGCAGAGTAAGGGTAAAGTAATCTTTTTACCATAATCTATTACATCATCGCTTGCCTCATTGTTTCTATGACATCATCGCTTACCTCACCGTCCCCATGACATCATTGCTTACTGATAGTAGTGTGCATACAAGCCAATCATGTATGATGATAAAACACATACTTTGTAAACAATCTTATTTATTTATTAATAAAATATTCATTTAAGGCATTTAATTATCTACATGGTGCTGTTTTTATAATATGTAAATAACCCATAGTTTTAAACAATGCTTTTAGAATCATGATGAGATCATGCTAATGAGATCTAAATTCTTAGAAAGTTTAAAAACTAAAATAGTTCCCAATTGTGGGATTTCTAAAATGAGGATTAGTAAATTCGGATAGATTGGTACATATGTTGCTTGCTCATTGGATGAGGATGACTGGTCTCATAGTCATTTGTGTGGAAACACTAAAGCAAGTATGTAGGTGTTTATTGGAGAATAAGTTCACTGAACGTGACTCGCTATGGAATACCTAATGGAGTTTTACTCGCCTGTCAATAGGAATTCCTAATGTGATAGTAGTACAAGTGCTCCTTAGACTTGAGATCATCATAGTATCTTGTATGTAACAAATTATACTTTGACTTATTCCTTAAGGCATTTTAAGGCATATATAAGGTATGCTTAGGTATAATGAGTTACATATGGAGATAATGAATGATCAATAAAGAATCTACCACCTCTAGTAAAAGAGGAGATATGTCCTATGTGATTCGTTAAATGACAACCCAGGAATCCTTGGCCAAGGTAGAATGAAATTAGAAAGAGGTTTCTAATTTGCAATATTTGGAGTTGTGCATTTTTTAATCGAAATACATATGATTAAATAAATTCAGACTTGACAGTAAATCCATGTCTTATATTTAATTGAGATATTATATAGTGCAAGGATTGAATTGTACGGTAACTATTAACTCACAGGTTCTTTTATGATTAATGTTGAAATCTATATTATCTAGAAAGTCGTTGATCTCTAGGGAGGCTTATCCCTATTGTAGAATAAATGTTATTTATTTAAATAGATTATTAGTTTAATTTATTTATTTAAATAAGATTAGAATTGTTCTAATTGATTTATCCACAACCGATTTAATATGGAGAACCTAAAGGGTCACACCATAAAAGGAAGAAGAATTATTTAAGAAGAAAATGGCATGATAGTAATAATGCATTAAGTGTAATTAATTTAATCTATGATGATAGAATAAATTAAATAGCTTAATGTTTATTATTTAATATTTTAAAAATATTAAATATAAATTAATAAGAGGAGTCTTATTAATATTATTATTATTATTATTATATTTTAATTCTAAAGGAGTTTAGGAATTAATATAATATCAATACTCTCTCTCAATCCTAATAAGATTAGGATATAAATTAATTAAAAGTGTTTAATTAATTAATTAAATAAAATTCTATTCTAATTGGATTAGGAGGGTTAACCTAATATCTATATAAGAGAGTCTTATATCAGAAATAAGGTACGTGAATTTTTTCAAAGGTTGGGAGTACACATATTCTATAGAGATAGAAACAAGGGTTAAGCCAATAACCCATCTTCCTGAGTTCTTCATCTTCCTTGGTAGATCACCGTTAGAGGCCAAACATTTGGGTGGCTGACATTGATCAAGGGAAGGAGCCACTACAGAGGAATCAAAGGAGTAGAACTTGTACCTGAGGAAGCTTGGATCTTCAAAGGTATAATTTCATCATCTCCTTCTATGTATTGACTGATAATTGACGCACAAGAAAGATCATGGTTAAGGGTTTGTAAAAAAATTTTAAACACTGATTTTTCATCCCTTTCGCTGCGTTTATGTAATTTGATTGCATGCTTATGTTTCTAGCAAACCCAACGGTATCAGAGCCAATATTGTGCTAATTATCAGTTTATGTGATTCCATACATGTATGATATGCGATTGGATAGAGTTCTTGGGCAACAAAATTTTTTCTGATTCTGTGAAGCTGAGCAGTTGCGTCGGTGCAAGGCCTTCTTGCTGCGCAGCTGCTCCGGTTCCCTTTATATTCCTGGCGGAGATGCGCCACTGGACAGGAACTAATTTTTTTTTTGTTTTATTTAATTAAATGAATGGTTTATTTAATTAATAAAGTTTTAAAATAAAGATGTTTATTTTATATGAAATGAGATTTCAGAATTGCTAAAATTAAAGAGTTTAATTTGAAATTATTTTTGAATGAAATAAAGGAATTTATTTTTCCAAAAATAAAATTTAGCAAACTTTTGCCTATTAACTGATATTAATACATATATGATGATATGTATGTTAATAAAAGGGATTGATTATGGACTATGACCAATGTGATTGGATTTTATTTTGGATGAATGCTTGAATGTATGGGTTTTATAAAATAGGGTCTGCGTACTTCGTCTTCTCTAGTTTTATTCTCGGTGTAAAATTCTATCTCCCTCCTATGTACTTCCCCTTGACTGCTGATCAAGGTTTTTATTTAATTATAAATAGTTTATGTAATAGAGATAGTTAGAATTATCTTGAAGAAACTGGAGACCAAGGAGCAAGGAGCGCGTGAAGATCCGTTTGTATGGAGCCCGGGTTTAAATGTAATAGTTACATTTAAAATTTAAATTCTTGCACTCCTAGGTTTGACCTTTTGGTTCACTTGGTGGCTCTAGTGAACCAAACTAGAATAAAAGTCCATATTCAATCCGGGTAGAATATAGTATTCTATATTGCATGCTAAATATTATATATATTATATTTTATGCAAACATGCTTCGCATGTTTAATAAAATAACGTGTATTTTATACATATATGTGCATGCACGCTAAACAAGATGAGACAAATAATAACAAACCCCTCAAAGAAATAATATTAAGTCTGAAGCATTCAAATGATATTTGAATATCGAACGTTACCTTCTAGCATGATTAATTAATAGAGTATTGAATATTTAATATGAGTTTGTTGTGCTATCCACAAGGAGAGTATTGAGTATTTAAGATGTTAATTAATCACATTTGATGCTTATCAAGAAAATTAACGATCTAGTCTTGTTGTGCTATCCACAAGGACGAACATTTTTCTTTTTTAAATTTATGGAAGTGCTAGGCTGGACATAACTTAAATCATTTTAGTTCGGATGTGCACAGACATGACCATTATGATTTAAGAGGCAAAATAAAGGAGTTACATGGTGATGTAATTGACAAGAGTTGTCTACCTATTTATTTGTATATCGCTTGTTGTGCTATCCACAAGGTTATATACATTTGAAATAGGATCCTTAATCTCACTAGCAAATCTTTAATTAGATGTTGTCGAACTATATAAGTGAGGGTGATATAGTTTGATGGAAATAGTGGGAGATACCAATTTAAAATAAAGACCTAAATTTATTTTGGTATGCAAAGTTAATAAAATAAATGTTTGCTAAAAATGTTGTCTTTTCACATGCAGAATTTTAAAAATGTCAAAATCACTAATCTCACTACGAAGCATACTTGATGCAAATAAGCTTACCGGCCCGAATTTTGAGGACTGGCTAAAAAATCTGAGAATTGTTCTCACTGCTGAAAAGATTTCTTATGTCCTAAATTCAACTATCCCTGAATCTATTTCGGAAACAGCCTCTGAGGAAGAGATTGCCACTTTCAATAAGTGGCAAGATGATGCATCTGTGGCTCAATGCATCATGCTCGCATCCATGAATAACGAGCTTCAGCGTCAGCATGTAAATATGAATGCTCCTGCTCTGCTGCTTCACCTCAAGGAGTTGTATGCTGAACAGAGTAGGACTGTTAGATATGAGATATCTAAGGAGCTCTTCCGATCTCGGATGACCGAGGGCACTACCGTCGAGACTCATGTTCTGAAGGTAATCAATTTGATTGAACGCCTTGGACAGCTTGGGTTTGTCATGGATGGGGAGTTAAGTCAAAACTTGGTCTTGCAGTCACTCCCTGAGACCTTCTCGCAGTTTGTGGTTAATTTTCACATGAATAAGCTAGATGTCAGCTTGCCTGAGCTTCTTAACATGCTGAAAACTGCAGAAGATCACTTCTCATCCAAGAAGAACCATGTTTTGATGGTGGATTCTTCCAATAAAAGGAACAGGCCCAAGGTGTCTTCTGAAAAGAAGAAATCCAAGAAGGCTAAGGGAAAGGGATAAGAAAAGGAACAAAAGAAACCTGAACCAGCTAAAGGAATGTGCTTTCATTGCAACGAGCCAGGACATTGGAAGAGGAACTGCAAGAAGTTTCTAGCAGAGAAGAAGCTTGGAGAAGCTTCGACTTCTAATCAAGGTTTGTTTATGATTGAAATTAATTTTTCTGAAAGTCATAATTCTACTTGGGTATTGGATACCGGCTGTGGGTCTCACATATGTAACACTGTGCAGGGACTGGTCAGAAGTAGAAAGCTGAACAATGAAGAGGTGATCCTACGAGTGGAGAATGGAGCAAAGGTTGCTGCATTAGCTGTAGGAACTTATTGTTTAGCAATGCCTTCGGGCAAGTCCATTTATCTTAATAACTGTTATTATGTTCCGAATATTATTAAAAATATTATTTCAATTTTTGTATTGGATATGGAAGGTTTTGACGTTATTATAAAGAACAATGGTTGTTCTATTTATAAAGACGATGTTTTATATAGTATTGAAAATTTGCGAAATGGACTTTATACACTTGACTTACAAGAAAATATATTTCAAATTGAACAAACTAAGAAAAGGAAAAGAGATGATATTAATTATACCTACATGTGGCACTGTAGACTCGGTCATATCAATGAAACAAGATTATCCAAGTTGCATAAGGATGGGCTCCTAGAGCTATCCGATTATGAATTATATCCAACTTGTGAATCTTGTCTCATGGGTAAAATGACTAAATCTCCTTTTAGTGGAAAAGGAGAAAGAGTTACAGAGTTGTTGGCATTGATTCACACAGACGTTTATGGACCTATGACAACAAGTGCACGGGGTGGGTATTCTTATTTTATTACTTTCACTGATGATCACTCAAGATTTAGATATGTGTATTTAATGAAATACAAATCAGAATCATTTAAAAAGTTCAAAGAGTTCAGAAGTGAAGTAGAGAAACAAATGAGTAAGAGTATTAAGATACTTCGATCAGATCGAGGTGGAGAATACTTAAGCGGTGAGTTTCTCAATTATCTCAAAGAAAATAGTATAATCTCACAATGGACTCCTCCAGGTACACCACAGTTAAATGGAGTATCTGAAAGGAAAAATCGAACACTGTTGGACATGGTTCGATCCATGATGAGTTTTACCGACCTTCCAATTTCCTTCTAGGGTTATGCCCTAGAAATGGCTGCATACCTACTTAACAAGGTACCTACCAAATCCGCCCCAAAGACTCCATATGAGATGTGCAAAGGGAGGAAATCAAATCTTAAGCATGTTAAGACTTGGGGTTGTCCAGTTTGTAACGATTGAGAATTTTAAATATTAATTATAAATATTTATTGAATTAAATAAATATTTTATTGAGTTTAATTGTGAAGATAAATAAATAAAGTGTGCGAGTGTTGTGGACAATTTAATTAAGTGCTATATGATTAATTAAATTGATATGTTAGCAATGGTGTAGCATCATTTTAATTTAATTGGGAATAATTTAATTAGATTTAATGTTATGTGCTAAGTGATAATAATTTGTACACGAATTATGTTTAATAAATGAAATTCAATTGTGTGACAATTTGGGATTATGTGAATGTTAGTTTATTTAATTGAATTAGAGTGTTGTAATTTAATTAAATAAGTGTAATATTTAATCTATGGATTTAAAGAGTTATTAAAAGACTAGAAAAGGATTTTAAAGTGTTTTACCCAAACAAGGCCTTAGCACTAAAAACCTATTTTTCTAAGAGGTTGCCAAACGTGGCCTTACTATTTTCAAATTCTATAACCTATGTAATTAATAATACTTATTATGGTTATAAATATTATACTTATTATTTATAAGTTACATATATGTATATGATTATATGTATAATATTATATATGTTAAGTTAAAAATAAAGTTACGTTAGTTTTACAAAACAAAGAAAGAAAAGAAGAAGAGGGTTAGAGAGAATTCTCAGAGAAGAAGAAGAAGAAGAAGAAGAAGAAGAAGAAGGCAAAGAAAGCCCAAGTTCATCTCTCTCTTAACCCAAAACTAGTAAGGTTATAATCTTAACCCTAGAACTAATTCTTATGTGTTGTGTTTTCTTCTTTGCCAAATTAGGTCTTTACAATCATGAAATTATATGTGTTATATGATGTTATATGTTTTCATATGAAATTGTATTCCATGAAAGGGTTTCAAAATACAATTGTTGTAAAACAAGTTTTCAAAGCATATTCTTTTATGTTTTCATGGTTTTAGAACTCTATGTGAAAGTCTCTTTGTGAAAGCTATTTATTTTGATATGTGAATGGGATATGTATGTATATATATATATATATATATGTTTACATGAGAGTTTCATAGTTGTTTAAGAATTTCAATTCACAAGTATATGATGAACACTATGAAATTCATGTTCATAGTGTTAGATTATGAAGTTATGTTGAAAATTTCTTTAAATCCTTGAGGTGAGCATGAATTATGTGTGATAGGTGATATAACATGATTATATATGAGTTATATGATGAGTCTAGCAATTCAATCCATGAATTTTTGATAAACAATAAGAAGCATGTTCATAGTGATTTTTGGTGAAACTATTTCTGAAAATGGCTTTTGAAACTATCAAATTGATGTTTGATTTTTGACTTATTGTTAAAATTGATCATGTATTATGTTAATGTATTAAGAATATGAGTTATCACAATTGGAATCACTGGAATTGGATGAAAAACGAATTCGTAGTAGCAATTTTCGTCAAGAACGCTTAAAATTGTATTTTTCTTTGAAAATCATGAAATCTTGTTTTGGATTATGTGTTTTATGGATTATATATGTTATGAGCATGATAATAAGTTTAAAATATTGTTAGTATCAAGTTTTATGTTTATCATGTTGGGAAAAATCGAATTCGGTGTGAAGGAATAAGCCAAATTGGCTTAATTCTCCACCAGTTCGCGAACCAAGTGGTGCAGCAGGGGGAACACCCTCCCCAGCGGGTGTTTTGTACTGGGAGGACCTGCCCCAGCGGGTGAGGTTGCTGCCCGGAAATTCTGGATTTTGGTTTTTGAGTTTTTATGCCCCGTTTGTTAAGCTAACTTGTTTCTAAGACTTGGAAAGTGAAATGTATAATAAGATAACATGTTTTTGATGTGTTTAAGTTAGATTGAAGTATATTATGAATATGTTACATGTGTGTGTTTGTGTGTTGCTTCCACGAGGCACACAACACGATTCATTGAAGTATAGGCTTATTAATGCATGCCGTGAGTATAGACTCACGTACTTGACTAATTAGTAACCAATGTGGTAAATTATACTATGAGTTGGACTTGGATATGAAGTTCAATGGTTTAAATGTTGTAATTGGATGCTAATAGATGGTTTGAAAGCAATATAAATGTGTAGGGTGTTTGTGAAGTGCGTATAGTTGTTAAAGTGTAGCTTGCGCTTAAGGCAAGTTCTCTTACCCTTATTCTCTTATGTTAAACAAGTTTCTAAACTTGTTATTTATATTGTGCAAGTTCTTTAATCTACTCTTGAATGCTATACAAGCCTATTCATTGTATATTTTCATTGTGCAAGTTTCCTAACCTTTGCTCAATAAATCATGAAAGTTCATTCACTTGTTATATGTGGTACAAGTTATACCATACTCATAAAGCGTAAGTATTAAAGCGTTATTTTAGTAATATGATCTTGACTTAGTTGTTCAAGCAAGATCTACTTAGTCTATCGAATGCTTTAAGTTGTTTCTAAAAGCATGCCTATCTATTATGAGTTTATTGTTATATTTTGAAATTGGTTCATGATTCTTATATTATTGAACTGTAAAGGACTGTAAGTCGATTCAACTACTCCTAGTTGATGACAGTTGAACTCTAAAGTTCCCTTATCTATCCAAACTAAACTTTCTTTGGTGCGGACTTGTATTCAATTTCTGAGAAGGAACAACCCTATTAATTAGGGGAAATTTATGCGAAAGCGTTAAATGGTTGTGCACAATTCATGGTACAAAGGGTTGATCCCCCTGAGTACGAGTTAAGGGTCCATAGTCTTATTGACTGTTAAAGGTTTAAATAGAAATATTTATAACCTAGGACAATGGTTCAAGGTCTTATGACCCTCAGATGATTTCATATTCGAATCCTATATATTGATGAAAGAATTATATTTCAATTCTTTATATTGATGAAAGTAAAGTTATTCAAACTCTTTTGAAACGATTCACTTATGTCATATCACTGTTGTATATCCAAGTGAGCTTTTGTTTGCTCACTCTTGCCTGCTTTACCACCATTTGCAGTTGGGACCAAGAATGTTGACATACCATCAACAAGTAAAGGAAAAGGAAAGATGAATAAGTGAAGGCTTGTGACGTCAAGTTGCTTTTGTAATAAGACTTAGTTGGTTATGTTTATATTTCCGCATTTATGTTATTTGAATGATGTTAAGGTTTAGATAACCCTGGGATTTTTGTTGAACAAGTTGCCATTCTTTCTAGAGGAAGATTTTATTAAGGTTTTATGAAGCTTGTAATTAGTTTGAAATTTTATTTGGGTAGACGTATGTTTTATTTAGAAAGTGAACACCAAATCATGTGGAAACGAAGTACCCGGATTTGGGGGTGTCACAGGTTGGTATCAAAGCCATAGGTTATGAAACCTTAGGTGGGGAAAAACCTTAGGTAGTAGCCTTATGGTAAGATCGAAAAGATAGATGTGATAGGTAAAGATAATAAACTACCTTATGTGTTATGTGTTTACGTTTAGGTATTCGAAGAGTGACGACTCGATATCTCGTAATAATAAACTTTAAAATTCTTTTGTCAGGATGACGAACATTGGAGAATCTAGTCAGGCTAGAGAGGAGGAACCCCGTGACATATATGTTGTCTGGGAGCAGCTGGTTAGGAGAGAGCCATCTCCAGTGATCACCATAGCTGGTCGGGAGCGTGAGCTGACACCTATTCCAGAGGACGAGGACGAGTCTGAAGAGGAGGAAGAGGATCCCGAAGAGGAATTCCCACCTCACTCTACTAGTGTTAAGATGTACGAGGCAGTCTACGATAACAACGTGGAGTTTCATGGACGAGTAGGAGATCTCGAGGAAGCTATCCAGCAACGAGACAATACGATCGAGGAAATTGCAAGTGACCTGGGAGATGCACAGTGGAACTTGATACATATGGAAGTTGAAAGAGATACTGCTCGATTTGAACTGGCAAAGCTAAAGCAAGACATCCAGGAGGAGTCGAGGAAGCGTGCCAGGGATGAAGAGTTAAGCTTGAGGGCTAATCAACGAGTTGATCGAGCTAAAGATGAAGCTGAAGCCAAGAGGGCCAAGCTGAGGGAAACGGAATATGCTTTTCATACAGCGATAGAAAGAGCTCAGGACCGTATTTTCTACTACCCAGCTCAGTTCCAAGGTTTACCGTGGTATGTGGTGGACCGAAGAACGGCATTACGGGTAATGGAAGAGGAACACAGAGAGGCTGTGCGACGTATTAATATGCCTAGGCAGTAACAGCAATAGCAGTAATAGTAGTAGTAGCAGTAGTAGTAGAGCTTTTGTTTATGTGTTGCTTTTGAAATAGATCAACTAAATCCCATAATTGAGATAAGAATGGGATAAGTTAATAATGTAATCCTGCAACTTTTTCAGTTTAGGAAGGATGATGTAAATGGCAGAAATGCTATCTGGTTGATGTTTTTTTTACTACGACTAAGGAATAAAAGAACTTTATGGACGTGCTTTGTGTTCTATGTGAACTGAGATATTCAAACCTTTAAGTGTGAACTTGAATACTTAAGATTTGAATAAAGGATCTAATAATAATATTTTCTTATCAAAAAATGCCTCCTAGAAGAAGAGTAACACGTCAAAACCCCGAGGATTCAACAAACAACAACAATAACGATGCAACAAACCCTAATGCAGTCCAGCAATTAGTAAACCTGCTGGCAGGAGCAGTGGCAAATCAGCCGCAAGTGCAAGCCACGACGTTTAAAGAGTTTAAGGCAGTAGGACCGCCGAAATTTAAGGGATCGACAAACCCTATAGATGCTCAGACGTGGATTATGGAAATAGAAAAGGTATTTGACGTGGCTAGGGTCAGTGAAGACCAGAAAACGGCATTTGCGACTTTTATGTTGAAGGCAGATGCTAGCTTCTGGTGGCAGGCGAATAAGACTAGAGAGGGAGAAGGAGTCATAACGTGGGAACGTTTCAAAGAGATGTTCTACGAGATGTACTTCCCAGTGAGTTCACAAGATCAGATGGAGGTCCAATTCTTAGAGCTGAAGCAGGGAACGATGTCAGTGTCGGAATACGCAGTGAAGTTTAATGAACTGGCCAGGTTCGCTACTTACCAGGTCAGCACAGATGTTAGAAAGGCGAGGAGGTTTGAGCGGGGACTGAAACCCTGGCTCTACAGCAAGGTCTCTATGTTCTAGCTTAACACGTTTGCAGCCGTGCTGGAAAAGGCTATTCTAGCTGAAGGGGGAAGTGAAGCGGTGAATAAATTCAACCAAGATAAGAAGAAGAAGAATGAAACGGAAATTAAGGTTAGTGGTAGCGGGGCTATTCATCAGAAAAGGAAGTGGAATGACAATAACTCTGCTGGGAGTCAGCAGGGAGGCCATCAGAAGAGGAAGCTTGAAGAGTGTGCTACATGCGGAAAGATTCACACTGGAGTGTGCATGAAAGGGAAATGCGTATGCTACAAATATGGTCAGGAAGGACACATCGCGCCATATTGCCCAACCCTCAAGAAAGGAGCTTGTTATACATGTGGATCCAAGGATCACATGGCTAGTAATTGCCCTAAGAAGCCAGCGGCAGGGTCAATAGGGAATGGAGGAAAGGACAACGGCAGAACTATGACTCTTGCCGGACCTTCGCCACTACAGGCCGTTCGACCCACTGCCCGCACATTCAACATGATGGTGCAAGACGCGGTGCAATCAAAAGACGTGGTGGCAGGTATTATTCCGATCAATAGTATAAATACATATGTATTATTTGATTCGGGTGCTACTTGTTCATTCATATCTGATGATTTTGCTAAAACCCTAGACTTACCTGTAGAGGAGTTAGTTTACCCTTTGAACATAGAAATTGCGAATAGGGAGATTATTCCTGTTAGGAGTGTTTATAGGAATTGTAGACTGGACATTAAAGGTCAGGAGCTTAGAGTAGATTTAATTCCGATTAAACTTGGGGAATTCGATGTCATATTGGGTATGGACTGGTTGTTCAACCATGGGGCGGTAATCGATTGTCAGAAAAGTCGGTAAACCTTACGACTCCGTCGAAAGTAGTGTTCTATGGCAGTAAATCGCCTAGACAAGCAAATTGTCTGACGGTGATGCAAGCCAATAAACTTTTGATGCAAGGCTGTGTAGGATATTTAGCCTACATAGTAGATACGCGTAAGGAGAGCCCGAAGGTAGAAGAGATATCGGTAGATAAGGAGTTTGTGGACGTTTTTTTGAGCGATTTGCCAGGGCTTCCGCCAGATAGGGAGACAGAGTTCGTGATCGATTTAGCGCCGGGAACTGCTCCAATTTCAAAGGCTCCATATCGAATGGCTCCAGTCGAGATGAAGGAACTGATGGTTCAACTGCAGGAACTGTTAGACAAGAAGTATATCCAACCGAGCGTTTCGCCGTGGGGAGCGCCTGTTTTATTCGTGAAGAAAAAGGACGGATTGATGCGTCTCTGCATTGATTATAGGGAGTTGAATAAAGTTACGATCAAGAATAGGTATCCTTTACCTAGGATCGATGACTTATTTGATCAACTGAAGGGTGCGAGGTATTTCTCAAAAATTAATTTGAGAAGCGGGTATCATCAGTTGAAGGTGAGGAAGGAAGATATACCGAAAACTGCTTTTAGGACTCGGTATGGTCATTACGAGTTTTTGGTGATGTCATTTGGTCTCACGAATGCCCCAGCTGCATTTATGGACCTAATGAACAGGGTGTTCAAACCATTTCTGGATAAGTTCGTGGTAGTATTTATAGATGACATCCTGGTTTATTCCAAGACCGAGGAGGAGCATGCTGAACACTTAAGACTAACCTTAGAAGCACTGAGACGAGAAAAGCTTTACGCTAAATTCTCAAAATGCGAATTTTGGTTGGAACGTGTGCAATTTCTTGGCCACGTGATCGATAAGGAGGGTATTTCAGTAGATCCGTCGAAGGTTGAAGCGGTAATGAATTAGGATCAGCCGAAGACGCCGTCTGAAGTGAGGAGTTTCTTGGGATTGGCTGGTTATTACCGAAGATTTATCCAAGACTTTTCTAAAATTGCAACTCCGTTGACGAATTTGACTCGTAAAACAGTTAAGTTTGTTTGGACGGAGAAGTGTGAGGAGAGTTTTCAAGAGTTGAAGAAGAGGTTGAGTACTGCACCTGTATTATCTTTGTCGGATAGTTCGGGGAATTTCGTGGTATATAGTGATGCCTCACATAAAGGATTAGGCTGTGTGTTGATGCAAAGCGGCAAAGTCATTGCCTATGCGTCACGTCAACTGAAGGACTATGAGAAGGGGTATCCGACCCATGACTTGGAATTGGCTGCAATAGTGTTTGCTCTAAAGATTTGGAGACACTACTTATATGGAGAGAAGTGTGAAATATATACAGATCACAAGAGTCTGAAGTATATCTTCACCCAGAAGGATTTGAATATGCTCCAAAGGAGATGGTTGGAACTGATCAAGGACTACGATTGTGAAATACTTTACCATCCGGGTAAAGCTAATGTTGTCGCCGACGCTTTGAGCAGGAAAGGTCGGGAGAAGCTGAATATGTTAACTGATCAGGATCGGTTAATAGAGCAGATGGCTAGATTAGAGCTGGAAGTAAAGTTTCCAAAGGAATTGCATGAGAAGTTATTTCAAGTAACCACTGGTTCTACTATTGTGGACAAGGTAAAAGAAGCTCAACTTCACGATGAAGAATGCGAGAAGATTCGGAAGAGAATAGCTGATGGCGAAGAGTTTAAATTCAAGATCGACAGTGAGAAACTGCTACGATTTGAAGGTAGAATCTGGGTACCGCCAGTACCGGAAGTTAAGGAGGAAATCTTGAGCGAAGCTCACAGCTCAAAATATTCAATTCACCCTGGGAGTACGAAGATGTATCAGGATCTCAGGCATCATTTTTGGTGGCCGAATATGAAGAGGGACGTTGCTGAATGCGTTGCGAAATGCTTAACGTGCCAGAAAGTCAAGGCAGAACACCAGAGACCTAGCGGATTGCTGCAACCATTAGAAATTCCAGAGTGGAAATGGGAGCATATCACGATGGATTTCGTGGTGGGTCTTCCAGTGACTCAGAAAGGTTTCGATGCGATATGGGTTATTGTGGATCGACTGACGAAGTCAGCCCACTTTTTACCAATCAGGATTAAATATAACTTGGAACAATTAGCTAAATTATACGTTAAGGAGATCATTTCTCGACATGGTGTCCCAGTGTCGATTGTGTCAGACAGAGATCCGCGTTTTACGTTAAATTTCTGGAAGCGTTTACAAGAATGTTTGGGAACGGAGTTGCGAATGAGTACAGCGTACCATCCTCAAACCGATGGTCAGAGCGAGAGAACAATTCAAACGCTTGAGGATATGCTGAGAGCATGTGTGATGGACTTCAAAGGGAGCTGGGATGATCATCTACCATTGGTAGAGTTCGCCTACAATAATAGTCATCATGCGAGTATTGGCATGCCGCCTTACGAAGCGTTATACGGCAGAAAGTGCAGGACTCCTCTATACTGGGATGAAGTTGGTGAACGTCAGCTGTTGGGACCGGAATTGGTACAACAAACTGCAAAAATTATGAAGCTGATCAGAACAAGATTGGTTGCTGCTCAGGACAGACAGAAGAAATATGCTGATCAACATCGACAGAACCGAGAATTCTTACCAGGAAGCTTCGTTTTCCTGAAGGTATCTCCCTGGAAGGGGAAGATTAGATTTGGCAAGAAGGGGAAGCTGAGTCCCCGATTTATTGGACCTTTTGAGGTATTATGAAAAGTTGGCGAGCTAGCTTACGAAGTGGCATTACCTCCGGAACTCGAGAATATACATAACGTATTTCATATTTCCGTGTTACGGCCTTACAAACACGACTATAAACATGTAATAGAATACGAGCCTTTACAATTTGATAAAGACTTAACGTATGAAGAAGTGCCTGTTCAAATTATTGATAGAAAAGAACAAGTACTTAGGAATAAAGTGATACCTTCTGTTAAGGTAATTTGGAGGAACCACAGTGCTGAAGAAGCTACGTGGGAACTCGAAGATGTTATGATGAAGTCTTATCCTCAATTATTTGCTTAATTGAAGTGTGTAACCCCTTAGATATCGATTCTGGGGACAGAATCCTTTTAAGGGGGGAAGAATGTAACAGATGAGAATTTTTATGAGGTGAGAATTTTTATGAGATTTTTTTTTATGTTGTGATTCTGGGGACAGAATCCTTTTAAGGAGGGAAGACTGTAACGATTGAGAATTTTAAATATTAATTATAAATATTTATTGAATTAAATAAATATTTTATTGAGTTTAATTGTGAAGATAAATAAATAAAGTGTGCGAGTGTTGTGGACAATTTAATTAAGTGCTATATGATTAATTAAATTGATATGTTAGCAATGGTGTAGCATCATTTTAATTTAATTAGGAATAATTTAATTAGATTTAATGTTATGTGCTAAGTGATAATAATTTGTACACGAATTATGTTTAATAAATGAAATTCAATTGTGTGACAATTTGGGATTATGTGAATGTTAGTTTATTTAATTGAATTAGAGTGTTGTAATTTAATTAAATAAGTGTAATATTTAATCTATGGATTTAAAGAGTTATTAAAAGACTAGAAAAGGATTTTAAAGTGTTTTACCCAAACAAGGCCTTAGCACTAAAAACCTATTTTTCTAAGAGGTTGCCAAACGTGGCCTTACTATTTTCAAATTCTATAACCTATGTAATTAATAATACTTATTATGGTTATAAATATTATACTTATTATTTATAAGTTACATATATGTATATGATTATATGTATAATATTATATATGTTAAGTTAAAAATAAAGTTACGTTAGTTTTACAAAACAAAGAAAGAAAAGAAGAAGAGGGTTAGAGAGAATTCTCAGAGAAGAAGAAGAAGAAGAAGAAGAAGAAGAAGAAGAAGGCAAAGAAAGCCCAAGTTCATCTCTCTCTTAACCCAAAACTAGTAAGGTTATAATCTTAACCCTAGAACTAATTCTTATGTGTTGTGTTTTCTTCTTTGCCAAATTAGGTCTTTACAATCATGAAATTATATGTGTTATATGATGTTATATGTTTTCATATGAAATTGTATGCCATGAAAGGGTTTCAAAATACAATTGTTGTAAAACAAGTTTTCAAAGCATATTCTTTTATGTTTTCATGGTTTTAGAACTCTATGTGAAAGTCTCTTTGTGAAAGCTATTTATTTTGATATGGGAATGGAATATGTATGTATATATATATATATATATATATGTTTACATGAGAGTTTCATAGTTGTTTAAGAATTTCAATTCACAAGTATATGATGAACACTATGAAATTCATGTTCATAGTGTTAGATTATGAAGTTATGTTGAAAATTTCTTTAAATCCTTGAGGTGAGCATGAATTATGTGTGATAGGTGATATAACATGATTATATATGAGTTATATGATGAGTCTAGCAATTCAATCCATGAATTTTTGATAAACAATAAGAAGCATGTTCATAGTGATTTTTGGTGAAACTATTTCTGAAAATGGCTTTTGAAACTATCAAATTGATGTTTGATTTTTGACTTATTGTTAAAATTGATCATGTATTATGTTAATGTATTAAGAATATGAGTTATCACAATTGGAATCACTGGAATTGGATGAAAAACGAATTCGTAGTAGCAATTTTCGTCAAGAACGCTTAAAATTGTATTTTTCTTTGAAAATCATGAAATCTTGTTTTGGATTATGTGTTTTATGGATTATATATGTTATGAGCATGATAATAAGTTTAAAATATTGTTAGTATCAAGTTTTATGTTTATCATGTTGGGAAAAATCGAATTCGGTGTGAAGGAATAAGCCAAATTGGCTTAATTCTCCACCAGTTCGCGAACCAAGTGGTGCAGCAGGGGGAACATCCGCCCCAGCGGGTGTTTTGTACTGGGAGGACCTGCCCCAGCGGGTGAGGTTTCTGCCCGAAAATTCTGGATTTTGGTTTTTGAGTTTTTATGCCCCGTTTGTTAAGCTAACTTGTTTCTAAGACTTGGAAAGTGAAATGTATAATAAGATAACATGTTTTTGATGTGTTTAAGTTAGATTGAAGTATATTATGAATATGTTACATGTGTGTGTTTGTGTGTTGCTTCCACGAGGCACACAACACGATTCATTGAAGTATAGGCTTATTAATGCATGCCGTGAGTATAGACTCACGTACTTGACTAATTAGTAACCAATGTGGTAAATTATACTATGAGTTGGACTTGGATATGAAGTTCAATGGTTTAAATATTGTAATTGGATACTAATAGATGGTTTGAATGCAATATAAATGTGTAGGGTGTTTGTGAAATGCGTATAGTTGTTAAAGTGTAGCTTGCGCTTAAGGCAAGTTCTCTTACCCTTATTCTCTTATGTTAAACAAGTTTCTAAACTTGTTATTTATATTGTGCAAGTTCTTTAATCTACTCTTGAATGCTATACAAGCCTATTCATTATATATTTTCATTGTGCAAGTTTCCTAACCCTTGCTCAATAAATCATGAAAGTTCATTCACTTGTTATATGTGGTACAAGTTATACCATACTCATAAAGCGTAAGTATTAAAGCGTTATTTTAGTAATATGATCTTGACTTAGTTGTTCAAGCAAGATCTACTTAGTCTATCGAATGCTTTAAGTTGTTTCTAAAAGCATGCCTATCTATTATGAGTTTATTGTTATATTTTGAAATTGGTTCATGATTCTTATATTATTGAACTGTAAAGGACTGTAAGTCGATTCAACTACTCCTAGTTGATGACAGTTGAACTCTAAAGTTCCCTTATCTATCCAAACCAAACTTTCTTTGGTGCGGACTTGTATTCAATTTCTGAGAAGGAACAACCCTATTAATTAGGGGAAATTTATGCGAAAGCGTTAAATGGTTGTGCACAATTCATGGTACAAAGGGTTGATCCCCCTGAGTACGAGTTAAGGGTCCATAGTCTTATTGACTGTTAAAGGTTTAAATAGAAATATTTATAACCTAGGACAATGGTTCAAGGTCTTATGACCCTCAGATGATTTCATATTCGAATCCTATATATTGATGAAAGAATTATATTTCAATTCTTTATATTGATGAAAGTAAAGTTATTCAAACTCTTTTGAAACGATTCACTTATGTCATATCACTGTTGTATATCCAAGTGAGCTTTTGTTTGCTCACTCTTGCCTGCTTTACCACCATTTGCAGTTGGGACCAAGAATGTTGACATACCATCAACAAGTAAAGGAAAAGGAAATATGAATAAGTGAAGGCTTGTGACGTCAAGTTGCTTTTGTAATAAGACTTAGTTGGTTATGTTTATATTTCCGCATTTATGTTATTTGAATGATGTTAAGGTTTAGATAACCCTGGGATTTTTGTTGAACAAGTTGCCATTCTTTCTAGAGGAAGATTTTATTAAGGTTTTATGAAGGTTGTAATTAGTTTGAAATTTTATTTGGGTAGATGTATGTTTTAATTAGAAAGTGAACACCAAATCATGTGGAAACGAAATACCCGGATTTGGGGGTGTCACACAGTTTATGTCAAAAAGTTTGAAAATGATAAGCTACAGACTAAATTCGATAAGTGTAGATTTGTGGGATACCCTAAAGAAACCGTAGGTTATTATTTCTATCATCCTACTGACCAAAAGGTGTTTGTTGCGAAACATGCTACCTTTTTGGAGAAAGAGTTTATCCACGAAGGGGTCAGTGGGAGTAAGATATATCTTGAAGAAGTTCAAGAACCACAAATTACCACGGATCAAAGTCAGGTACCTAACCAAGTAGAAGAACCTATTGTACCACACCCTGTTCGTAAATCTAGAAGAGTACCGAAGATACCTGAGAGGTATGGATTCATTATAGAGGATGACGATGAGGTACACATCATGAATGATGATGATCCGTTGAATTACGAACAGGCTATGAGTAATAACGACTCAGGGAAATGGCTTGAAGCCATGAAATTCGAAATGGGCTCCATATATGAAAACAAAGTATAGACTTTGGTTTCACCACCTGAAGGTATTAAGCCTATTGGGTGTAAATGGGTTTTTAAGAGAAAGACTGGAGCAGACGGGAAGGTAGAGACCTATAAGGCCCGACTGGTTGCAAAAGGTTTCAAACAAAGACAAGGAGTTGACTATGATGAAACCTTCTCACCAGTAGCCATGCTCAAGTCTATTCGGATTTTGCTTGCGATTGCAGCTTACAACGACTATGAGATCTGACAGATGGACGTGAAAACGACCTTCCTCAATGGGAAACTTGAGCAGGATGTGTATATGACAGAACCAGAGGGATTTATTTCAAAAGTTGGAACAAATCAAGTCTGTAAGCTACAACGATCCATTTATGGGTTGAAGCAAGCTTCACATAGATGGAACATTCATTTTGATGAGACAATCAAAGAGTTTGATTTTATCAAAAACGAGGATGAACCATGTGTATACAAGAAGGTTAGTGGGAGCGCAGTATCATTCCTTGTATTATATGTTGATGATATATTAATGATAGGGAATGACATTCCTATGTTATAATCAATTAAAATCTGGTTATCTAAAAACTTCTCCATGAAGGACTTGGGTGAAGCATCCTATATTTTGGGGATAAAGATCTATAGAGATAGATCTAAAAGGATGCTCGGCTTATCCCAAGGAACGTACATTGATACGATGCTAAAGAGGTTTAGCATGGAAGATTCCAAAAGAGGTCTCATGCCGATGAGCCATGGAATACATCTCTCCAAGAAACAGGCCCCAAAGACACCTGAGGAGAGAGACCGTATGAGTAAGATCCCTTATGCTTCTGTAATAGGATCTATCATGTACGGTATGATATGTACTAGACCGGATGTTGCTCACGCACTTAGTGTAAAGAGCAGATACCAATCAAATCCAGAAGAAGAGCCCTAGAAGGCAGTGAAAAATATCCTAAAGTACTTGAGAAGGACTAAAGATATTTTTCTTGTCTACGGTGGGTCTGAATTAAAACTCGAGGGATTCATGGACTCATGTTTTCAAATAGACCAAGATGATAGTAAATCTATTTCAGGGTATGTGTTTACCTTGAACGAAGGCGCAGTGAGTTGGAAGAGTTCCAAGCAGCAAACAGTTGCTGATTCAGTGATAGAGGCAGAGTATATAGCTGCAAGTGAAGCTGCAAAGGAAGCTGTTTGGATGAAGAAGTTCATAGCTGAACTTGATGTGATTCCTAGCATTGGAGAAGCAGTTCCTGTATACTGTGACAACACCGGAGCGGTTGCACAGGCTAAGGAACCCAGGTCTCATCAGAAATCCAAACATGTGTTGCTGCGATTTCACTTGATCAGGGAGATCATTGAAAAAGGAGACGTCACCTTGGAGCATGTGGACTCTCAAGACAACATTGCAGATCCATTTACTAAAGCTCTAACACAACAGCAGTTTGATCGTCACTTAGAGAAGATGGGTATGAGATACCATGGAGATTGGCTTTAGTGCAAGTGGGAGATTGATAGTAGTGTGCATACAAGCCAATCATGTATGATGATAAAGCACATACTTTGTAAACAATCTTATTTATTTATTAATAAAATATTCATTTAAGGCATTTAATTATCTACATGGTGCTATTTTTATAATATGTAAATAACCCATAGTTTTAAGCAATGCTTTTAGAATCATGATGAGATCATGCTAATGAGATCTATATTCTTAGAAAGCTTAAAAACTAAAATAGTTTCCAATTGTGGGATTTCTAAAATGGGGATTAGTAAATTCGGATAGATTGGTACATATGTTGCTTGCTCATTGGATGAGGATGACTGGTCTCATAGTCATTTGTGTGGAGACACTAAAGCAAGTATGTAGGTGCTTATTGGAGAATAAGTTCACTGAACGTGACTCGCTATGGAATACCTAATGGAGTTTTACTCGCCTGTCAATAGGAATTCCTAATGTGATAGTAGTACAAGTGATCCTTGGACTTGAGATCATCATAGTATCTTGTATGTAATAAATTATACTTTGACTTATTTCTTAAGGCCTTTTAAGGCATACATAGAGTATTCTTGGGTATAATGAGTTACATATGGAGATAATGAATGATCAATAAAGAATCTACCACCTCTAGTAAAAGAGGAGATATGTCCTATATGATTCGTTAAATGACAACCCAGGAATCCTTGGCCAAGGTAGAATGAAATTAGAAAGAGGTTTCTAATTTGCATTATTTGGAGTTGTGCATTTTTTAATCGAAATACATATGATTAAATAAATTAAGACTTGACAGCAAATCCATATCTTATATTTAATTGGGACATTGTATGGTAGAAGGATTGAATTGTATGGTAACTATTAACTCACAAGTTCTTTTATGATTAATGTTGAAATCTATATTATCTGGAAAGTCATTAATCGCTAGGGAGGCTTATCCCTATTGTAAAATAAATGTTATTTATTCACAACCGGTTTAATATGGAGAACCTAAAGGGTTACACCATAAAAGGAAGAAGAATTATTTAAGAAACAAATGTCATGATAGTAATAATGCATTAAGTGTAATTAATTTAATCTATGGTGATAGAATAAATTAAATAGCTTAATGTTTATTATTTAATATTTTAGAAATATTAAATATAAATTAATAAGAGGAGTCTTATTAATATTATTATTATTATTATTTTAATTCTAAAGGAGTTTAGGTCTCTCAATCCTAATAAGATTAGGATATAAATTAATTAAAAGTGTTTAATTAATTAATTAAATAAAATCCTATTCTAATTGGATTAGGAGGGTTAACCTAATATCTATATAAGAGAGTCTTATATCAGAAATAAGGTACGTGAATTTTTTCAAAGGTTGGGAGTACACATATTTTATAGAGATAGAAATAAGGGTTAAGCCAATAACCCATCTTCCTGAGTTCTTCATCTTCCTTGGTGGATCACCGTTAGAGGCCAAACATTTGGGTGGCTGACATTGATCAAGGGAAGGAGCCACTACAGAGGAATCAAAGAAATCAAAGGAGTAGAACTTGTACCTGAGGAAGCTTGGATCTTCAAAGGTATAATTCCATCATCTCCTTCTATGTATTGACTGATAATTGATGCACAAGAAAGATCATGGTTAAGGGTTTGTAAGAAAATTTTAAAAATTTATTTTTCATCCCTTCCGCTGCGTTTATGTAATTTGATTGCATGCTTATGTTTCTAGCAAACCCAACACTTACATCACTGTCTCTACTGACATCATTACTTGCATCATCAACCCTATTCCATTTTCTGTATTATTCTCTTAATGTATTAATATAAAAGATATTATAGACTAGCAATTCCAGCAACCAGATCATTCTCAAGAAAGAGGGGGCTTTCCTATAAGGATTTATCCTTATTGGCGCGCAATTATATAAGCTAACTCCTTTCCTAGACAAAACTTTCTAGACATTGCCAATAATGTTATCTAATAATATCATTTAAATAATATGAGTTACTGACAATTATTGAATCAATAATATAAAATACTATGCAATTATCAATGTAGCAATTAGTGAATCAATAATATAAGATATTGAACAGTAATTACTGTGACAATTATTGAATGAGTGACTTCTTGCGTAAGAACCAATAATTAGAAGTACTGTGCAATACCGTGTGCTACTGTGCAGCAACGCATATTACTGTACTTTTATCACCGGGTATTTCAACAGTTTAACGGTAAAAGTTTTGCTGTTATTTTTATAAAAAGTTTACTTTTGTCGATTTCTATATCCGACAGTTATTTTGTTGTGGGGCCCACCAATTATTGGTTATTTCGGCGCCGCCGTCGTACTTTACCGAATATAATATTCCCCGACAGAAGGAATATTTCCGACAAAACGAATATTCTCCGATAAAACGAATATTTTATGACAACTTGCATACTTGGTAAAATTTGCACATATCATCCATAACTATCACATTTATCAAATCAACACCTTACTATTTAAAATAATATGTAGAGGAAAGTAAATCTTATTCATAAAAAGTTGGGGTCTTACAACCTCTATTCCTTATAAAATTTCGTCTTCGAAATTAACGTACATACCTAGTATTTCGAAGAAGTGAGAATACCTTGCTTTCATTTCAGATTCTAACTCCCGGGTCATTTTCTCAATATCATGGTTTCTCTATAAAACTTTGACTTGAGGTATAACCTTTGAGCGTAGAACATGTTCCTTCTTATCTAAGATCTTGATAGGTACCTCCTCAAACGTTAAATCTTCGTTATCTCGTCTAGTTCTAATTCAATAATGTGGTTTGGGTCTTTCACATATTTACGAAGCATGGATATGTGAAAAATGTTATTAACACGAGACATGCTTGGCGGTAAGGCGAGTCTATAAGCCACAGTTCCTACTCGATCGAGAATTTCAAATGGACCAATAAATCGTGGGTTGAACTTTCCTCTCTTTTCGAATCTCGTAACTCCTTTCCATGGAAAAACACGTAACAATACATGATCTCTGACAATAAATTCTACGTCCCATCGATGAAGATCAGCATAACTCTTTTGTCAATCTTGTGCCATTTGTATACGTTGCCGGATCATTTGAATCTTTTTCGTAGTCATACGTACTAACTCCGGTCCCAATAATGTTGCTTCACCCACCTCGTCCCAGCATACCGGAGAACGACACTTTCTTCCATACAACGCCTCGAATGGAGCTATGCCTATACTTGCCTGATAACTGTTGTTGTAGGAGAATTCCACCAATGGTAAGTACTTATCCCAGCTTCCTTTGAAGTCTAGAACATATAGTCTTAATAGATCTTCAAGAGTTTGAATAGTCCTTTCCGATTGCCCGTCCGTCTGAGGATGATATGCAGAACTAAACCGTAAATCTGTGCCCATAGCTTTTTGCAAGCGGACCCAAAATTGTGAAGTGAATCTTGGGTCTCGATCCGAAACTGTAGATATTGTCATACCATGCAGTGTTACAATCTCATTTATGTACATACGAGCAAGTCGTTCAAGTGAATAAGTCTCTCGTATAGGCATAAAATGAGCAGACTTGGTTAATCTATCAATAATGACCCAAATTGCATCTATGCCTTGAGAAATCTTGGGAAGACCCGTAACGAAATCCATGTTGATATGTTCCCACTTCCATTTTAGAATCTCAAGTGGTTACAATGGACCATTTGGCACTTGATGCTTCGCCTTGACACGTCGACAAGTTAAACACCTTGAGATAAACTCCGCGATCTCTCTCTTTATGTTGCTCCATCAAAATGTATGTCGAAGATCACGATAAATTTTGGTACTTCTAGGATAGATTACAAACGGTGTGTTGTATGCTTCCATCATGATTTTATACTTTAAATCAGAGTCGTTAGGAACACAAAGTCTGGAGTTGACTCGAAGTATTCCCTCTTCGTCGATTATTGCTTCTGGAATAACACTATCTTGCACCTTCTTCTTCATATTCATCAGCTCCGGGTCTGTAGCTTGAGCAACTTTAACTCTATCAATTAAAGCTGGTTCTACGTGTATATTTGCTATCTTCACGTGGGTCCCATAAGTCTTTAACTCTATCTCCATCCTTTGTAAGTTATATAAAATGGGTCTTTGTGTTGACAACATCGCACTCGTTCCCGCATATGATCTTCTACTCAACGCGTCAGCTATCACGTTCGCTTTTCCAGGATGGTATTGGATGGTATGGTCGTAATCTTTCAATAGCTCAAGCCAACATCGTTGCCGCATGTTAAGTTCCTTTTGAGTGAAGAAATATTTAAGGCTCTTATGATCTGTATAGATCTCTACTTTCTCCCCATACAGGTAGTGTCTCCAGATCTTCAATGCGATAATGACAGTTGCCAACTCTAGATCATGAGTAGGATAATTCCTCTCATATTCTTTGAGTTGTCGTGAGGCATAGGCTATAACTTTCCCATGTTTCATGAGAACACATCCTAACCCTTTGCCTGATGCATAGCTGTAGATGGTATTATCAGAACAGGTGCAGAAATGAGTCTCCTCTTGAGTTCCTGGAAACTCTTCTCACATTCCTTATGCCATTCGAATTTTGCATCTTTTCGAGTCAGCTGAGTTAATGGGGGTAGCGATTCGAGAAAATCCTTCCACGAATCTCCGATAATAACCAGCTAAGCCCAAAAAGCTACGTATTTCGGTTACCGACTTAGGTTGCTCCCAACTTTGTATTGCTTCAATCTTCGCCTGGTTAACTGATATTCCATGTTTCGATACCACATGTGTGACGCCCCCAAATTCGGACCGCCACTTGGTCACTCGAATTCGATTTGTCATGTTCTAATAACTAACACCACAATAAATATTACGACTAAATGTCGCATCGCACAGCGGAATAATACACAACTATTACTGAATAGATTACATTTAATTAATAAAATTTATTCATGTCCCAAGGTCTCGTAACTTAAACATCGATTACATATCTTAAACATACCTTAAGCATATATAAACCTAACTAATACATAATAGCATAAGTCTTTATTACAAATCATAAAATTCTATATAAATAAAGCTACTCTGTAGCCTTTCCCTTGCCCTTGTCGGTGCTCGAGGGTCCGCACTGCTCTGCCTTAACTGAAATATTTTAGGAAAAGCAAGAATGAGCAACAAGTTTGCTCAGCAAGTAATATAACAACAAGGGTGAGTAATATAGTTCTCGAATCCCAAGAAGGGTATAGCAAGGTTTGATAGTTCAAGGATAGTAAGAATATCAACAGTTCTCAATAATAGTCGCTAAGGACAGAATAATATCAATATGATTCAATACTAAATTAATTTAAGATTTCAAGATAATTGAATACTGAGCAGTCACTAAGGACTATGAACTCTTACTAAAATTAACAATAATATGTAAGACCCCAACTTTTATGAATAAAGATTTAGTTTTCTTTATATATTATTTCGAAACAGTAAGGTGTTGTTTTGATAAATATGAAAGTTATGGGTGAAATGTGCAAACATTTTTAAAATGAGCAAGTGGTTACAAAATATTCTTGTTGTCGGGAAATATTCGTTTGGTCGTGGAATATTCTTGTTGTCGGGGAATATTCGTACGACGACGCAGCTATTTGTGGGCCCCCACAACGGAATAACTGTCGGATATAGAAAGCGACAGAAATAACTTTTTACAAAATAACGGCGTGGTTGTTACCGTTAGTAGTGTTGAAATACCCGGTGGTTAAAATACAGTGATACACGGTGTTGCATAGTAGCACACAGTATTGCACAGTATTTCGAATTATTTAGTCTTACGTGAGAAGCCATTACTCAATTATTGTTACAGTAATTACTGTTCAATATTTTATATTATTGACTCAATAATTGCTACGTTGATATTTTATATTATTGACTCAATAATTGCTACGTTGATATTTTATATTATTGACTCAATAATTGTTACATTGATATTTTATTGACTCAATAATTGCTACGTTGCCATTTTATATGATTGATTCAATAATGGCTACAGTTGATTTTGTAGTATTGATTCAATAATTGTCGTTGCACAGTATTTCACGTTATCAACTCAATAATTCATATTATTTGAATAATATTATTAGATAGCATTATTGACAATGTCTAAGAAAGTTCTGTCTAGGAGGGGTTATTTAATTGCGCGCCAGTAAGGAGAAGTCTTTATCGGAAGGCCCCCTCTTTCCTGGGAACGACCTGGTTGTTAATATTGTAGTTCTATAATATTATTTGTGAATAATTAATTATTGATTTATATGATAAGGAAATATTTATTTTGTGGATATTAAAGAAGGAATTGGCGCTGATGAGTTTTTATCAATATTTTGGTGTGAGAAATCATCTGGTTGTGGATTGCGGATAATTTATGTTTGGAATTTGGAAAAACTTCCTTCTACAAAGTTGTAGAGAATTAAATTTCCTATGGAAGGACATAGAATTTGTATTTTTCTGACAAAGGGGCTATTTGTTATGAATTATTGAAGTTTCGGAAAATAAATATTATTTAATGGGTGGGCCCCACTTTTGTTGAAAATTTGAATTTTGAAAAGCCGCCAGGCGGCGGATTGTTTTTTAGAAATAATAATATTTTATTATTTTAGTCTCCTTTGGCATCCTAAGCTTTTCCTATAAATAGGGTGCTTAGGTTAGAATTGAAAATCACACCAGAATCAGAAGTTTTCTCTCTCTATAATATCGAGCGTATTTTTGTGAGTATTTCAATACTTTGAGTATTAGTATTCAGCGCAAGTTTTCTTCGATATTATATCCGATATTCCAGTCAGAGGTACTATCCTTTTGAGGTAAGGGATGTTATTTTCTTTCGTAAATGATGTTATTCTTTTCAGTATCATTATACAGAAATATTGTCATGGATTTTATGTTGAAATTCTTACTTTTTCCGTCGGGATTACTATTCACGTATACGGCACTATTCACGAAAAAAATAAATTTTCTTCTATTTGTCCAAATTGCTTGTTAAGGTTACTATCTTTGATTGTATCCAAGTTTTGAGCTCTATTCTTGAATTTTGCTCCATAATTGATTATTACGAGGTATTTTTTTGAATTGGATATACTAAAATACGAATTCTTAGTCTTTGTCTTTTATCTCACTGGATTCGTTTTTTCTAAAAATGTTTTTCAACATTCTCAGTCCTAAAAGGTGATGTAACTGAATATCTTTGGCCTGTAGAGCAAAGATGAATGATTACTTGATGAATATCTTTGGCCTGTAGAGCAAAGATGAATGATTACCTGATGAATATCTTTGGCCTGTAGTGCAAAGATGACAGGTGTTGAGATGAATATGACCACTGATGATACAAATGAATATCTTTGGCCTGTAGTGCAAAGATGAATATTTGATTCGAGATGTATATTGATTGATGTTACAGGGATAAAATATTGATGATGGACTTTTAAATCATAGAAGATAGTAGACTTGATTCTCTGCTTAACTCTTCTAATGAATTGTTATTTCCGCTGCGAATATTGATCTAAGATTGGTTGTCCATTATATTTTATCTGATTTATTGAAGGCTAACGATAATTTATTTTCCATTATCTTAGTCATAATATTCTTTACTGAGCTAGTTGAGCTCACCCTTTTCATCTGTTGTCCTCTTCAGGAAATGAGAATGTTGCGGGAACTAGTCGGGGGACAGAGTGATGGTCCGAGTTAGAGCAGTAGTAGTCCTCACTATTTCTGATAAATAGTGTGATAATAATTGTAATGAGGACTTAGTTTGAATCTTAATATTTTCTACATATTTGTATTGACACTCACAGTTGTGTGGTCGTATTTTGCACGACCGTATGATATAAAGTTTGTATTTGAATTCTGTACCATGTATTTGGCGACTCAGAATGGGTTGGGTTGAATGGACCTATTCTGGGGGCGTCACAGTTGGTATCAGAGCTTAGGGATATGATCTCTGGCGGAGATCGGGGAATAGAACTAGGAGGGGAGAGACGAGTAAATCCTTTGCTAGTGTGTCCTACCTAAGCTTATGTGGTATTTAATTGGTCAGTCGGAGCATAGGGTTAATATGTGATATGTTAATTTGTTTAATTAACCCTTGTTTTATGGCAGTATTTGAGAATGGCAGCTGAGAACGTTAACAACGAAGTGAATGAGACCGTGGAGACACCTTTAATCGTTAACTAGGAGAACGTGCAACAAGAAGGCAATGTTCATCCTGAAAATAACGCTGGTCAGACGATAAACGATGAGATGTTTAGAAGTTTTTTGCAGTTTATGCAAAATCAGACGAGGGAGACTCGTGTGCAACATACAGGTGGAGATAATAACAACACGCGAGCTGTCACTGCTAAGCAGTTCAAAGAATTGGGACCACCAGAGTTTCTGGGAAAGCCAGATCCGATCAAGGCGGAGACGTGGATTAAACAAATTACCAAGATATTTGATGTCTTGGGATGTACAGAGGAACAGAAGGTTCCATTCGCCACGTTTATGTTCCGTGGAGAGGCAGATTACTGGTGGGAATCTGTGAAACGTACCCAGCCTGCCGCACTTAAGATGTCTTGGGAAGCGTTCCAGAAACTGTTCAATGACAAGTACTTTCCTGAAAGTATTCGTCATATGAAGAAAGTAGAGTTTATCAGACTCGAGCAAAACAACATGACGGTATCCCAGTACGAGGCTAAGTTCGCGGAGCTGTCCAGGTTTGCACCTCATTTGGTGGAGAATGAGGAACGTATGATGCGGATGTTTCTAAGAGGTTTGAAACCCGAAATACGTCAATACCTCATTTCTCATAAAGTTTCCTTATATTCGGATGTAGTAAACAGGTCCCAGTTATTAGAACGAGATAATGATTATGTTCAACCGAGGGACCACAACCAAGGTCGTACCGGTGGCAGCAGTCATCGAAGCAATGACAACCAGCGAGGAGGAAAGTATGACAGAAGCGGTAACCATTCCAGTGGTTATCGTGGCCATGATAGTAGAAGAAGTGAATTGGGGGGAGATTTCAAGAAGAGAAGGTACAACAATGAGAACGTGAAGACGTCGACATCAGCACCAGCATCAACTGTTTCGAGGGGAGGAGAACGACCACCGGTCGTATGCTTTAAATGCGGGAAAGAGGAACATATCAGCCCAAACTGCCCACAACAATTCAAAGGATGCTATAACTGTGGAAAAGAAGGACATATAGCTCGAGATTGTCCTGTTACGAAACTAAGTTCAGCGGGGGTGGTGATTCCAAAGGCGGTTGCAGACAAGTCAAAGTCGGTGATTCCTGGAAGAGCGTTTGTCGTGACAGCCCAAAACGCGAGGAATCCACACGAGGTGATTACGGGTAAGCTGATCATAAACTCTTGCGAAGTTTATACCTTGTTAGATACCGGTGCTACCCATTCCTTTATTTCACCTGCTTGTGCTCAACGTTTGAACTTGACTTCTGATAAATTAGACTTTGACTTATCTGTTGAAACTCCGTTAGGAGAAACCTTTGTTACATCTACAGTTTACAAATCTTGCTTGATTTAGATTGGTACCCTTACCTTACCTGTTGATCTTATATCTTTGAAAATACTTGCATTTGACGTGATTTTAGGAATTGACTGGTTAACCACTTACCATGCCAAAATTGATTGTTTTCGTAAGGTTGTTAGTTTTCATATTTCTAATCAACCTGTTGTACGAATTCAAACCACCAAACCACTAAAATCAGTCAATATCATTTCAAATCCCAAGGCTATTCGTTTATTGAAAAATGGATGTCAAGCTTTCTTAGCTCATGTCACTGATCTAAACCAGAATACATCAGATTTGAATAATATTTCTGTTGTTAATGAGTTTCCTGATGTATTTCCAGAAGAACTTCCCGGTCTACCCCCAGAACGTGAAGTTGAATTCTTTATTGACCTTGAGCCCGGTACAAAGCCCATTTTTAAAACCCCATATCGAATGGCTCCTATTGAACTTCAGGAGTTAAAGATTCAATTACAAGAATTGTTAGACATCGATTTTATTCGTCCTAGTACGTCTCCTTGGGGTGCTCCTGTTTTATTCCTAAAGAAGAAAGACGGGAGTATGCGACTTTGTATTGACTATCGGGAGTTGAACCATGTCACCATCAAGAATAGGTATCTGTTACCTCGTATTGATGACCTGTTCGACCAGTTGCAAGGAGCGCAATTCTTTTCAAAGATCGATCTTCGTTCTGGATATCATCAGTTGAAGATTAAATCTGAGGATATTCCAAAGACTGCTTTCAGAACACGGTACGGGCATTATGAGTTCTTAGTCATGTCTTTTGGATTGACTAATGCTCCTGCTGCTTTCATGGATATGATGAACCGTGTATTTAAAGAGTATTTAGATCAATTCGTTGTTGTCTTTATTGATGACATTCTCATCTATTCTAAAAGCCGTGAAGATCATGAACACCATTTGAAGTTGGTACTTCAAAAGCTTCGTGAGAACAAGCTATATGCCAAGTTAAAGAAATGCGAGTTCTGGCTTGAGGAAGTAGCATTCCTTGGGCACGTGGTATCGAAACGTGGAGTATCTGTTGACCCGGCGAAGATTGAAGCAATACAAAGGTGGGAGCAACCTAAGTCGGTGACCGAAGTACGAAGCTTTCTGGGCTTAGCTGGTTACTATCGGAGGTTCGTAGAGGGATTTTTTTGAATCGCTACTCCATTAACTCAGTTGACTCGGAAAGATACAAAATTCGTTTGGAGCGAGGAATGCGAGAAGAGCTTCCAAGAGCTCAAGAGGAGACTTATCTCGGCACCTGTTCTGACAATACCATCTGGTTCGGATGGATTTGTTATTTACAGCGATGCTTCGGGCAAAGGGTTAGGATGTGTTCTCATGCAACATGGGAAAGTCATAGCCTATGCCTCGCGACAACTCAAAGAATATGAGAGGAATTATCCTACTCATGATCTAGAGTTGGCAGCAGTCGTTTTCGCGTTGAAGATCTGGAGACATTACTTGTACGGAGAGAAAGTGGAGATTTATACGGATCATAAGAGCCTTAAATATTTCTTCACTCAGAAGGAACTCAACATACGACAACGACGTTGGCTTGAGCTGTTGAAAGATTACGATCATACTATCCAATACCATCCTGGAAAAGCGAACGTGGTAGCTGACGCGTTGAGTAGAAGATCATATGTGGGAACGAGTGCGATGATGTCAAGTATACGCGTAGAACCAGCTTTGATTGATAAAGTTAAAGCTGCTCAAGCTACGGATGCGGAGCTGATGAATATGAAGAAGAAGGTGCAAGAAGGTGCAATTCCATAAGCGAGAATCGATGAAGATGGAATACTTCGAGTCAACTCCAGACTTTGTGTTCCTAACGATTCCGACTTGAAGTATAGAATCATGATGGAGGCACACAACACACCGTTTGCAATCCATCCTGGGAGTACTAAAATGTATCGTGATCTTCGACATACATTTTGGTGGGGCAATATGAAGAGAGAGATCGTGGAGTTCATCTCGAGATGTTTAACTTGTCAACGTGTAAAGGCGGAGCATCAAGTGCCGAAGGGTCCATTGCAACCACGGGAGATTCTGAAATGGAAGTGGGAACACATTACGATGGATTTCGTTACGGGTCTTCCCAAAGTTTCTCAAGGCTTAGATGCGATTTGGGTTATTGTTGATAGATTAACCACGTCTGCTCATTTCTTGCCGATACGAGAGACTTATTCCCTTGAACGTCTTGCTCATATGTACGTGAATGAGATTGTGAGGTTGCATGGCATGCCAGTATCCATAGTTTCGGATCGTGACCCCAGATTTACTTCACGATTTTGGATCAGTTTGCAGAAAGCTATGGGCACGGATTTACGATTCAGTTCAGCTTATCATCCTCAAACAGACGGACAATCAGAAAGAACTATTCAAACTCTTGAAGATCTATTGAGACTTTGTGTTCTAGACTTCAAAGGGAGTTGGGATAAGTATTTACCATTGGTGGAATTCTCCTACAACAACAGTTATCAGGCAAGTATAGGCGTGGCTCCATTCGAAGCGTTGTATGGGAGAAAGTGTCGCTCTCCAGTATGTTGGAACGAGGTGGGTGAAACAACATTGTTGGGACCGGAGTTAGTACGTATGACTACAGAAAAGATCCAAATGATTCGACAACGTATACAAACAGCACAAGATCGACAAAAGAGTTATGCGGATCTTCATCGAAAGGACGTGAAATTTAATGTTGGAGACCATGTGTTATTACGTATTGCTCCATGGAAGGGAGTTACGAGGTTTGGGAAGAGAGGAAAGCTTAACCCATGATTCATTGGTCCATTCGAGATTCTTGACCGAATAGAAAATGTGGCTTATAGACTCGCTTTACCTCCAAGCATGTCTCGTGTTCATAACGTGTTTCACATATCCGTGTTACATAAATATGTGAAGGATCCAAACCGCATTATTGAGTTAGAACCAGACGAGATAGCCGAAGATTTAACGTACGAGGAGGTACCTGTCAAGATCTTGGATATGAAGGAGCATGTTCTACGCTCAAAAATTATACCTCAAGTTAAAGTTTTGTGGAGAAACCATGCAATTGAGGAAATGACCTGGGAGTTGGAATCGGAAATGAAAACGAGGTATCCTCACCTTTTCGACATACCAGGTACGTACGTCAATTTCGAGGACGAAATTTCTTAAGGAGGGGAGGTTGTAAGACCCCAACTTTTATGAATAAAGATTTAGTTTTCTTTATATATTATTTCGAAACAGTAAGGTGTTGTTTTGATAAATATGAAAGTTATGGGTGAAATGTGCAAACATTTTTAAAATGAGCAAGTGGTTACAAAATATTCTTGTTGTCGGGGAATATTCGTTTGGTCGTGGAATATTCTTGTTGTCGGGGAATATTCGTACGACGACGCAGCTATTTGTGGGCCCCCACAACGGAATAACTGTCGGATATAGAAAGCGACAGAAATAACTTTTTACAAAATAACGGCGTGGTTGTTACCATTAGTACTGTTGAAATACCCGGTGGTTAAAATACAGTGATACACGGTGTTGCATAGTAGCACACAGTATTGCACAATATTTCGAATTATTGAGTCTTACGTGAGAAGCCATTACTCAATTATTGTTACAGTAATTACTGTTCAATATTTTATATTATTGACTCAATAATTGCTACGTTGATATTTTATATTATTGACTCAATAATTGCTACGTTGATATTTTATATTATTGACTCAATAATTGTTACATTGATATTTTATTGACTCAATAATTGCTACGTTGCCATTTTATATGATTGATTCAATAATGGCTACAGTTGATTTTGTAGTATTGATTCAATAATTGTCGTTGCACAGTATTTCACGTTATCAACTCAATAATTCATATTATTTGAATAATATTATTAGATAGCATTATTGACAATGTCTAAGAAAGTTCTGTCTAGGAGGGGTTATTTAATTGCGCGCCAGTAAGGAGAAGTCTTTATCGGAAGGCCCCCTCTTTCCTGGGAACGACCTGGTTGTTAATATTGTAGTTCTATAATATTATTTGTGAATAATTAATTATTGATTTATATGATAAGAAAATATTTATTTTGTGAATATTAAAGAAGGAATTGGCGCTGATGAGTTTTTATCAATATTTTGGTGTGAGAAATCATCTGGTTGTGGATTTCGGATAATTTATGTTTGGAATTTGGAAAAACTTCCTTCTACAAAGTTGTAGAGAATTAAATTTCCTATGGAAGGACATAGAATTTGTATTTTTCTGACAAAGGGGCTATTTGTTATGAATTATTGAAGTTTCAGAAAATAAATATTATTTAATGGGTGGGCCCCACTTTTGTTGAAAATTTGAATTTTGAAAAGCCGCCAGGCGGCGGATTGTTTTTTAGAAATAATAATATTTTATTATTTTAGTCTCCTTTGGCATCCTAAGCTTTTCCTATAAATAGGGTGCTTAGGTTAGAATTGAAAATCACACCAGAATCAGAAGTTTTCTCTCTCTATAATATCGAGCGTATTTTTGTGAGTATTTCAATACTTTGAGTATTAGTATTCAGCGCAAGTTTTCTTCGATATTATATCCGATATTCCAGTCAGAGGTACTATCTTTTTGAGGTAAGGGATGTTATTTTCTTTCGTAAATGATGTTATTCTTTTCAATATCATTATATAGAAATATTGTCATGGATTTTATGTTGAAATTCTTACTTTTTCCGTCGGGGTTACTATTCACGTATACGGCACTATTCACGAAAAAATTAAATTTTCTTCTATTTGTCCAAATTGCTTGTTAAGGTTACTATCTTTGATTGTATCCAAGTTTTGAGCTCTATTCTTGAATTTTGCTCCATAATTGATTATTACGAGGTATTTTTTGAATTGGATATACTAAAATACGAATCCTTAGTCTTTGTCTTTTATCTCACTGGATTTTTTTTTTTAAAAATGTTTTTCATCATTCTCAGTCCTAAAAGGTGATGTAACTGAATATCTTTGGCCTGTAGAGCAAAGATGAATGATTACTTGATGAATATCTTTGGCCTGTAGAGCAAAGATGAATGATTACCTGATGAATATCTTTGGCCTGTAGTGCAAAGATGACAGGTGTTGAGATGAATATGACCACTGATGATACAAATGAATATCTTTGGCCTGTAGTGCAAAGATGAATATTTGATTCGAGATGTATATTGATTGATGTTACAGGGATAAAATATTGATGATGGACTTTTAAATCATAGAAGATAGTAGACTTGATTCTCTGCTTAACTCTTCTAATGAATTGTTATTTCCGCTGCGAATATTGATCTAAGATTGGTTGTCCATTATATTTTATCTGATTTATTGAAGGCTAACGATAATTTATTTTCCATTATCTTAGTCATAATATTCTTTACTGAGCTAGTTGAGCTCACCCTTTTCATCTGTTGTCCTCTTCAGGAAATGAGAATGTTGCGGGAACTAGTCGGGGGACAGAGTGATGGTCCGAGTTAGAGCAGTAGTAGTCCTCACTATTTCTGATAAATAGTGTGATAATAATTGTAATGAGGACTTAGTTTGAATCTTAATATTTTCTACATATTTGTATTGACACTCACAGTTGTGTGGTCGTATTTTGCACGACCGTATGATATAAAGTTTGTATTTGAATTCTGTACCATGTATTTGGCGACTCAGAATGGGTTGGGTTGAATGGACCTATTCTGGGGGCGTCACATAATATACTGATAATCCAACAAAACAAGTACAACAGGTGATCAGCCTAAAGTACCCTATATTATGCATAACATTTAATCCTACTCAAGTGCGCACTTCAGTCTCCCGACAATTATATTTTCCCTTCAAAGAAGGTTGTTCATCTCAGTCAAATACATGATCCCGCACCAATCAATTGGTTTGGGTCGCTTTTCAATAATATAAGTCTAACCGAATCAAATGGCATAGATCACAATAATTATAAGTTTAATCTCAAGATTTAAAGTTTGAAGAATATAAATCGAGTTTTATCTTATCCATGAAGTATATAATTTATAATATATGGATTTCAATCTCAAAAGCTTACTTGTACGACAATAATATCGCAAGCTAAATGAATGCTCAATAAAGAGTAGAGTCAGGAACTTGCTTACAACGTTCCTCGAATAATGTAAACACAAAAATAGGATACTTGCCTTATGCGTAGTTTATCCACGAAAAGCAAATCAACACTTTCGAATCCCTATTGTAATATAGTTACGTATATATATGATATCCATTAGTCATATGTTATAGCTTCATATCTTATCTTGGACATACGATCAACACACAAGCTAAGTCTTAGCCTAGCTACACAGTTATATCATATATAGTATTATACTAGTATAACCTTTATTGTCCTTTATCCCTAACGTTCCTCTTTTCAAGTTAAACATCTTCATACATTATTACTATCATGTGAGACCACAACAAATAGCAAACATACTTTATTTAGCAAGTTATAGTCTTGTTATAAGTTAATCATCAAAATCGGATTCAAGTATCAACATATGATATCACATAGCATTTATACATATTAAAGGATACTTCTATGTTTGTATAACCTTTCTAATTCCAATCATATATGATATAGTTTTAATTCACGGTCTCTAACGACTTAGGGTTATACAACGCCATGAATTTACATAAGTTGTCATGCTTATCACTTAGACATATAAAGTAGTCATATATTTTATTGATACGCATGTTCTCATGTTTCTATGTCATGGATGAGTGATTTTAGCATTGCTACTTGTTCGTGACTTAATCGAACTCATGCTTGATTAACTTGCATTACATCTAACAAGTACGTATATGTATGATGCCTTCAAAGCACATTCAATCATGTTGAAAATATCAGAATGTAGAGTCCTAATATAATATGTCAAAGTCCACATTTAAAGCTAATGTTGTTGTTAGTAACGTTCACTAACGAGTTCAACATGCCCACGCTTCATTACTAATCATATAAACACAAGTTAATGGGTTGTTCATGCATTTCTAAACCATACTACTACGCTCGCAAAATCAGAATATTAACATGGCATAGCATGTCAAGGTTTGTGTTCAAAACTTACATTTTTGTTAGGAATGTGCACTAGTAGGGTTCACATGTTCACATTTCATTATGGAACCTATATACGCGAGTTAACATGTTTCTCATACATCTTTAAATCATACTAATATGCTTGTAAAGTCAGAATGTTAACATGGCAAGTATACATATCGAGTTCGTTTCCAAACATCGAAGTTTGTTTATAAAATGCTAAGTTCATTTCAAAACTATAAGTATGCGTGCAACTATTAGTAAAACATGCTTACATTGTCTCAATATATCCATATATATATCACTCATGCTAGCATGCTTATTCTAAATTAGTACTATAAGCTAGCACTTAACAGAAACAAGCAAAAATCAATCAACCATTTCCAGTGACCGGCGTAGCTGCGCTGCGCCACAGTATTAAACCGGCGCAGCTGCGCCGTGTCTGGTTCGTCCCAGAGAGCAGCCGGCTATGGCAGAAAACTAGGCCAATTCCCAAATTCCACAACCAATTTATTTCTACTCAACTACATTTCAGTTTAAACATGTTTCTAAGACTATATAACAATTAAACAAGCATTCTAACATCCAGTTGTCACCAAAGTTTATATGATCAAGAAATGAAGTTTTGACAGAGAACAAGAATGGCAATGAAGAATACGAAACTTGGAATTATACCTCTATTAAACGAATGTGAACTTGCTGCTACTTCCCACTCACAATGCTACTATACTGATATGTATTACTCTCAACTTAACTTAAGCAAATTATCAGCAAAAGAATTTGTGAAGAGAAGGGCTATATATATAGGAAAATTATGAACCAGTCAATGGATTCCTCCATTGAATCAAACCAAGTGATAGAAGATTTGCATGAAGGTTAATAGAGAGTTGGTAATTTAGTTGGTGAGCTTCATCATTTTTCCCACTCACTTGCTCATCATGAGCTATGAAATGCTGAGTTTGAGGAGAGGAGTAGGCTTAGGATAGCTTGGAGTATAACACGTGAAGGGAATGTGACTATCATTAAGGGGCAAGGCAAGGCAATCTCAGCATTCTAGTAAGTTTGTACAATATCATGTTATAACATACAAGCATAACATATATTATCTACACTTAGGTATTAAATTAGTGTCACAAGGCAATTTCATATAATGTAGTAAGTGTAATTTGTACGCATATAATCCATGTACATTTTGTTAATACCGGATATAATTTGATCGGATATTATCACATTACATTGTCTCCTTTATTATTAAACCTTATTAATTCAATAACTATTTACAATACATCCATGATATATTATTTTATTGTATACTCATATACACATTGTCACACACACATTTCATGTAACTCTTACAACTCAATAAACTTTACTATATAGTTTATATACATAAATAACATAGTCACATTGCACTTTACACTTCGTATAATATATAGTTAACTACTATACGTTATACTTTTAATATCGCATGCTTGCACATAGGAATTAATAAATTACTTATCTTATCAATTAATATTTAATAATATTAATTAATCACTTCCTCGTAAATCAATGAAATTATTAATCTCTATAACAATTGATTAGCATTTATATGATTTAATTATCATATTAAATAAATATAAACCTTATTATATTAATAAACAAGTTGCTCATTAATATTCTATTATTTGCAATAATAATAATCAACATATTATTAATCACCATTAATATTCCATCTTTCATAATAACAATTAAGTAACAATTAATATAGATTAATTATTCGCTTAATAATTCCTTCGTTGATTAATATAATCATTATTATTTCTCATCACCGTGCCACACAAGGCATTCAACGAGCTTATTGCAAACTCCATATATTCTCAATTATTATAATTATTCAATTTAATATAATTGAGTTAACTCATCTCATAATACAAAATCATTTATATTCAAATAAATATTCATTTTCATTAACATATTTATTTATTAATATTCAGAAATTCTCGGGTATTACAACATGCCCAAGGAATGCTACTTCCTCAAGCCAGAACTCGCATTTCTTCAACTTGGCATATAGTTTGTTTGCACGAAGCTTTTAGAGTATCAGCCTCAAGTGTTGCTCATGATCTTCATGACTTTTGGAGTAAATGAGGATGTCATCAATTAATGACAACCACAAAATGATCCAAATATTCCTTGAATATCCGGTTCATCATATCCATGAAAGCCGGGAGCATTAGTCAATCCAAAAGACATGACTAAGAATTCATAATGCCTGTATCGAGTTCTAAAGGAAATCTTTAGAATGTCATCATTTTAATCTTTAACTGATGATATCCAGAACAAAAATCAATCTTTAAAAAAAATTTAGCACCTTGCAAATGGTCAAACAAGTTATCAATGAGAGGTAACGGATACCTATTTATGATGGCGACATGGTTCAACTCTCGATAGTCAATACAAAATCGTATACTCCCGTCTTTCTTTTTTAAGAATATGACAGGAGCTCCCCAAGGCGATGTACTAGGACAAATAAAGCCGATGTTTAACAATTCCTGTAGTTGGACCTTTAACTCCTGAAGTTCAATAGGAGCCATTTGATATGGGATTCTGGAAATGGGTTTTGTATCTGGTTCAAGGTCAATAAAAAATTTAACTTCACGTTCTGGGGGTAGGACATGAAGTTCTTCGGGAAATACATCAGGGAATTTATTAACAAAAAATATATCATTCAAATCTGACGTATTCTTGTTTATATCGGTGGCATGGGCTAAGAAAGCTATACATCCGTTTTTCAATAAACAAATAGCTTTATGACTTGAAATGACAGTACTTGATTTTAGTGGTTTGGTTGTTTGAATTCGCATAATAGGTTGGTTAGGAATATCAAAGCTAACAACCTTACGAAAACAATCAATTTTAGCATGATGAGTGGTTAACCAGTCGATTCCTAAAATCACATCAAGTACAAGTATTTTCAAATAGATGAGATCAACAGGTAATGTGAGGGTACCAATTTGAATCAAACAAGATTTGTAAACTGTGGATGTGACGAAGATTTCTCCCAGCGGAGTTTCAACAGATACATCAAAGTCTAAATTCTCAGGGGTCAAGTTTAAACGTTAAGCACAAGTAGGTGAAATAAAAGAATGGGTAGAACCGGTATCTAATAAGGTATAGACTTTGCAAGAGTTTATGATTAGCTTACCAGTGATAACTTCGTTTGGGTTCCTCGCTTTTTGGGTAGTCATGACAAAAGCTCTCCCCTGGACCCCCGACCTTGACTTGTCTAGGATAGCCTTTGGTGTCACCATCCCAACTGGACTTGTAACGACTCCAAAATTCATACAATACATCTCTCGACCTCAGTCATTAATAATTCAACAAATTTCTAACTTTACATCATTAATCGGTAATAAACTTAATAAAATGCGGAATAATTAAAACTTTTAAAATTTTCTTTCTATATTCTCCTGAATCACAACCTTTATCATTACATATCTTTGATTCAAATTTATTTCATTAATCGTTACATCAAGGTTATTATATAAAACCTTACATCCCAATTCAATATCTTTTATACTTCGGATAACTCAAACTTTACAACTCAACATAAAATAAACATCATAAACCATTAAGTACATCTCCAGAATATTAAACATGGTTTAAAAGAATAACAACTTTAGCTAAAATATTTAATCTTCGTGAATTATATCTGAGCCATGTCATTCAAGTAGCATATAACGTTACCTTGAATCCTTAACCTGCAAAAAGGGTTATTTTGCAAGAATGAGCTCGACAGCTCAGCAAATCTAACAGCTTTCATGCCGCGCATAACACATAAGTTCATGCTCAATATATATCTCAATTTAAAATAATTATACGATTTCATGCTCAGCATAAATATCAGTTCAATATAAATATAAGTTCCACATGCTCAACATTCCATATATCACATGTTGAGTTCCATAACTCAACCAAATATAGTCATAATTTGACTTTTTCAATTCATAGCGACTAACATGTAATTCAACATCACATATTGCTACCATGAATACATGTAAATAAAAATTGAATACAAGTAGCACATAAAAACTGGAAGACTTGCCTTGATCGTGGATTACCAATTACCGAAAAACAGCTTATAATTATCTGCGGTTCATGAATCCTACACAATTATATAATCATGAACATCATTTATTAATCACATAGCATTGCTTAGTAATCGTTTAAGTAACTCAACTTTATGATCTACTATCATCTTCTTTAGGTTTGATACACAATGTTCCATTTATGTGGTTAAGTCCTGTTAGGGCTCCTCATCGCTTATTTGATTTATTTTACGTTAAACTTCCTTTTTACTTCTCATTACGTTCTCTTTTAATACACTTAACATTTAGTTAAGTCTTAAACCTCGTCTTTACATCACATTAGATGTATAATGTTTGTTAACATTAAGCATGTTAACCTTCGTTTCATATTCCTTTATACTTCTCTTTTAATTGACACTTAATGTTTGTTTAAGTCGATATAATTGTCATTAAATCATTGACTAATGTTAAGCATCATTTATAATTTATAATAATCATGTTTTATAACTTAGAACAACATCTATTATCGTCGACAGCACTATACTTGCGTATGTGCATGTCCGACGCCCTCAGATTGCCTCCGAATACTCATTAGTCACAAAGATGGCCATTTTGACCCTTTTTAACGACTTCAAATCGAAAAACTTAAAGAATAAAAGTTGTAGGTCTACTCGTTATCTTTTTGAATCATCCTGAACCGCTTTAATCGGAGTTCGTATGAAAACGTTATGCTTGTTTTACTACAGGAGGTCAAAATAGTTTTACATTACAACACTTGAACCACCCCGGACAGCATGTAGCCCCGCTGGGGCTGGAGTTCTAGTCTAAAATCCCCACTGGGGCGGGCCCCCTGCTGGTGAGTTCCTCGGCTTGCGAACTGTGCAGAGAAATAAGCCAATTTGGCTCATTTCTTCGCACCAAAGTCAATTTTAACTAACATAATGCACACGAAACTTTATGAAAACAAAATCTTAAACTTCTAACATGATTTTAACATACATAAACATCACAAGACATAATCAAAACACTAATTTTCACGCTTTTGAAGAAAACACCATTGTTAAACTTTCTTGAAGAATATTAACACTGTGAGTTCGTTTTTAACCCAAATCACATGATTCAAATCATGTTTTGTTCGTTTCTTAACATATTATTATAATTTATGATCAATTTACATAACATATCACAATCAAACACTAATTTTGTTATTTAAGAAAACTATTTTTCAAGTTAGTTCATTGTAAATTGCTATGAACATGATTTCTTCATGTTCATTATATTTACATGAAATTAATCACATAAACTATCATATAACTCATATATAATAGTTTTTATACATAATCTAATATATATTGATCATTAATTTATAGTTTATTATGAAAATCAATTTACAGAGAATAAAAATAATGAAGAACAACAATAAAACTTAGGTTATACCTTTGCTTCTAGAGGAAGAAGATGAAGATGATGGTGATTATCTTCTCTTTTGATTTCTCAAAGTCTTCCTCTTTCTTCTTTCTCTCTTCTTCTTCTCTCTTTTCTCTCTAGTTTACTCTGTTCTTTCTTCTTTGTTTCTAACAGACTAACTCTAACTCTTTGTTCTTCTACTAACGTAAAATATAGGAACATCAGCAGTCAGGAGCAGATAAATAAAATATTCTACAACTACAAAAAGCCTGGTCACTTCAAGACAAACTGCAACAAGCCCATCAAAGAAGAACTCAAATGAAGAACAAATCCAAAGAAGGAGTTCAGAGGCTACAAGAAGCATCAGAAGAAAGACAAAGGTCTTGTAGCTGGAAGTTCATGGAGTGACTCAGATAATGATACAAATACTGAGTCTGGAGATGAAGAAGAACCCCAAAGATCCAATCTATGTTTAATGTCCAAGGATGCAAACCACATAGAAAATACTGATCATTATGAGGTAAACACAGAAGAGGTATTTGACTTTAACGATCCTAATGTAAGTATAGATCAGCTTAAGAATTGCTCTTAATGATATGACATATGATCTATATCAATATAAGAGGAGATTCAGAATTGTGTCCAAAGATTACTTTGACGTTCAATTCGAGAAAGAGAAAATTCAGAAAGAACTGGAAATAACTTTATTATGCTCTACTTCTCTCTCTCGGTTTGAAGCTGAAAATTAGATCTTAAAACAGACAAATAATCTGAGTACTCAAAGAGAGTTAAAACTGATCTCTAACATTGAGGATCTAGAAAAAAATATTTCTATGTGGAATAGATCTTCATCATGCATGAACTATCTGATCTCTAGTCAGAAAAGTAATTCTGACAGAACGGGCTTAGGCTATGAATAGCCTACCTCAGAATCAAGTGTGGAAAAGGTTAAGGATACCAACTGTATCAGCGCCTTTAACCAAAGTAGAAGCATTGTATTTGTGAAATCCACACAGAAGGAAGAAACCAAGCAACATGAAGGATCTCGTGCCGGCTTGGGATTATATGTATGTACACTACTTGATACCTTGTAATTAGGAAATACATTGTATGCCCTTTAAATTATTATAACCTATGTTATATGAAATAAATTGTGTATGCATATTATATAACCAAAGTCTATATGATATGCCCCAAGTGTAGTATTTTCTAGTTGCTAAGAATTGTCCCAATATGAGAGCCCAACTTTTTCTCCTTCACGTGAAACACCCACATGCTACTCTATCTTCTTCTTCTCAAATTCATCCAAGCTAGCCATAATCATTATAAGGGGAGTGGGATTCATGATGAGTTCCACCCACTCTCACCAACTCTCTCTTATCTATTGAACAACCTTACAATCCATGGGTTTGATTTGGGAGAGTATTACATTAACTGGTTATCTTGTTTGCCTATAAATTGAACCTTCCCTTCCTATTATTTCAATTGCTGAGGTTTTATATTGATTTAAGGGAAAGTAACATAGTAGCATTATATAATTTGATAGCAGTAAGTTCTGTTTCTATAATAGCAGAGGTATAATTACTTACATTCAAGTTCCTCATTCTCTGTTAATTTTCTAAAATTGTTGAAATCTTGAATTGTTCATGGTTTGGGTAATTGAATTGTGATATATGATTGTTAAGGGTTATATGGAGTTATAATCAAGTTAGAATGGTATCAAATCATGCTTAAAGTGTTTTCGTTGGAAAAATTTTGAGTTAGGCTGATGAACTGCCGAAGCAGTTCAGTCTTGGTTGGATCAGGAGACAGCGCAGCAGCGCCGGGTTTATGCCTGGTTGCAGCGCAGCTGCGCAGGCCCTGCAATTCAGATTTTTATTTTCTGCATCAGTGCTGTTGTGTGATAGTTTTCTTGCATTGATTTAAACAAACATGTTAACATGGGTAATACGTATATATGGCTACATAAACCTCACATAAACATGTTCAAGCTAAGATGGTATACATTTCGACGAAATAACTCATGGTTTTCGAAATGAATGTTGAGTTTTAAAAGGGGACTTTGGTATAGAAATGTCACAGATATATTCTGACTTTTGAGACGTGTTAGTATGACCTAGGAAGGCATGAAACGTATGTTAATTGATGTATATATGTTTTATATTGTAAAGAGAACGTACGAACCTAACTAGTACACATTCCTAACGAAAATAAAAGTTTTGAAAACAAACTTTGACATGCTATAACTATGTCGACATTTTGATTTTTCAGGCATGATATTATAATGTAGAGATGCATGAAAGATGTATTACCTTGTGTATATAGGTATCATAATATAACTTGAGCATGTGGACCTTAATATTGAACGTTACTAACAACAACATAAGCTTTGAAAGTGAACTTGACCAAGAATTTTGTCTTGAGATTTCTGACCGTATGAGAACGTTTATGTGACTTAGTTATGTGTTCAAAGACATGTGAGTTATGATCACAAGACACTTAACATGTACTGTGACGCCCCCAAATTCCAGGACCGCCACTTGGTCTCTCGAATTCGGTTCATCACGTGCTCATGGTAATACATCACAATAATAATAATTAAATATCATACGATCACAGCGGAAAATCTATTCTAGAATAATTTACAATGATTTATTATAATTATTCCCCCGAGTCTCGCAACCTACAGTACTTAATAGATTACATAATAATATCAGTTAACGACTTATTACATAATCTAACTTAAGCTTAAACATAATCAAATCCAATCTTACTACATCATCATCATACAATATTAATATATTTAAAACATAACAGACATAAGCTAGTTGTTAGCTTTGCCCTTGTCCTTATCAACGCCCGAAGGTTCACCATGCTCTGCCTTAACTGAAATGTTTTAGGGAAAGCAAGAATGAGCACAAATTGCCCAGCAAGTAATATACAATAAGGGTGAGTAATAAGATTCTCAATTCTCGAAAGGGTATAACAAGATTTGATAGTTCAAGAATAACAAAAATATCAACAGTTCTCAATATCAGTCGCTAAGGACAGGATAATACCAATATGATTCAATAATAAGTCAATTCAAGATTTCAAATAATTGAATACTGAGTAGTCACTACGGACTATGAACTTCTACTAGAATTGACAGTAATAAACTGAAAATCCAACAAAAACAGGTACAACAGGTGATCAGCCTAAAGTACCCTTGTTATGCATAACAATCAACCATACTCAAGTGTGCACGTCGGTTCTCCGACAATTATATATTCCCTTCAAAGAAGGTTGTTCTTCTCAGTCAAATACCAGATCCCGCACCAATCAATTAGTTTGGGTTGCTTTTCAATAACATAAGTCCAGCCGAATCAAATGGCATAGACACTTTCACAATATTCAAGAACAATACTAAGTTCAACATGAATAATAGCTTTAATGAAATAAGAGTTCAAGTATGCTAATTCGATTCAACCGAGTAAATAGGAAACTAGTTCGCAATACACAAGATAGGATACTTGCATAGTAAAAGAGTATAAGTTAGGAAACTTTCACAATCATAGATTTCCTTGCATAAAGTAAATGCGTCGGTTAGGATACTTGCACTTTAAAAGAGTGTAAGTAAGAGAACTTGCCTTTAGCGTAGTTTATCCACGAAAAGCAATCAACACTTTCGAATTCCTATCGTAATACAGTTACGTATTTATATGATATTCATTAGTCATATAATTTAACTTCTCATTTTCTCTTTGAATATACGATCAACACATAAGCTAAGTTTTACCTAGCTACACAGTTATATAGAGTATAATTTCTATCCTTAACGTTCCTTCTTTAGAGTTTAAACGCATTCTCATATTATATAAGATCTCAACAATTAGCAAACATGATTGCATATTATTAATATCACATAAGACCACAATCAATACTAAATATATTTCACTTTAGCAAGTTACGGCATCTCCTTAAGTTAACCGTCAAAATCGGGTTCAAGTAACATCATATAATATCACGTAGCATGTATTCATATTTAAAGGATACTTTCATGCTTGTATAACTTTTCCAAATCCAATCGTACATGGTATAGGTTCTTAAGTTAATACTTAAAGCCATTCAAGGACACGAACTCATATGGTCTAACATGGTCGCTTTTAAACACATAAGATATTCATATAACTTGTATTAGTCATGCTCATGAGTACTCGTATTGCATATATATAGCTAGCATTGTTATTATCTTGAAAACATGCTTTGTTTATGCTAAACTTTAATCATGGCAACTAATCATGGTATATATATATGCATGACACATGAATGAGTCTAAGAGTACTATCACATGTGTCCATAAATGTCAAATTCTAATTCTCGTCATAACATACCAACGTTCATGTTCAAAGCTTATACTTTGTTAGTATAGTTCATTACTAAGGTCTATCATGTTCATTCTTCCTTATGAAACCTATATATGTAAGTTAACATGCTTTTCATGTATTTCAAGGCTATCTAAACATGCTCATAACATCAAAATGACTATATAGCATTTACATGATCATATCCACCTTCAAACTTCTATTCTTGTTAGGAATGAGCACTAGTTAGGTTCACATGTTCATATTTTATTACGGAACCAATATAGATAAGCTAACATGCACTTCATGTGTCTCTAGGTGGTACTAACGTGCTTGCAAGGTCAGTATGTAAACATGCTTTATATATGTTAACGTCGTTTATGAAACTTTAAATTCGTTTCCAAACTATATGTCGTTTGGTTAATCATGCATGCTAATATACTAAAACATGCTCACATTGCCTCATTAGGTTTATATATAAGTATTAATCATGCTTTCATGCTTGTTTAAACAAAAATCAAACAATTAGTTCATAACAGTTTTGTTGCAGAATACAAAAAAACTGAACACAGAGGCTGGCGCTGCGGCGCGGCACAGCAGCTCACTACTGGCGCTGCGGCGCGAGTGGCGCTGCGTGCGGCGCTGCGGCGCGGGCTGCGGCGCTGCGGCGTCGAGGCAGTTTTCTGCAGTTCAGACTGCAGCGAAATCCGACCAAAAACCTCCCATTTCATCGATTTCAACATACCCAAATGCTATTAGACTTGTTTAACTTACTAACACATACATATATGCTTATATAACAGTCAATAGTAATTATCAATTCCCAATTTCATGAACTCTAACTAATTTACGAATTTCATGTATTCACAGAAATTAAAGAGGAACAAGGGAAATGAAAGACTATTCAGTGGTTCTATCATGTGTGTATGTTCATATAACAACAATATAAGGGTTCTACAAACCAATCATGATCCAATTTAGCATAATCAAGAATTTCAAGGAAACTTCGGAAACAGAAAACGGAAATGAAGAACACAGGAAGAGGAATTATACCTCTGTAAATGATTTAAGCTTGCTGCTATCTCAATAACACTGATATATATATATATATGCTCTCTAGTCTCACTTAGCCAAAATGCTCAGCAAAAGAACTGAAGAAGGAGGAGAGCTTATTTATAGAGAAATTCATGACCAGACAAAGCCTTTTCCTTCCAAATCAAAACAACGGATTGAAGGATTGCATGCTAGATAAGAAGGAGTTGGTAAATAGTTGGTGATTTCCACTATTCTGCCCACTCCCTTCATGATGGCTAGAATGCTGAGTTTGAGAGAAGAGAGTAGGCTAGCTTCATGAGTGTTCACGTGTGAAGAGATAGTGACTATCATTTAGGGACAAGCCAAACAAACCTCAGCATTCTTACAAATGGACTATATGCTACACTTGTATATATATATATATACACCATATACTTATGTTATATATTATATGTACTCTTAGGTTATAATTACAATGTTCTCCCCATAATGTAATAAATGCAATTTGAATACATATAATCTATGTACATTTTATCTTACCGATATAATACAATCGGATACTACCACATTACATTATATCATATATTATTAAATTGTATTACTCAACAATTATTTATAATAGATCCATGATACATTATTTTAATGTATATCCACACATCATTTGTCACCTACACATATTATAACATATAGTTACTATACATTTAATTCGCATGCTTGCACATATAATTTCTCATCTTATAAATTGAATATTAATTAATAATATACACATATCCTACATCAATCAATATAATTGTTAACCTCCATAACAATTTAATTAACCCTTATATGATTAATTATCACTTTGATATAAATCTTATTGTATTCATAAACACGTTGCTCATTATTATTATGTTTCTTGCAATAATAATAATCACATATTATTAATCAATCCTCTTTAGTATTTTATAAAAGTTAATTAATATTCTTCGATTAACAATTAATATAGATTAATTGTTCGCTTAAATTAATATAATCATTCTTATATTACGTCACTGTGCCACACAAGGCAATCAACGAGTTTATCACAAACTCCACCAATTTCTCAATTATTATAATTATTCAATTATATATAATTGAATTAATTCATCTCATAACACAAAATCATTTATATTCAAATAAATTCTCATTTCCATTAATATATTTATTTAATAATATATGAAAATTCTCGGGTATTACATGTACTATGATGCCTTTATTGATTTAGTGTGATTTTTCAACGAAAAGCTTAGAACGTGAAAGATTATATCATCGATCACCATGTGGATTGCGTATTGATCATGCAAGCATATATATTAGAGTTCATTATGCCTATAGATATATTAACATGGACCCCATTTGTTTATACATGAGTTCCACATGTGCACGCATATTCATAGAAAATAAATTTCTAAGGCATAACCTATGTAATTTAAGTATATATGAGTAATATACGCACAAGCATGCTTACTAAGTATGTTTAGTTCGTGATGTGGTAATATGACTATGTAGCTAACCCTTGTAACATGGAATTGATTAGCTTAAGGTATGTGAATTACTGGCATGAAAACTTATGATTTCAAAATTGTATTAGGACGAGCATGCTAGTTTCGAATGGGAGATTATAACTTGATAAGCATGTGTATTGGTTTAATGGCAATAGTTGTATGCTAGAGTTACGTCGGGACACTTTAAGACCCGAACAATTTGCTTAAATCGGATTTTAACAGTTAACATATTATGATGCTATAAATGGTATGTTTGATATTGAACGTGATCTTATGTGATAGATTTATATAATGACTAGATTCTTGTATGTGTGAACTTATATTAGTTTATATAAACTAATTGGAGAGATCGACTTGTTAATATTAGGTCGTTCCAACGCCGTTTAATTAAAGCTAGAATTATTTGTAGCTGAGCAAACAGGCAAGTTTCCTAGACCCTTGCATTACTTTATTCAACGGATATTATATTGCAAGTTTCCCAAACTTCACTCTTTGATTGTGCAAGTTCCTTTGAAACCATTCTTGTATTATTTGCAAGTCTCCCTAACTTTACTCAAATTTATATTGAGCAGAGTATTATCATATTGCAAGTTTTCCTGAACTACTCTTTTATTTGAGCAAGTTTTTCTTGACTTATACTTATTTATTGTACAAGTATCCGGACCCTATTGTGCAAGTATTCTAAATTCTTGTACTACCTTATTCAATGAACCGTGTAAGCGAGTTTCTAAACTTTACTTTTTTTTGGTGAAAGTTTCCTATCCTTCTCATATTGTATTGAGCATGTTATTATTGTATTATGCAAGTTCCCCGAACTTCACATTTTGAGTATTGTGAAAGTTCCCCGAACTTCACACTTTGGTTATTGTGAAAGTTCCCCGAACTTCACATTTTGAGTATTGTGAAAGTTTTCCGAATTTCACACTTTGGTTATTTTATAAATTCCCGAACTTCATTTCTTTATTATGCAAGTTTTCTAAACTTATACAAACTCGTATATTGTGCAAATATCTTATCTTTGTGTTTACTTTACTCAAAGAACGTTGTAAGCAATTGTCCTAACCTATGCATTTATTTTATTCAAGGAATCTATTATCGTGCAAGTTCCCCGAACTTCACATTTTGAGTATTGTGAAAGTTCCCCGAACTTCACACTTTGGTTATTGTGAAAGTTCCCCGAACTTCACATTTTGAGTATTGTGAAAGTTCCCCGAACTTCACACTTTGGTTATTTTGCAAATTCCCGATCTTCATTTCTTTAGTATGCAAGTTCTCTAAACTTATACAAACTCGTATATTGTGCAAGTATCTTATCTTTGTGTTTACTTTACTCAAAGAACGTTGTAAGCAAATGTCCTAACCTATGCATTTATTTTATGCAAGGAATCTATTATCGTGCAAGTTCCCCGAACTTCACATTTTGAGTATTGTGAAAGTTCCCCGAACTTCACACTTTGGTTATTGTGAAAGTTCCCCGAACTTCACATTTTGAGTATTGTGAAAGTTCCCCGAACTTCACACTTTGGTTATTTTGCAAATTCCTGAACTTCATTTCTTTATTATGCAAGTTCTCTAAACTTATACAAACTCGTATATTATACAAGTATCTTATCTTTGTGTTTATTTTACTAAAAGAATGTTGTAAGCAAATGTCCTAACCTATGCATTTAATTTATGCAAGGAATCTATTATTGTGCAAGTTCCCCGAACTTCACATTTTGAGTATTGTGCAAGTTCCCCGAACTTCACACGTTGACTATTGTGCAAGTTCCCCGAACTTACACAAATTCATATATTTTGCAAATTCTAAACTTCACTTTGTGCAAGTTCTCTATCATTCTCATATTGTATTGAGTAGTTTATTGTTGAATCGAAAGTTGTTTACTTAATTGCTTGAACTTTATTTCCAAGCATGTTATTTAGTGGTTTAATTACTTATCAATTATTCCACATTGATATTGTTGATGTCCGCACCTAGTGCATTTGAGCTCGTACAGTCTTGGACTTGTACATTATTCAAGGTTCTAAATTTCTTGAACTATGTTAGTAAGAGTTTGAACCTTTGCTCGGTCAGACTAGTGTATGAAGTTTTCTTTGAAGCTATCCAAACCAATTGATGGTAAGGATTCTTAGACGGAACAGAACACCCCTCATATGTAGGAGTATGCCCAGGTATCTAATATATATGATACGAGTAAGCAGATATAAGTGTTATGCATATTCACGTTGTGCCCGAGGCTGATCTCCTTGAGGTACTTAGTTTCTGTAGCCAGAAGCCAGTAATTCTAAAAGGATCAATTAGCTATTGAACCCATTAGAAAGTTATAGTTCATAGTCTACTCGACTATCAGTCATTCTAAAGGCAATTATTATCTTTGCTTTTAATAGTCATATTATTGAATCTTTCAGATATTCATAGCGTTGAATCATGCAGATTGTTGAATCTTTAAGATATTCATTTTGTTGAAATCGTTGTCAGATATTTTTCTATTCATCATGATATATCCTTTATTGTTGTATTTAAACTTGCTGAGCAAACTTGTTGCTCATTCTTGCTATATCATGACTTATGTTGCAGTTAAGCCCGAGCCCTCAGGGAAGGACAAGGGTAAAGGAAAGATTTAGGATGGTTTGCAAGGAGCAGACTTTGTCTTTATGATTTATTTAATTACTGTTAATGTAATATAAACCCTAATGTTTATTCTAGGGAATATTTGTATTGATGTATTAAGGTTACCGAATCTTGGGACTAGTAACACCTTTTGAATGAACGACGTATGTTTATTATATTTCGCATTTTAGTTATTGTATGTTACTTAAAGGTGGATGTTAGTATTGTTTCGTTGCGACCGGACCGGGGTCAAAGGACCCGGATTTGAGGGTGTCACATGTTGGTATCAAAGCTTTAGGTTATAAACGTTAAGAATGAGAAACCTAAGTTATAACCTTAGTAGGAAACTCAAGTAGAGTTTGTAGGTGATGGATTAAGGATATCCATCAAGTCTTATTGTGATACTGAAGTTGTTTATTTAAATCAGCTATGATTGATAGACGTCCTAACTTCTTAATGCTAACATGAATATCATATCACATAAAGCCTAATGTTTTCTTCCTGTCGTCAGGATCATGCCGCCTAGGGGATTTTCGCGGAACCAGAGGAAGGAAGGATCTGTTAGCAATGGTGGAGGGGGAAATGTCGACCCAATGCAGAGCTTCGTTAACCTATTAATAAAAGCAATGCAGAACGTAACCCCGCCAGCAGCTGAGCAGCCAGGACATTACTTGGCTAGCTTTAAGGACTTTAAATTGGTAGGACCACCGGAATTCCAAGAAACCTTGGACCCAATTGAAGCCCAGACATGGGTAGAAGAAATTGAGAAGGTGTTTGAGGTCGCACGGGTGGCCGAGGCATAGAAGACGAGTTTTGCCACATTCATGATGAAGGGCGAAGCTAATAATTGGTGGGAACCCAATAAAGGACTAGCAGGTGAAAGAGTTATTATGTGGGATAGATTTAAGAATTTCTTTTCAGAGAATACGCAACAAGATATGGAAGTTAAGTTTTTGGAGCTGAGACAAGGAGGTATGTCAGTCGCAGAGAACGTGACAAGATTTAAAGAGTGGGCTGGATTCACCTCGCATCAGGTGGATACAGAGGCCAGGAAAACAGAGAGATTTGACTTAGGATTGAAACCATGGGTGCAAAAGGTAGTAGATGTATTGAAGATTAAGACCTTTTCTGATCTTTTGGAAAGGGCTATCATTGCTGAAGGAGGTAATGAAGCCATAGCGTAATTTAAGCAAGTTAAAAAGACCGGTTAAGAAGGACAGAAGGGGGGAAGCGGCGGAGGCAGCAACCCCAATAAGCGTAAATGGATGGAGAGCCAATCATCCGGAGGTAGCAAATTCGGGGGAAAGGCTAAGAAAAGTTTAAAGTGCAGTAACTGTGGAAGGAACCACTCGGGGGAATGCTTGAAGGGGAAGAACGCATGTTATCATTGTGGACAACTAGGGCACATGGCTCCTCAATGTCCGAATAAGCCAAAAGGAGGATGTTTCGCGTGTAGAGCCACAGACCATCAAATCAAGGACTGCCCGAAGAGAAAGGGCGTTGCAGCTAGCGGCAACCACAACAACAAGGACGTAGTGTCAAGTATCATCCCGATCAATTATATAGATGCATATATGTTATTCGATTCGGGTGCCACCTGCTCTTTTGTTTCTGATGAATTTTGTTAAACAGTTAGACTTACCGTGAGGAATTAGAACACCCTATGGGCGTAGGAGTAGCAAACAAGGAAGTTATCCCCGTAGAATACATTCATAGGAATTATTATACAGATTTGAAGGGAATTCGTGGATGTCTTTCCAAACGAGATTTAGCAGCAATAGTTTTTGCCTTGGAGTTTTGGAAGCATTATTTGTAGGGTGAGAAATGGGAGATATATACAGAATCTGAAGTATATCTTTACGCAGAAGGAATTAAACATGAGGCAGCGCCGATGGCTAGAATTGATTAAAGATTATGATTGTGAAATTCTGTACCATCCCGACAAGGCAAATGTAATGACAGATGCCTTGAGTAGGAAAGGCAGAGGGAAGTTATCGAGGTTGACCATTCAGAAGAATTAGTGAAAGATTTCAAAAGACTAGACTTAGAGGTTAAGTATCCGATGGAGACCAAAGAGAGATTAATTACAGTGTCAGTAAGCCCGACGTTATTAGATAAGGTTAAGGAGGCACAAGAGAAGGACGAAGTTTGTGATAACATCAAGAAGCGATTAGCTAAAGGTGATGAGTTAAAATTTAAGATTGATAGCATTGAACTGCTAAGATTTGAAGGACGAATTTGGGTACTATGACGCCCCCAAATTCAGACCATCACTGATCTCGAATTCGGTTCATCACGTACTAATTCTACTAACAACTAAAATCTCAAACAATGGAATAACAGAATAATTTACATTGATATAACATAAATATTCTCGTCCCAAGTCTCGAAACTATTACTAATACACTTCATAACTTAAACCAAATATATCTTAATACATAATATTAAATAAGTCTTAATACAACATAATGGAAACATCCTAATATAGAAAAGCACAGCTACTCCATAGCCTTGCCTTCGCACTTGTCCTGTCCTGGGGTTCCACCTTGCCCTGCCCTAACTGAAATGTTTATGGGAAGCAAGAGTGAGCAACAAATTTGCTCAGCAAGTAATATGCCAATAAATGTGAACAGGAATATATACAGTTCTAAATCTCAAGGGTAAAACGGTAATTAATCGCTCAGGGTTTCAAATAAGAATGTTGTGAACAAAATAAATATCAATGACTTCCAAATCTATTCTGTGAAGTTGAATAAGGACTACTACGGGTCGAGAAGTTATTAAAGGATTCAAAAGTTTCAACAATTTCAAGTGAATGAATAGATATCACTAAGTGTCGCTGTGGACCAAGGATTTATAAAAGAATCCAAAGAATTCAAAGTTTCAAGTAAATAAATACTGGATACTGAGTGGTTGCTAAGAACCACGAACTTCTACTAGAATCACCAAAAATATTTCTGGTAACCCAACCAAGTACAATTAGGGGATCAGCCTATCGTACCTAGAGTTATGCATAGCCTACCACACCACTGTCGGCACCCCGACTATATAGTTCCCCTTTTTACAAGGGTTGTTCAACTCAGTCAATTTATAAGAGTCCGCACCAAGGTAATTGGTGTGGATTGCTTTCCAATTCATGATATTGGTCTAGCTGAATTAAATGGCGTAGACAATTTCAACAATGTGTATAAGAACAATTTATAAGTTCAATACTCGCAACAATAATTCGAAGAATATAATCGTGATTTAAATCAAACTATGAAACATAAGTTTGTAAGGCAAGAATTATTCTAGCACCTATTTACTCGTACGACCAAAGTTAGTACAAGCTCGAATATGTTTTCAATGAACAGTATGAATCAAATACTTGCTCAATAAAAGAGTAGTCAGATACTTGCAATTAATATACAAGAATGGTTTCAAGAAAACTTGCACAATGAAAGAGTATAAGTTAGAGAACTTGCTTACGACGTTCCTCGAATAAGTAACCACAAGGATAGGATACTTGCAATACAATAAAAGTAGATACTTGCACTATAAATGAGTGTAAGTCAGGAAACTTGTCTTATGCGTAGTTTATCCTCGTTAAGTAAATCAACACTTTCGAATCCCTATCGTAATATAGTTACGTATATATATATATATATATATGATATCCATTAGTCATACAGTTTAACGTTATACTTTATCTCATATATACCATCCACATATAAGTTAAATCTTTAACCTTACTATACAGTCATATATAGTATCATATTTAATTCACAAGTCTTGACTAATATACCTTTATCCTCAGCGTTCCTCTTTTTGAGTTTAAACACATTCTCATATCATATAAGATCGCAACAATTAGCAAACATGCTCTCATATTATTAATATCACATAAGACTATTATTAATACTAAATGTATTTTATTTTAGCAAGTTATGGCATTCTCATAAGTTAACCGTCAAAATCATTTTCAAGTAACATCATATAATATCACGTAGCATGTATATATGTTTAAATGATACTTTTATGTGTATACAACCTTTCCTTGTTTCAATCATACATGCAATAGATTCTAAGTTAACACTTTCAATAATTTAAAGCCATTCAAGGTCATGGAATTCACAAGGCCTATCATGCTCGCGCTTTAAACACATAAGGTATTCATATACTTTGCATTAGGCATACTTATGAATATTCATATCGTATACATGCAACTAGCATCGTTTTGATTTGAAAATATGCTTCATTTATACTTAACTTGAATCACGTCACCTAATCATGGTGTATATACATGTATGATACATGAGTGAGTCTAAGAGTGCTATCACATATGCCCATACATTTCAGAATTCAAATCTCAAAGTAGCATGTTAACGTTCACGTTCAAAGTTCGTATTTTGTTTAGTAATGTTCACTAATTAGTCCAACATGTGCATGTTATCTATATACATATGCCAACATGTCCGACATGCATTTCTAGGCCATATAACATGCTGAAAATATCAGAATCTAGAATCCTAATATAACATGTTAGAGTCCATGTTCAACGCTTGAGTTTTCGTTGGAAAGGTTCACTATTGAGGTTCATATACTCGAGTTACATTATGAAGCTTAGATACGCAAGTTAACATTCATATCATGTGTTTCTAGGTCATACAAATATGTTTCAAAAGTCAAAATGTCAATATAAAACTAACTTGTCAAAGTTCCTCTTTTCATAACTTTCAGTTTTCTTCGAAATACTCAACTAAAACGACGAGCATGGATTACTATAACCTAGTACCCTTATTCCATATGTTATTGTGAGTTATATGCATATCCTAACAGTACAACATGCTCACTATATCAGAAGATATAATATAAATCATTAACAAATTTTGCAGTGGCGCGCGGCCGCACCCAAATTGTACTAGAGAGACGTGCGGCCGCGCGGCTCCCGTTCCAGTACAGAGAGCAGCTAGCCTCGACAAACATTATCCCAAATCACAAAATTACTTCACGAAAACTTTTCTAAGCAGCCATATTATGGTTTAAACATGTTTATAAGTCTATATATCAACTAACTAAGCAATTCATACGTCAATTGTCATCAATTTCCACAATATCAAGAATTCAAGAATTTGTAGAAACAGAAAATGGAAATGAAGAACAAGGAATGCTTAATATACCTCTGTTAATGGTTTGAGCTTGCTAATGCTACTATAGAAATTCCTTCTCAACTAAATAGACAATCACAGTATACTCTCTTTTCTTAGAAATTCTCAGCAATTAAAAATGGAGAAGAAGAGCTCAATTTATAGAAAATAGATTACATAGACATTGCAGTCTTCCACTAAATTAAACCCACGGATTGAAGAATTGCATGAAGGTTATGGGAGGGTTGGTAATTAGTTGTTAGAACCCATCATGATTCCCACTCCCCCATTGATTATGAGCTAGAATTTGCTGAGTTTGAGGAAATAGGGAATAGGCTAGGTTGGAGTATATCACGTGAAGAGAATGTGACTGTTATTTTAGCACAAGCCAATTAGAATCTCAGCAACTTGGCAACCATGCAATACAACATACTTAGTTTCATGATATACACACTTAGGTTATACTTTAGTTAGAGTCACAATGTAATCCTATTGAATTCACATAATGTAGTAAATGCAATTTGAACACATATAATCCATGTACATTTATAATACCAAATATAATCTAATTGGGTATTATCTTTCCACGTTATCATAAACCATATAATTTTAATTATTTATAATCATTGAAATAATTATTATTTTAATTCCTCATCAATATTAAAATAGGTAATCCATTTATTTGTTTCCCCACATATTATTAAATACACACTTAGTTCAATTTGATAATCCATAAGTACACCATTAATATATCCATATATACATGTTGTCACATAACATTATTACAACTCTTATTATTTCTAATTATATTAATCTATTGAAATATTCATCACATAACATTTGTTTATTTATAATATTATACGAAGTACATCTTTTAATTTAGCCACATACCACATGTTGTCACATAAGCTTTATTATGTAACTCATATAATTTTGTTAATCACAACATATGGTTTCAATATGTACAATCACATTGCATCATAAAATATAGTTTAATAATTCTTAATATGTGGTTTCTATATATAGCATAGTCACATGAATGTCGCACTACACTATATAATATAGTTGTATCCCATATATTTTATAAATTTAATTTCGCATACATGCACGTAACAATTAATATAATCTCATTATATTAATGACTTACTTATTTATTTTATAATGGCAATTAATTAATTAATAAAATATTAATCAATTCCTTCCTCATAGATTAATGAAGTTATTAATCTCCATATTAACCAACATTTATATGATTAATTATCAAGTTAAATAAATATAAATCTTATTATATTCATAAACAAATTGCTTATTATCATACTATTATTCGCGATAATAATAATTAACACATTATCAATTAATCATTATTAATATTCTATTTTCTCATAATAGAAAGTAAATAACAATTAATATTGATTAATTGTTCACGTAGTAATTCCTTCATTACTTACCCTTATCGATTGTTATTATACGATAAATAATCACATTCCTCAACAATATAAATCCTATTATATTTATAAACTATTTTCTTAGTATTCAATCATTACTTGCAAAAATACTAAATCAATAGATTATTATTATATTTCTCATAATAACAATTAACAATTAATATAGATTAATTGTTCACTTAATAATTCATTTACTCTTTAACCGATTATTATTCATAATAACAGTTAATAACATTATTGTACGATTAACTATCACATGTATTGCACTCAACAAATAATTAATTAAATATAACTCTTATCATATTCATCAATTACTTACTCGTAAATATTTTGTTATTTATAATAACATATTATTAATAATTACTCATTAGTAGGCTATTTACTAATCACAATGATTAATTAACAGTGTAATATTAATTAATCCTTCACTTATCGATTTCTCTCTTGAATTAATTAAACCATCATCTTTTCCATTCTCATGCCACACAAGGCATTCTACGAGTCGGAATTCTCCATATTTCCTCAATTATTATAAATTCAATTTAATATAATCGAATTACTTTTCTCATAACTCATACACATTTATGTTCCAATAAGTATTCATTTTCTTATTATATTAATAATAAAAAAAATTATTCATAAAATTCACGGTTCTTACATCCTCCCCCCCTTATAAAAATTTCGTCCTCGATATTGGTACAAGGCTACACAAATAGATGGGGTTAGATCCTCATCATCCTATCTTCTAATTCCCACGTGGCCTCCTTAGCATCGTGGTATTGCCAAAGCGCTATCACAGAAGAAAAATTTTTATTTCCTAATATCTGTTCTTTCCTATCTAGTATTTGGACATGAATTTTTCATATGTCAGATTCTTCCCTACTTGAATGGGCTCATAGGGTATCACACGCTTCTAATTAGGCTTATATGATCGTAATATAGAAACATGAAACACATTATAGATATGTTCCAGTTCCCTAGGTAAGGCTACCTCGTACGCCACTTTTCCTGCTCTCTGCAATATTTCAGAAAGTTTCACGAACCTCAAACTCAATTCTTCTTTCTTACCTAATCTTATCTTCCCCTCACAGGGAAACATTTAAGAAATACGAAGCTACCGTCTTCCAAAATCTTGGTTACGACGATGGCAATCTGCATATTTCCCATGTTGATCTTGAGCTGCTACTAATCTGGCTCTTTTTGTCTTCACATCGTCTGCCATTCGTCGTACTAAATTCGGTCCCAATTGAAGTAGTCGTTCTCTGACCTCATCCCAATGTAGCGGTGTTCTGCATTTTTTTCCGTGGAGAGCTTCGTACGATAGCTTATTGATATTTGTATAATAATTATTACTATAAGCGAATTCTACTAAGGGTAAATGATATTCCAAGTTACCTTTGAAATTCATTACGCAAGCTCTTCCAAAACTTTAAAGTGGAGCGCGGGTCTCGATCGAAAATTATTAACACTGATATTTCGTGTGGCTAAACGATTTCCTTTACGCATAATTTCGCTAACTGATTTAAATTGAATCGAATATCTATTGGTAGAAAGCACGTTGTCTTCTTTAATCGGTCGATGCATTCTCGTCTCATATTGACCACCAATAGTGTCTTAGAAGATCCCAGTACGTTTTCGTGCTTCCTGGGTAAACAAAATATGTCCAACTATATGCCTCATGAAAATTCTTATCTCGCAATTTTAGTTACTGTTGACTCTCACGCTCGATCTACAATTCTCAAGATACCATTATTATTTCTTTTGAACTTTTTCTCTTTATCTTGTTATCCCTTCACTCTATCCAACAACACTAGACAAACCTCCGTTATAAACTTTCCTTTGGACTCTCTGGCAATCTCTTCATCTTCCTGATTAGTTCCTCTCGAATTATCAACTTGAATAATTTCTCCATTTCCTTTCCTACTTAGCATATCGGCTACTACGTTTGCCTCTTCCAGGTAATAGAGAATTTCGTAATGGTAGTCTTCGTCTGCTCCCAATTACTTACCGCCTTCACCTCTGCCGGATCTGACGTGCCCTAAAACTAACCTTCTCCTTGACTCACAACACTAGTGCTCCTTAAGGGAAAACACACTCGACTGAATATATCCCATTATCTAACATTTCTCGCAATTGTATTAATAATTCTTCATTTCTACTGGTGCCATCAGATAGGTGCTTTCGAAATCAGTGCAGTCTCCGATACTAAATCTATTACGACTTGTTTTCTCTCTCTGGCGGAAGGCTGGGCAGATCGCCTGGGAATACATTTTGAAATTCTGGTTCTACTAATACATTATTTATTTCTACTTCCGTTCTCTTAGTATCTATAATAAAAGTGAAACAATTTATACCAACTTTTCTTAACATATCTTGGCCTGCATCATCATAAGGCAACACAATTGCCTAAACGACGAGCTACCATAAAACACTTCCTTAGACCGGTTTGGATTCTGGAGGTTCACATTTTTCTTCTAACAATCAATTATCGTACTTGGTTGTGTAACCATTCCGTTCATAGTATCCCTTCACACTCTCCAAATTTTATCGGAATCAAGTCTATGCTTAGCTTACGTTCCCTAATTTATTCGCAAAAATATCGACAACCGAATTTCTATGGGAATTACTTCCTTATTCGTAACTTCTATGTTTAAAGGATCTTCTAATCGTTCTTGGGGTAACTTAGTCCTCTCACAGTTCTTCAAATGCAGAAGGGAAAGATAGCACTCGAATTAGATAATATATATGCATTTATATTATTGATTAAGACAGCACCTGACATCACAACTTGGAACGTCACTGCATCATGTATCATAACGTTAGTCGTACTTGGCATTGGTTCACTCGATTGAGCTAGTTCAATTATCGTCGGCTTCCCGCTATGGCTTCCTTTGTTGCTGTCTTCTTCCTTCCTTCCTTTCTTTGGGAAGTTCTTAACCTGATGATCCGTTGACCTACAAGCGAAGCATCCTTCAATCTTTTTCGGGTTTGGGCAATTCGGAGAAATATTCCCTTCCTGGCCGCAGTTATAGCAAACGCCTCGTCCCTTCCAGCACTCTCCTTGATGACTTTTTCCACATTTCGGGCAAACCTTTTTCTTTTTCTTGAGTCCTTCTTGGTGACTTCCCATCGGATTGTAGTTGATGTTGTTGTTGTCCCGTCTTCTTTTGTTCCCGTTTCCCTTCTCGTTCGTTTCCTTCTGCCAATAACGTATTTGACGTTTTTCAGATCCATACGCAAAACAATATTTGGTTTCTTCCTTCCTAGGACAGTTAGGAGAAATATGACCCTTCTCACTGCACTTCTAACATACATGTTTTCCTTTCAAACACGCTCCCATGTGGTTCTTTCCACATTCCTTACAGGCTTTTACCTTCTTCTTCCAGAGCTGTCCTTCTCCTCGTACATACTTATTCTCATTCCACTTCCTCTTGAAATTCTTACTGCTACCACTACTACTCTCTTCCATCCTTCCTTCGTTCACTTTCTTTGAATTATTAACCTCTCCTTCTTTAGTCAAATTAATATATTTTCCTACCTCTGAAGTTTTCGTCTGTCTCTTCTTATAATCATTGATTCCTTCTTCAAAAGCATTTACTATATGGTCTACCAATTGTTGTAAGGGTTCTTGATTCAGTTCCCTATCTCCATTCTCCGCTGCTTGATGAGTCTCTCCTCCTTGGGGTATTGACATTTCTCTGCGTAGAAATAAAATGGTATTATCATCTCTTTGTTAAACATCTAATACTTCTTAAGACGTATAAGTTTTATTGCTATTCTCCCTTGTTATTATTTAACAAAATTTGGTTACTACACGCACATTTAATAAAAACATGCCACATAAAAACACATCACATCGTATAGCAATCTGCTAGTCTCATTACATACCCCTCTCGGGTACCACTAAAGTTGGGGTTAGAAAGATACTTCCCATATTATCCCTAAAATTGGGATCCACAACACTGTTCCATATCTATAAACATCTATCGCGACGCTTATTATTTAACTACCTTCACTCTCACCATGTCTGTATCTATTAGTTACTAATCTGAAGGTCTGGAACTTCGCCTCCCACTATTGTATCTTATTTTTCATTTTAAAGAAACTCAAACATGTCTCAATCCTAAAAGAAAACTTCCACCGTGGATTTTCGATTATATTCCCATTCCATCTCCTCCTAGGTTAAGATTACTGCTGAAAAAGGCTTAACTTCAAGGGGTGTTGCGGATACCACATGTATATCACATGGTTCCTCCTCCATGACCCTACCAGGTTTACCTATCTCTGACATCCATAATCACATAACTAATAAACTTTATTATTATCTCCAAATAAAAAATAATTTCATTGTATGGAATGAAAATATATTTCATAACACTACTAGCTTTCTAAGAAAACTCTACATGAGTTTTATCTCCTTCTACTCTATAAATTCTTCTAAGGTTATAGTCTAAGGACTCGCACCTAAGGTTTATAACCTACCGCTTTGATACCAACCTGTGACGCCCCCAAATTCAGACCGTCACTGATCTCGAATTCGGTTCATCACGTACTAATTCTAATAACAACTAAAATCTCAAACAATGGAATAACAGAATAATTTACATTGATATAACATAAATATTCTAGTCCCAAGTCTCAAAACTATTACTAATACACTTCATAACTTAAACCAAACATATCTTAATACATAATATTAAATAAGTCTTAATACAACATAACGGAAACATCCTAATATTGAAAAGCACAGCTACTCCATAGCCTTGCCTTCGCACTTATCCTGTCCTGGGGTTCCACCTTGCCCTGCCCTAACTGAAATGTTTATGGGAAGCAAGAGTGAGCAACAAATTTGCTCAGCAAGTAATATGCCAATAAATGTGAACAGGAATATATACAGTTCTAAATCTCAAGGATAAAATGGTAATTAATCGCTCAAGGTTTTAAATAAGAATGTTGTGAACAAAATAAATATCAATGACTTCCAAATCTATTCTGTGAAGTTGAATAAGGACTACTATGGGTCGAGAAGTTATTAAAGGATTCAAAAGTTTTTACAATTTCAAGTGAATGAATAGATATCACTAAGTGTCTCTATGGACCAAGGATTTATAAAAGAATCCAAAGAATTCAAAGTTTCAAGTAAATAAATACTGGATACTGAGTGGTTGCTAAGAACCACGAACTTCTACTAGAATCACCAAAAATATTTCTGGTAACCCAACCAAGTACAATTAGGGGATCAGCCTATCGTACCTGGAGTTGTGCATAACCTACCACACCACTGTCGGCACCCCGACTATATAGTTTCCCTTTTTACAAGGGTTGTTCAACTCAGTCAATTTATAAGAGTCCGCACCAAGGTAATTGGTGTGGATTGCTTTCCAATTCATGATATTGGTCTAGCCGAATTAAATGGCGTAGACAATTTCAACAATGTGTATAAGAACAATTTATAAGTTCAATACTCGCAACAATAATTCGAAGAATATAATCGTGATTTAAATCAAACTATGAAACATAAGTTTGTAAGGCAAGAATTATTCTAGCACCTATTTACTCGTACGACCAAAGTTAGTACAAGCTCGAATATGTTTTCAATGAACAGTATGAATCAAATACTTGCTCAATAAAAGAGTAGTCAGATACTTGCAATTAATATACAAGAATGGTTTCAAGAAAACTTGCACAATGAAAGAGTATAAGTTAGAGAACTTGCTTACGACGTTCCTCGAATAAGTAACCACAAGGATAGGATACTTGCAATACAATAAAAGTAGGGTTCAGATACTTGCACTATAAATGAGTGTAAGTCAGGAAACTTGCCTTATGCGTAGTTTATCCTCGTTAAGTAAATCAACACTTTCGAATCCCTATCGTAATATCGTTACGTATATATATATATATATATATGATATCCATTAGTCATACAGTTTAACGTTATACTTTATCTCATATATACCATCCACATATAAGTTAAATCTTTAACCTTACTATACAGTCATATATAGTATCATATTTAATTCACAAGTCTTGACTAATATACCTTTATCCTCAACGTTCCGCTTTTTGAGTTTAAACATATTCTCATATCAAATAAGATCGCAACAATTAGCAAACATGCTCTCATATTATTAATATCACATAAGACCATTATTAATACTAAATGTATTTTATTTTAGCAAGTTATGGCATTCTCATAAGTTAACCGTCAAAATCGGGTTCAAGTAATATCATATAATATCACGTAGCATGTATATATGTTTAAATGATACTTTTATGTGTATACAACCTTTCCTTGTTCCAATCATACATGCAATAGATTCTAAGTTAACACTTTCAATAATTTAAAGCCATTCAAGGTCATGGAATTCACAAGGCCTATCATGCTCGCGCTTTAAACACATAAGGTATTCATATACTTTGTATTAGGCATACTTATGAATATTCATATCGTATACATGTAACTAGCATCGTTTTGGTTTAAAAATATGCTTCATTTATACTTAACTTGAATCACGTCACCTAATCATGGTGTATATACATGTATGATACATGAGTGACTCTAAGAGTGCTATCATATATGTCCATACATTTCAGAATTCAAATCTCAAAGTAGCATGTAAAATTCACGTTCAAAGTTCGTATTTTGTTTAGTAATGTTCACTAATTAGTCCAACATGTGCATGTTATCTATATACATATGCCAACATGTCTGACATGCATTTCTAGGCCATATAACATGCTGAAAATATCAGAATCTAGAATACTAATATAACATGTTATAGTCCATGTTCAACGCTTGAGTTTTCGTTGGAAAGGTTCACTATTGAGGTTCATATGCTCAAGTTACATTATGAAGTTTAGATACGCAAGTTAACATTCATATCATGTATTTTAGGTCATACAAATATGTTTCAAAAGTCAGAATGTCAATATAAAACTAACATGTCAAAGTTCCTCTTTTCATAACTTTCAGTTTTCTTCAAAATACTCAACTAAAATGACTAGCATGGATTACTATAACCTAGTACCCTTATTCCATATGTTATTGTGAGTTATATGCATATCCTAACAGTACAACATGTTCACTATATCAGAAGATATAATATAAATCATTAACAAATTTTGCAGTGGCGCGCGGCCGCACCCAAATTGTACTAGAGAGACGTGCGGCCGCGCGGCTCCCGTTCCAGTACAGAGAGTAGCTAGCCTCGACAAACATTATCCCAAATCACAAAATTACTTCACGAAAACTTTTCTAAGCAGCCATATTATGGTTTAAACATGTTTATAAGTCTATATATCAACTAACTAAGCAATTCATACGTCAATTGTCATCAATTTTCACAATATCCAGAATTCAAGAATTTGTAGAAACAGAAAATGGAAATGAAGAACAAGGAATGCTTAATATACCTCTGTTAATGGTTTGAGCTTGCTAATGCTACTATAGAAATTCCTTCTCAACTAAATAGACAATCACAGTATACTCTCTTCTCTTAGAAATTCTCAACAATTAAGAATAGAGAAGGAGAGCTCAATTTATAGAAAATAGAATACATAGACATTGCAATCTTCCACTAAATTAAACCCATGGATTGAAGAATTGCATGAAGGTGATGGGAGGGTTGGTAATTAGTTGTTAGAACCCATCATGATTCCCACTCCCCCATTGGTCATGAGCTAGAATTTGCTGAGTTTGAGGGAATAGGGAATAGGCTAGCTTGGAGTATATCACGTGAAGAGAATGTGACTGTTATTTTAGGACAAGCCAATTAGAAGCTTAGCAACTTGGCAACCATGCAATACAACATACTTAGTTTCATGTTATACGCACTTAGGTTATACTTTAGTTAGAGTCACAATGTAATCCTAATGAATTCACATAATGTAGTAAATGCAATTTGAACACATATAATCCATGTACATTTATAATACCAAATATAATCTAATTGGGTATTATCTTTCCACATTACCATAAACCATATTAATTCAATTATTTATAATCATTGAAATAATTATTATTTTAATTCCTCATCAATATTAAAATAGGTAATCCATTTATTTGTTTCCCCACATATTATTAAATACACACTTAGTTCAATTTGATAATCCATAAGTACACCATTAATGTATTCATATATACATGTTGTCACATAACATTATTACAACTCTTATTATTTCTAATTATATTAATCTATTGAAATATTCATCACATAACATTTGTTTATTTATGATATTATACGAAATACATCTTTTAATTTAGCCACATACCACATGTTGTCATATAAGCTTTATTATGTAACTCATATAATTTAGTTAATCACAACATATGGTTTCAATATGTACAATCACATTGCATCATATAATATAGTTTAATAATTCTTAATATGTGGTTTCTATATATAGCATAGTCACATGAATGTCGCACTACACTATATAATATAGTTGTATCCCATATATTTTATATATTTAATTTTGCATACATGCACATAACAATTAATATAATCTCATTATATTAATGACTTACTTATTTGTTTTATAATGGCATTTAATTAATTAATAAAATATTAATCAATTCCTTTCTCATAGATTAATGAAGTTATTAATCTCCATATTAACTAACATTTATATGATTAATTATCACGTTAAATAAATATAAATCTTATTATATTCATAAACAAATTGCTTATTATCATACTATTATTCGCGATAATAATAATTAACACATTATCAATTAATCATTATTAATATTCTATTTTCTCATAATAGAAAGTAAATAACAATTAATATCGATTAATTGTTCACGTAGTAATTCCTTCATTACTTACCCTTATCGATTGTTATTATACGATAAATAATCACATTCCTCAACAATATAAATCCTATTATATTTATAAACCATTTTCTTAGTATCCAATCATTACTTGCAAAAATACTAAATCAATAGATTATTATTATATTTCTCATAATAACAATTAACAATTAATATAGATTAATTATTCACTTAATAATTCATTTACTCTTTAACTGATTATTATTCATAATAACAGTTAATAACATTATTGTACGATTAACTATCACATGTATTGCACTCAACAAATAATCAATTAAATATAACTCTTATCATATTCATCAATTACATACTCGTAAATGTTTTGTTATTTATAATAACATATTATTAATAATTACTCATTAGTAGGCTATTTACTAATCACAATGATTAATTAACAATGTAATATTAATTAATCATTCACCTATCGATTTCCCTCTTGAATTAATTAAACCATCATCTTTTACATTCTCATGCCACACAAGGCATTCTACGAGTCGTAATTCTCCATATTTCCTCAATTATTATAAATTCAATTTAATATAATCGAATTACGTTTCTCATAACTCGTAGACATTTATGTTCCAATATGTATTCATTTTATTATTATATTAATAATAAAAAAATTATTCATGAAATTCACGGTTCTTACAGGTACCGTTAGTACCAGAATTAAGAGAAGAGATTTTTTCAAGAAGCAGTTATGGGAGATAGTGTCGAGCACCGTTGTGTTGAGACGAGGTAGGTGAACGTCGATTGTTGGGACCAGAAGTGGTACAACAGACGGTAGAGATTATCTAAGTGATAAGAGCGAATTATTCATTTTTATTGGAGTAACCTTATTTTTACAATTCCGAGGACATAATTTTTATAAGGGGGAGGGATGTAACGACCAGGAATTTTAAGCTCCTTATTAATTTTATATGTGATTTTATATTTTTAAGAGTTAATTTTTTTAAACTTATTTAAACCTTATGTGGTTATGTGCTTATGCGATTTAACCTATGCGAATAAATGCTAGGATTTTTATTAAAAGGAATCACTAATGGTTATTTTAAATTAGTAGATTAACCCTAAGACTTTTATATCAGAATATTGATAAAAGTGTTAGTAAAGTATATATTCAAATTTCTTGAATATAGTGTAGAGATTTAATCGGGATTAATTATTTTTATTTGAGTAATTAATTGATAATGTATGAAATTATTATTATTGTTGATTTATAATTATTATGAATAAATAATAATTAATGAATTGGGAGTAATTAATTGATTATGTGTTAATTAATTATTATTATGAATAAATAATAATTAATGGGTAAGAGATTAATAAATATAATAATATTATATTTACTTGGTTAATTATTTTATACAAACATGTGTTATATAGATGGTAGTTAACTATGAGGTGACCTTTGATAAGGCTATTATATATAGACTATATATTAATCTTAATTGTATTATGTGAGATTGATAAGTGTAATGTGTACTTAGAGCATGTGACATGATGAGGGTAGGAAAACTAGTATGAATACCTTACATTAATATCAATAGCATTATTAATTAATAATGTTTTCCCATAAGTTATTATAATTATTATAATAACAGTTATTATTATAATAATACCCAATTACTTTATATTTGGTGTTAATAGAAAATGTACATGGATTATATGTATGTACACTACTTGATACCTTATAATTAGGAAATACATTGTATGCCCTTTAAATTATTATAACCTATGTTATATGAAATAAATTGTGTATGCATATTATATAACCAAAGTCTATATGATATGCCCCAAGTGTAGTATTTTCTAGTTGCTGAGAATTGTCCCAATATGAGAGCCCAGCTTTTTCTCCTTCACGTGAAACACCCACATTCTACTCTATCTTCTTCTTCTCAAATTCATCCAAGCTAGCCATAATCATTATAAGGGGAGTGGGATTCATGATGAGTTCCACCCACTCTCACCAACTCTCTCTTGTCTATTGAACAACCTTACAATCCATGGGTTTGATTTGGGAGAGTATTACATTAACTGGTTATCTTGTTTGCCTATAAATTGAACCTTCCCTTCCTCTTATTTCAATTACTGAGGTTTTATATTGATTTAAGGGAGAGTAGCATAGTAGCATTATATAATTTGATAGCAGCAAGTTCTGTTTCTATAATAGCAGAGGTATAATTACTTACATTCAAGTTCCTCATTCTCTGTTAATTTTCTAAAATTGTTAAAATCTTGAATGGTTCATGGTTTGGGTAATTGAATTGTGATATATGATTGTTAAGGGTTATATGGAGTTATAATCATGTTAGAATGGTATCATATCATGCTTAAAGTGTTTTCGTTGGAAAAATTTTGAGTTAGGCTGATGAACTGCCGAAGCAGTTCAGTTTTGGTTGGATCAGGAGACGGCGCAGCTGCGCCGGGTTTATGCCTGGTTGTAGCGCAGCTGTGCAGGCCCTGCAATTCAGATTTTTATTTCTGCATCAGTGCTGTTATGTGATAGTTTTCTTGCATTGATTTAAACAAACATGTTAACATGGGTAATACGTATATATGGGTACATAAACATGTTCAAGCTAAGATGGTATACATTTCGACGAAATAACTCATGGTTTTCGAAATGAATGTTGAGTTTTAAAAGGGGACTTTGGTATAGAAATGTCACAGATATATTCTGACTTTTGAGACGTGTTAGTATGACCTAGGAAGGCATGAAACGCATGTTAATTGATGTATATATGTTTTATATTGTAAAGAGAACGTACGAACCTAACTAGTACACATTCCTAACGAAAATAAAAGTTTTGAAAACAAACTTTGACATGCTATAACTATGTCAACATTTTGATTTTTCAGGCATGATATTATAATGTAGAGATGCATGAAAGATGTATTACCTTGTGTATACAGGTATCATAATATAACTTGAGCATGTGGACCTTAATATTGAACGTTACTAACAACAACATAAGCTTTGAAAGTGAACTTGACCAAGAATTTTGTCTTGAGATTTATGACTGTATGAGAAAGTTTATGTGACTTAGTTATGTGTTCAAAGACATGTGAGTTATGATCACAAGACACTTAACATGTAATGTACTATGATGCCTTTATTGATTTAGTGTGATTTTTCAACGAAAAGCTTAGAACGTGAAAGATTATATCATCGATCACCATGTGGATTGCGTATTGATCATGCAAGCATATATATTAGAGTTCATTATGCCTATAGACATATTAACATGGACCCCATTTGTTTATACATGAGTTTCGCATGTGCACACATATTCATAGAAAATAAATTTCTAAGGCATAACCTATGTAATTTAAGTATATATAAGTAATATACGCATAAGCATGCTTACTAAGTATGTTTAGTTTGTGATGTGGTAATATGACTATGTAGCTAACCCTTGTAACATGGAATTAATTAGCTTAAGGTATGTGAATTACCGGCATGAAAACTTACGACTTCGAAATTGGATTAGGACGAGTATGCTAGTTTCGAATGGGAGATTATAACTTGATAAGCATGTGTATTGGTTTAATGGCAATAGTTACATGCTAGAGTTACGTCGGGACACTTTAAGACCCGAACAATTTGCTTAAATCGGATTTTAACAGTTAACATATTATGATGCTATAAATGGTATGTTTGATATTGAACGTGATCTTATGTGATAGATTTATATAATGACTAGATTCTTGTATGTGTGAACTTATATTAGTTTATATATACTATATTGGAGAGATCGACTTGTTAATATTAGGTCGTTCCAACGCCGTTTAATTAAAGCTAAAATTATTTGTAGCTGAGCAAACAGGCAAGTTTCCTAGACCCTTGCATTACTTTATTCAACGGATATTATATTGCAAGTTTCCCGAACTTCAATCTTTGATTGTGCAAGTTCCTTTGAAACCATTCTTGTATTATTTGCAAGTCTCCCTAACTTTACTCAAATTTATATTGAGCAGAGTATTATCATATTGCAAGTTTTCCTGAACTACTCTTTTATTTGAGCAAGTTTTTCTTGACTTATACTTATTTATTGTACAAGTATCCGGACCCTATTGTGCAAGTATTCTAAATTCTTGTACTACCTTATTCAATGAACCGTGTAAGCGAGTTTCTAAACTTCACTTGTTTTTGGTGAAAGTTTTCTATCCTTCTCATATTGTATTAAGCAGGTTATTATTGTATTATGCAAGTTCCCCGAACTTTACATTTTGAGTATTGTGAAAGTTCCCCGAACTTCACACTTTGGTTATTGTGAAAGTTCATCGCACTTCACATTTTGAGTATTGTGAAAGTTTCCCAAACTTCACACTTTGGTTATTTTGCAAATTCCCGAACTTCATTTCTTTATTATCCAAGTTCTCTAAACTTATATAAACTCGTATATTGTGCAAGTATCTTATCTTTGTGTTTACTTTACTCAAAGAACGTTGTAAGCAAATGTCCTAATCTATGCATTTATTTTATGCAAGAAATCTATTATCGTGCAAGTTCCCCGAACTTCACATTTTGAGTATTGTGAAAGTTCCCCGAACTTCACATTTTGAGTATTGCGAAAGTTCCCCGAACTTCACACTTTGGTTATTTTGCAAATTCCCGAACTTCATTTCTTTATTATGCAAGTTCTTTAAACTTATACAAACTCGTATATTGTGCAAGTATCTTATCTTTGTGTTTACTTTACTCAAAGAACGTTGTAAGCAAATGTCCTAACCTATGCAATTATTTTATGCAAGGAATCTATTATCGTGCAAGTTTCCCGAACTTTACATTTTGAGTATTGTGCAAGTTCCCCGAACTTCACACGTTGAGTATTGTGCAAGTTCCTCGAACTTCGCACGTTGAGTATTGTGCTAGTTCCCCGAACTTACACAAATTTATATGTTGTGCAAATTATAAACTTCACTTTGTGCAAGTTCTCTATCCTTCTCATATTGTATTGTGTAGGTTATTGTTTAATTGAAAGTTGTTTACTTAATTTCTTGAACTTTATTTCCAAGCATGTTATTTAGTGGTTTAATTACTTATCAATTATTCCACATTGATATTGTTGATGTCCGCACCTAGTGCATTTGAGCTCGTACAGTCTTGGACTTGTACATTATTCAAGGTTCTAAATTTCTTGAACTATGTCAATAAGAGTCTGAACCTTTGCTCGGTCAGACTAGTGTATGAAGTTTTCTTTGAAGCTATCCAAACCAATTGATGGTAAGGATTCTTAGACGGAACAAAACACCCCTCATATATAGGAGTATGCCCAGGTATCTAATATATATGATACGAGTCTACTCGACTATCAGTCATTCTAAAGGCAATTATTATCTTAGCTTTTAATAGTCATATTATTGAATCTTTCAGATATTCATAGTGTTGAATCATGCAGATTGTTGAATCTTTAAGATATTCATTTTGTTGAAATCGTTGTCAGATTTTTTCCATTCATCGTGATATATCCTTTATTGTTGTATTTAAACTTGCTGAGCAAACTTGTTGCTCATTCTTGCTATATCATGACTTATATTGCAGTTAAGCCCGAGCCCTCAGGGAAGGACAAGGGTAAAGGAAAGATTTAGGATGGTTTACAAGGAGCAGACTTTGTCTTTATGATTTGTTTAATTACTGTTAATGTAATATGAACCCTAATATTTATTCTAGGGTATATTTGTATTGATGTATTAAGGTTACCGAATCTTGGGACTAGTAACACCTTTTGAATGAACGACGTACGTTTATTATATTCCACATTTTAGTTATCGTATGTTACTTAAAGGTGGATGTTAGTATTGTTTCGTGGCGACCGGACCGGGGTCAGAGGATCCGAATTTGGTGGTGTCACAATAAGTATGAGTTTTAAAAACTCGTACCTAATCTTAATATCATCAAATCTAATATCTATTGCTTCTAACTATTAAATATAAATATGAGAAAAGAATCACCTTCTCGCCATATATATATATTGATAGCGCGACACCAACATTCCAATGATTATCCATGCGATAAACTAAGTGTAAGCACAAAACCCCTGCCCATACAAAAGTTTGTACAACTCAGCCACCACATGAGTCCTCAGTTGAAATCCCACTTAACTCTATCTTACTTATAACTACTCTCTCTATACTCGATATAGACGTCTGTATCTCATCATTTATAACTCCTCATGAGTTAATCTCGTACTATATCATAGTACATTCTCGTTATAGCATTAAACTATAACTATTCAATCATTACAGACGATCTGTCTTTCCAACTTTAAAAGATCACACCGTGATCTTATTCTATAATCATCTCCCTTATGATTCTTTTCTTAGCTCATTATCGTTTTGTTTTAAAAACTTCTTATCTTTACCTATCATCATGTCATATTATGATTTCATTTATGCTTTTAATCTTATCATTATTCGTCATCTTGATTATTAGAGTTAGGTAACTCCTGATATTTATCTTTATATCGCTCTAAGATTCTTCTTTGAATCTTTTTGTTTATTTATCAATTCTTCCTTAAAGAATTTCTAACTTCATTTGTATTGCTCAATATTTTATTCGAGTTTTACTCCTCGTCATTCTCATCTTCTTATTTAACATTTCTAGGACTTAACTCATCCTATACATCTACGTATGTGAAAAGAATCACCTTTTTATCATACGTATCCGTAACTCCATAATCGGTACGCATCGAGTCTCTAACAGTATTCAATATAGTAAGCTGAGTGGTTTCCCACAAACAATCAACAAACTAGTTTCCCGTCTCGTCTACACTGTCTCACACAGTGAGTTAGATCAGTTGCTAGTTTGTATTAACCGTCGCTCTCTGACAGAATTGTTTAGCCCAGATACTATACATCAACCATTAAAGAGTACGACTATACCACTACTTAAACTTAAATTCTTATTCTTATAACCTAAGGTCATAGCCTAATGTACTCTTACCTAAGGGGTATAACCTATCAGCTATGATACCAACTGTAACGACCCCAAAATTAATACAATACAACTCTCGACCTCGGTCGTTAACAATACAACAAACTTTTAACTTTACATCATTAATCGGTACTAAACTTAATAAAATGCAGAATAATTAAAACTTTTAAAATTTTCTTTCTATATTTCCCTAAATCACAACCTTTATCATTACATATCTTTGATTCAAATTTATTTCATGAATTGTTATATCAAGGTTATTATGTAAAACCTTACATCTCAATTCAATATCCTTTATACTTCGGATAACTCAAACTTTACAACTCAACATAAAATAAATATCATAAACCAATAAGTACATCTCCAGAATATTAAACATGGTTTAAAGGAATAACAACTTTAGCTAAAATATTTAATCTTCGTGAATTATATATGAGCCACGTCATTCAAGTAGCAAATAACGTTACCTTGAATACTTAACATGCAAAAAGGGTTATTTTGCAAGAATGAGCTCGACAGCTCAACAAATCTAACAACTTTCATGCCGCACATAACACATAAGTTCATGCTCAATATATATCTCAATTTAAAACAATTTTAAGATTTCATGCTCAGCATAAATATCAGTTCAATATAAATATAAGTTCCACATGCTCAACATTCCATATATCACATGTTGAGTTCCATAACTCAACCTAATATAGTCATAATTTGACTTTTTCAATTCATAGCGAGTAACATGTAATTCAACATCTCATATTGCTACCATGAATACATGTAAATAAAAATTGAATACAAGTAGCACATAGGAACTGGAAGACTTGCCTTGATCGTGGATTACCAATTACCGAAAAATAGCTTATAATTATCTGCACTTCATGAATCCTACACAATTATATAATCATGCACATCATTTATTAGTCACATAGCATTGCTTAGTAATCGTTTAAGCAACTCAACTTTACGATCTACTATCATCTTTTTTAGGTTTGATACACAATGTTCCATTTATGTGGTTAAGTCCTGTTAGGGCTCCTCATCGCTTATTTGATTTATTTTATGTTAAACTTCCTTTTTACTTCTCATTACGTTCTCTTTTAATACACTTAACATTTAGTTAAGTCTTAAACCTCGTCTTTACATCAAATTAGATGTATAATGTTTGTTAACATTAAGCATGTTAACCTTCGTTTCATATTCCTTTATACTTCTCTTTTAATCGAAACTTAACGTTTGTTTAAGTTGACATAATTGTCATTACATCATTGACTAATGTTAAGCATCATTTATAATTCATAATAATCATGTTTTATAACTTAGAACAACATCTATTATCATCGACAGCACTATACTAGCGTATATGCATGCCCGACGCCCTCCGATTGCCTTCGAATACACATTAGTCACAAAGATGGCCATTTTAACCCTTTTTAACGACTTCAAATCGAACAACTTAAAGAATAAAAGTTGTAGGTCTACTCGTTATCTTTCTGAATCATCCTGAACCGCTTTAATCGGAGTTCGTATGAAAACGTTATGCTTGTTTTACTACAGGAGGTCAAAACAGTTTTACATTACAACACTTGAACCACCCCGGACAGCATGTAGCCCCGCTGGGGCTGGAGTTCTAGTCTAAAATCCCCACTGGGGCGGGCCCCCTGCTGGTGAGTTCCTCGGCTCGCGAACTGTGCAGAGAAATAAGCTAATTTAGCTCATTTCTTCGCACCAAAGTCCGATTTTAACTAACATAATGCACATGAAACTTTATGAAAACAAAATCTTAAACTTCTAACATGATTTTAACATACATAAACATCACAACACGTAATCAAAACACTAATTTTCATGCTTTTGAAGAAAACACCATTGTTAAACTTTCTTGAAGAATATTAACACTGTGAGTTCGTTTTTAACCCAAATCACATGATTCAAATCATGTTTTGTTCGTTTCTTAACATATTATTATAATCTATGATCAATTTACATAACATATCACAATCAAAAACTAATTTTAATATTTAAGGAAACTATTTTTCAAGTTAGTTCATTGTAAATTGTTATGAACATGATTTCTTCATGTTCATCATATTTACATGAAATTAATCACATAAACTATCATATAACTCATATATAATAGTTTTTATACATAATCTAACACATATTGATCATCAATTTATAGTTTATTATGAAAATCAATTTACAGAGAATAAAAACAATGAAGAACAACAATAAAACTTAGGTTATACCTTTGCTTCTAGAGGAAGAAGATGAAGATGATGGTGATTATCTTCTATTTTGATTTCTCAAAGTCTTCCTCTTTCTTCTTTCTCTCTTCTTCTTCTCTCTTTTCTCTCTAGTTTACTCTGTTCTTTCTTCTTTGTTTCTAACAGACTAACTCTAACTCTTTGTTCTTCTACTAACGTAATATACATATAATATATTTTACATATAATACATAAATATAAGATATATAACTTATAATACATAATGACCCTAATAAGTATAATAATTGCACTTAATACATAGGTTACAATATTTGAAATTTAAAAAGCCATAAGGCTTGTTTGACAAAAACAACTTTATTTTTAAAAACAGGTTTTTAGTAGTTAAGACCCCGTTTGGCAAAACGGATTTAAAACAGGTGCAAGGGCCTTGTTTGGCAAAACGATTTTAAAAACTCATTTAATTCTTTTAATAAATCCTTTAACACATATTTTTAATGTTATATTTTAATTAATTAAATCTTAACATTCTAATTTAATTAATTAAAAATTAACATCAATTAATCACAGAAAAATTATCACATAACAATTATAATTACTCGCTAATTATAATTTTATGTAACAATTACCACATAACTTCATCTAATTTAATTATCCCAATTAAATTAGAACTATAACATAAAATCATTATATATTAATTAAATTAAATATTAAATATTCATTTAATTAATATATTACACTTAATTAAATTACTTCACAACAATCACATAAATTATTTATTTAACTTAATAAATAAATTAATTAAAATATTTATTTAATTCAATAAATATTAAAATTAATATATAAAATTCTCTTCACACCAAATCAAATATTTTACAATATATAACACATATACACATACTCAAACTCGAAACATCTCATAATAAGAATTTTATTTATTAAATTCTCATTTATTAATTCTTAAAAATTCGGGTTGTCAAAGGACTTAACTTTGCTATAGGGCACACTTGAGTTATGTGACCTTCCTTTCCGCAATTGTAGCACACCTTAGATTGCTGTGTGTAGTTTGGACTGATGTGTCCCTCTTGTTCACATTTGTAACATATGACCGGTGGTCGTTTCCCTCCCCTAGATACGGTTGCTGGTGCTGGTGCTACTGCCGATGTCTTTCCGTCGTCATTGTTGTAACTTTTCTTTTTGAAATTTCCACCCGACTCGCTTCTTCTATTATCTTGGCCATGATTACCACCAAAGTGATTACCATTTCTGGCATGATAATTTCCTCCACGCTGGTTATCATTGTTCCGACGACTGTTGCCATCGGTACGACTATGGTTGTTGTCCTTTGGTTGAATAGTCTCATTATCTCGCTCCAATTATTGAGCCCTATTCACAACATCTAAATACAGACAACGTTTATAAGAAACGAGGTATTGACGAATTTCAGGTTTCAAACCTCTCAAAAACATTCGAGTCATTCTTTCCTCATTATCCACCAAATGAGATGCAAACCAGGATAATTCCACAAACTTGGCCTCGTATTGGGATACAGTCACGTTGTTCTGTTCCAGTTTGATGAATTCCACCTCCTTCATATGACGAATACTTTTCGAAAAGTACTTGTCATTGAACAATTTCTAAAACTTCTCCCAAGACATTTTAAGTGTAGAAAGATTAGTACGCTTTACAGATTCCCACCAGTAATCTGCCTCTCCACAGAACATAAAGGTAGCGAAGGAAACCTTTTGCTCCTCTGTGCATCCCAGGACATCAAATATTTTGGTGATTTGCTTAACCCAAGCTTCTGCCTTGAGCAGATCTGGTTTTCCCAAAAACTTCGCAGTCCCAACTCGTAGTCAGGTCATTCATAGTCAGATCTAGCGACTGACCAGATCTGCCTTGAGGGAGATCAGGTCATTCGTAGTTCATGCCCTTGTATGAAAGGCTCGATTTTTGATTTTTTCCTTTCTGATTTTTTTTTGATTTTTTTTATTGTTTGATTTTTTTTGGTCTTTTGATTTTGTATGCATGGAAAATAAAAGGTATAAGGCTAAAGAAAAGGATAACTTCCTGACATCCTTTGGAACTGGCAGCTTTCCTCTAGATCTACGTCCTCCTGGCTAATTGAGGCATGATAGTCCAGTCGTCCGTGGTTATGTCGCCTTCGAGGCTAGTGATAGAGGTTCCCTCTTGGCTCTGAATATCTTCAATCCCTGCCATAAATTGATCGCCTCCTGAATCAGCATATCCCTTAAGGAGGCTTAAACTGGAATCGTCGTAGAAAGGTATGAACTTCAAATTTCTCGAGGGGTTGGCTTCCTTGAGAATTTTGCAACCTTTTTCTTCGTCTGTTCCTTCACCTTTCCCATAGCCTTGAGAGGATTTGAGTATGAAATACCCCTCGTACTGATGTTGTATCTCTCGCAAGGAACTTTCCTTTTGGGCTTTTTCCATACGGGGAAGGATCAGTATCTCCTCCTCATCTTCCAGAAGGATAAGGTCAGGCATGTAGTCGTTGGCTTTGGTCATCAAAATATTTGATGATGGTGGATGAACTTCATTGGGAGATTCTTTTGTTTCTTCGGTCACTCCCAAGATTAGGGTCAGTCCACCTTGTATTATGCCAGGATTGATGCTCATAGCCGTCACATCCTTTGAACTGCCCGCTTTTAGTGGACATCTTGAGCTCTTTATCTCCCTCTCGCCTTTTCTGGTCATGGGGAATTCTTTCTTCAGTTCTCCATTTTCAATGAGGTCCTGGATTTTGTGCTTTAGAGACCAGCATTCCTCAGTTGCATGTCCGGGTGAGTTAGAATGGTAAGCACACCTCTTATTGAGATCATATTGCCTTCCTTTGGGATCCATCGGTGGAGCGAGCTTAGTGATCTTTTTTTGCGCAATTAATAGGGCTTAGACATTTTATGATGAGTCCTCCAAAGGTGTGAATACCCTTCTTCACCTACTCTCCCCGACTCTAGGTGTCGTAGGATTTCGAGGGTTTGCTCGTGTTTGGAATGTCTCTTGATATTTCCTATTTGGGAGTTCGCACTCCTCCGGAGGATTTTTCTTTTGGTGAGAACTTCGAGTAATTTGATCATTCCACCTTTCTCGTTCATTCAATATGCTCTGATCCTCTTCATTTAGTCGGCGGATCTTGGAGGGAGATATGCTCTCATTCTTAATAACCTCCTCTTTTTCTTGGCTTTCTAATATTTGAGTGAAATGCTGCCTTGTATCCTGATGTTGGCGCACTACCAGATTAGCCAGCAGAGTCACTTAATGTTGGATCGCATCCAATTTTTGCATTATTATCATACCCTCCTCTGAATTTTCTGACTCTAGGACATTTGTCTTGTTCCTTTCGGGGTATTCCTCCATCCTTCGGATGTATTTACGATTTGGATGCATTTCATTGCTTCCTGACCCGATCATGTTTACTTCCTCCATATCATGCTGCATCAGAAGGTTGGGGCTGTCATTTGGATGGTTAGGTTGTTGAACCATAAGATCGCCGTTTTCGATCAGGTTTTGAATTTTTTGCTTTAAGGACCAACAGTCTTCTATATTGTGTCCCGGAGATCCTGAATGGTAAGCACATATCTGGCTAGGAATGTATCTTTTGCTTTTTGGATCAAGAGGTGGAGCCAGTTTGGTAATTTTGTTGTGACCCATTAACATCACCAATATGTTTTCAAGGGAATCACCTAGTGGAGTGAACACCCGATTTTCAGTTCTTTCGAATTTCCTCTTTCTCTCCTGGTAATTATTGAATGCAGTATGTTGTGATGGCAGATTTCTTTCCCTATTCTAAATGGGGGGACTATGGTTAGATATCCTAGACTGCCCCTATACAATGAGGGATACATCTTCATCGCCTTCCTTGGGTACCCTTATGGGATCACTCGCATATTTTCCAGACTGTATATATGATCGGTAACTACTTTCAAGGCTGATGAGATCTTTAATCTTGCCTGCTTTTAGGCCCATCTCTGTCTTTTTGCCATATTTGATCATTTCTGAGAATGGCTTTCCTATTCCGGCCAGGATCATCTTATAGTAAGGTTCCTCTTGGATGTCTCTGAAAGTCATCACCATTTCAGCTTCGGTCATAGGCGGGCTGACTTGTGTTGTCAGACATCTCCATCTTTGGGCATATTCACGGAAAGACTCGTTGCTCGGCTTTTTGACTTTGGACACTTGATATTGATTCGGAACCATCTAAGACTGGAAGCTGTATTGAGTTAGGAAGGCATGAGCTAGCTCTTCCCAACTATGGATTTTGGCCTTGTCAAGTCGGGCATACCACGTTCTAGCCTCTCTAGTGAGACTCTTTTGGAAAAGCTGTATTCTGAGGTTTTCATCTTCAGCATAAGACCCTAGCTCGCCAATGTATACTTTCAAGTGAGTATAAGGATCTCCTGCCCCACTGTATTTTTCAAACTCTGGTACTTGGAATTTATCAGGATATTTAGCCCCTGGGAATATGCAGAGATCTGAATAGGTAACACTTCCAAGGTTTCCTGTCCCTTTGATTGCCCGGATGGTTTCTTCCATTTGTCGGACTTTCCTTCGGAGATCGCCAGTTTCCCGATCCTCCCTGAGATTTGTGATTTCAGGGGTTTTGTTGGTTCTTTTAGTGGATCAAGGTTCAGGGATGCATTCCCCCCTTTTTGTCAGTACTTTGATTGCCACCCTATGAGGAGGACTCGGTTTGTTTGAGCATTGACTGGCCCTGAGTGCTTTTACTCTGTTCTTTCAGGAGGATAGCCAATTCTGCTATTTGATTCTTAAGTCCCTCAAACTCTTTTCTAGATACAGAACCTGACTCGCTTTGGCTACTTTCAGCCATGTCAGTGGATAGGCTTTGTGCCTTTTCAGATTATGATCTAGTAGTGAGACCAATTTTTCACCTACAACAAAATATAGGCGTGTCAGTTTCCTGATGTAGGCAAGGATTGGATGCATGATGTGTTTTTTAGAGTTTATCCTGCAAAACAGAGGTTAGTCACTTTGATGGCAGGATGACAAGATATTTGACAGGAAAGTAAATATTTCATTATTGTCATTTACATTGTGCTCCTCAGTAATTGGAGGCTTGACATGGAATTGAAAGAGGAATGCATGAAGAAGCCCACCATCGATTGGGTTGATCAGAGGCTGACCTATCTTAGGTTTAATCTCGCGGGCTTAGTTTAGGCATGAAGGTTCCCAGATCATCGCAATCTACTAGAAGGGAAGTTAATTCGATCGTTCAACTGGAGCGAATCTGGGTGGTGCATTTTCAGGAGGCAGCCCTAGAGACTTAGTCGTCCCTAGAGTCCTTACTTATCACCGACCGGGTTAGCCTCCTGGTGGAGGGACACACGACATACATTCACATACATCGGCCTCACCGCTTATGCATGCAATGACAGTTTGTGCGAAGCACTAATATGGGTGCGAAGCACTAAAGCATTTATTTTCTTTCATTCAATGTAAAGGCATAGCATTCATACATTCAATGAAAGACACAGCATTCACTCATCTATTGACTCTGGATACGTAGGATTTCACGCATTTAATAGTTTTGAAAAGAAAATGTTTGAAAAGATTAAAAATGGCCTAAGCCCTCTACTGTCTCCAGCAGAGTCGCCGACTGTCGACTTTAGGAAAATTTAAGAAATACCGCGGGTCGATTTATAACCCAGTTTTCCTCAAATCGATCTTCCTAAGTTATCTCTACCCTTATTCTTTTTATTGCAAAAAATGTTTTGAAGGGTTTTTTAGGAAAGAGGCCAACATATGTATATGTCGACGATTTAATTTAAACAGAGTCGCCTAGTTGGTAGTTCTGAAAATGGTTGTACCAACTCAATCGAATTTGATTTGAAAAGAGGCCCAATTTGCTGGACACTATCGAAACTTGATCTTTGAAATTGGAGTTTTGAGTTTGGGGGCTTGGTTAAGTGTGGGGAAGGTGTTAGGCACCCCACGACTCTCGTGTAAACACGGTACCACAATCTTTTCAATATTTCCCTTTAAACTGGAGTGCATGAGTGAATGCTATTTGAAAATTGGGCCTTTGGATTGATTGAAAGCTTTGACAGGCTTCATTGAGCCTATATATGAATGGTTTGATTTGATTTGAAAATCAATCTTTGTTTTGCAAAAAGCATCATTTAATTTGATTTGCAAAAGCTTTCGAATTGAATTGACAATGATGTTTTTGAAAGCTGGTTTTACCAAACCCTTACGCTGACATAGGAATTGAAGCATATCGCTACTCTCAATTTTATCTTTATAGCCTTAAGGCTGCATGCAAATGGTGATTTTGTCGAGCTGCGAAGCATCCTCGACCACAAAAATATAAAGTATCGGTCTCCTCATGGGTATGAACACCATCGGAGGGACGCTGACACGACAATCCATATTTTTACTATGTTGAGACCTTAAATCCGAATAACCGTTTTAAGGTCTGTACATGTACATTTTACAGAGAAAAAAAATTAGCAGTGTACATCTGTCAATCAGAGTTTGTACATCGTGGGAATCAGATTCTGATCAGTTTGATCATGAATCCCCCGATTCCTAGGCTCACATATGAATAGCTAGAAAACCTGCACAGTTCAAATTTGTACAGAAACAGATAAATATCCCAAGATAGCCAGAACTAGGGATTCATTCAGCAAATCCCGATTCGCACGGCCGAAGCGTCTCGTTCCCACTAGATAGCGATTTAAGGGACGCGAGGTTGCTTTTGAAGCTGAAACTATAAAAATAACTAGATTTAAAGAAAACTCAGCCATTATAGCTTCCAAGTTCTGTCGGGACCTGTTTGAACCGTTGAAAGCTAGAATTGGCGAGATTTAGATAAATCTAGTCCGCCCACAGATATGTCAATGCAGATTCATATAAAAAATGAATATTAAATGCAGTCGTTGAATAAATTGAGTAAAGCAATATATATAGTTAAATATATATACAAACTGTAAAGGGCGATGGGTTTTCACTCGCAAGCCCAGACTGGAATTGAAATATATATATAAAAATTATAAATAGCCACGAAATAATCTAGGTTGTGATAGAATTAAAATATATATATATATATATATATATATATATATAAACAGTAAAAAGGGCGACTGGGATTTCACGCCTGTGCACGTATTGGAATTGAAATTGACAGAAAAATAGTCACCTAGTGACTTGGGAGAGCACCTAGTATGGGTAGGTGTGAAAACAAAATAAAATGGCCTCGAAATAGTCCAGGCTGACTAAAAATATATAAATATATATATATATTGACAGAAATGTAGTCAACCAGGACTGATATGAGTACCAGTGATGGTGAATGTCACTTATATATGCATAAATATATATAAAAGCGATAAACTACTTCGGATTTGATATCCGGGCTTGACAGAATTGAAATGTTAGTACATTTGCAGTTAAATATATACAAAAGAGGGCCAAACCCAGACTGGAAAGATAACCCAGTCCGACAAAGATGCTAGAACGTGCGTGCTGGTGCATTGAAGCTACTGGAGCTGACGGATCATCAATCCGAGTTGTAAAAATGTTGAAAACGGAGTTTATGTACAAAATATATCAATTTTTGACGAAAACGGCCACGAAACTAAGTTCCGAGCATATTTAGAAGATGAAACTTTGTGTGCAAGTGTAAAGCAATGCAAAGTAGTAGTATTGATTTTCTGATAGTAAAAATACTTACAATGGACCGCAATACGGGCTTATTGCCAAATCGTATGCTTTAAACGTCCAAATTTACCTGTGGGTTTTTGATATGTGGTAGTATATGGGTATATCTATGTGTTGGAGTGAAAATATTTGGGTTTAGAAGAGGTGTAAAAGTCAAAAAATCAGTCGGGCAGAGCTTCGCTGCATTCTAAAATTGTTGAAAATGAATTAGGGGCACGTTTATTTATAGGTCAGGGAGCCTCCACTCTACCTGCGATAGCCGCAAGTAGAGTTGCTGGCTCCCCTAGGTGGGGCCCACGTGCCCGGTTTGGTCTTCTCGAGGTGCGTGCATGCCGGGCGAGGCGATGTAAGGTTCGAAACTTCATAACTTTTAATCGGAGCGTCCGTTTGGGGCGTGCTATAGCTTTCCAAAAAGCCCTCGCTAAGAGTGTAGCAATAACATTGGTTTTAACCCTTTTTAAGTTCCCAAATATGGGTTCATGACCGGGTCTTCGTTTCTCCACAGTTTATCCGATGAGCCGTCTGGTGCTGCTTTCACCCGGAATCACCGTTGTGGTTCTTTCTGACCTTGGCGGCATCAATTCGGCTTGAGTTTGACTGAATCGGATGAGAGTTGGTAAAATAACCATTTTACCCCTCCCGGGGTTGCCCTTGGTGTTGGCATGGCCTCTAGTTGACTTTCGGAATCTGTTTTCAAGACTTGGATCCCATTCGAGTCTGTTTGTCTCCAGTGTTGCCTCTGTGGCTGGCGTGGTCATTCCAGGTTTTCTTCTGGAAGTGTTGTGGTGCTTCAGGTTTATGTCCGAAGTAGACCTGACTTCTCGGACTGATGTCGGGGCTGAGCTGTACTTCTTGGGTTACTGTCGGGGCTGATTTGTACCTCCCGGGTTGCTACTAGGGCTGATTTGTACATCCCGGGTTACTGCCGGGGCTACTTTGACATCCCGATATGGTTAATCGATGCTTGTGGTTGTCCCGATATCGGTGACCAGGTTTGAGCTGGTGTCCCGATATTGAGATCGTGGATGATTTGACAGTCCGATTGACGATCGAAGTTGGATGAATGGTCCTATTGACGATCGAAGCTGGATAGTCGATCTGATTACCGATCGGAGCTGGATTGAGGGTTTGATTGACTATCGGAGCTGGATTGACTATCCGATTGACTATCGGAGCTAGATTGAGGGTCCGATTGACTATCAGAGCTGGATTGACGGTCCGAGTAACGATCAGAGTTGGTTGGAGTACCGATATTGGTGATCAGATTTGACTAGAGTTGACCGACATTGGGGATCAAATTTAGGTTTACCGATATTAAGGATCGGATTTACGCTGAAGGACCAGCATTGGTGGTCGGATTTAGATTAGATGTCTGGTGTTGGGACCGAGGTTAGCTTGATTGATGATTTTGCCCTTCTACAGTGTTAGTATTGGGGCAAGGAAAATTTTGAGTGTCTACAGATGCCTCTCTTTATCATGTCCATGCAATGTAGTGGAATGGACAGGATAAAGATTGCTAGACACTTGAAATATGACAAGATATTAATAATGCAAATCGCAATGCAATGAGTGTTAACATGTATTTGGAAATCGCCTTGCATCGCAAATCGTATCGCAGCGTAAATCACATCGCATATCGCATCACATCGCAAATCGCATATCGCATCGTAAATCACATCGCATCGCATTAACTTTACCGGTGCTTGTTCTGGGCCGATCTCAACAGTTGACTTTCATCAATGTTGCTAATGTCTATGCTGGTGTTTACTCTAACGGTCTGATTTCCATTGGTGTTGCTGATGCTTGTTTGATGAAGATAAACTGAAATGTTTCCCATATTTCTGCTGGGGATGATGTCGTCTATGATGGCCTTTAGTGCTACCTTAGTTTAAGCCCAATGGTTTCTCACATCTGTTGATACTCTTCGTGGGGCATACTTTCTGATGTCGTTTGTAAATTTTTGAAGACTCCTCTGCTGAAGATATATTTCTTTCATCGAGTTATCTCAGTGGGTGCTCCCGATGCCTATCCTGATGATAACTTGCACCAGGTAGTTCGCAACAGCGCCTACCCTGATGGTAGGGATAATGGTTGATCACTGGACTTTCTTGATGCCTACTCGAACGGTAGTAGACTTTTTCATCGAGTTTGTGTGTTCACTGTGTGTGCATTTTTGACTCTATTGGGTATGCATGCCTAATGTTTTGATGAAAATGTGCGCTGATGTAGCGCTTGTTGCACATGTGCAGACTAGACATGATATAATGATCTTAATTTATCCTAGGTTAATGCATATGTTTAATTGAATTGATGTAGAACCATACCTCACTCTTTCTGAGGTGATTAGGAGTTTCTTTGCAGACATGGATTTTGATAGGCTTAGCAGCTAACTCCCGTTTGGCTCCTTTGTCATTCGCAGAGCAATTTTGGATGTTCCCCTTTCATACGTCGTCTCTGATGGGGATGGATTAGAGTTGATCTGACGGCCTGATTGGAGATCGGGGTTGATTTAACTTCCCGGGATGATACCGGGGTTGGACTTGACTTCCCGGGTTGAGATCGGGGTTAAGCTTGATGATCCGGGTGATACTGACGTCCTGGAGGATGTAGCCCGTTCTTTCATCGCCTAGATTTGAACTTCAGGGTATGGGCCTCGACTGATGAGGACTTGGCGCATGTTGATATGTTTGATGAAGCAGATTTCCTTCGCTAGATCTTTTTTTCATCGGGCATCTGTTCTTCCTGAGTTAAGGACTCTGTTGAGGATCTTTCCCTTTTTGTAGAGGGACAGCTGATGTCGCCTTAATTTCTTTCAGGAACTCTCCCTCTTCTTTTGATGAGGAACCTGGTCCCGCCGTAGATTCTTTCCATTTCTTGGAATGGAGAAATGCCCCAGCCCTTTCACAGGTTGTTACTGGGGTTTATAGAAAAACTCTCTTTGTTGACTATGTCCATGGTGAGAAATATCCTACACATTCAGACAAACAACAATATGTGCCGACAGCTTGATGGCTCGGGCCGTCGGGATTAGTATGATCTTGTGAATGAGGAATTTGAAGTTGAAGTCGAATGCTTGTATTGAATGAGCTCTTATCTTATCGCTAAAGGTCTTGAAAGAGAGTATGAAAATGAATTTTTCCTAAGGAAAGCAAAAATTTTGCTTGACAAGTTATAAAATCGCAAGAAAACTTTAAAGCATCCATGGTCATTTTTCATGGGTAGGATTAGATTCAAAAGACTTATCTCCCTTCATCAAAGACACCTCATCTTCGCTCTAGACACTGCTCTTCACAAGATTAAGATCATATGAAACGTGCACTATGTGTGACGCAACCCTTAGCAGGGGTTTCTCTTCTATGACTCTAGATGATCTCATTTTTATCTTGCAAAATTTTCTTTTCTCGCTTAACTTTGTCTCGTTGTCTTAGGCTTTTCAGTGTTACATGTGTAATGAGTTTTGGACCAATGACTCCCAAACCTAATGGCTTTAGGGCACTAGGTGTTAAGACACCCCTTCGGATTTACTGGCTCGAGTAACAAAGGCCACACTTCGAGACAAATCAGGCGGTCTATTCTTTTTGATCTTTGCCTGAGCTTGTACAAGATTCATTTTCTTAGGCTCTAAATTACCCGTATAGCGAGTGTTGGAACGGTGACTCCCAAACTAGATGGCTTTAGGGCACGAGGTGTAAAGACACCCCTCAGGCTTAATTACTCGAGTAACCAAGGCCACGCTTCGGATCTGCTCAGGTTTTGATTTTTTGCAATGCTCGTTTTCTTAGGTACTGAGTTACCCATGTAACGAGCGTTGGGCCGGTGGCTCCCAAATCAGATGGCTTTAGGGCACCAGGTGTAAAGACACCCCTCAGGCTTAATAACTTGAGTAACCCAGGCCACTATTCGAGACATTAGGCTGGCTACTAATTGTCATCATAGTTTCATACCCCGCAACTAAGAGCCAGGTCAATCGCAAAGTGCAGACATGCATATGAGGTTAAGTTTGCTCTAAAAGTTCTTTTGAACTACGACGTCGTGCCTAATAAAAAGGTTGAATAGTCTTAATTCTCTAATCGCTTTCATGATTCTTGCTCCACGGGCGCTTATCAGAATTAATCCAATTCATAACAAGTTAAGCAAAAATCTCTTTTTTTTCTTCTTTTTTTTTCTTTTTCTGAGACCTTAATGCAGGACTTATGTGTATTATCGCTAATGCATGGAATTTGAAAGAACATAAAGAGATGAAAGAGTCATACCTTATCAGCGGATCGCAGTATTCTAAGAAAATTATGATTGGCAAAGGTCGATTGGTCATACCGTATCGCCAATTATGAAAGCTTGGATGATGATGGACCATGCTGATGGTGTCGGCTGGTGCATGTTGATTGGATGGTTGATAAATGCCCCAGTATTAAATTGCGCAAATTCCAAAATTAGTCCAGTCTTGTTGTAACAGTCCCCACGTCAGGTTGTCGTTGACTTTAAACTTGCCCCAGTATTGCTTGTCATCTGGGAGGATTGCTTGGTTGATGGGCTGATAAGATGCCGAGATCGCAAGAGTCTTTAATTCGCATAACCCCCATGGTGAACAGGTATGGGATTTTGGCTTTAATTCTTGGATGCCCCAGTCATTGTTTTTGATTTGTAGGAGCAATTGGCTTTGATGACCTTTCTTCTGGTTTGATGAAGGTTTCAGATTGAAGGTGTCAGCTCTTCGAAGGTCCTTGCTGATGTTTATGCTTGATATATCATTGTGCTATTGTTGCAACTTTGACGATTGATGTCGAGATGCCTTTGGACTCCAATGAATTGGACTCAAGGGCTTGTGATGGTTGGTGGTGATGGCTTTGACTGCGACTTTGGTTGGTGACCTACCGAGTATCCCTGCAGGGACAGATTTGGCTATGGCATCTTCGATAGCTCGAATGACCTTCGAAAGAGATCAAGCCAGGGTGTTGATGTTGACGGCCCATTCTAATAGAGATACGACTTCTGTTGATAGAGACGAGGCGCGAGCCACTCGGGAGGCTACATTTGCTGAGAGGGACAAAGCCATAGTATGCAGGTGGCAATGGATGTTCCAGCTCTTATGGAGACCGAGGGTTAAGAGCTCGTAGCTGCTCCTTTATCTTCAGAGAGATGCCATGTTGGCACTGTTATCCCGCTTATCCGCGTGTTCAGACACAAGCTTTGATTTTCCTCAACAAGGCCTGTTGACCAAGTGGCTTGATAGAATTCAGCTTTTATTTGTCTTCGGTGTCTTGGAACTGGTCTTTATTTTTTTTCCTTGAAGGTTAAACCGCGCCGTAGATGGCTGCCTACGTACTCCCAGGTTGAGGGAGATCAGGTCATGCGTAGTTCTGGTTGTTTAATTGAAGAGGTTTGCAAAGAGTTTATCCGGGGTTTAAATTTGGTTCGATGAGCTTTGGAATTTGATGCTGGGATTTGCAAGTTCTTTGGATTTTTTCTTGGTTTGACCGCACCATAGATGGTTGCCTACTTACTCCCGGGTTAAGGGAGATCAGGTCATTCGTAGTTCATGCCCTTGTATGAAAGGCTCGATTTTTGATTTTTTCCTTTCTGATTTTTTTTTCATTTTTTTTCATTTTTTGATTTTTTTGGTCTTTTGATTTTGTATGCATGGAAAATAAAAGGCATAAGGCTAAAGAAAAGGATAACGTCCTAACATCCATTGGAACTCGCAGCTTTCCTCTAGATCTACGTCCTCCTAGCTAATTGAGGCATGATAGTCCAGTCGTCCGTGGTTATATCGCCTTCGAGGCTAGTGATAGAGGTTCCCTCTTGGCTCTGAATATCTTCAATCCCTGCCATAAATTGATCGCCTCCTGAATCAGCATATCCCTTAAGGAGGCTTAAACTGGAATCGTCGTAGAAAGGTATGAACTTCAAATTTCTCGAGGGGTTGGCTTCCTTGAGAATTTTGCAACCTTTTTCTTCGTCTGTTCCTTCACCTTTCCCATAGCCTTGAGAGGATTTGAGTATGAAATACCCCTCGCACTGATGTTGTATCTCTCGCAAGGAACTTTCCTTTTGGGCTTTTTCCATACGGGGAAGGATCAGTATCTCCTCCTCATCTTCCAGAAGGATAAGGTCAGGCATGTAGTCGTTGGCTTTGGTCATCAAAATATTTGATGATGGTGGATGAACTTCATTGGGAGATTCTTTTGTTTCTTCGGTCACTCCCAAGATTAGGGTCAGTCCACCTTGTATTATGCCAGGATTGATGCTCATAGCCGTCACATCCTTTGAACTGCCCGCTTTTAGTGGACATCTTGAGCTCTTTATCTCCCTCTCGCCTTTTCTGGTCATGGGGAATTCTTTCTTCAGTTCTCCATTTTCAATGAGGTCCTGGATTTTGTGCTTTAGAGACCAGCATTCCTCAGTTGCATGTCCGGGTGAGTTAGAATGGTAAGCACACCTCTTATTGAGATCATATTGCCTTCCTTTGGGATCCATCGGTGGAGCGAGCTTAGTGATCTTTTTTTGCGCAATCAACAGGGCTAAGACATTTTATGATGAGTCCTCCAAAGGTGTGAATACCCTTCTTCACCTACTCTCCCCGACTCTAGGTGTCGTAGGATTTCGAGGGTTTGCTCGTGTTTGGAATGTCTCTTGATATTTCCTATTTGGGAGTTCGCACTCCTCCGGAGGATTTTTCTTTTGGTGAGAACTTCGAGTAATTTGATCATTCCACCTTTCTCGTTCATTCAATATGCTCTGATCCTCTTCATTTAGTCGGCGGATCTTGGAGGGAGATATGCTCTCATTCTTAATAACCTCCTCTTTTTCTTGGCTTTCTAATATTTGAGTGAAATGCTGCCTTGTATCCTGATGTTGGCGCACTACCAAATTAGCCAGCAGAGTCACTTAATGTTGGATCGCATCCAATTTTTGCATTATTATCATACCCTCCTCTGAATTTTCTGACTCTAGGACATTTGTCTTGTTCCTTTCGGGGTATTCCTCCATCCTTCGGATGTATTTACGATTTGGATGCATTTCATTGCTTCCTGACCCGATCATGTTTACTTCCTCCATATCATGCTGCATCAGAAGGTTGGGGCTGTCATTTGGATGGTTAGGTTGTTGAACCACAAGATCACCGTTTTCGATCAGGTTTTGAATTTTATGCTTTAAGGACCAACAGTCTTCTATATTGTGTCCCGGAGATCCTGAATGGTAAGCACATATCTGGCTAGGAATGTATCTTTTGCTTTTTGGATCAAGAGGTGGAGCCAGTTTGGTAATTTTGTTGTGACCCATTAACATCACCAATATGTTTTCAAGGGAATCACCTAGTGGAGTGAACACCCGATTTTCAGTTATTTCGAATTTCCTCTTTCTCTCCTGGTAATTATTGAATGCAGTATGTTATGATGGCAGATTTCTTTCCCTCTTCTAAATGGGGGGACTATGGTTAGATATCCTAGACTGCCCCTATACAATGAGGGATACATCTTCATCGCCTTCCTTGGGTACCCTTATGGGATCACTCGCATATTTGCCAGACTGTATATGATCGGTAACTACTTTCAAGGCTGTGAGATCTTTGATCTTGCCTGCTTTCAGGCCCATCTCTGTCTTTTTGCCATATTTGATCATTTCTGAGAATGGCTTTCCTATTCCGGCCAGGATCCTCTTATAGTAAGATTCCTCTTGGATGTCTCTGAAAGTCATCACCATTTCAGCTTCGGTCATAGGCGGGCTGACTTGTGTTGTCAGACATCTCCATCTTTGGGCATATTCACGGAAAGACTCGTTGCTCGGCTTTTTGACTTTGGACACTTGATATTGATTCGGAACCATCTAAGACTGGAAGCTGTATTGAGTTAGGAAGGCATGAGCTAGCTCTTCCCAACTATGGATTTTGGCCTTGTCAAGTCGGGCATACCACGTTCTAGCCTCTCTAGTGAGACTCTTTTGGAAAAGCTGTATTCTGAGGTTTTCATCTTCAGCATAAGACCCTAGCTCGCCAATGTATACTTTCAAGTGCGTATAAGGATCTCCTGCCCCACTGTATTTTTCAAACTCTGGTACTTGGAATTTATCAGGATATTTAGCCCCTGGGAATATGCAGAGATCTGAATAGGTAACACTTCCAAGGTTTCCTGTCCCTTTGATTGCCCGGATGGTTTCTTCCATTTGTCGGACTTTCCTTCGGAGATCGCCAGTTTCCCGATCCTCCCTGAGATTTGTGATTTCAGGGGTTTTGTTGGTTCTTTTAGTGGATCGAGGTTCAGGGATGCATTCCCCCCTTTTTGTCAGTACTTTGATTGCCACCCTATGAGGAGGACTCGGTTTGTTTGAGCATTGACTGGCCCTGAGTGCTTTTACTCTGTTCTTTCAGGAGGATAGCCAATTCTGCTATTTGATTCTTAAGTCCCTCAAACTCTTTTCTAGATACAGAACCTGACTCGCTTTGGCTACTTTCAGCCATGTCAGTGGATAGGCTTTGTGCCTTTTCAGATTATGATCTAGTAGTGAGACCAATTTTTCACCTACAACAAAACATAGGCGTGTCAGTTTCCTGATGTAGGCAAGGATTGGATGCATGATGTGTTTTTTAGAGTTTATCCTGCAAAACAGAGGTTAGTCACTTTGATGGCAGGATGACAAGATATTTGACAGGAAAGTAAATATTTCATTATTGTCATTTACATTGTGCTCCTCAGTAATTGGAGGCTTGACATGGAATTGAAAGAGGAATGCATGAAGAAGCCCACCATCGATTGGGTTGATCAGAGGCTGACCTATCTTAGGTTTAATCTCGCGGGCTTAGTTTAGGCATGAAGGTTCCCAGATCATCGCAATCTACTAGAAGGGAAGTTAATCCGATCGTTCAACTGGAGCGAATCTGGGTGGTGCATTTTCAGGAGGCAGCCCCAGAGACTTAGTCGTCCCTAGAGTCCTTACTTATCACCGACCGGGTTAGCCTCCTGGTGGAGGGACACACGACATACATTCACATACATCGGCCTCACCGCTTATGCATGCAATGACAGTTTGTGCGAAGCACTAATATGGGTGCGAAGCACTAAAGCATTTATTTTCATTCATTCAATGTAAAGGCATAGCATTCATACATTCAATGAAAGACACAACATTCACTCATCTATTGACTCTGGATACGTAGGATTTCACGCATTTAATAGTTTTGAAAAGAAAATGTTTGAAAAGATTAAAAATGGCCTAAGCCCTCTACTGTCTCCAGCAGAGTCGCCAACTGTCGACTTTGGAAAATTTAAGAAATACCGCGAGTCGATTTATAACCCAGTTTTCCTCAAATCGATCTTCCTCTAATGTTTGAATGGCCTAAGCCCTCTAATGTTTGAATGCAGTATGTTGTGATGGCAGATTTCTTTCCCTCTTCTAAATGGGGGGACTATGGTTAGATCTCCTAGACTGCCCTTGTACAATGAGGGATACATCTTCATCGCCTTCCTTGGGTACCCTTATGGGATCACTCGCATATTTGCCAGACTGTATATGATCGGCAACTACTTTCAAGGCTGTGAGATCTTTGATCTTGCCTTCTTTCAGGCCCATCTCTGTCTTTTTGCCATGTTCGATCATTTCTAAGAATGGCTTTCTTATTCCGGCCAGGATCCTCTCATAGTAAGGTGCCTCTTGGATGTCTCTAAAAGTCATCACTATTTTAACTTCGGTCATAGGCGGGCTAACTTGTGTTGTCAGACGTCTCCATCTTTGGGCATATTCACGGAAAGACTCGTTGCTCGGCTTTTTGACTTTGGACACTTGATATCGATCCGGAACCATCTGAGACTGGAAGCTGTATTGTGTTAGGAAGGCATGAGCTAGCTCTTCCTAACTGTGGATTTTGGTCTTGTCAAGTCGGGCATACCACGTCCTAGCCTCTCCAGTGAGACTCTTTTGGAAAAGCTGCATTCGGATGTTTTCATCTTCAGCATAAGACCCTAGCTCGCTAATGTATACTTTCAAGTGCGTATAAGGATCTCCTACCCCACTGTATTTTTCAAACTCTGGGACTTGGAATTTATCAGGATAACTAGCCCATGGGAATATGCAGAGATCTGAATAGGTAACACTTCCAAGGTTTCATGTCCCTTTGATTGCCCAGATGGTTTCTTCCATTTGTCGGACTTTCCTTCGGAGATCGCCAGTTTCCCGATCCTCCCTGAGATTTGTGATTTCAGGGGTTTTGTTGGTTCTTTTAGTGGATCGAGGTTCAGGGATGCATTCCCCCCTTTTTGTCAGTACTTTGATTGCCACCCTGTGAGGAGGACTCTGTTTGTTTGAGCATTGACTGGCCCTGAGTGCTTTTACTCAATTCTTTCATAAGGATAGCCAATTCTGCTATTTGATTCTTAAGTCCCTCAAACTCTTTTCGAGATACAGAACCTGACTCGCTTTGGCCACTTTCAGCCATGTCAGTGGATAGGCTTTGTGCCTTTTCAGATTATGATCTAGTAGTGAGACCAATTTTTCACCTACAACAAAACGTAGGCATGTCAGTTTCCTGATATAGGCAATGATTAGATGCATGATGTGTTTTTTAGAGTTTATCCTACAAAATAGAGGTTAGTCGCTTTGATGGAAGGATGACAAGATATTTGACAAGAAAGTAAATCTTTCATTATTATCATTTACATTGTGCTCCTCAGTAATTGGAGACTTGACATGGAATTGAAAGAGGAAGGCATGAAGAAGCCTACCATCGATTGGGTTCATCAGAAGCTGACCTATCTTAGGTTTAATCTCGCGAGCTTAATTTTGGAATGAAGGTTCCCAGATCATCGCAATCAACTAGAAGGGAAGTTAATCCGATCGTTCAACTGGAGCGAATCTGGGTGGTGCATTTTCAGGAGGCAGCCCCGGAGACTTAGTCGTCCCCAGATTCCTTACTTATCACCGACCGGATTAGCCTCCTGGCGGAGGGACACACGACATACATTCACATACATCGGCCTCACCGCTTATGCATGCAATGACAGTTTGTGCGAAGCACTAATATGGGTGCGAAGCACTAAAGCATTTATTTTCATTTATTCAATGTAAAGCATAGCATTCATACATTCAATGAAAGACGCAGCATTCACTCATCCATTGACTGTGGAGACGCAGGATTTCACGCATTCAATAGTTTTGAAAGGGAAATATTTGAAAAGATTGAAAACGGCTTAAGCCCTCTACTGTCCCAGCAGAGTCACCACCTGTCAACGTTGGAAAATTTAAGAAATACCGCAGGTCGGTTTATAACCCGGTTTTCCTCAAATCGATCTTCCTAAGTTATCTCTACCCTTATTCTTTTTATTGCAAAAAAGGTTTTGAAGTGTTTTTTAGGAAAGAGGCCAACATGTGTATATGTCGACGATTTGATTTAAACAGAGTCGCCAGTTGGTAGTTCTAAAAATGGTTGTACCAAGTCAACCGAATTTGATTTGAAAAGACGCCCAATTTGCTGGACACTGTTGAAACTTGATCTTTAAAATCGGAGTTTTAAAAATTGGGCCTTTGGATTGATTGAAAGCTTTGACAGGCTTCGTTGAGCCTATATACGAAGGGTTTGATTTGATTTGAAAATCAATCTTTGTTTTGCAAAAAGCATCATTTAATTTGATTTGCAAAAGCTTTTGAATTGAATTAACAATGATGTTTTTGAAAGCTGGTTTTATCAAACCCTTACGCTGGCATAGGAATTGAAGCATATCGCTACTCTCAATTTTATCTTTATAGCCTCAAGGCTGCATGCAAATGGTGATTTTGTCGGGCTGCGAAGCATCCTCGACCACAGAAATATAAAGTATCGGTCTCCTCATGGGTATGAAAACCATCGGAGGGACGCTGACACCACAATCCATATTTTCACTATGTTGAGATCTTAAATTCGGATAACCGTTTTAAGGTCTGTGCATGTACATTTTACAGAAAAAAACTGGCAGGGTACATCTGTCAATCGGAGTTTGTCCAACGTGGGAATCAGATTCTGATCAGTTTGATTATGAATCCCACGATTCCTAGGCTCACATATGAATAGCTAGAAAACCTACACAGTTCAAATTTGTACAGATATAGATAAATATCCCAAGATAGCCAGAACCAGGAATTCATTCAGTAAATCCCGGTTCGCACGGCCGAAGCGTCTCGTTCCCACTAAATAGCGATCTAAGGGACGCGAGGTTGCTTTTGAAGCTGAAACTATAAAAATAACTAGGTTTAAAGAAATCTCAGCCATTATAGCTTCCAGGTTCTGTCGGGACCTGTTTGAACCGTTGAAAGCTAGAATTGGCGAGAATTAGATAGATCTAGTCCGCCCGCAAATATGTCAATGCAGATTCATATAAAAAAATAAATATTAAATGCAATAGTTGAATAAATTGAGTAAAGAAATATATATAGTTAAATATATATACAAGCTGTAAAGGGCGATGGGTTTTCACTCGCAAGGCCGGACTGGAATTGAAATATATATATATATATATATATATATATAAATTGTAAATAGCCACAAAATAATCCAGGCTGTGACAGAAATAATACATATATATATATATAAAAAAAAAACAGTAAAAAGGGCAACGGGTTTTCACTCCTGTGCCCATATTGGAATTGAAATTGATAGAAAAATAGTCACCCAGTGACTGGGGAGAGCACCTAGTATGGGAAAGTGTGCAAAAGAAATAAAATGGCCACGAAATAGTCCAGGCAGACTGAAAATATATAAATATATATATATATATATATATATATATTGACAGAAATGTAGTCAACCAGGACTGATATGAGTACCAGTGATGGTGAATGTCGCTTATATATACGTAAATATATATAAGCAGGTAAACTACCTCGGATTTGACATCCGGGCTTGACAGAATTGAAATGTTAGTACATTTGCAGTTAAATATATATAAAAGAGGGCCAAACCCGGACTGGGAAGATAACTCAGTCCGGCGAAGTTGCCAGAACGTGCGTGCTAGTGCATTAAAGCTATTGGAGCCGACGGATCGTCAATCCGAGTTGTAGAAATGTTGAAAACGGAGTTTATGTACAAAAATGTATTAATTTTTGACAAAAACGGCCACGGAACTAAGTTCCGGGCATATTTAGAAGATGAAACTTTGTGTTCAAATGTAAAGCAATGCAAAGTAGTAGTATTGCCTTTTTGATAGTAAAAATACTTACAATAGACCGCAATATGGGATTTTTGCCAAATCGTAGGCTTTAAACGTCCAAATCTACCGGTGGTTTTTTGATATATGGTAGTATATGGGTATATCTATGTGTTGGAGTGAAAATATTTTGGTTTGGAAGAGGTGTAAAAGTCAAAAAATCAGTCGGGCAGAGCTTCACTGCGTTCCGGATTTGTTGAAAATGAACTGGGGGAAAATTTATTTATAGGCCAGGGAGCCTCCACTCTACCTATGTCAACTACAGGTAGAGTTGTGGCTCCCCTAGGTGGGGTCCACGTGCCCGGTTTGGTCATCTCAAGGTGCGTGCATGCCGGGCGACGCGATGTCAGGTTTGGAACTTCATAACTTTTGATCGGAGCGTTCGTTTGGGGCGTGCTATAGCTTTCCAAATATCCCTCGCTGAGAGTGTTGCAATGACATTGTTTTTAACCCTTTTTAAGTCGCCAAATATGGGTTCATGACCGGGTCTTCGTTTCCCCACAGTTTGCCCGATGAGCCGTCTGGTGCTGCTTTCACCCGGAATCACCGTTGTGGTTCTTTCTGACCTTGGCGGCATCAATTCAGCTTGAGTTTGACTGAATCGGATGAGAGTTGGTAAAATGACCATTATTCCCCTCCCGAGGTTTCCCTTGGTGTCGGCATGGCCTCTAGTTGACTTTCGGGAGCTGTTTTCAAGACTTGGATCCCATTCGAGTCTGTTTGCCCCAAGTGTTGCCTTTGTGGCTGACGTGGTCATTCTAGGTTTTCTTCTGGAAGTGTTGTGGTGCTTCAGGTTTATGTTTGAAGTAGACCTGACTTCTCGGACTGATATCGGGGCTGAGCTGTACTTTCTGGGTTGCTGTCGAGGCTGATTTGTACCTCCCGGGTTGCTGTCGGGGCTGATTTGTACATCCTGGGTTGTTGCCAGGGCTACTTTGACATCCCGATATGGTTGATCGGTGTTGTGGTTGTCCAGATATCGGTGACCGGGTTTAAGCTGGTGTCCCGATATTGAGATCGGGGATGATTTGATGGTTCGATTGACGATCGGAGTTGGATGAACGGTGCTATTGATGATCGGAGCTGGATAGACGGTCCGATTGATGATCAGAGGTGGATAGCTAGTTCGATTGACTATTGAGGCTGGATTGAGGGTTCGATTAACTATCGGAGCTGGATTGACGATCCAATTGACTATCAGAACTGGATTGAGGGTCTGATTGACTATCGGAGCTGGATTGACTGTCCGATTGACGATCGGAGTTGGCTGGAGTACCGATATTGGTGATCGAATTTGACTGGAGTTGACCGACATTTGGGATCAAATTTAGGTTTACCGATATTGAGGATCGGATTTAGGCTGAAGGACCGGCATTGGTGGTCGAATTTAGATTGGATGTCTGGTGTTGGGACCGAGGTTGGCTTGATTGACGGTTTTGCCCTCCTACAATGTTAGTATTGGGGCAAGGAAAATTTTGAGTGTCTACAACATCATCGCTTACCTCACCATCCCCATGACATCATTGCTTACATCACTGTCTCTACTGACATCATTGCTTGCATCATCGACCCTATTCTATTTTTTGTATTATTCTCTTAATTTATTAATATAACAAATATTATAGACTAGCAATTCCAGCAACCAGATCGTTCCCAGGAAAGTGGGGGCTTTCCTATAAGGATTTATCCTTATTGGCGCGCAATTATATAACCTAACTCCTTTCCTTGACAGAACTTTTTAGACATTGCCAATAATATTATCTAATAATATCATTTAAATAATATGAGTTACTGACAATTATTGAATCAATAATATAAAATACTATGCAATTATCAATGCAGCAATTATTGAATCAATAATATAAGATACTGAATAGTAATTACTGTGACAATTATTGAATGAGTTACTTCTTGTGTAATTATCAATAATTAGAAGTACTGTGCAATACCGTATGCTACTGTGCAACAACGCGTATTACTGTACTTTTATCACCGGATATTTCAACAGTTTAACGGTAAAAGTTTTGCTGTTATTTTTATAAAAAGTTTACCTCTGTCGCTTTCTATATCCGACAGTTATTCTGTTTTGGGGCCCACCAATTATTGGTTAATTCGGCGCCGCCGTCGTAATTTACCGAATATAATATTCTCCGACAGAAGGAATATTCCCCGACAAAACGAATATTCTCTGACAAAAAGAATATTTTATGATAACTTACTTGCTTAATAAAATTTCCACATATCACCCATAACTATCACATTTATCAAATCAACACCTTACTATTTAAAATAATATGTAGAGGAAATTAAATCTTATTCATAAAAAGTTAGGGTCTTACAGTATTAAATATTTAATACGAGTTTGTTGTGCTATCCACAAGGCAAGTATTGCGTATTTAAGATATTAATTTAATCACATTTGATGCTTATAAAGCTAATTTAACAATATTGTTTTGTTGTGCACACACAAGGACAATATTTTTCTTTTTTGAATATATGGAGTGCTAGGTTGGACTTAACTTAAATCATTTTAGTTCGGATGTGCACACAATTGACCATTATGATCTAAGAGGCAGAATACAAGGAGTTACATGTCGATGTAATTGACAAGAGTTGTCTACCTTTTTATTTATATATCGTTTGTTGTGCACACACAAGGCTATATACATTTGAAATGGGATCCTTATTCTCACTAGTAAATCTTTAAATTAGATGTTGCCGAACTATATAAGTGAGTGTAATATAGTTTGAAGAAAATAGTGGGAGATACCAATTTAAAATAACACCTAATTTATTTTGGTATATAAAATTAATTAAATGATTGTTTGCTAAAATGTTATCTTTTCACATACAGAAATTTAAAATTGTTGAAATCACTAATTTCACTGTGTAACATACTTGATGCTAACAAACTGACCGGACCGAATTACATGGACTGGTTAAGAAATCTGAGAATAGTTCTCACTGCTGAAAAGATTTCTTATGTTCTAAATTCACCTGTCCCTAGAATTGTTCCAGAAACAACCTCTGAAGAAGAGATTTCCACCATTGTAAAGTGGCAAAATGATGCATCTTGGGCTCATTGCATCATTCTCGCATCCATGAATAACGAGCTTCAGCAACAGCATGAAAACATGGATACTCCTACTATATTGCTTCACCTTAAGGAGTTGTATGGTGAACAAAGTAGGACTGCTAGATATGAGATATCTAAGGAGCTCTCCCGATCTCAGATGACCGAGGGCATAGTCGTTGAGACTCATGTCCTAAGGGTGATCAATCTAATTGAATACCTCGGACAGCTTGGGTTCGTCATGGATGGGGAGTTGAGTCAAGATTTAGTCTTGCAGTTACTCCTTGAGACCTTCTTGCAGTTCGTTGTTAATTTACACATGAATAAGTTAGATGTCAGCTTTCCTGGATTACTTAACATGTTGAAAACTACAGAAGGTCACTTTCCATCCAAGAAGAATCATGTCTTAATAGTGGATTCTTCCAAGAAAAGGAAAAGGCCCAAGGTATCTTTTGAAAAGAATAAATCTAAGAAGGCTATAGGCAAGGTGAACATGAAGGAACAAAAGAAACCTGATCCAGCTAGCAAAGGAATGTGCTTCCATTGCAACGAGCCGGGTCATTGGAAGAGGAACTGCAAGAAGTTTCTAGTAGAGGAGAAGCTTGGAGAAGCTTCAACTTCCAATCAAGGTTTGTTCATGATTGAAATTTATTTTTCAGAAAGTCAAAAGTCTACTTGGGTATTGGATACCGGCTGTGGTTCTCACATATGTAATACTGTGCAGGGACTGGTCAGAAGTAGAAAGCTGAACAAGGATGAGGTTGTCCTACGTGTGGGAAATGAAGCAAAGGTTGCTGCATTAGCTGTAGGCACTTATTGTTTAGCACTGCCCATGGGCAAGTCCATTTTTTAAATAATTATTATTTTGTTCCAAATATCATTAGAAACATTATTTCTATTTCTGTATTAGATATGGATGGATTTGAAATTATAATAAAGAACAACAGTTGTTCTATTTATAATAACAATGTTTTATATGGTGTTGGTAATTTGCTAAATGGACTTTACATACTTGACTTGTATGAAAATATATTTCAAATAGAACAAACTAAGAAACGGAAAAGAGGTGATATTAATTATACCTATATGTGGCACTATAGACTCGGTCATATCAATGAAACAAGATTATCCAAGTTGCATAAGGATGGGCTCTTAGAGCTATCCGATTATGATTCATATCCAACTTGTGATTCTTGTCTCATGGGTAAAATGATTAAATCTTCTTTTAGTGAAAAAGGAGAAAGAGGTTACAGAGTTGTTAGCGTTGGTTCACACAGACTTTTGTGGTCCTATGACAACGAATGCACGTGGAGAGTATTCTTATTTTATTACTTTCACTGATGATCACTTAAGATTTGGATGTGTATTTAATGAAATACAAATCTGAATCATTTGAAAAGTTCAAAGAGTTCAGAAGTGAAGTAGAGAAATAAACAGGCAAAAATATTAAGATTCTTCGATCAGATCGAGGTGCTGAATACTTATGTTGTGAGTTTCTCGATTGTCTCAAAGAAAATGGTATAATCTCACAATGGACTCCACCAGGTACACCACAATTAAATGGAGTATCTGAAAGGAGAAATTAAATATGTTGGACATGGTTTATTCCATGATGAGTTTTACCGATCTTTCAATAGCATTCTGGGGTTATGCCCTAGAAGCGGCTGCATATCTACTAAATAAGGTCCCCTTAAAATCCTTCCCCAAGACTTCATATGAAATGTGGACAGGGAGGAAACCTGGTCTTAAGCATGTTAAAATTTGGGGATGTCCAGCTTATGTGAAAAGGTTTCAAAATGATAAGCTTGGGACAAGATCTGATGAGTGCACGTTTGTGAGATATCCTAAAGAAAGTTTGGGATACTATTTTTACAATCCTACTTGAGCAAAAGGTGTTTTTTACGAAATACGATGCCTTCTTGGAAAAGGAGTTTATCCTTGAAGGGGCTAGTGGGAGGAAAATAGATCTTGAAGAAATTCAAGAATCACAAACCACTACAGATCAATTGGATGAACCTGTCCAAGTAGAGACACCTACTGTACAACACCCTATTCATAAATTTGGAAGAGTACCGAAGATACCTGAAAGGTATGAATTCGTCATAGAGGATGACGATGAGGTACACGTCATGAATGATGATGATCCATTGAATTACGAACAGGCTATGAGTAATTAAGACTCAGAGAAATGGTAGAAGACCATAAAATCTAAAATGGATCTTTGAAGCAATGCACAAGACCATTTGAATTTTACTTGCGATTGCAACTTATTATTACTAGATCTGAAAAAATGGACGTGGAGACGCCCTTCCTCAAATATACATTATTAGAGGAGAATATATGTATGATACATCCAGATGGATTTATTTCAATGGTTAAAGCAAATCATGTATATGAGCTACAACAATCCATTTATGGGTTGTAGCAAGCTTCTCACAGATGGAACATGCATTTTGATGAGATAATCAAAAGAGTTTGATTTTATCAAAAACGAGAATGAACCTTGTGTGTACAAAAGGGGTTAGTGGGAGCGCTAGTTCATTCCTTGTATTATATGTTGATGATATATTACTGATAGGGAATGACATTCCTATGCTACAAATCGATCAAAATAAAGTTGTCTAAACATTCCTCCATGAATGATTTGGGTAGAACATCCTACATTGGGGATATAAATCTGTATAGATAGATTTAAAAGGATGTTCGGCTTAACCCAAGGAACGTATATTCATTAGATGCTAAAGGCGTTTAGCATGGCAAACTCCAAAAATATGTCTCATGATGATGAGCCATGGAGTGTATCTCTCTAAAATTATCCTCAATAAAAGAAAGATCACATGAGTTACTATTATGTATGCAATGAAATATATGAGACTTGATGTTGATCAGTCATATTCTGGAGAAAATCACTGTAAGACAGTGATAAACATCTTAAAGTACTTAACTGATACTAAGAATGTCATCATGACACATGATAGATCTGAATTAAACTAGAGGACTAAACAGACTGAAGTTTTCAGACTAACCAAGACGACAACAAATCCACTATAGGGTAAGTCGTTACCTTGAAAGGTGGTGCAGTGAAGTGGAAAGGTTCCAAACAACAAAAGGTTGTTGGTTTAGTGACAAAGACAAAGTATATAACTGTAAGTGAAGTTGCAAGTAAATGTTTCGGATGAAAAGTTCATTGCAGAACTAGGAATAGTTCCTAAGTCTCATCTTGAATCCAAACATATGTTGCGGCACTTTGATTAAAAAAATAATTGAAAGAAGAGACGTCACCTTAGAGCGTGTAGACTCTCAAGACAACATTGTAGATCCATTTACTAAAATTTTAACACAACAGCAATTTTATCGTCACTTAGAGAAGATGGCATGAGATGCTATGGCGATTGGCTTTAGTGCAAGTGAAAGATTGAAAGTAGTATGCATACAAGCCAATTATGTATGATGATAAAGTATCTACTTTGGAGACGATCTTATTTATTTATTAATAAAAGTATTAACTTATTAAAGGTATTTAATTATCTACATGATGCTGTTTTTATAATATGTAAATAACCCATAATTTTAAGCAATGCTTTTAGAATCATAAAGATGATCATGCTAATGAGATCTAAATTCTTAGAAAGCTTAAAACTAAAATAGTTCCCAATCGTTGGATTACAAAAAAGGGGATTAGTAAATCCGGATAGATTGGTACATATGTTGCTTGCTCATTGGATGAGGATGATTGATCTCATTATCATTTGTGTGGAGACACTAAAACAAGTATGTAAGTGCTTTTTGGAGAATAAGTTCACTGAACGTGACTCGCTATGGAATACCTAATGGAGTTTTACTTGCCTGTCAATAGGAATTCGTAATGTGATAGTAGTACAAGTGATCCTTGGACTTGAGATCATCATAGTATCTTGTGTGTAATGAATTATACTTTGACTTATTCCTTAAGACCCTTAGGGTATATCAAAGGGTATGCTTGGGTATAATAAGTTACATATGGAGATAATGAATCGTCAATAAATAATCTACCACTTCTAATAAAAGAAGAAATATATCCTATGTGATTCGTTAAATGACAACTCAGTAGTCCTTGGCCAAGGCAGAGTGAAATTACAAAGGAGTTTCTAATTTGCATTATTTGGAGTTGTGCATTTTCTAATCAAAATACATATAATTAAATAAAACAAGACTTGACGGTAATTCCATGTCTTATATTTAATTGGGACATTGTATGATGAAAGGATTGAATTGTAAGGTAACTATTTACTCACTGGTTCTTTTATGATTAATGTTGAAATCTATATTATCTGGAAAGTCGTTGATCGCTAGGGAGACTTATCCCTATTGTAGAATAAATATTATTTATTTAAATAGATTATTAGTTTAATTTATTTATTTAAATAAGATTAGAATTATTCTAATTGATTTATTCACACCCAGTTTAATATGGAGAACTTGAAGGGTCACACCATAAAAGAAAGAATAATTATATAAGAAGGTAATGGCATAATTGTAATAATGCATTAAGTGTAATTAATTTAATCTATGATGATAGAATTAATAACTTAAATAGCTTAATGTTTATTACTTAATATTTTAAAAATAATAAATATAAATTAATAAGAGGAGTCTTATTAATATTATTACAATTATTATTATTTTAATTTCTAAAGGAGTTTAGGAATTAATTTAATATTATTACTCTCACATATTCTTAATAAGATTAGGAGGCAAATTAATTAAAGGAGTTTAATTAATTAAATCCCAATATGATTGGGAAGCCTATTTAATTAAAGGAGTTTAATTAATTAAATGAAAATCTATTTCTAATAGGATTAGAAGGGTTAACCAATAGCTATATAAGAGGAGTCTTATGTAAGATATCAGTTGATGAAATTCTAATTGTTGGAGAGTACTCCTTTTCTATAGAGGATAGAAAACTAGGGTTTAGCCAACCACCCTCCTTCTTGATAATTCCTCTTCCGTGGTGGATCACCTTTAGAAGCCAAACACTTGGGTGGCTAACGTTGATCAAAGGAAGGAATCTAACCCGAAAATTCAAGGAGATCACAAAGAACAAGGAGTTGAACTCGTACCTGTGGAAGCTTCGTTCTACAAGGGTATGATTCCATAACTTCTTATTTATCGTTTTAAATTAATAATTTGCATAAAGGATGATCCGGGTAATGGTTTTGTAGAAATTTTTTAAACTCTGATATATCATGCTTCCGCTAATTTTTGCAGTTTGATTGCACCCACGATTTCGTACAAACCCAAAATTGAACTCGTACCTGAGGAAGCACGAATCTTCAAGGGTATGATTTGTTATTCATCTTTTTAGATTAAATTAATAATTGCGCATAAAGAATGATCCAAGTTCATGGTTTGTAAAATTTTAAAACTCTATTTTTACACTTCCACAGCTATGTATGTAATTGGTGCATGCTAATTTGATCTTACAAACATAACATCGACGTCATAACTTCTTCTCCCGATAACGGAATTGATCCGTTTCGGAGGCGTTGGAAACCTTGCAACACCTACTACACATCCCCCCGGATAAAATTAATTTTTCGAGTTTCTAACCAACCTTAAAATTGGCTCGAAAGTCCTCTCTCACTAAGTTTTTCAACTTTACGTTAAATTTTCATTCGTCCGTAATTCGTTCATCCGAACTCGAAATTCATTCGTTCTTGAGTCCACGACTTACGGTTTCTTACATTCTTATGAAACCCTAACCATTCGGGTTCGTTAGCTTACTTTCTATATTCGTTCGACTTTTACAAAATTTTTCCATAACTTCGTTATTGGCTAATTTCAATCCGTTCTTCATGAACGTTTCTACCATTCCTAACCAAGCATACATATATACGATGGTTTTAAACTTGTCCATTAACAACAAGCTCTAATTAGATGATTTTTAATTTATTCATCAAGAACGTTCTTACTGCGTTCTTCACGTTCTTCGTTCGTTCTTCGTTTTTAATCGATATTATGATTACGATTTTACGTTTCATTGCATTTTAACACTATAAGTTTGATAATTCATGTGACACCCCCAAATTTGGGTACTTCAATTCCACGGGATTTGGTGTTCACTGTACAAATATCATCTATCTATCTACCCATAATAAATGCAAACCATACAATAGATAGAAATAAATCCTCCCCTTATGGGGTTACAACATCTGAAAATAAATACATCAATCCCAGGTCATACCAACCTTAAACCATAAATGCGGAAACATAAACAATTAAATAAGTCTTAAACAACTTTAACATAATTCTAAAATATAAACATACAAAAATAAACAAGTCTTCATCACTTGTTGACATTGTCCTTGCCTTTGCTAGTAGAAGGCTCGTTGGACCTTTCGTTCTTAACTACAATGTTATTAATACGCAAGAGTGAGCACGATTGCCCACAAGTATAATAATATAACAACAATATAATAACATGCGAGTGAATCAAAGACATCTGAATAAAGAAACTCAACTTTTGACTCGAGAATGAGTAACAAGAATCAAAATGACATCTGAGGGTCATAAGACCTCGAACTATGTCCTAGGTTGTAAAGTGTTAAACTTCAAACCTTTAACAGTCATAAGACTATGGACTCTACTTCTCGTACTTAGGGGGATCAGCCCTTAGTACCATACTGTGCACAATATCTCAACGCTAAAGCGTAATTAATCTCCTTTACAGGGTTGTTCATCTCAGTTTGACATCAGAGTCCGCACCAAAGGAAGTTTGGTTTGGATAAGCTCAATAAAGATTCTAGAATTTAGAACGTACATCAACTATGGACTAGTCAAATCAATAAGGGTTCACTAGTCCTATAAGGTTCAACAATAAACCATGCTCAAATCGAATAATAAATTCTCAAGAGTATATAATTGAATAAGTCTTGTATAACTGAATCATGCTTTCAAAAGAGTTATAACATCTAATATGAAATTTCAAACTTGAACAATTAAGAACAAGAGCTTGCTCGATATAGAGCACAAGTCTAAGACTTGATAAATGAATAACTTAGAATTTAAGAAACTTGCTCGATAAAGGTAAAGTTTAGAACACTTGCTCAATGTAAAAAGTAAGGTTTGAGTTTAGAAAACTTGCTTAATCATAAAAGAGTTAGGGTAAAGAAACTTGCCTCTTTCACAAGCTATAATTAAGAATTCACGCCCTTTCTTAGTCCTACATAACCATTCATTCACAACATCAATTAATTATAAGTTCGATTTGTTTATCGAATCACATGTCGATCTTAGAACACGTTATTAGACTTTACACATAACAGTTTACGTCATTAATTCACTTATTAATTACTCATGTAATATAGGTTATTAACATATTATTATATGCTTAACATGCCTTCATGTTCATCACATTGGGTTTTTAAAGCACATCTTAGAAATCTTGAACACTTAGAAAAATTTTCAAAATTCTGCAGGCGGCGCAGCCGCGCGCCAGTTATCATTTGGATCGGCGCGGCAGCGAGGCACGGCGCGGGCGCGCGTCAATTATGCCTTGAAGCGGCACGGCCGCGCGGCGACGCAGGCTCAATTTTCCCAGTTCGCGAAGAACACACAGAGTAGCCCAAATAAATCCAAATTAAACTAACGTATGAATTTTAAGGCTACCCACAATATAAAAACTTTGCAGAAACATTTCACAATGTTCCTAGCATGATTCTAGCATTCTAAATCACGTAATCACACAATCCAAGGCATCTAATTTTACTGTTTTCATACTTTATCATGTTTTGAAGGAAAATTAAGAAATTCAACGTTACGGATTCGTTATAACATCGAATCCGTTCGTTTAACTTCCGTTTTATTCATATAAACGTGTATAATCATATTAAATCGTCAATTTAAAGTTAAACCATCGATTCATGGCATAAAATTGTACGTAAGGGCCATATGGGCCACATATAGAATTTTTATACTCTGTAATCTTCGAAAACCCAATTTAAACAAAATTCGATCACTATAAGTTATGCATATATGGCATACACTATGTCATAAACATCAATTAATAGATATAGTCATATCATGAGCAAATGTAAATTTTTCCATTCACAGAGAACTTTTAAAACACGTAGATGGAAAACTCTATAACTTTTTAAAAATTAAATTAAGCATAACTACATGGATTTAATCGCATTAAATCATGCATACATGATATACAACATGTTATGATCATACAATAACATATATAAAATCATATCATGCATTAATCATCAAATTAGTTATTCACATAGAATTTCTAATATACGTTAATGGAAAACTTTAAGAACTTGAATTTAAAAACTTAGGAGAAGGGATTACTCTTGCTAGTTTGTGAAGATGATTCAAGGATGATGAAAATCTTCTCTCAACTTCTCTCTTTTTCTCTCTATGTTTTCTCTCTACTTTCTTAACTGATGAATGCAATATATGATATATGATATACCACTAATATGATATACGTATATAATAGTGGAGTCATGGGTCGTCCGTTAATCCCATAATGGGTTAACTGACCCCAACCCCCAATAAGGCTTTGTTTGTTTGCCCCTTATATTGTTCTTTTCCCATTAATTTAATTAAAGCTTTATAATATAGTTTTAATGTCACACCCAATTAAATCAAATAATGTTATTTAAATCACTTAATTAAAATAGATTAATTCCACATTAAATCACATAGTCACATAATTAAAATTCTTATTTATTAATTATGTCTAATCATACATCTCTAATTAATTATTAAATTAATTAGAATAACATTATGCTTATTTAAATAATTCGTTTAATTAAATAAGCTCAATTAAGTACATACTTTTGCATATAAAAATTCTCCACATTAATTTAATCAATGTAACACATATAATTAAATTAATCTATCACAAATTCATCAATTAATTATTTAACTCAATAATAAAATCATCAAAAATATTTATTTAATTCAATAAATATTCAAATTAAATTATAAAAATCTCGTTCGTCACATCTTTCCCCCCTTAAAAGGATTCTGTCCCCAGAATCAAGGTTCAATAGAATCACAGTTCAATTAAATTTTCGTCCCGTTACATTCTCCCCCCCCCCCCTTACAAAGATTCTGTCCCCAGAATCACATATACAAAAATTAAGTAAATAAATCTGGGTAATTCTTCATCATATTCTCTTCGAGTTCCCACGTAGCTTCTTCAGCGTTGTGGTTCCTCCAAATTACCTTAACAGAAGGTATAACTTTGTTTCTGAGGACTTGCTCTTTCCTGTCAACAATTTGAACAGGAATTTCTTCATAGGATAAGTCTTTCTCAAAATGTAAGGGTTCATATTCAATCACATGCTTGTAATCGGGTTTGTAGGGGCGTAAAAATGAAACATGGAAGACGTTGTGGATATTCTCTAGCGCCGGAGGTAAGGCTACCTCGTACGCAACTTCTCCAATCCTTCGCAGTACTTCAAAGGGTCTAATGAACCTCAGGCTCAATTTTTCCTTCTTTCCGAATCTGATCTTCCCCTTCTAGGGAGAGACTTTCAAAAATACAAAGCTACCCTATTCTTCTGCCTATCCTGAGCTGCTACCAGTCTTGTTCTGATCACTTTGACTATCTCTGCTGTCTGCTGTACCAGTTCTGGACCTAGTAGTTGTCTCTCGCCAACTTCATCCCAGTATAGCGGGGTTCTGCATTTTCTTCTGTACAACGCTTCGTAAGGCGACATGCCAATACTAGCGTGGTAACTGTTGTTGTAACCGAATTCCACAAGCGGTAGGTGATCATCCCAATTTCCTTTAAAATCCATGATGCATGCTCTCAACATATCTTCCAATGTGTGGATCGTTCTTTCACTCTGCCCGTCTGTCTGAGGGTGATAAGTCGTACTCATTCTCAACTGTGTCCCGATGCATTCCTGTAGTCGCTTCCAAAAGTTTGATGTGAAGCGCGGATCTCTGTCGAAAACAATTGACACCGGAACTCCGTGCCTCGAACCAATCTCTTTCACATATAACCTTGCCAACCGGTCTAAGTTGAATCTGATTTTGATCGGAAGGAAGTATGCTGATTTCGTTAGTCGGTCAACGATAACCCATACTACATCGTAGCCTTTCTGAGTCGTTAGAAGGCCGACCACGAAATCCATCATAATGTGTTCCCATTTCATTCTTGGATTTCCAGGGGTTGTAGCAAACCACTCGGTCTCTGATGTTCTGCTTTCACTTTCTGACAGGTTAGACACTTTGCAACACACTCAGCAACATCTCGTTTCAAATTCGGCCACCAGAAGTGCTGTCGAAGATCCTGGTACATCTTGGTACTACCGAGGTGAATAGAATACCGTGAGCTATGAGCCACGCTCAAAATGTCCTCCTTAATCTCTGGCACTGACGGTACCCACACTCTGTTCTCAACTCTCAGTAGTCCCTCACTGTCTATCTTGAATCTCGGTTCGGTTCCTTTAGATATCTTTTTCTTAACCTTCTCACATTCTTCGTCCTGAAGTTGAGCTTCCTTAACTTTATCCAATAGGGTTGTACCAGCTTGCATCTGAAATAACTTCTTGTCAATATCCATCGGATACTTCACTTCCAATTCTAGCTTTTCCATTGCTGAAATTAGCTCCTCCTGAGCAGTCAATATCATCAATTTCTCCCGGCCCTTCCTACTTAAGGCATCGACGACCACATTAGCCTTACCCGGATGGTATAAGATTTCACAGTCATAGTCCTTAATTAACTCCAGCCACCTTCTCTGGCGCATATTCAAGTCCTTCTGTGTAAAAATATATTTCAGACTCTTGTAGTCTGTATATATTTCACACTTCTCCCCATAGAGATAGTGTCTCTAAATTTTCAAAGCAAATACCACTGCAACTAACTCCAAGTCATGGGTCGGATACCCTTTCTCATAGTCTTTCAATTATCGTGACGCATACGCAATGACCCTGCCATTTTGCATAAGCACACAGCCAAGTCCTTTATGTGACGCATCACTATAAACCACAAAATTTCCTATGTCGTCCGGAAGGGATAACACAGGTGCTAAACTCAACCTCCTCTTAAGCTCTTGGAAACTTTCCTCACACTTCTCCGTCCAAATGAATTTCACCGATTTTCTAGTCAAATTCGTCAGCGGAGCTGCGATCTTGGAAAAGTCCTGAATGAATCTTCTATAATAACCCGCCAATCTAAGAAAACTTCTCACTTCTGACGGTGTTTTCGACTGATCACAGTTCATTATAGCTTCGACTTTAGAGGGATCTACCGAAATTCCGTCCTTGTCGATCACATGTCCAAGAAATTGCACTCTTTCAATCCAGAATTCACATTTCAAAAATTTAGCGTACAACTTCTCTCTTCTCAACGCCTCTAATGTTAACTTCAGATGTTCTACATGTTCTTCTTTGGTCTTCGAGTATACCAAAATGTCGTCGATAAAGACCACCATGAATTTGTCCAAAAACGGCTTGAACACTCCATTCATTAAGCCCATGAATGTTGCAGGAGCATTCGTTAGACCAAATGACATCACCAAAAATTTGTAGTGACCATATCTAGTCTTAAATACTGTCTTTGGAACATCCTCTGGCCTCACCTTCAGCTGATCATAGCCACTCCTCAAGTCTATCTTTGAAAAGTACCTTGCACCCTTCAATTGGTCAAACAGATCGTCGATCCTCTGTAATGGATATCTATTCTTAATTGTGACCTTATTCAGTTCTCTGTAGTCGATGCAAAGCCGCATCGTCCCGTCCTTCTTCTTCACAAACAACACCGGCGCTCCCCACGGCAATACACTCGGTTGGATGTACTTCTTGTCCAGTAACTCTTGAAGTTATACCATCAACTCTTTTATCTCTATCGGAGCCATCCGGTATGGTGCCTTCGATATTGGGGCCGTCCCTGGCCCCAAATTGATCACAAACTCAACCTCTCTGTCTGGCCTAAGTCCTGGCAGATTATCCAGAAATACGTCTATGAAGTCCCTCACGACTGGTATATGTTCCACTTTTGGGTTTTCTTTACGACTATCGACTATGTAGGCTAAATATCCTACACAGCCTTGTCTTAACAACTTCCTGGCATGCATCATCGTCAGACAACTCACTTGTCTAGGCGATTTGCTGCCATAAAACACAACCTTTGACGGGGTCATAAGGTTGATACACTTCCTCTGGCAATCAATTACAGCCCCATAATTGACTAGCCAATCCATTCCCAGAATAACATCGAATTCCCCAAGTCTAATCGGGATAAGATCTATGTTCATAATGCTACCCTTCATATCTACTCTACAGTTCTTGTGTACATACTTAATAGGGATCACTTCTCTATTCGCAATCTCTATGTTCATAGGGTATTCTAACTCGTCCATAGGAAGTTCTAAGTTCTTAGCAAAGTCATCGGATATAAATGAACAAGTAGCACCCGAATTAAATAGTACATAAGCATTAATTTTATTGATCGGAGTGATACCTGACACCACATCGCGAGACTGCACAGCATCCTACACTATCATGTTGAAGGTCCTGGTGGTCGGTCGGTTGGTTGCGGTTGGTCCCGTGATAGTTAGAGCACTTCCACCACTGTTTCCTCTGTTCCCTCCTAATCCTGCCCCTCCAGGTCCCTTCTTGGGACAGTCCCTTGCCAGATGGTCCTTTGAGCCGCAAGTGAAGCAAGCGCCTTTCTTTGGGTTAGGGCAGTTATGTGCTATATGGCCTTCCTGACCACAATTGTAGCACACTCGTTTTCCCTTCATACAGACTCCCAGGTGAGCTTTCCCGCAGGTCAGACAAGCTTCGATCCTCTTTTTCTGACCTCCTTGCTGATTTCTAGTTGATGAGTTGTCATTCCACCTTATCTTCTGATTATTACTCCCTCCCGTGTTGCTACCACTAGCCTTATTAATTCCTTCACCTTCACTCTTCTTCTTTTTCTGATCTAGGTTGTACTTTGTAATAGCGTCACTCCCGCCTTCAGCGAGAATGGCCTTCTCCAACACCCCAGCAAAAGTGTTTAATTGAAACATTGACACTTTGCTATACAACCAGGGCTTCAGGCCCTATTCAAACCTCCTTGCCTTCCTCTGATCGGTGTGCACTTGATACGTGGCAAACCTAACCAACTCGTTGAATTTCGCCGCATATTCCGGTACGGACATATTCCCCTGTTTCAGTTCTAGAAACTAAATCTCCATTTGATTCTGTGAGCTGGTCAGAAAGTACATCTCGAAGAACATCTCTTTGAACCTCTCCCAGGTAATCACACCTTCACCTCCCTGGACCTTATTCGCTTGCCACCAATAGCTGGCCTCAGATTTTAGCATGAACGTTGCATTGGCAGTTTTCTAGTCTTCTCTGACTCTGGCGACGTCAAAAACTTTTTCCATCTCCATGACACAGGTTTGAGCTTCAATTGGGTTCATGGTGCCTTTAAACTCTAGCGGTCCCACTGCCTTGAAGTCCTTGAACGTTATGTTCGGTGGAGCTTGAGGTTGGTTGTTAAGCGCTCCAGCAAGTAAGTTCCCCAACTGCTGAACGGGGTTAGCATTAGCGTCGTTGTTGTTCGTTGACCCTTCTTGGGCCTGTCGACGGTTAGGTCGTCTCCTTGGCTGCATTTTTCTGTTAAGAAATACGTGTATTAGATCTTTATTCAATCTTTTAAATATTTAAGGCTTAACTTAAACATTTAGACACAATCAGTCAACACATTATCTCAAATAAACTCTGATATATTACTAAATCAAAAGTTTTAACATAATACGATAGCATCACTGCTATTTACATCAACTATCCCGAGATAAAGAATCTACAGGATTTAAAACATAAAATATTTCTCTGTTTATAAACACATTGGAATTTACATTATTAACTACCAGATAGGTTTCACAAAATCAAATGTTCCTATAACTGCCCATTAAGGCGACGAACAGCTTTGCCACGCTCTTCTTCCATAATCCGGGACATCGTCCTGCGATCTAGCATGTATGACGGTAGTCCTTCGAACTGAATTGGGTACCTCATAACCCGATCCTGGGCCTCGTCAATTGCATACTGAAGTGTAGAGTACGTCTCCTCAAGCCTGGCCTTCTTCGCCCAACAGTTGTCTTCTGCGAGATTTGCTCGTCGTGATTCCCTTACCCAGGCTTCCTCTGCTATGGCCAGCCTTGCTGATTTCTCTTTTAGTTCATTCCTCAATTCCTCTATTTCCTCTGACTTCTGCTTAGTTTGGCCCTTCTCGTGAGCCAAATCCCACTCTACATTTCCCAACTGTGTGTGAAGAGCCTCAACCTCTCCTTCCCTCATCTCGATAGTAGACTGTTGAGTAACCGACCGCTCCCTCGGCTCCTGAACAGTCTCCCTTAGCTCCTGAATAGTATCACGTAACTCTATGTTACGGTCATACAGCTCGTTATACATCTCGGCACTGATAGAGCTCGGCGGGAACTCTTCAGGGTCTTCCTCCTCCTCTTCAGCTGCCTCAACCTGAACTTCAATCTCCTCAGGGTCTTCCTCAGAGTCCTCCTCTGAATCAGACACCGGCACATACTCCTGACCAATGACTGTGATCAAGGGTGATGGCTCTCGTCGGACTAACTGCACCTAGACTACGTGGATATCTCGGGGCTCCTCCTCTCTAGCCTCTAGGGGTACAAGGTCCCTGGACTGACTAGGTTCTCCAGCATCTGTCATTCTGACAAATAAAATTTTTAAGTTTTAGTTATTACATCATGCTAATGGGTACTCAAATATATAAGTATAAGCACATAGCACATAAGGTAAGTTATTATCTTTCTTAGAACTCGATAAGAGTTATCATTACTATGTTCTCGATCTCTAAAAAGGCTATTATCCGAAGGTTTTCCCCCACCTAAGGTTCATAACCTACAGCTTTGATACCAACCTGTGACACCACCAAATCCGGGTACTTCAATTCCACGGGATTTGGTGTTCACTAGACAAATATCATCTATCTATCTACCCATAATAAATGCAAACCATACAATAGATAGAAATAAATCCTCCCCATATGGGGTTACAACATCTGAAAATAAATACATCAATCCTAGGTCATACCAACCTTAAATCTCAAATGCGAAAACATAAACAATTAAATAAGTCTTAAACAACTTTAACATAAGTCTGAAACATAAACATATAAAAATAAACAACAAGTCTTCATCACTTGTTGACCTTGCCCTTGCCTTTGCTAGTAGAAGGCTCGTCGGACCATTCGTTCTTAACTGCAATATTATTATTACGCAAGAGTGAGCACGATTGCCCACAAGTATAATAATATAACAACAATATAATAACATGCGAGTGAATCAAAGACATCTGAATAAAGAAACTCAACTTTTTGACTCGAGAATGATTAACAAGAATCAAAATGACATCTGAGGGTCATAAGACCTCGAACTATGTCCTAGGTTGTAAAGTGTTAAACTTCAAACCTTTAATAGTCATAAGACTATGGACTCTACTTCTCGTACTTAGGGGGATCAGCCCTTAGTACCATACTGTGCACAATATCTCAAAGCTAAAGCGTAATTAATCCCCTTTACAGGGTTGTTCATCTCAGTTTGACATCAGAGTCCGCACCAAAGGAAGTTTGGTTTGGATAAGCTCAATAAAGATTCTAGAATTTAGAACGTACATCAACTATGGACTAGTCGAATCAATAAGGGTTCACTAGTCCTATAAGGTTCAACAATAAACCATGCTCAAATCGAATAATAAATTCTCAAGAGTATACAATTGAATAAGTATTGTATAACTGAATCATACTTTCAAAAGAGTTATAACATCTAATATGAAATTTCGAACTTGAACAATTAATAATAAGAGCTTGCTTGATATAGAACACAAGTTTAAGACTTAATAAATGAATAACTTAGAATTTAAGAAACTTGCTCGATAAAGGTAAAGTTTAGAACACTTGCTCAATGTAAAAAGTAAGGTTTGAGTTTAGGAAACTTATTTAATCATAAAAGAGTTAGGGTAAAGAAACTTGCCTCTTGCACAAGCTACAATTAATAATTCACGCCCTTTATTAGTCCCACATAACCATTCATTCACAACATCAATTAATTATAAGTTCAATTTGCTTATCGAATCACATGTCGATCTTAGAACACGTTATTAGACTTTACACATAACGGTTTACGTCATTAATTCACTTATTAATTACTCATGTAATATAGGTTATTAACATCTTATTATATGCTTAACATGCCTTCATGTTCATCACATTAGGTTTTTAAAGCACATCTTAGAAATCTTGAACACTTAGAAAAATTTTCAAAATTCTGCAGGCGGCGCAACCGCGCGCCAGTTACCCTTTGGATCGATGCGGCCGCAAGGCACGGCTCGGGCGCGCGTCAATTATGCATTGAAGCCGCGCGGCGACGCAGGCTCAATTTTCCCAGTTCGCGAAGAACACACAGAGTAGCCCAAATAAATCCAAATTAAACTAACGTAATGAATTTTAAGGCTACCCACAATGTAAAAATTTTGCAGAAACATTTCACAATGTTCCTAGCATGATTCTAGCATTCTAAATCATGTAATCACACAATCCAAGGCATCTAATTTTACTGTTTTCATACTTTATCATGTTTTGAAGGAAAATTAAGAAATTTAACGTTACAGATTCGTTATAACACCGAATCCGTTCGTTTAGCTTCTGTTTTGTTCGTATAAACGTGTACAATCATATTAAATCGTCAATTTAAAGTTAAACCATCGATTCATGGCATAAAAATTGTACGTAAGGGCCATATGGGCCTCATATAGAATTTCTATACTCTGTAATTTTCGAAAACCCAATTTAAACAAAATTCGATCACTGTAAGTTATGCATATATGGCATACACTATGTCATAAACATCAATTAATAGATATAGTCATATCATGAACAAATATAAATTTTTCCATTCACAGAGAACTTTTAAAACACGTAGATGGAAAACTCTATAACTTTTTAAAAATCAAATTAAGCATAACTACATGGATTTAATCGCATTAAATCATGCATACATGATATACAACATGTTATGATCATACAATAACACATATAAAATCATATCATACATTAATCATTAAATTAGTTATTCACAGAGAATTTCTAACATACGTTATTGGAAAACTTTAAGAACTTGAATTTAAAAACTTAGGAGAAGGGATTACCCTTGCTAGTTTGTGAAGATGATTTAAGGATGATGAAAATCTTCTCTCAATTTCTCTCTTTTTCTCTTTATGTTTTCTCTCTACTTTCTTAACTGATGAATGCAATATATGATATATGATATACCACTAATATGATATACGTATATAATAGTGGAGTCATGGGTCATCTGTTAATCCCATAATGGGTTAACTGACCCCAACCCCCAATAAGGTTTTGTTTGCTTGCCCCTTATATTGTTCTTTTTCCATTAATTTAGTTAAAGCTTTATAATATAGTTTTAATATTACACCCAATTAAATCAAATAATGTTATTTAAATCACTTAATTAAAATAGCATAATTCCACATTAAATCACATAGTCACATAATTAAAATTCTTATTTATTAATTATGTCTAATCATACATCTCTAATTAATTATTAAATTAATTAGAATAACATTATGCTTATTTAAATAATTCGTTTAATCAAATAAGCTTAATTAAATACATACTTTTGCATATAAAAATTCTCCACATTAATTTAATCAATGTAACACATATAATTAAATTAATCTATCACAAATTCATCAATTAATTATTTAACTCAATAATAAAGTCATCGAAAAATATTTATTTAATTCAATAAATATTCAAATTAAATTATAAAAATCTCGTTCGTCACAATTCATCCTTATAACATCCTCATCCGAATCGTCCATTAACATCAAGCAATTCATACTTTCTATGAAAGCTTTTAAAGAAGTTTATAAACTAAACTTTAAATTATTATTTCTTCATTTCCTTATGATTCAACCATATGAAAATCGTTCTTAACATCTTTTACTTCCATAATCATTAAACTATATGATTTTCATATAAACCCTAACGAAAACTCATATTAAACTAGGTTTTAAGATTACATTTCTTATTTAATCTTCTTCCGTTGGACAAAGCTTGCAAGATCGCTAGCTTTTCCTCTTCCTTTTCCTTCTTCTTCTCCATCTGACTTCTTTCTCTCTTTCTCTTTTAAGTGTTGGTTGAAATTTTCTAACCAAACAAATGAGCTTGGTTTATATAGATTTTCAAGGCTAGAGGCATTTTGGTCATTTGGTGACTTTTTACCATTTAACCCCCACCTCCTCACTATTCATGCCTCCTTACTATTCACGAAGCTTCCCCTGGAAGCTTCGTGGTTCCGTTTTTTCAGAATTCTTCCGACAGTTTAAAAAACTGCATTTCTCAGAATCCAAATATTTTTGGATATTTCGTCTTTCCTCTACCGATTAACTTTTATGTGTTCTACGAAATTTCAAAAAACTAAAAAACACTTTTTGATGATTAGCGTTTTCTGTCACGTTTCCCCACAACGTAGTTAAACAAATAAAAAGTACATAACAATACTTTTCTTCGTTTTTATTTCGTCCGATTTCCGCACATTTTTTTGTGAAAAACTTTTATCGACTAACATAACTTTTCACGACATATTACCGTCAAATCTTTAGGCGGAACGTTATTACGACATACCGAACTCTAAGAAAGGCCTAGGTTATTTAATCCCTAAACCCTTAGATTTCGTCGTGTGAATAATGCTTATTTCATCTTTTTTCTCGAAAATATTTTTGTTCCCGAAAATCTTTTATATTCGTCTTGAAAATTTTTACTTGTTCAGTCTAGCTTGTAGCCAGAATTCTCTCTTTTTATAATCATCCTAGGTCCTAGAACGATTAATAATCACATAACACATAATATAATTAATAAAAATCTATTTTATTAATTAATAATTCTTTAAACTTAATTTTCTGGACAATCCTATTTTTTGGGTTGTCACATTCTTCCCCCCTTATAAGAATTCCGTCCTCGGAATTTCTAAAACCACATCCATACCCAGATGCTTCATCCTTACAATTTTTATTCAAGGTTTTAATCGTACCATTTCCCTTTCTTGTTGAATAACCTCAACATCTTATTTCTTTTGACATAATCGTCAATAGTTAAGCACCATGTCTAACTTTTCTTTCAATCTTTCGGGACATCACATTCACCCCTTCTTCACAGAATTTCATTCTAGAAATTTTAGCATACTAATCTCCCAACTTCTCTTCAAAAAAGTTATCATTCTTCAAACATTCTAGAGTCTCCACAATTTATCAATAATTATGAAGTAGAATGAATAACGAGGAATATAAGGATTCCTTTAAAATATTTCATACTTTGCTGAGGGGTCATATCGATTATGAACTCTTACTAGGTTTAACAACATTTCACCGCAAACCATTCTATTACAGCCAGTTTACAATCACCAAGAAAGTAAACTACCTCTTCCATACGTAGGTGATCAACCAATCGTATAACCCCATTTTGGAGTTTGTTCACCTCAGCCTTAATCATCAGATTCTGCACCAAAATAATTTGGTTTAGCGTAACTTCTCAAACGAAGCTCGATTTTCTTTTAAACATAACATACCATTCGTCTAGCCAAATAAAATAGCTTAGACCATACCAATAAATTGGACATCAACTAAAACATTCGTTTAGTCAAATCAATTGACATCGACTACTTCTTTAAATTCCTTCACAATACTTCAAAACATTTTATGATGTCATGATTCTGCACTGCTTCACAGTAAGTTCAGGACTTCGTCAGTTTATGACTTTGTCATTCTACATCATACCATAGCGGGTTGTTGATCCTAAGATCACATCCAACACTAGGTTCAATGGTATTAACAACTCCATCTTTTACCATCTATGCATCCAATGCACAGATGATATCAAATTCATTTTGATATTTCAAATCAATATCTATCTAGCCAAAATGATTAGCATAGACACACAAAGAATAGTTCTTTTAAAATCCATTGGTTCATAAAAGTTTGAACCAATATTATTTTCTTAAATATGTACACTTTAGCATAATGTCAATAAATTTTGAAATCTAGCATAGCTGGAAGACTTGGAGTAATTACTTTCTTTATCTTACTTCATTGTCATGCTTGCAAAAATTCTAACTTCTTCTAGCACCTTCAATGCTACTTATACTGAAAATAGCTTATTTTCAGTCTAAACATTCCTATACCATAGTATAGTTCTTCAACTTACCATACTTTATGTGTTCAAGAACTTTCCACAACCATATGTGTTTAAGAACTTATCTTTGCAATATGTAATCCAAGAACAAATCAAGGGCTTTCCATATGCTTAGAGGCTCGAAAACATAGCATATAACTATGAGTGACAAAGTTTTCATAAGTATGAGTTTCAAGAACTCGCACCTATCTTAATACATTCTACTATCTAATATACATATAAGAAAAGATTCATCTTCTCGTCATATACATATTGATAGCGCGACGTTACTATTCCAATAACTATCACTGTAATAAACTGAGTGGTTGTTACCCCAAGGCACAAACTTCTGCCCATAACAAAAGTTCGTACAACTCAGCTATCACATGAGTACAACAATTAAAATTTCACAACATTTTAACTTTCTCTTACTTGATACGAATTTTCTTTAATTTGTACCTTATCCTCTACAACTCTTTTGAGTTCTTCTTCTCGTACTACTTCATAGTACCATTCATTTATAGCATTTATCTATAAATCATTTGATCGTTTAACAGAATATCTGTTAATTCATGATTTAATATGATCACGTGGTGATCTTCTTCTTTAATCGTTAACTCAACAATTTTCTTATTCGTCCCTCTCAGACTATAGCCTTAGGTACTCATACCTAATGTTTATAATCTATCAACTCTAATATCAAATTTAACGCCCCGAAATCCGGGCTATTTTTCAAACCCGAGTTTCATGCATCACGATACTACTCATCCCAAACATACATCATTATAAAACTAAATATAACAACATACATCCTCAAATCCCAGGTTCTATTACCTTAAAACCTTATTTATTACAAATAATGGTAATTACATTATTCTTTACATCTCGTAAGTGTGACTTTTATCCGCCACAAAAGATACATACCAGTTCACTAAACTACTCTACAGTTTAACTAACTATTCTATATTACAAGTCTTGGCATGATCTTCACGCTTGTTCATAAAATGAACAACACCTCAGCAGGACACCGGTCATGTTGATCTTTACGGGATCCTTAAGTTCATACTAACGTCATTTGCTAAAAATATTTTTATTTAAAGCAAGAGTGAGCATTCAATTGCTCAACAATTTAGAGCAGTTGAATAACAACTAAGCAAGAATCACATATTCTTTTAAAACTTCAATAACCGGACAAAGGTTATGAAGCAGTTTGAATAATAGGAAAACTCTGATTCCTATCATTTTAAAATAATAATCACATTTACTTCACATTTAGTCTGGCTAGAATCATTAGCACATACTTAACCTTAACAGTTCACAATTAGAACCACATCACATTAAACTGTTCAATCATAGAACAGTTTATTTCACAGAAACACATAAGTGTTGAAAGCTCGGCACAAGGCCTCATACATAAACACCTTGCACAAATATCACATATTTGCATATACAAAATACTTTCTCATGTTCAACATCTGAGAAAGTTAATAAACTAACATTCATTTGAAATATGAATGAAGTTAGAAAACTTACCTTAAGCATATCTATAGCTTAGTTTACGCTGAACTGTCTATCGCAATTCCTATATATCACATAAGGAAATAACACATACACCAATTGGTCATATACTTGACTTACACATTGGTTTAAACTTAACTTTACTTCCTATGACTAGCGTTCTTGTAGTCTAAGTTTATGCGACCAATCTTACTTTCATTCCTTTGGTATTATGGCATACGGAGATGGCATAAACCTTAAAATCATCTTTTACCATAGATTTTCATTCTCATCTTCTTCTTATAACATTTCTAGGACTAAACTCATCCTATACATCCACATATATGAAAAGAATCACCTTTTCATCGCACGTATCCATAACTCTATACTTAGCACACATCGAGTCTCTAACAGTGTTCAATACAGTACGCTGAGTGGTTTTCCAAAATAACCAACAAACTAGTTTCCCTCCTCATCTACACTGTCTTTCACAGCTAGTTAGATCAGTTGCTAGTTTGTATTAACCTCCGCTCTCTGAAGGAATCGTTTAGCCTAGATACCATATATCAACCATTAAAGAGTACGATTTTACCACAACTTAAACTTAACTTCTTATTCTTACCTTCTTATCATAACTTATTCGAATCATTAAAACTATAATGTTCGTTAAGTTCATTTCCCATTCCTTATGGCTTTCTGGCAACTAAATGCCATACCTCAAGATTTATTCATTAACGTCTAGGTCATATAGTCATTTGTATGCCGAGAACGAATTCTCAAAATTAAGGCTATGCGTTGATAGCTTTTAAGCATTTTACATTACATTATCTTCATATGTTACAACGTTCGGTCCATTTGACTCGGAATGTTACTCAAGTTATTATCACTAACTCGACTTGTTTAATGTTATACGTTATTCTTTATTATCTCACGTTCAAACCATACACGATGTGTAGGTTATGAACGTTTAATTCATGTGTACACTCAATACCTTACGTCGGCTCAAGTGTTTAGCGTTTACACTTCATTCCACGTTCGTTATTCGATTCACACTCAGAATTTTATTACTCTTATTATCATTCGTTACGGCTTTCTTGATAACTACATACTTTACTTACTACATTCGTCAATGTCTAAGTCATACAACCAATGTATACTTAGAACGTTCGCCCGACGCGAATACGATTCATGAGGATCATTTACATATTCTGCGTTCACGTTGTTCATCTTTTAAACCTCCATTCAACATTTACTTAAGGTTTTAATCGCTCTCATTCATTATCTATTATATGAACATCACGTTCATCGTCCTCTCATAATTTCTAAGCCATACTGTTCGTTGTATACTAAGACCGATCGTTCATCGCAATTACTTTGCAGTTATAGCGTTTATACATTTTACACTTAACTTCCATTATGACATTATAACATCGAAATGTTATAAGTCACCCTCTTCACTCAACGTCTAAGAAATCACAATCATAGCAATCCCACATGTTCGTTTTAACGCGAATACGATCCCTAGATATCGGTTATGTATTTCACGTTCATCGTTTTATAACCTTTATTCGACGTTTAATCATCAAACTCAAGGTTTTAATCATCATTCTAGATATTTCTTTTCATGAATATTGCATTCATGCTTCTCCTTAATTACCATCTAAAAAGTTGGACAATAAAAATATCCAGTCAAAAATTTTCGGGTTAAGGGCGCTACGGCGCCACTTTGCAGTAGCTGAACCTCGGACCCGGCGCTGCGGTGCCAATTCCCCTTTGTTGGGCGGCGCTGCGGCGCCTCTCTTAAAACTCAAAAAGTTTTCTAAGTCTTTAAAAATGTTTGAGACGCCTACTTCGCGACGTTATAACTTCCTCTCCCGATAACGAAATTGATCCATTTCGGAGGCATTGGAAACCTTGCAACAACTACTACACATTCCCTTTGATAAAATTAATTTTCCAAGTTTCTAACCAACCTTAAAATTGTCTCAAAAGTCCTCCCTCGCTAAGTTTTTCAACTTTACATTAAATTTTCATTCGTCCGTAATTTGTTCATCCGAACCCGAAATTCGTTCGTTCTTAAGTCTACGACTAATGTTTTCTACATTTTCTTACATTTTTACGAAACCCTACCCATTCGGGTTCGTTAGCTTACTTTCTATATTCGTTGGACTTTTACAAAATTTCGTCATAACTTCGTTATCCGCTAATTTTAATCCATTCTTCATGAACGTTTCTACCATTCCTAACCAAGCATACATATATACGATGGTCTTAAACTTGTCCATCAACAACAAGTTCCAATTAGATGGTTTTCAATTTTTTTCATCAACAACGTTCTTACCGCGTTCTTCATTCGTTCTTCGTTTTCTTCGTTCGTTCTTCATTTTTAATCAATATTATGATTACGATTTTACGTTTTTTTGCATTTTAACGTTATAAGTTTGATAATTCATCCTTATAACATCGAAGAGTTCATATAACTCATCTGAATCATCCATTAACATCAAGCAATTTATACTTTCTATGAAAGCTTTTAAAGAAGTTTATAAACTAAACTTTAAATTCTTATTTCTTCATTTCCTTATGATTCAACCATATGGAAATCGTTCTTAACATCTTTTACTTCCATAATTGTTAAGCTATATGATTTTCATATAAACCCTAACGAAAACTCAGATTAAACTAGGTTTTAAGATTACCTTAATTTCTTCTTTAATCTTCTTTCGTTGGACAAAGCTTGCAAGATCGCTAGCTTTTCCTCTTCCTTTTCCTTCTTCTTCTCCATCCGACTTCTCTCTCTCTCTCTCTCAAGTGTTGGTTGAAATTTTCTAACCAAACAAATGAGTTTAAGCTTGGTTTATATAGATATTCAAGGCTAGGGGCATTTTGGTCATTTGGCAGTTTTTTTTACCATTTTACCCCCACCTCCTCGCTATTCATGCCTCCTTACTATTCACGAAGCTTCCCTTGGAAGATTCGTGGTTCCGTCTTTCAGAATTATTTCGACAGTTTGAAAAACTGCATTTCTCGGAATCTAAATATTTTTGGATATTTCGTCTTTCTTCTACCGATTAACTTTTACTCGTTCTTCGAAACTTCAAAAAACTGAAAAATGCTTTTTGATGATTAGCGTTTTCCATCACGTTTTCCCACAACGTAGTTAAACGAATGAAAAGTACATAACAGTACTTTTTGTCGTTTTTATTTCGTCCAATTTCTACATCTTTTTCGAGAAAAAATTTTATCGGCTGACATAACTTTTCACGGCATATTACCGTCAAATCTTCAGACGGAATGTCATTACGACATACCGAACTCTCAAAAAGACCTAGGTTATTCAAACCCTAAACCCTTAGGTTTCGTCATATAAATAGTACTTATTTCGTCTTTTTTCTCGAAAATATTTTTGTTCGCGTAAATATAATCATCCTAGTTCCTAGAACAATTAATAAACACATAACACAAAATATAATTAATAAAAATCTATTTTATTAATTAATAATTTTTTAAACTTAATTTTCTGGATAATTTAATTTTTCGGGTTGTCACATCATTCAACAAATTTATGTCACATCATTCATCCAATATACACATGAGAAAATATTCACCTTCTCGTCATATACTTATTGACAGCGCGACATTACTATTCTAATGATTATCACTGTAATAGACCGAGTAGTTGTTGCACCAAGCACAAACTCCTTTTCATAGAAAAAGTTCGTATAACTCAGCTATCACCTGAGTCCTCAATTGAAATTTACAACATTCTTACCTTCTCTTTACCTAATACGAATTTTCTTTAATTCGTACCTTATCATCTACAACTCTTCTGAGTTCTTCTACTTGTACTACTTCATAGTACCATTCCATTATAGCATTTAGCTATAACTCATCCATCATTTAACAGAATATCTATTTTCACGATTTAATGTGATCACATAGTGATCTTCTTCCTTAATCATTTTACGTAACGATTTTCTTACTCTATTATCGCCTCATTCCTACGATCTTCTTACTCTCAGATTATAGCCTAAGGTACTTCCACCTAAGGTTTATAACTTATCAGCTCTGATACCAACCTGTGACGCCCCCAAATTCAGGCTATCTTTAAACCCGAATCTGGTGCTTCACTGATGCTTCTCATTCCAAACATAAATCATTATATAACTAAATATAACAACATATATCTTCAAATCCCAGATTCTATTACCTTAAAATCTTCGTTCATTACAAATAATGATAATTACATTATTCACTTACTACCTTAATATAGTAAGGTTTAACATCCTACTTTATATTACAAGTCTTCGCTTGATCTTCACACTTGTTCATATAATGAATAAGGCTCGTGGTACTTGCAACCGTAGCACTGCACAATGGCACCCATCAGCTTGAGATCCTTCATTACATTCGTCGTTCGCTGAAAATATTTTTATTTAAAGCAAGTGTGAGCATTCAATTGCTCAGCAAGTCATAACAGTTGTATAACAACAAAAGCAAGAATCGAAGACTCTTTTGAAACTTCAATAACCGAACAAAGGTTATGAAGCAACTCGAATAATAGGAAAACTCTGATTCCTATCATTTTAAAACATTAATCACATTTACTCCCGCATATCTTTACATTCAGTCTAGCTAGAATCATTAGCACGGACTTAATCTTAATAGTTCACCAATGGAACCACTCCACATTAAACCGTTCAATCACAGAACAGTTTATTTCATAGAAACACATAAGTGTTGAAAATTCAGCAGAAGGCCTCATACATAAACACATTGCACAAATATCACATATTTGCACATAGGTAATACTTTCTCAAGTTCAACATTTGAGAAAGTTCAGAAACTAACATTCATTTAAAAATATGAATGAAGTTAGGAAACTTGCCTTAATCGCGGCATACTGCTTACGCTATATCGTTCTTCATAATCCCTATATATCACATAAGGAATAACATACACTAGTTAATCGTATATTTGACTTAAGCATTGGTTTAAACTTAACTTTACTTCTTATGGTTCGCGTCTTATGGCTCAAGTTCACGTAACCATTCTTCTTTACCGTTTTATGGAATTACGACATACGGAGATGTATTAATTCTTACAATCATCATCTACGAAAGATTTACATTACCTTTTTCCTTCTTTCTAGCTCAACTTGCCCGAAGCATCATAACTGTAATGTTCGTTAAGTCAATTATTTTTCCTTATGGCTTTCTGAAAAATAAATATCACACCTTAGGATTATTTTGAACGTCTAAGTCATACAATCATTTGTATGCCGAGAACGAACATTCAATGTTAAGACTATGCGTTCATAGCTTTTAAACATTTTACATTATCTCATCTTCATAGTTTACAACGTCCGATTTATTTGACTCGGAACGTTATCCAAGTTATTATCATTAACTCGGCTTCTTAACATTATACGTCAATCATTATTCTTCATTACCTCACGTTCAAACCATACACTATATGTTGGTTAAGCACGTTTAACTTACGTGTACGCTCAACACCTTTACGTCGGTTTAAGTGTTTAACGTTTACGTTTCTTTCTAACATTCTTTATCCGACTCCATTTCGGACCATTCTTTAATCTCATTATCGTTCGTTACAATTTTTTTGATAATTACATATCATACTTACTAACCTTCATCAACGTCTAAGTCATACAACCAATGTATGTTTACAACGTTCGCTCGACACGAATACAGTTTCTTGTATAACTGAATACAGGGTCCCAGATTCGATTACGTATTTTGCGTTCACATTGTGTTTATATTACTTAACCTCTATTATGGCTTTATAACACTTCCATGTCATAATTTACCATCTTCGTACAACATCTAGGTATTACAACCTATGTAAACCCGAGACGTTCATCCAACGCGAATACGATTCACGAATATCGTTTACGTATTCTGCGTTCACATTATTAATCTTTTAATCTTCCATTCAACCTTTACTTAAGGCTTTAATCACTTTCATTAGTGATCCATTACATGAACATCACGTTCATCTTCATCTCTTAATGTCTAAGCCATATTGTTCGTTATATGCTAAGATCGATCGTTCATCGTAATTACTTTGCGTTTACAGCGTTTATACGCTTTACACTTAACTTTCATTATGGCCTCATAACAAAGAAATGTTATAAGTCACCGTCTTCATTCAACGTTTAAGGAATTACAATCATTGCAATCCTACATGTTCGTTTAACGCGAATACGGTCCCCGGATATTGATTACGTATTTTGCGTTCCTCGTTTTATAATGTTTATTCGACGTTTAATCATCAAACTCAAGGTTTTACTCATCATTCAAGATGTTTCTTATCATGAATATTGCATTCATGCTTGCCCCTTAATTACCATCCAAAAAGTTGGATAATAAAAATCTTCAGTGGAAAAAAATTTCCTTAAGGGCGTTGCGGCGCCACACTCTCCCTTATAAAACTGGCGCTGCGGTGCCTTGTGGCAGTACTTGAGCCCCGGAGCCAGCGCTACGGCACCCCATTCCCTTTGCTGGGCGGCGCTGCGGCACCAGGCTTAAAACTCAAAAAAAAAATTGAAGTCTTGAACATGTTTGAGATGCCTACTTCGAAATCTCATAACTTCTTCGTTCTAACTCTGAATTAATCTGTTCTTAAGGCGTTGGAAAGCTTGCAACACCCTCTACAAATTCCCCTGGATAGAATAACTTTCCTAAGTCTCTAACAAGCCTTAATCTTGGCTCAAAAGTCATCCCCCCGCTAAGTTTTTCAACTTTACGTTGAATTTTCATTCGTCCGTAAATTTACTCATCCGATCTCGGAATGAGTTCGCTCTTGAGTTCACGACTCACTTTTTCTAAGTTTTCTTACATTCTTATTAAACCCTACTCATTCGGGTTTATTTACATACTTTCTATATTCGTTCTTCTTTTACACAATTTCGTCATAACTTCAGTTATTGGCTAATTTCAATCCGTTCTTCATGAACATTTCTATCATTCCTAACCAAGCATATATCGCAATTATATATATGATGGTTTTAAACTTGTCTTTCAATAATTAGATGGTTTTTAATTTGTCCATCAATAACTTTTTACCGCATTCTTCGCGTTCTTCATTACGTTCTTCGTGTTCTTCATTCGTTCTTCGTTTTTAATCGATATTTTGATTACGATTTTACATTCTCATACATATTAACGTTATAATTTCATTAATTCATCCTTATATCATCGGATAATTCATATAATTCATCCGAATCGTTCATTAACATCTAGAAATTCATAATTCATATGAAATTTCTTAAAAAAAAGAAAAAGATGAATAAATCTTCAATTTCTCTTATTACTTACATATTCCTATGATTCAACCATAGGAATATCATTTTTAACAATCTTATACTTCTATTTTCGTTAAGCTATATGATTTTATATTGAAACTTAAAGAAAAATTGGATTAGAGATAGTTTTGGATTACCTTTCTTTATTATTCCTCTTCATCTTGATTAGTCTTACGATTTGCTAACTTTCCTTCCTCTAAGCATGATAATCCGAGTCCCTCATGTCCTCTCTTCATTTGTTCAGAGTTTCCTCTCTTGGATTTCAAAAAATAAAGTGATTATGCTTGTTTATATAGAAAACCAAGGCTAGGGGCATTTTGGTCATTTGGTAAACTGCCTTACTATTTATACCTCCTTACTATTCACAAAGCTTCTCTTGGAAGCTTCGTTGTTCCGTCTTTCAGAATTCGTCTGACAGCTTGAAAAATTGCATTCTCAGAATCTAAATATTTTTAGATATTCCGTCTTTCTTCTACCGATTAACTTTTACGCGTTCTTTGAAAATTTAAAAAACTGAAAAATACTTTTTGATGAATAGTTTCTGTCATGTTTCCCATAACTTAGTTAAATGAATGAAAAGTACATAATCATACTTTTTGTCATTTTTATTTCATCCGATTTCTGCATATTTTTTGAGAAAAACTTTTACTAGCTAATATAACTTTTCACGACATATTACAGGCAAATCTTCAAACGGAATGTCATTTCGACATACCGATTTCTCAGAATGACCTAGGTTATTCAAACCCTAAACCCTTAAGTTTCTTCGATGAATAGTGTTTATTTCGTCTTTTTTTCGAAAAAGTTTTTTTATTCATGGAAAAATTTTATTTTCGTCTTGAAAATTCTTACTCGATCATTCTAGCTCGTAGCTAAAATACTCCCGTTTTAAAATCATCCTAGGTTATAGAACGACTAATAAACACATAACACATAATATAATTAATAAAAAAAATCTATTTTAATAATTAATAATTCTTTAAACTTAACTTTCTGGACAATCCGATTTTCTGGGTTGTCACACTGGAGCCTTTCAATTCATCTCAGGTTTTCAATCAATTTGATTCACACCAAGCTATGACCCAATCTAATCATACGAAAATGTGGATGAGTCATTCTCTCTTAGAATTGGCGCTCTTGAGTTTGCAAAACGATTCTGGGTCCGCGGAGGAAATATATATATTTAACCTATTTATCTCCGTTTAGCTCTCTTGACTCGTTCACCCTTTGGTCTAGTTGCCTTCGGGCTTAAGTATGGAGTGAAACGTTTCTCCACACTGGCTCGTTTAGGCGGCGCAGGCTATAGGGTAGCAGGCTCGTGTGGTCGGAAGTTATCCCGACACCGGGAGCGGATTCGCGCGATGTTTGGGAAGCCTGGCAAGGGCTTACAACACCTTTAGGATTTTCATAAAACTGTTGGATGCAATATGTTGGGGATATGTTGATATTTTATATTTTTTTGAAAAATACATAATGTATATATGTATATAAATTATATTATCTAGGATAATGTTCCATAACATGTATTTGCTATGGATCTTTATATGGCATACATTATCTGTATCATTGAAAAGAAGAAGGAACGACCAAGATTAGAAACTAAAAATCGATATCCGCTAGTATTAGTAGCAGATAGTAAAAAAATACATATCATTTACTACTCATAGTAGCGAACGCTAATCAGAATAAAAATTTAACTTTATTAACTAAACAAGGGTTTATTATTTATTAGTCGGGGTTTAGGGTTTATTAATTAGGGTATTGTGTTTATTAACCAGAGTTTAGAGTTTATTAATCAAAGGTTAATAACCCTATACTCATTTAAAAAAGAAGTTAATAAACCCTAAACCCTCATTTATAAACTCTAAATACTGTTTAATAAACATAAACCCTGGGTAATAAAATAACCCTTATTCTGATCGTCATCTGCTATTATTAGTAGCGGATGCTATGTGATCGCCCGTTACTAATAGTAAAAGACGTCAATTTTCAGTTTCTAATTCTGACTGTTTCTTCTTATTTTCAATGATATAAGATGGTGTATGCCCTATAAGGATTCATAGCAAATACATACTATGGATCATTTCTCTATTATCTAGCCATAATAAAGTAGTTAAATTCAAAGTTTTCAAGTTGATTAAAATACTATCACCTATTCACATATCATAATGAAAAAGGTAGGTACTCAATATTTGTATCAAATATCATCATTTTCTCCTAGTACGGTGACTTAATTTACTAGCACTCATTACATAGCCAAAAGATAGGAGTCGAACATCAAGAAGACCATAATTATCTCCAAGACATAAGACATAAAGCAACTTGTAAACTAAAATAAGATGAAACAAGCTATTCCTATCACTAGAAAAGATATAGCATAGCATCTGAGTCCCTTGCATATCAGGAAGTATTCCTGGTAACCATGTTTCAAACTGCAAGTCTGTAATATGTAGATATAATTATCACACATGAAAGGAATTCTTGTAACTGTTTTTGTGTGTTTAATTATATAATGCAACCTATCTGGTGGAGTACAAAACTATCCTTCACAATGTGGTAGATAAACCAGTGTAATATGTGATCGACTTGTTTTGTTTAAATATTTATAGATCATTTGAGCACAAACTGTTTTATTATGTACCCAGTGTACAAAAGCTTACTGGTTATCAAATATTGAATGTGCTTCATTTCAATTTTTTATTATTATTATTATTATTTCTCTCAGTGGGTTTCTGTTCATATCTCTGCTCTTATTCTAATCCTGAAGAAAGAACCCCTTAGTAAAAAAATTATAAATAAGATTGATAGTTTATATACTTTAACAGTTAGGAGAAAAAGGCTGGTTTTTTCCTTTGATTCTAATTGCTAGATCAAAATTATCTTCTATGAGTAAAGTTGTTACTGATTATCCAGTGCTTTCAGATTTCCATCTCATTATTCAGTCTGATTAAATATGGTAACTAATAGATTAAATATGGTAAAAAATGAAGTGTATGCGCCTTGAAATTTACCCTCAGTACCGGAGCCCCTCTTACGAAGGTAACCATTGTTCAAATAAAATTGCGATTCGTTGCTGATATCTCTATTTATGTGCCTGATGCAGGCAATAGAATGCTGGATTGGAGGTGCACTTGTTTTTGAAGACGGGAGCCTACTCAAAAAACCATGTTCTCCACTTCTGGTACAGATCTTTATTTGCTTCGTGCTGGAGAATTTATGGGATGACCAGAGATTTTCATTCTTTATTTTTTTGTCTTAAATGATTTATTTTAAATCTTCCATCAAAAAATTCAAATGCTAATTTGTTTATCACAATCTTGTCGAGTACTGAATTTTCTGGTATTAATTCTATGAAAATCCATATTGCTTCTAATAACAGGAGTAGACCAAAAATGCAAATGTTAACTCCAAGATCCGTCCACGTGCTCCAATCACCAATGCGCGTCTAATCCTGCACAAAAACGGGTAAACACCAAAAGCTTGACGGTTTGGGCTGCCGGGGGATAGCTCCGGTGTGAGAATATGTGCAGGCTGAATATGGTTAACAATGGAGGCTTTATGCTCTAGTGCTGGCAAAGTAGTAGTATTGTGTGTACCTTAGAATCAGGGTCAAGCCATGTATTTATAGTGTTCTCACATCCTTGATAGAATCCATCTCTAAATTGGATTAGGGTTCTCCCATGTATCCTTCCATAATAGGATTGCACCAAATCTCCTAGAATTTAGGAAGTTAAATCAATATCCAACTCATATTCCCATAATTAGAGTTCCCATATAATTAGGAACATCTCCAAGCAACCTCCTATCTGGACTCAAATTGGCCCAATATAGTCAAGACCCAACCCGAGTCCTTGACCCAAATATTAGGGGCCCAACATTGCCCGCAGTCTTCTATTAAATGGAACATTTGATGGAAGAGTACACAAATTATAGTCCAACCATGCAAATCAGCCCACTCATTCATTGCTAGGCCGAAATGACCCATCACTTTGGCAGCCCATCAACCGAGCCTTGGGGGAGATCCAACCGGCATCGGGTATTCAATCATGGCCCCACAACCTTTATCATGCAGCCCACAGCCCATGAGAGGCCTAAGTAACTCAACCGCCCACTACACAAAACCCTCTGCCTCCTCACGTGCTCCATCATTTCCCCCCATTAATGAGCCGCCTCTAGATTTTTGGGACAGCCTTTGAAAAGACATAACAAAACCCTCCCCCATTACAATCATTTCTTTACCAATTTCAAAATACTCTCTCTTTCTCCAAACACTTCTCTTTCCTGCAAAAAATCCCTACCTGCAACTCTCTCCCTCCAAGACTCCGACAATGGCAGCTCCCCACAACCCCAGTGACTCTTTTCCTACCACCACCGTGCCCATTGTTGCTATTCTCCTCTCCACCATTCCAGCCCCAACTGTCACTTCAATGGATGCCCCATCCTCTTCTCGCACTGCCACCCTCAGTGCAATCACCACGGACTCCACCACCACAACAACCACCAGCCAAACCCCTACTCAAACCACCAATCCACCGAAAACCGACTCCCAGAAAGCCCAATGCGAATACTCTGATAAGGCCAAATTCCCCCATGCCAACACCCCATCATGACTCACCGAGGAAGATCTTGTCATTATAGGCGAGCACTACCAGATCCCCGACACTCACTAGCAGAAAGCTCCTGCTGCCACTGACCGGATGTATCATCAAATCGATGGCTGGACTGCCATGCCCCTGACCTTACTGGAAAAAGGAGTTCGGTTTCCTCTCCATACCTTCATCCTGACCCTCCTCGGGTTCATCGGCATCGGTTTTAGCTAATTGGTGTCGAACTCATACATCAACATCATTGCCTTCATTACTTTCTGCCATAAAGCCGAGGTCACCCCATCCATCGACATGTTCTTCTCCTTATTCATGATGCACGCTTCTCCCGAACCATGCTTCAGATAGTTCAGTAAATTTCCCAACAAACCTAACAACAAAATAGAAAGGCATTCCTTGATGGCAACCCCCTCTACCGACAAAGGATGGCACAGGGACTGGTTCTTCATCCGAGGACCAGAAACCCAAAAATTACCAAATTGGGCCTCCCTCATGCGGCTGAACGTTTCTCTTGGCGATATTACTCCCGAACAAGTAATAGAGATGGCCAAGCTGATCACGAAGCTACCTCTGCAAGAATGGAGCTACGTCCTCCTGACCAAACAAGCATGGCTCTATGATTACAAATGTAAGTCTTCAAACCCAATCACTTTGTAATTGCCAAATATTCCTGTCACCCTCTTATCTCTGAATTTTACAGTATCCCTTATCAAACCTACATCCATCGATCGTCGAAACCTGGAGGACTTCCTTACGAGCAAAACTCCCAATGAGTCTCCCGAAGCTCAAACTGCCGATACCCCAACCGTCGAAGTCCAAACATCTAATACACCATACGTGGAAGCCATCCCTGCCGAAACTGCAACCTCAAAACCCTCAGCAACCACCCGAAATAAGAGGAGAGACACCAAAGGATCTTCTCAAACACAAACAACCAACCCCCTACCGCTGGCAAAAGCCTTCTTGACCTACCAGTGGCCGAATAAGCCAGGATTATACGTATCAAGAAGAAACGCACCACAATCACCCCTCTTACAACCGTTGATCTAAGGGTCCCCTCATCCAAAGCCCCCACACCTTCAATCGAAGTCAATCCTACCCAAACTTTAACTCAAAGCAAAAAATGAAAAGATACTAACAATCCCAACGCCGATCCCCCCTTAAAAAGCCACACACCGAACCCCCTTCTTCGTCAAGATAACCATCTCCCCCACTGACAGAAGGAAATTCAACCCGAACCTTCTTCTACACCCGAGACCCCCACAACTATCCTCTCGAAGCTTTTGACAGCTTCGTTCTTCTCGGCGATGATAATAAGTTCAATGGCATTCCATACAACGACCTCATACTTTCCGATATCATGCAGCAGGGCAGGGTAATCTTCTTTAATCCCAACCGTCTGTTTATTACTGTTACACTTCAGCTCTTTCCTTATCTTCATGTATTTTTTCAAGCCGATGCTGTAAGGACCGAGAATTTTATACGACTATAATTTTACGAATAAATTTTTTTTATATATATATTATTCTTTTATTAACTATTATAATTATTATTATCAGTAATATTTTGAACATATGCGATATGAATTAAGCAAGTTAGTCAATTTAATGATTATAAGTTGACTAAGAAAGGAAGCCAAGATGAATAGTTATTCAAAACCCTAATTTGAATTTTAAATAGGGATTTGAATATTAATACATGTATTATTGTATTTAAGATGATATGTAGGTACATTATGTGATTAATATGAAGTGATTAATAATTGATATGAATTATACATAGTGAATATGTGAGTGGTCATAACTTATTAAGCCCATTAAAGCTATTAAGTTAATAAACTATTGGAATGTGTGATGACCTATGTGGGTTATGTAATTGATTAAATAAATATAGAATGGGTATACTTTTATTTTGTATAAAGGAATTAAGAATAAAGTTATGTAACATAATACATATATTAGGTGTGATAATTAAATAACCTAAGAGATCTATTTTATACATCTTAAATAATTAATCTTATAACCTAAGTAAAGTAAATCTAATTGGGTTATAAAATTAAAGATATATAAGTAAGGAAGTTATTTACAAATGTGTATAAGGAAACCCTTATTAAATGATTAGGAAAAGATAAAATTAAAAGCATTGGACTTTGCCTAAGTTACATGGCCTAAATATTTAATTTGCAAGCCCAAAACATTAAAGAAATGGCCCAAGTTTTGGACCAATTGGAGAGGGACATGTTGGGCATTTACTTAACTAAATAAAGCATTAAAAACAAACAAAATGGGAGAGGATAAGGCCTTAGGGCCGAATTTTTAGAGGGGAGGATAATGTAATGATTACATTCTATCTTATCATTATCTTTACTTTCCATGTGTCTTTTTTTTACTTTGCCAACATGTTTATCGAATTTTATATGTGATAAGGAGATAAGAGAGAGAGAAAGAGCAAGATATGTTGGAGATTTGGATAGATATACATGATATATCTATATCTAATTACTAACACACAAAAAATCAATTCACTTCTCTTTTCTTTCATTTCATTTCTCTCTCCTTTTTATTAGCTAACACAAAAGAAAACCAAGAGAGAGAGAAAGAGAGATTTCGGACCAGCCACATAAGGAGAGGAGAGAGTGTTTTTGTGATCTTCAAAGTTCCTTAAACAAATTATAGAAAGAAGAAGAAAGAAATCAAGCAAAGGTATAAGCTTTAACTAGTTTATACATTTTATTTTAATTATTTTCAATCAAAACTTGGATCTAAGATTTCAAAACTCCAAAACCTTATATCTATATGTTTATAAGTCTATTATGTTTAGATCTATCACTTTTGAATGTCAAAAGTTAGATCTAAAGCAAGGAATGGAAACTATGTTTTGAAAAGTTAGAAAATCCTAATTTTTCTTAGTATTGATTATGTTTTGTTTGGATTTGGTGAAGTTTTAATAAAATAGATGATGGATCATGGTAGATCCTTGATCTGAAGGAGTATTAGTATATATTATGATGGTATATGATGTTTATTGTATGATTAATCAAAAGATTATGGAAGTTTTCTTAGAAAACATAAAGGTTAGAAAATTAGATTTTTAAGAAAACGTAACATGAAACAGAAACGACCATATCTCCTAGTGTATTTTGAATTTTTGAGTGTGGTCAATTTCTGGACTTAGATCTATGAGTCTTCTAACTTCTCCAAGTAAAATCACTGAAATATACCATGTAGATTTTCGTATGGACTAATTTTAGCAAAGGGAGCAACATCTAAAAAATGACAAAAAATAGGCTGTCCGGATTTTTCAAGGGCCGTTTCGATAAATTAATTAATGTTATAAAATCCAATCTTTTGGGACATGAAAATATATGAGATAAACTAGCTTGTGTCCAAAAATGAGCTATTCCGACTTAAAACGACCAAGTTATGGTCATTTCAATATTTGAGTTTTTCCGACGGAAATCGCTATAACCAGAGTTCTATAACTCCGATGGCCACGAAATTTAAACTGTGAGTCCACGTTAACACGTGTAAGATCCCGCCAAGAGTTGAGAATTTCTGGAGTTAAGCGTAAGGTAGCTAATTTCTTAAGGAATTAACTAGAAATGAATTTTTGAAAAATAGTAAAGGAAATTGAAAAATTTCAGAAAAACTATTTTTATGTATGGAATATATGTATATATGTGTGGACAAAAGATAAAAAAATAATAATATGATTTGGTATTTTGATGCGAATCCAGTTTGCTGAATTGGCCATCAAGTTTGCTGGATCGCAATCTGGTTTGCTGGATTAGCCACGAGGATGCTGGATTGTTACGTTGGATAATCCAGGATGCTGGATTGGTTATATGGTTTACTAGTTTATTAATAAGAACTTACAAGTGAATAATTAAGGTGTTAAGAGGTTATCTAATGTTTGATTATGTGATTACATTCTAGATAATTTACTTATAAAGTAGTAGTATTATGAAGTATAATGTGATATACTGATTTCAAGAAAAATCTTATTAATGATAGGTCTTTGTGTTAAAGATAAAACTATATTGCGTAGCAGTAAGCAGCGAACAAGGCAAGTATCTAAACCTTACTCTTTATTGTGCAAGTATTCCAACCTTTGCATTTACTTTATGCAATGGTTCTTAGTGTAAGCAAGTAGCTCTAACTTATTTATTATTGATTCATTTATTGTTTACCAGTATCTTATTACTGTCTTCATATGATTCATATATAATCAAAATTGTTATGTTATTTGGAAGCTAAGTTTGGTTATGCAAATGTCCTCACTTGTATGAATGATTGTATCTAAACAAGTATCCTTGAACTCAAAATTCTTTGATAATACAAGTATTGATGCCTACCATTTAATATTGGTATAAATACATGGTTTAAGAGTTGTCTAAGCTATTTGACTCGGCTAGATATTGTTTAAAATATATCGTTGAATATTATTGGTTAGGATAGAGTCGTCCAACTAAATTGCTTTGGTTCGGACTCCAAACTGAGTATGAACATCCCAAAATTGGGAAATTTTTATGCGCCAAAGGCGGATATGTCGTTCCAGCATGTAGTGTTGATCAATACAGGGCATACGGGCTGATCACCCAACGTGTCCGTAAGTCATGACGGTTTGCAGATGAATTTTTGTATAAACCTTTTCAAAACTTGAAAACAATGGTTCAAGGTCTCTCAGCATTTATAGTCACTACGTCGTTTCAAAATTTTAAACAGTTTGATATGTTATTATGAATTGTTTCAAATGGCTTCACAACTATTGATTCGTTGTAGAAGTATACTTCAAAGAAAACATTTACTTCTTTCAGCTGATGTTTATTATCTGATATTACTTGCTGAGCAATTAAATGCTCATTCTCGCTTTAAATTAAATGTTTTCAGCTAAACGTGAACGACCAGAAGGTTCTGGCAAGGACAAAGGAAAGGGGAAGCTGAAGGAATAGTTTTAAGGTGTTGGTTGTAATATTTAGAACTTTGTATTATTATAATATAATATCTATCATGTAATAATGTACTTAAAGGTCCGTATCTGAGGATTAGTCAACTTTGATATAATTTTTAAGTTTATAATATGTTAAGCAGTCCTTATGAATGGTATCGTGTAGCACCAAGTACGGGTTTCAAGTACCCAGATTTGGGGGCGTCACAGATGCTATATGGGGTCATGTCATCAGGCAGTGGAAAGAGCGCGATGCTGAAGAAGAACGATCAAAATAAGAGAAGGAAACTCTTCGCGCGGAATGCCCATGGCAAAACCAACTATGCCAATAATTTCCTCCAGAACGAGGTCTCCAGCCTTCGGGCTGAAGTTGTTCCCTTGAAAGAAGATGCTGGTCCGAATAGAGACAAGGTACAAAACCCTCTTGGAGGAATCTGAAGCCCGCCAAGCAGAAACTGAAAAGCTGAAGCAGAGCAACCTTACACTTCTCTAGCAAAATTCTGACTTAAAGGTACAAGAAGAAGAGACTCGCCAGGTGTGCACCACTTTAGAAAAGCAATTTTTTGAGTATAAAGCATTGGGGCCGATTCTTACTGCTGATCTACGGCTTCAAATCATTCAAGACTACCGAAAGTCCGCTGAGCTGAATGCAGAAATCACCTAGATGTTCTCCGAAGGATACGAAGCCTGCCGAAGCAAAGGCAAAGCTAAATTGACTGAACGCTTCGTGAACACTGCTCTTCTGGACTCTTCGGACTTCGAACAAGACAAGGACGAAAAATCATCATCAGACTAGGAACTTATCTTGTAAAATCCAATCTTCCTGTACATGTTAATTATCAATGGAAATATCTATCTTTTATTCATGTAATATTCTGAACTTAACTTATATCATAATCAAATAAAAACCATTCCACCATAACATTCATTCTAAAAAAGAAATTTAAACAGTTAAATCATTATTAACATAAATATAGCATTCGCTCCCAAGAGTCGAACGAATCCAACCGAACTTCTAGAAATCTCGTTCTCTCCGCGAGCCGAACATATTCAACCAAAAATATTTGCTCCCAAGAGCTGAATCAATCCAACCGAACATATGGAAATCTCGTTCTCTCCTCGAGCCAAACAGATTCAACCAAAAATATTCACTCCCAAGAGCCGAATCAATCCAACCGAACACATGGCAATCTCGTTCTCTCCGCGAGCCGAACAGATTCAACCTAAGATATTCGTTCCCAAGAGCCGAATCAATCCAATCGAACTCCGACAATCTCATTCTCTCAGCGAGCAGAACAGATTTAACCAAAAATATTCACATTCGCTCCCAAGAGCCGAATGAATCCAACCTTTCATCAAAGATCTTGCCCACTCCATGGAGTCGGATAGCTATAGAACAAATCACATAGAACAACATATATTTTTGGAAAAAATACTTCTTTTATTGATAATCCTTGGAAATATTACAGACCCGAGACTCTGACTTCTGCCCTACTGAAATTACTTCCTTAGTCTGCCCGCATGCCAATTTTTCTTAATCTCTGTCCCATCCATCGCTCGAAGCCGGTAGGTACCGAGCTTTGGTACCTCGATAATCTTATATGGGCCCTCCCAATTTGGCATCAACTTTCCCAGATTCTGAGGCATTGAGGCTTCCACCTCCCGAAGAACTAAATCACCCACCTCGAACCTTCTGAGTTTTACTCCTTTATTATAGTACTTGGCCACCCTTCGCTGATACGTGGTAAGTTTCACTAATGCGGCTTACCTATCCTCCTCTAACAGATCCAAGTTAGCCCGAAGTCCATCTTCATTGAATACCTCTTGGAACTGACTAACCCGAAGAGAAGTAGACCCAATCTCTACTGGCACTAAATCATCTGTACCATAAGTCCAATCTAAACGGAGAATCCCCTGTGGTGGACCGAGGTGTGGTCCGATATGCCCATAAAACACTAAGAAATTCCTCAGGCCACCTTCCCTTCGCTTCATCAAGTCTCCTTTTGATCTCATTCAGCAAAGTTATGTTGGTTACCTCCACCTGATAGTTTGACTGAGGATGAGCTACCGAAGTCTTCTGATGTTGTATGCCTAATTCTTTCAAAAATGCCTCGAACTTGGAACCCACGAACTGTTAACCATTATCCGAAACCACCGCTATGGGGATGCCGAACCGGAATACGACACATTCTTTTAAAAATTTCAAACACTCCTACTTTGTAATCAACCAAAGGGGCTTGGCCTCCACCCACTTGGTCATGTAATCGATAGCAACTATAACAAAGCTGACTTTCCCCTTAGCCTTTGGCAATGGACCCAGTATATCCACCCCCCAAACAGGGAAGGGAATAGGTGATAAAACTGAGTATAATTCTTCCCGCGGCTGATGAGTGATAGGACTATTCAGCTGGCACTTTGGACACGTCATCATATACTCCGTTGCTTCTTTGAATATAGTAGGCCAGTAGTATCCCTGCCGAAGCACCTTATACGCCAAAGACCTCCCTGCCATGTGATCACCACATATCCCCTCATGAACTTCCCAAAGAGCATATTCCGCCTCGGATGGGATCAAACACTTCAACAACGGGGAAGAGTAAGCCCTTCGATACAGATCTCCATCTATGAGCATAAAATTTGAGCTTCTGTATTTTACATTCTTTGCTAACAACCGATCCAAAGGCAATATACCATCGGCTAGATACTCCAGATAAGGAGCCATCCAGCAAGTTGACCTTTCAACACACATCACCTCGGTGTGCTGCACACTCGGCTTATTTAGAACCTCCAGGTAAATCGAACCACTGAACGTACTTGCTTCGGTTGTGGCCAATCTTGCCAGTGTGTCGGCTATTATATTGTCTGACCGATCTATCCCTTGGAAGACATATGATTCAAATAACTGCAATTGATCCTTTGCGCCTCTGCCAAGTACTTCACCATCTTCGCTCCCTGAGCTTCATACTCTCTTAAAATCTGCTTGACAACCAGTTTGGAGTCACTGAAGATGATCAACCTTTGTACCTCAAGGCTCTTTGCTAGTTGTAGCCCAGCCAAATTGCTTCGTACTCAGACTCGTTATTTGTTGCCTTGAACCCAAACCTGATCGCCTGCTGCACTTTGAACCCCTCTGGACTTGTTAGAATGATACCTGCCCCACTGACATCTAAAGTGGTCGACCCATATGTATATAATTTCCAAGAGTTTTGCCCTGGCTGAACTACTGCAACTGTTAGTCCGGTCTCTTCGGTCTGATTCAAGCTATCATCTGCTTCGGAGAACAAACACTCCACCCCAAAGTCAGCCAATGCATGTCCTTTAATAGTTGTCCTCGAGTGATACTCCAATATGAACTGTGATAACTCTATAGTCCATGATGCCAGCCTTCCCGAAACCTCCGGTATGCCCAAAACCTTCTTCAAAGGCTGATCCGTGTATACCACTATCAACTGACCCTAGAAATATTACCGAAGCTTCCAACTAGCTATCACCAAAGCATAAGCAAATTTTTCCAAGTTCGGACACCTTGCTTTCGCATCCCAGAGGGAATGGTTTACGTAGTAAACCAGGTGTTGCTTTCCCCCAATCTCCCGCACCAGAACTGCTCCCACAGCCAACGAACTTGCCGCCAAATACAAATACAACGGCTCAGTAGGAGCGGGCTTCACCAACAGAGGCGCCGAAGACAGATACCTTTTTATCCCCTGAAAGGCATCTTCACACTCTGAAGTCCACTGGAAACTCTTCGCATTCTTCGGCCCTTTCAACGAGTCAAAAAATGGCAAACACCTTTTTGCTGATTTAGACATTAATCTCCTTAAAGCAGCTATCTGACCAGTCATATGCTGGACATCCTTATACGACTGTGGAGACTTCATGTCTAGAATAGCCTTTATTTTCTCTAGGTTCGCCTTTATCCCTCTCTGGCTGATTATATACCCCAAAAAACTTTCCTGCGTCCAACCCGAAGGTGCGATTGGTCGGATTTAATAACAAGTTGTAGTGCCGAACTGTTTGGAAAAAATCTTCTAGATCGTCTAGATGACATCAAACTGACATGCTCTTGACGATCATATCATCCACATAGACTTCTATGCTCTTCCCCAATTGTCTGCTGAACACGTAGTTCATCATCCTTTAATAAGTGGCCCCCGCGTTCAGTAGTCCAAAGGTTATCTTCTTATAAGCATACACCGACCAATGCGTGATAAATGCTTTCTTCAGGATATCCTTCTTACACATCGAGATTTGATGATATCCCAAGAACGCATCCATAAAACTGAGTAGAGCATACCCCGAAGTCGCATCGATAAGCTGATAGATATGTAGTAGAGGGTAGAAGTCCTTCGGACAGGCTTTGTTCGGATCGATATATTCTATGCACACCCGCCATTTCCCGTTCTGCTTCTGCACCAATACCACGTTTGCCATCTACTCTGGGTAGTCGATCTCAAATATGAAGTCCGCCGCTAAAAGCTTTGCTATCTCCTCATCAATTATTTCCTGTCTTTCTAGGGCAAAATTCTTTTCTTCTGCCGAACAGGTTTCTTTGTCGAGTCTATATGCAGCCTGTGCTCAGCAACCTTCAAATCCACCCCAGGCATGTCACTGGGGACCCACGCGAAGATATCTACATACCCATTTAACAATTCCACCAGGTTTGTCCGAAAAGGTTCGGACAATCCTGACCCGATTCGTACGGTCTTGTCCTTCTTCCCTGGTATCAGCTCTATCTCTTCAGTCTCTCCTACCGGCATGACTAAGACTCTGTGCTACTTTTTGTGAAAGGCTCGATCTCTATCGCCATAGTCTGCTTCTGCTTACTACTTATTCCCGAAGTTATCAGCGAATTCTGGTAGCATCTTCTTGCTAGATCAAGGTCCCCTGCTACTTCTCTGACTCCATGTGGTGTAGGGAACTTAATCTTGAATTGGGGGATTGATGTTACCGTTTGGAGGGTTGTTAGAGTAAGTTTACCCAGGATTGCATTGTATGTTGAATCCAGGTGTACTACAAAAAATCTGCACATAATCTCCACCTACTATGGAGCTGTATCGAAGACCACCGGTAACTCAATGGTTCCAGCAACTCTGACTGGCTCGTTGCTCTGTATGGCTCGTTGCTGAACCCATACAATGGAGACTCCTGCCCGATCTCCATCTTCCTCCCATCCAGGTTCATCCTCTGATAAGCATGTGCATACAAGATATCCACCGAAGACCCGTTGTCTATCATCATCCTCTTTATGTCCACCAAACCCACCTGTGCTGTAATCACTAATGCCCCTTCATGTGGTTCGATCTGTTCGGTGGGGAAGTCTTTGTCAGTGAAAGAGATAACCGAACCAGGGTATGATCTCTCGTGCCTTGTGGGCTGGTCGGCAACTGACATCACTGTATCAAGGTATCCTCGTCGCTTCTTGCCTGCGACCTTCCCCATTGTACCGCCAGTGATAACGTCCACCACCTGGTGAACGCCCTGAATCTAATCCTGCTGTGGTTGTTAGTTGACCTACGCGAGAGTATGGTTTGTCTGCTGCGTCTTCGGAGCCTTCCGTCCAGTCACAAATTAAACCAATCCACCATGTTGCACGTTCTTCTTTATTAGCTACATTAGGCCCCAACAGTCGTCTGTAGCGTGCCTCGCCGCCTGATGGTAGTCGCAATATCTGTTGGGGTTCCCTATACCGGGCTTGATGTTGTCCAGAGGCATCTGGTAGCCAGTCTGTTTCTTTATATGTTTCAAGATGGTGGGCCGATCGGTATTAAGCTGGGTATACACTCGGTTCACCTTCTAACTCGGGAAAGGTGGGCGATCTCCTCCCGAACCCCTGGTATTGTCGTTGTACCTTTTCTGATATTTGTCTGGCCTACCATTCTCGTACCTCTTCGGGTTCCCATCCGATTTGCTCTTTTCCTTGTCTTTGTCTTTCGGCCTCTTAGTAGATCCTCGTTTCAAAGTATCCATCGCCTCTTCCACCACTATGAAGCCTTCTACTTTCTCGAACAATTCAGCTAAGGTCTTCGGATGGTTGAACATTAGCTTCTTCACTAACTTTTCTGACCTCACCAAATCCAGCCCATTCTGGAAAAGTCCCACTGCTTGGAGGTCGTTGAGGTCTGTCACCTGACCTATTGCTTCTCTGAATCTTTTCACATACTAACCCCCAGCGTCTCGTTGGAATGCTGCCTGCCCTGGGTTAATGATCCTGTAACAGGACGAAATTTTTAATTGAACCGTGATTCTGGGGACAGAATCCTTTTAAGGGGGAAAGATGTGACAAACGAGATTTATGTAATTTAATTTGACTATTTATTGAATTAAATAAATATTTTTTAATAATTTAATTATTGAGTTAAATAATTAATTGATGAATTTGTGATAGATTAATTTAATTATATGTGTTACATTGATTAAATTAATGTGAAGAAATTTATTATTCAATGTATGTATTTAATTGAGCTTAATTGGTTAAATGAATTAATTAATAAGCATGATGTTAACTAATTAATTTAATAATTAATTAGAGATTTAATGATTTGACATAATTAATAAATGAGAATTTTAATTATGTGACTATGTGATTTATTATGGAATTATGCTATTTTATTTAATTGATTTAAATAAAATTATTTGATTAATTGGGTGTGACATTATTTAACTATATAATAAGAGTTAATTAAATTAATGAGAAAGGCACATATGAGGCTAGCCAAACAAGGCCCTAAGGAGAGTTGCACCAGTTAACCCATTACGGATTAACTGACTCCACTAACTCACCATTATGTACATTTTATATACGTATATCTTATTAGCCTATATCTATATCAGACATATATCGTATATTCATATCAGAGTAATTAAGAGGGAATTGAAAGATTAAGACAGAGAAGTTGGAGAATTTAAGTTTATATCATCTTCACAGAGATTGCAAGGGTAAGTCCTTCATCCCAATTTCATTTTACGTTGTGACGCCCCCAGAATAGGTCCATTCAACCCAACCCATTCTGAGTCGCCAAATACATGGTACAGAATTCAAATACAAACTTTATATCATACGGTCGTGCAAAATACGACCACACAACTGTGAGTGTCAATCCAAAACTAAGTCCTCATTACAATTATTATCACACTATTTATCAGAAATAGTGAGGACTACTACTGCTCTAACTCGGACCATCACTCTGTCCCCCGACTAGTTCCCGCAACATTCTCATTTCCTGAAGAGGACAACAGATGAAAAGGGTGAGCTCAACTAGCTCAGTAAAGAATATTATGACTAAGATAATGGAAAATAAATTATCGTTAGCCTTCAATAAATCAGATAAAATATAATGGACAACCAATCTTAGATCAATATTCGCAGCGGAAATAACAATTCATTAGAAGAGTTAAGCAGAGAATCAAGTCTACTATCTTCTATGATTTAAAAGTCCATCATCAATATTTTATCCCTGTAACATCAATCAATATACATCTCGAATCAATATTCATCTTTGCACTACAGGCCAAAGATATTCATTTGTATCATCAGTGGTCATATTCATCTCAACACCTGTCATCTTTGCACTACAGGCCAAAGATATTCATCAGGTAATCATTCATCTTGCTCTACAGGCCAAAGATATTCATCAAGTAATCATTTATCTTTGCTCTACAGGCCAAAGATATTCAGTTACATCACCTTTTAGGACTGAGAATGATGAAAAATATTTTTAAAAAAAACGAATCCAGTGAGATAAAAGACAAAGACTAAGGATTCGTATTTTAGTATATTCAATTCAAAAATACCTCGTAATAATCAATTATGGAGCAAAATTCAAGAATAAAGCTCAAAACTTGGATACAATCAAAGATAGTAACCTTAACAAGCAATTTGGACAAATAGAAGAAAATTTAATTTTTCCGTGAATAGTGTCGTATACGTGAATAGTGCCGTATACGTGAATAGTAACCCCGACGGAAAGAGTAAGAATTTCAACATAAAATCCATGACAATATTTCTGTATAATGATATTGAAAAGAATAACATCATTTACGAAAGAAAATAACATCCCTTACCTCAAAAAGATAGTACCTGTGACTGGAATATCGGATATAATATTGAAGGAAACTTGCGCTGAATACTAATACTCAAAGTATAGAAATACTCACAAAAATACGCTCGATATTATAGAGAGAGAAAACTTCTGATTCTGGTGTGATTTTCAATTCTAACCTAAGCACCCTATTTATAGGAAAAGCTTAGGATGCCAAAGGAGACTACAATAATAAAAAAAAATTTAAATTTCCGCCGCCTGGCAGCTAAAAAATTTTCCACCAAAAGTGGGGCCCGCCCATAAAAAATATATATATTTTCTGAAACTTCAATAATTCATAACAAATAGCCCCTTTGTCAAAAAAATACAAATTCTATGTCCTTCCATAGGAAATTTTATTCTCTACAACTTTGCAGAAGGAAGTTTTTCCAAATTCCAAACATAAATTATCCGAAATCCATAAACAGATGATTTCTCACACCAAAATATTGATAAAAACTCATCAGCGCCAATTCCTTCTTTAATATCCACAAAATAAATATTTCCTTATCATATAAATCAATAATTAATTTTTCACAAATAATATTATAGAACTACAATATTAACAACCAGGTCGTTCCCAGGAAAGAGGGGGCCTTCCGATAAGGACTTCTCCTTACTGGCGCGCAATTAAATAACCCCTCCTAGACAGAACTTCCTTAGACATTGTCAATAATGCTATCTAATAATATTATTCAAATAATATGAATTATTGAGTTGATAACGTGAAATACTGTGCAACGACAATTATTGAATCAATACTACAAAATATCAACTGTAGCCATTATTGAATCAATCATAAAAAATAGCAACGTAGCAATTATTGAGTCAATAAAATATCAATACAGTAATTATTGAGTCAATAATATAAAATATCAACGTAGCAATTATTGAGTCAATAATATAAAATATTGAACAGTAATTACTGTAACCATTATTGAGTAATGGCTTCTCACGTAAGACTCAATAATTCGAAATACTGTGCGATACCGTGTGCTACTGTGCAACACCGCGTATCACCGTATTTTAACCACCGGGTATTTCAACAGTACTAACGGTAACAACCACGCCGTTATTTTGTAAAAAGTTATTTCTGTCGCTTTCTATATCCGACAGTTATTCCGTTGTGGGGGCCCACAAATAGCTGCGCCGTCGTACGAATATTCCCCGACAACAAGAATATTCCACGACCAAACGAATATTCCCCGACAACAAAAATATTTTATAATCACTTGCTCATTTTAAAAATGTTTGCACATTTCACCCATAACTTTCATATTTATCAAATCAACACCTTACTATTTCGAAATAATATAAAAAAAAAATTAAATCTTTATTCATAAAAGTTGGGGTCGTACATACGTACTATGTTTCCTCCATTAACATATATTCTGAGTTCTCTGTGAATGGAAAATTTGGCAATTGTTGATCATATGGCCTTATATGTGTTAATATATGTTCATAACGTGTTTTAAACCATTTACACATAATTTACAGTGACTAAAACTACGTAATTATGTTTAATTGGGTTTTCAAAAGTTACAGAGTTTTCATTTACGTCTTTTCAAAATTTCTCTGTCAAAGAACTATTTTGATAATTAAAGTAAGATATGATCATATAGATATCGATATATGTTAATATCATGTGTTATATCATGTATACATGAATTTACAGTGATCATACCATGGAATTTTGATTAGATTGGGATTTCATTGATTACAGAGTATAAATGTTGTATGAATAACCCATATGGGTAAATTAAATGCTTTAATCATATGTTTGAATTAAAATTGACACTTGATTATGATTATACATGTTAAAACGAAGGAAACAGAATTGAAATGAACAGACTCGGAGGTATAACGAATTCGTAATGATGGATTTCATATATTTTCATCAAAACTTGAAAAATATTGAAAACGGAGAAATTAAAAGTTGTAATTTGTGTAACTACGTGATTTAAAGTGTTAGAATCATGCTAAAGGCATTGTGTGATGTTTCTGTGAAGTCTATACTTCATGGGTAGCATTTAAAATCATCGTGTTAGTTTGATTTGGGATTTATTGGGTTGTTCTATGTGTTCTTCGCGAACTGCAGAAACTGAGTCTGCGTCGCAGCGCGGCCACACAGCTTCAAGGCACACTTGGTGCGCGCCTGCGCCGCTCCAAAGAGTAATTGGAGCACGGCCACGCCCTACCAGCAGAATTGGAGCACGTCATTTCCTCAATTGCATGGTTTCTCCACAAAACTTTAACTTGAGGTATAATTTTCGAGCGTAGGAAATGCTCCTTCCTATCCAAGATCTTGACAGGTACCTCCTCGTACGTTAAATCTTCAGCTATCTCGTCTGGTTCTAACTAAATAATGCGGTTTGGATCCTTCACATATTTACGTAACACGGATATGTGAAACACGTTATGAACACGAGACATGCTTGGAGGTAAAGTGAGTCTATAGGCCACATTTCCTATTCGGTCAAGAATCTCAAATGGACCAATGAATCGTGGGTTGAGCTTTCCTCTCTTCCCAAACCTCGTAACTCCCTTCCATGGAGCAACACGTAATAACACATGGTCTCCAACATTAAATTCCACGTCCTTTCGATGAAGATCCGCATAACTCTTTTGTCGATCCTGTGCCGTTTGTATACGTTGTCGGATCATTTGGATCTTTTCCGTAGTCATACGTACTAACTCCGGTCCCAACAATGTTGTTTCACCCACCTCGTTCCAACATACTGGAGAGCGACACTTTCTCCCATACAATGCCTCGAATGGAGCTACGCCTATACTTGCCTGATAACTGTTGTTGTAGGAGAATTCCACCAATGGTAAGTACTTATCCCAACTCCCTTTGAAGTCTAGAACACAAAGTCTCAATAGATCTTCAAGAGTTTGAATAGTCCTCTCTGATTGTCCGTCTGTTTGAGGATGATAAGCCGAACTGAAGCGTAAGTCCGTGCCCATAGCTTTCTGCAAACTGATCCAAAATCGTGAAGTAAATCTGGGATCACGATCCGAAACTATGGATACTGGCATGCCATGCAATCTCACAATCTCATTCACGTACATATGAGAAAGACGTTCAAGGGAATAAGTCTCTCGTATCGGTAAGAAATGAGCAGACTTGGTTAATCTATCAATAATAACCCAAATCGCATCTATGCCTTGAGAAACCTTGGGAAGACCCATAACGAAATCCATCGTAATGTGTTCCCACTTCCATTTCGGAATCTCCAGTGGTTGCAATGGACCCTTCGGCACTTGATGCTCCGCCTTTACACGTTGACAAGTTAAACATCTCGAGATGAACTCCGCGATCTCTCTCTTCATATTGCCCGACCAAAATGTATGTCGAAGATCACGATACATTTTAGTACTCCCAGGATGGATTGCAAACGGTGTGTTGTGTGCCTCCATCATGATTCTATAATTCAAGTCAGAATCGTTAGGAACACAAAGTCTGGAGTTGACTCGAAGTATTCCATCTTCATCGATTCTTGCTTCTGGAATTGCACCTTCTTCTTCATCTTCATCAGCTCCGCATCCGTAGATTGAGCAGCTTTAACTTTATCAATCAAAGCTGGTTCTACGCGCATACTTGACATCATCGCACTCGTTCCCACATATGAAATTCTACTCAACGCGTCAGCTACCACGTTCGCTTTTCCAGGATGGTATTGGATAGTATGATCGTAATCTTTCAACAACTCAAGCCAATGTCGTTGCCGCATGTTGAGTTCCTTCTGAGTGAAGAAATATTTAAGGCTCTTATGATCTATATAAATCTCCATTTTCTCTCCGTACAAGTAATGTCTCCAGATCTTTAACGCGAAAACGACAGCTGCCAACTCTAGTTCATGAGTAGGATAATTCCTCTCATATTCTTTGAGTTATCGCGAGGCATAGGCTATGACTTTCCCATGTTGCATGAGAACAAATCCTAACCCTTTGCCCGAAGCATCACTGTAGATAACAAATCCATCCGAACCAGATGGTATTGTCAGAACAGGTGCCGAGATAAGTCTCCTCTTGAGCTCTTGGAAGCTCTTCTCGCATTCCTCGCTCCAAACGAATTTTGTATCTTTCCGAGTCAACTGAGTTAATGGAGTAGCGATTCGAGAAAATCCCTCTACGAACCTCCGATAATAACCAGCTAAGCCCAGAAAGCTTCGTACTTCGGTCACCGACTTAGGTTGCTCCCAGCTTTGTATTGCTTCAATCTTCGTCGGGTCAACAGATACTCCACGTTTCGATACCACGTGCCCAAGAAATGCTACTTCCTCAAGCCAGAACTCGCATTTCTTCAGCTTGGCATATAGCTTGTTCTCACGAAGCTTTTGAAGTACTAACTTCAAATGGTGTTCATGATCTTCACGGCTTTTAGAATAGATGAGGATGTCATCAATAAAGACAACAACGAATTGATCTAAATACTCCTTAAATACACGGTTCATCATATCCATGAAAGCAGCAGGAGCATTAGTCAATCCAAAAGACATGACTAAGAACTCATAATGCCCGTACCGTGTTCTAAAAGCAGTCTTTGGAATATCCTCAGTTTTAATCTTCAACTGATGATATCCAGAACGAAGATCGATCTTTGAAAATAATTGCGCTCCTTGCAACTGGTCGAACAGGTCATCAATACGATGTAACGGATACCTATTCTTGATGGTGACATGGTTCAACTCCCGATAGTCAATACAAAGTCGCATACTCCCGTCATTCTTCTTTACGAATAAAACAGGAGCACCCCAAGGAGACGTACTAGGACGAATAAAACCGATGTCTAACAACTCTTGTAATTGAACCTTTAACTCCTGAAGTTCAATAGGAGCCATTCGATATGGGGTTTTAGAAATGGGCTTTGTACCGGGCTCAAGGTCAATAAAGAATTCAACTTCACGTTCTGGGGGTAGACCGGGAAGTTCTTCGGGAAATACATCAGGAAACTCATTAACAACGGAAATATTATTCAAATCTGATGTATTCTGGTTTAGATCAGTGACATGAGCTAAGAAAGCTTGACATCCATTTTTCAATAAACGAATAGCCTTGGGATTTGAAATGATATTGACTGATTTTAGTGGTTTGGTGGTTTGAATTCGTACAACAGGTTGATTAGGAATATGAAAACTAACAACCTTACGAAAACAATCAATTTTGGCATGGTAAGTGGTTAACCAGTCAATTCCTAAAATCACGTCAAATGCAAGTATTTTCAAAGATATAAGATCGACAGGTAAGGTAAGGGTACCAATCTGAATCAAGCAAGATTTGTAAACTGTAGATGTAACAAAGGTTTCTCCTAACAGAGTTTCAACAGATAAGTCAAAGTCTAATTTATCAGAAGTCAAGTTCAAACGTTGAGCACAAGCAGGTGAAATAAAGGAATGGGTAGCACCGGTATCTAACAAGGTATAAACTTCGCAAGAGTTTATGATCAGCTTACCCGTAATCACCTCGTGTGGATTCCTCGCGTTTTGGGCTGTCACGACAAACGCTCTTCCAGGAATCACCGACTTTGACTTGTCTGCAACCGCCTTTAGAATCACCACCCCCGCTGAACTTGGTTTCGCAACAGGACAATCTCGAGCTATATGTCCTTCTTTTCCACAGTTATAGCATCCTTTGAATTGTTGTGGGCAGTTTGGGCTGATATGTCCCTCTTTCCCGCATTTAAAGCATACGACCGGTGGTCGTTCTCCTCCCCTTGAAACAGTTGATGCTGGTGCTGATGTCGACGTCTTCACGTTCTCATTGTTGTACCTTCTCTTCTTGAAATCTCCCCCCGATTCGCTTCTTCTACTATCATGGCCACGATAACCACTAAAGTGGTTACCGCTTCTGTCATACTTTCCTCCTCGCTGGTTGTCATTGCTCCGATGACTGCTGCCACCGGTACGACCTTGGTTGTGGTCCCTCGGTTGAACATAATCATTATCTCGTTCTAATAACTGGGCCCTGTTTACTACATCCGAATATAAAGAAAATTTATGAGAAATGAGGTATTGACGTATTGCGGGTTTCAAACCTCTTAGAAACATCCGCGTCATACGTTCCTCATTCTCCACCAAATGAGGTGCAAACCTGGACAGCTCCGCGAACTTAGCCTCGTACTGGGATACCGTTATGTTATTTTGCTCGAGTCTAATAAACTCTACTTCCTTCATATGACGAATACTTTCAGGAAAGTACTTGTCATTGAACAGTTTCTGGAACGCTTCCCAAGACATCTTAAGTGCGGCAGGCTGGGTACGTTTCACATATTCCCACCAGTAATCTGCCTCTCCACGGAATATAAACGTGGCGAATGGAACCTTCTGTTCCTCTGTACATCCCAAGACATCAAATATCTTGGTAATTTGTTTAATCCACGTCTCCGCCTTGATCGGATCTGGCTTTCCCAGAAACTCTGGTGGTCCCAATTCTTTGAACTGCTTAGCAGTGACAGCTCGCGTGTTGTTATTATCTCCACCTGTATGTTGCACACGAGTCTCCCTCGTCTGATTTTGCATAAACTGCAAAAAACTTCTAAACATCTCATCGTTTATCGTCTGACCAGCGTTATTTTCAGGATGAACATTGCCTTCTTGTTGCACGTTCTCCTGGTTAACGATTAAAGGTGTCTCCACGGTCTCATTCACTTCGTTGTTAACATTCTCAGCTGCCATTCTCAAATACTGCCATAAAACAAGGGTTAATTAAACAAATTAACATATCACATATTAACCCTATGCTCCGACTGACCAATTAAATACCACATAAGCTTAGGTAGGACACACTAGCGAAGGATTTACTCGTCTCTCCCCTCCTAGTTCTATTCCCCGATCTCCGCCAGAGATCATATCCCTAAGCTCTGATACCAACTGTGACGCCCCCAGAATAGGTCCATTCAACCCAACCCATTCTGAGTCGACAAATACATGGTACAGAATTCAAATACAAACTTTATATCATACGGTCGTGCAAAATACGACCACACAACTGTGAGTGTCAATCCAAATATGTAGAAAATATTAAGATTCAAACTAAGTCCTCATTACAATTATTATCACACTATTTATCAGAAATAGTGAGGACTACTACTGCTCTAACTCGGACCATCACTCTGTCCCCCGACTAGTTCCTGCAACATTCTCATTTCCTGAAGAGGACAAAAGATGAAAAGGGTGAGCTCAACTAGCTCAGTAAAGAATATTATGACTAAGATAATGAAAAATAAATTATCGTTAGCCTTCAATAAATCAGATAAAATATAATGGACAACCAATCTTAGATCAATATTCGCAGCGGAAATAACAATTCATTAGAAGAGTTAAGCAGAGAATCAAGTCTACTATCTTCTATGATTTAAAAGTCCATCATCAATATTTTATCCCTGTAACATCAATCAATATACATCTCGAATCAATATTCATCTTTGCACTACAGGCCAAAGATATTCATTTGTATCATCAGTGGTCATATTCATCTCAACACCTGTCATCTTTGCACTACAGGCCAAAGATATTCATCAGGTAATCATTCATCTTTGCTCTACAGGCCAAAGATATTCATCAAGTAATCATTCATCTTTGCTCTACAGGCCAAAGATATTCAGTTACATCACCTTTTAGGACTGAGAATGATGAAAAACATTTTAAAAAAAACGAATCCAGTGAGATAAAAGACAAAGACTAAGGATTCGTATTTTAGTATATCCAATTCAAAAATACCTCGTAATAATCAATTATGGAGCAAAATTCAAGAATAGAGCTCAAAACTTGGATACAATCAAAGATAGTAACCTTAACAAGCAATTTGGACAAATAGAAGAAAATTTATTTTTTTCGTGAATAGTGCCGTATACGTGAATAGTGCCGTATACGTGAATAGTAACCCCGACGAAAAAAGTAAGAATTTCAACATAAAATCCATGACAATATTTCTGTAAAATGATATTGAAAAGAATAACATCATTTACGAAAGAAAATAACATCCCTTACCTCAAAAAGATAGTACCTCTGACTGGAATATCGGATGTAATATTGAAGGAAACTTGCGCTGAATACTAATACTCAAAGTATAGAAATACTCACAAAAATACGCTCGATATTATAGAGAGAGAAAACTTCTGATTCTGGTGTGATTTTCAATTCTAACCTAAGCACCCTATTTATAGGAAAAGCTTAGGATGCCAAAGGAGACTAAAATAATAAAAAAAATTAAAATTTAAAATTTTCGCCACCTGGCGGCTAAAAAATTTTCCACCAAAAGTGGGGCCCGCCCATAAAAAATATATATATTTTCTGAAACTTCAATAATTCATAACAAATAGCCCCTTTGTCAGAAAAATACAAATTCTATGTCCTTTCATAGGAAATTTAATTCTCTACAACTTTGCAGAAGGAAGTTTTTCCAAATTCCAAACATAAATTATCCGAAATCCATAAACAGATGATTTCTCACACCAAAATATTGATAAAAACTCATCAGCGCCAATTCCTTCTTTAATATCCACAAAATAAATATTTCCTTATCATATAAATCAATAATTAATTTTTCACAAATAATATTATAGAACTACAATATTAACAACCAGGTCGTTCCCAGGAAAGAGGGGGCCTTCCGATAAGGACTTCTCCTTACTGGCGCGCAATTAAATAACCCCTCCTAGACAGAACTTCCTTAGACATTGTCAATAATGCTATCTAATAATATTATTCAAATAATATGAATTATTGAGTTGATAACGTGAAATACTGTGCAACGACAATTATTGAATCAATACTACAAAATATCAACTGTAGCCGTTATTGAATCAATCATAAAAAATAGCAACGTAGCAATTATTGAGTCAATAAAATATCAATACAGTAATTATTGAGTCAATAATATAAAATATCAACGTAGCAATTATTGAGTCAATAATATAAAATATTGAACAGTAATTACTGTAACCATTATTGAGTAATGGCTTCTCACGTAAGACTCAATAATTCGAAATACTGTGCGATACCGTGTGCTACTGTGCAACACCGCGTATCACCGTATTTTAACCACCGGGTATTTCAACAGTACTAACGGTAACAACCACGCCGTTATTTTGTAAAAAGTTATTTCTGTCGCTTTCTATATCCGACAGTTATTCCGTTGTGGGGGCCCACAAATAGCTGCGCCGTCGTACGAATATTCCCCGACAACAAGAATATTCCACGACCAAACGAATATTCCCCGACAACAAAAATATTTTATAATCACTTGCTCATTTTAAAAATGTTTGCACATTTCACCCATAACTTTCATATTTATCAAATCAACACCTTACTATTTCGAAATAATATAAAAAAAAATTAAATCTTTATTCATAAAAGTTGGGGTCGTACATACGTACTATGTTTCCTCCATTAACATATATTCTGAGTTCTCTGTGAATGGAAAATTTGGCAATTGTTGATCATATGGCCTTATATGTGTTAATATATGTTCATAACGTGTTTTAAACCATTTACACATAATTTACAGTGACTAAAACTACGTAATTATGTTTAATTGGGTTTTCAAAAGTTACAGAGTTTTCATTTACGTCTTTTCAAAATTTCTCTGTCAAAGAACTATTTTGATAATTAAAGTAAGATATGATCATATAGATATCGATATATGTTAATATCATGTGTTATATCATGTATACATGAATTTACAGTGATCATACCATGGAATTTTGATTAGATTGGGATTTCATTGATTACAGAGTATAAATGTTGTATGAATAACCCATATGGGTAAATTAAATGCTTTAATCATATGTTTGAATTAAAATTGACACTTGATTATGATTATACATGTTAAAACGAAGGAAACAGAATTGAAATGAACAGACTCGGAGGTATAACGAATTCGTAATGATGGATTTCATATATTTTCATCAAAACTTGAAAAATATTGAAAACGGAGAAATTAAAAGTTGTAATTTGTGTAACTACGTGATTTAAAGTGTTAGAATCATGCTAAAGGCATTGTGTGATGTTTCTGTGAAGTCTATACTTCATGGGTAGCATTTAAAATCATCGTGTTAGTTTGATTTGGGATTTATTGGGTTGTTCTATGTGTTCTTCGCGAACTGCAGAAACTGAGTCTGCGTCGCAGCGCGGCCACACAGCTTCAAGGCACACTTGGTGCGCGCCTGCGCCGCTCCAAAGAGTAATTGGAGCACGGCCACGCCCTACCAGCAGAATTTCAGAATTTTCTAAGTGTTCAAGTTTCAAAGATTTGTTTTAAAACTTAATATAATGAACATGAAGACATGTTAAGTATATAATAAGATGTTAATAACTTATATTATGTTATTAATAAATAAGTTAATTTCATAACTTAAAATCGTTATTATAAAGTCCAATAACATATTCAAAGAATGTTGTGATTCGATAGGTATATCGAACTATTGATTAATGGGTATTGTGAATGTATTGATATGTAAGAATTAATAAGGAACGTGAATTAATTGTAGCTTGTGCAAGAGGCAAGTTTCCTTACTCAAAACTTTACTTTTATGGAATAAGTTTCTTTAAATTCTAAATTATTCGTTGAGCAAGTCCTAGATTTATATTCTATATCGAGCAAGTTCTTGTTCTTAATTATTCAAGTTCAAGATTTCATAATTGATGTTACAATTCCTTTAGAGCATGATTCCAGCTATACAATACTTAATCGGTTGTATACTCTTGAGATTTATTATTCAAATTGAATATCATTGTTATTGTTAAACTTTGTAAGACTAGCGAACCCTTATTGATTCGACTAGTCCATAGTTGATGAGCGTTCTAAATTCTAGCACTTTTATTGAGCTTATCCAAACCAAATTTTCTTTAGTACGGACTCTGATGTCAAACTGAGATGAACAACCCTTGAATATGGGATTATTTACGCTTTAGCGTTGAGATATTGTGCACAGTATGGTACTAAGGGTTGATCCCCCTAAGTACGAGAAGTAGATTCCATAGTCTTATGACTGTTAAAGGTTTAAAGTATAAACACTTGACAACCTAGGACATAGTTCAAGGTCTTATGACCCTCAGATGTTCTTTTAATTCTTATTATTTATTCTTGATTCAAAAGCCGAGTTTCTTTATTTAGATGTCTTTGATTCACTCGCATGTTATTATATTATTGTCATATTGTTATACTTGTGGGCAATCGTGCTCACTCTTGCGTAATAATAACATTGCAGTTAAGAACGAAAGATCTGACGAGCCTTCCACTAGCAAAGGCAAGGGGAAAGTTAACAAGTGTTGAAGACTTGTTATTTAATTTAAGAATGTTTATTGATAAGACTTGATGTTGTTTAAAGACTTATTTATTTTTTTATGTTTCCGCACAGATGTTTAAGGTTAGTATGACCTGGGATTGTATTTATTTTCAAATGTTGTAACCCCATAAGGGGAGGATTTATTTCTATCTATTGCATAGTTTACATTTTTCATGGGTAAATAGATAGATGATATATGTATAGTGAACACCAAATCCCGTGGAATCGAAGTACCTAGATTTAGGGGTGTCACAAGTTGGTATCAGAGCTGTAGGTTATGAACCTTAGCTGGGGGAAAACCTTAGGATAGTAGCCTTTGAGAACATAGTAATGATAACTCTTATCAAGTTCTAAGAAAGATAATAAATTAACTTATGTGCTATGTGCTTATACTTATATACTCGAGTATCGATTAGCATCACGTAATAACTAAGACTTAAAATTTTATTTGTCAGGATGATGGATGCTGGAGAACCTAGTCAGCCTAGGGACATTGTACCCCGAGAGGCTAGAGAGGAGGAGCCCCGAGACAACCACACAGTCTAGGAGCAGTTAGTTCGACGAGAGCCATCTCCTTTGATCATAGTCGTTGGTCGGGAGTATGAGCCAGTGTTCGATTCAGAGGAGGACTCTGAGGAGATAAAAATTCAGGCTGATGCGGCTAAGGAGGATGATGAAGACCCTGAAGAGTTCCCACCAAACTCTATCAGTGCCAAGATGTACGACGAGCTGTATGACCATAACATAGAGTTACGAGATACTGTTCAGGAGCTAAGGGAGCGGACGGTTACTCAACAATCTACCATTGAGCAAAAGGATGGTGAGATGGAGGCTCTTTACACACGTCTTGGAGATGTAGAGTGGGAGTTGGTCCACGAGAAGGGCCAAGGTGAAGAAAAGTCAGAGGAGATAGAGAAGCGAAAGAACGAATTAAAAGAGAAATCAGCAAGGCTTGCCATAGCGGAGGAGGCCTGGGTGAGGGATTCACGACGTGCAAATCTTGCAGAAGATAACTGTCGGGCGAAAAAGGCCAAGCTTGAGGAAACGCACTATACGCTTCAGAATGTTATTGATGAAGCCCAAGATCGGGTTATGAGATATCCAATTCAGTTCGAAGGTCTACCGTGGTACATGCTAGATCGCAGGACGATGTCCCGTATTATGGAAGAAGAGCGAGGTAAGCTGTTTGTTGCCTTAATAGGCAGTGATAGGAACATTTTGATTATGTAAAAACCTATCTGGTAGTTAATAATGTAAATTTCGATGTGGTTATAAACAGAGGAATATTTTGATGCTTTAAGTCCTGTAGATTCTTTATCTCGGGATAGTTGATGTAAATAGCAGTGATGTTATCGTATTATCTTAAACTTTTGATTAAATAAATATATCAGAGTTATTTGAGATGATATGTGTTAAGTGATTATGTTAAAGTACTTAAGCTAAGTCTTAAATATTTAGAGAATTGAATAATGATCTAATAAGCATATATCTTAACAGAAATATGCCGCCGAGAAGAAGACCAAATCATAGACCGGCCCAAGAAGGGTCAACCAACAACAACAACGCCAATGCCAATGCGAACCCTGTTCAACAATTGGTAAATCTTCTAACGGAAGCGATGAATAGTCAGTTTCAAGCTCCACCAAATACCTCATTTAAGGACTTCAAGGCGGTGGGACCGCCAGAGTTTAAAGGCTCCATCAACCTGATAGAAGCTCAAACTTGGGTTATGGAGATGGAAAAGGTTTTTGACGTCGCCAAAGTCAGTGAGGACCATAAGACCGCCTACTCAACATTTATGCTGAAATCAGAGGCCAACTATTGGTGGCAGGCAAACAAGGTCCGGGGAGGAGAGGGCATCATAACCTGGGAGAGATTTAAGGAGATGTTCTTTGAGATGTATTTTCCAACCAGCTCGCAAAACCAAATGGAAGGTCCAATTTCTGGAGCTAAAGCAAGGGAATATGTCTGTGCCAGACTATGCTGCAAAATTCAATGAGTTGGCTAGGTTTACCACGTATCAAGTGCACACCGATAAGAGGAAGGCTAGGCGATTCGAGCAGGGCCTGAAACCCTGGTTGTATAGCAAAGTGTCAATGTTCCAATTGAACACTTTTGCTGGGGTGCTGGAGAAGGCCATACTCGCTGAAGGTGGAAGCGATGCGGTGACTAAGTATAATCAGGATCGGAAGAAAAAGAAGAATGAAAGCGAAGGAAATAACAAGGCTAGTGGCAGTAACACGGGAGGAAGTAACAATCAGAAGAGGAGGTGGACTGACAACTCGTCTACTGGAAATCAGCAAGGAGGTCAGAAGAAGAGAATCGAAGCATGTCCGACCTGCGGGAAAACTCACCTAGGTCTGTATGAAGGGTAAGAGAGTATGCTACAATTGTGGTCAGGAAGGCCACACAGCACCTAACTGTCCTAACCCAAAGAAGGGCGCCTGCTTCACTTGCGGCTCAAAGGACCATCTGTCAAGGGACTATCCCAAGAAGGGATCTGGAGGGGAAGGATCAGGAGGGATCAAGGGAAACAGCGCTAGAAATGCTCTAACTATCACGGGACCAATCGCAACCAACCGACCGACCGCCAGGACCTTCAACATGACAGTGCAGGATACTGTGCAGTCTCGCGATGTAGTGTCAGGTATCATTCTGATCAATAAAGTTAATGCTTATGTACTATTTGATTCGGGTGCTACTTCTCCATTTATATCCGATGACATTGCTAAGAACTTAGAATTGCCTATGGACGAGTTAGAATACCCCATGAACATAGAGATTGCGAATAGAGAAGTGATCCCTGTTAAGTACGTACACAAGAACTGTAGGGTGGACATTAAGGGTAACGTTATGAATGTAGATCTTATCCCGATTAAACTTGGGGAATTTGATGTTATTCTGGGAATGGATTGGCTATTCAATTATGGGGCTGTAATTGATTTCCAGAAGAAATGTATTAACCTTATGACTCCATCAAAGGTGGTGTTTTATGGCAGCAAGTCGCCTAGACAAGCGAGTTGTCTGATGATGATGCAGGCCAGGAAGTTGTTAAGACAAGGCTGTGTAGGATATTTAGCCTACATAGTCGATAGTCGTAAAGAGAACCCAAAATTGGAAGATATACCATTCGTGAGGGACTTCATAGACGTATTTCCGGATGATCTGCCAGGACTTCCGCCAGACAGAGTGGTTGAGTTTGTGATCGATTTGGCGCCATGAACGGCTCTAATATCGAAGGCACCATGTCGGATGGCTCCGGTAGAGATGAAAGAATTGATGATACAACTGCAAGAGCTACTGGACAAGAAGTACATCCAACTGAGTGTATCGCCATGGGGAGCGCCGGTGTTATTTATGAAGAAGAAGGACGGGACGATGCTGCTTTGCATCGATTACAGAGAATTGAATAAGGTCACGATTAAGAATAGATATCCATTACTGATGATCGAAGACCTATTTGATCAATTGAAGGGAGCAAGATACTTTTCAAAGATTGACCTGAGAAGTGGTTATCATCAGCTGAAGGTGAAGCTAGAGGATGTTTCGAATACAGTGTTCAGGACTCGATATGGTCACTACGAGTTTCTGGTAATGTTATTTGGTCTAATGAATGCTCCTGCAGCATTTATGGGCCTAATGAATGAAGTGTTTAAGCCGTTTTTAGACAAATTTATGGTGGTATTTATCGATGACATTTTGGTATACTCGAAGACCAAGGAAGAACATGTAGAGAATTTGAAAGTAACACTAGAGGCGTTGAGAAAGGAGAAGTTGTACGCCAAATTTTTGAAATGTGAATTCTGGATTGAAAGAGTGCAATTTCTTGGATATGTGATTGATAAGGACGGAATTTCAGTAGATCCCTCTAAAGTCGAAGCTGTGATGAACTGGGATCAGCCAAAAACGCCGTCAGAAGTGAGAAATTTTCTTGGATTGGCAGGTTATTATATAAGATTCATTAAGGACTTTTCTAAGATCGCAAATCCACTGACGAATTTGACTAGGAAATCGGTGAAATTCGTTTGGACGGAGAAGTGTGAGGAAAGCTTCCAAGAGCTTAAGAAAAGGTTGAGTTCAGCAACTGTGTTATCTCTTCCGGATGACACAGGAAATTTTATGGTTTATAGTGATGTGTCACATAAAGGACTTGGCTATGTGCTTATGCAAAACGGCAGGGTCATTGCGTATGCGTCACAACAACTGAAGGACTATGAGAAGGGGTATCCGACCCATGACTTAAAGTTAGCTGCAGTGGTATTTGCTTTGAAGATCTGGAGACACTATCTCTATGGGGAGAAGTGTGAAATATATACAGACCACAAGAGTCTGAAATATATTTTTACACAAAAGGATTTGAATATGCGCCAGAGAAGATGGCTGGAATTAATAAAGGACTATGACTGCAAAATTTTATACCATCCGGGTAAAGCAAACATTGTTGTCGACGCCTTAAGCAGAAAGGGTCGGGAGAAATTGATGATGTTGACTGCTTAAAAAGAGCTAATTTCAGCAACAGAGAAGCTGGAATTGGAAGTGAAGTATCCGATGGAGATTGACGAGAAGCTGTTCCAGATGCAAGTTGGTACAACTTTGCTGGATAAGGTTAAGGAAGCTCAATTTCAGGACGAACAATGTGAGAAGGTAAGGAAGAAGATATCTGAAGGAACCAAATCGAGATTCAAGATAGACAGTGAGGGATTGCTGAAATTTGAGGGTAGAGTTTGGGTACCGCCAGTGCCAGAGATTAAGGAAGACATTTTGAGCGAGGCTCATAGCTCACGGTATTCGATTCACCCTGGCAGTACCAAGATGTACAAGAATCTTCGACAACATTTTTGGTGGCCGAATTTGAAATGAGATGTTGCAGAGTGTGTTGCCATATGTCTAACATGTCAGAAAGTGAAAGCAGAACATCAGAGGCCGAGTGGGTTGCTACAACCTTTAGAGATCCCAGAATGGAAATGGGAACACATTACGATGGATTTCGTGGTTGGCCTCCCGACGACTCAGAAGGGCTACGACGCAGTATGGGTTATCGTTGATCGATTAACGAAATTTGCACACTTCTTTCCGATCAGAATCAGATTTAACTTAGAACAGTTGGCAAAGCTATATGTAAAAGAGATTGTTTTGAGACACGAAGTTTCGGTGTCAATTGTTTATAATAGGGATCCGCGCTTTACATCAAACTTCTGGAAGCGACTACAGGAATGCATAGGGACACAGTTGAGAGTGAGTACGGCCTATCACCCTCAGACAGACAGGCTGAGTGAAAGAACGATCCAGATATTGGAAGATATACTGAGAGCATGCATCATGGATTTCAAAGGTAATTGGAATAACCATCTACCGCTCAGTGGAGTTCGGTTACAACAACAGTTACCACGCAAGTATTGGCATGCCACCTTACGAAGCGTTGTACGGTAGAAAGTGCAGAACTCCACTATACTGGGATGAAGTTGGCGAGAGATAGTTACTCGGACCAGAACTGGTACAACAAACAGCAGAGATAGTCAAAGTGATCCGGACAAGACTGGTATCAGCTCAGGATAGACAGAAGAAATACGTCGATCCACACCGTAAAAATGTTGAGTTTGAATCAGGTAGCTTTGTATTTTTGAAAGTCTCTCCCTGGAAGGGAAAGATCAGATTCGGTAAGAAAGGGAAATTGAGCTCGAGGTTCATTGAACCCTTTGAGGTACTACGAAGGATTGGAGAAGTTGCGTATAAGGTAGCCTTACCTCCGACGCTAGAGAATATCCACAACGTCTTCCATGTTTCAGTGTTACGCCCCTACAAACCCGATTACAAATATGTGATTGAATATGAACCCCTGTATTTTGAGAAAGACTTATCCTATGAAGAAATTCCTGTCCAGATTGTTGACAGGAAAGAGCAAGTTCTCAAAAATAAAATAATACCTTCTGTTAAAGTAGTTTGGAGGAACCACAATGCTGAAGAAGCTACGTGGGAACTCGAAGAGAATATGATGAAGAATTATCCACATTTATTTACTTAATTTATGTGTAAGCGATTCTGGGGACAGAATCTTTGTAAGGGGGGAGAATGTAACGGGACGAAATTTTTAATAGAACCGTGATTCTGGGGACAGAATCCTTTTAAGGAGAGAAAGATATGACAAACGAGATTTTTATAATTTAATTTGACTATTTATTTAATTAAATAAATATTTTTTAATAATTTAATTATTGAGTTAAATAATTATTTGATGAATTTGTGGTAGATTAATTTAATTATATGTGTTATATTGATTAAATTAATGTGAAGAAATTTATTATTCAATGTATGTATTTAATTGAGCTTAATTGATTAAATGAATTAATTAATAAGCATGATGTTAATCTAATTAATTTAATAATTAATTAGAGATTTAATGATTTGACATAATTAATAAATGAGAATTTTAATTATGTGACAATGTGATTTATTATAGAATTATGCTATTTCATTTAATTAATTTAAATAAGATTATTTGATTAATTGGGTGTGACATTATTTAACTATATAATAAGAGTTAATTAAACTAATGAGAAAGGCATATATGAGGCTAGCCAAACAAGGCCCTAAGGGGAGTTGCACCAGTTAACCCATTATAGATTAACTAACGTCACTAACTCACCATTATGTACATGTTTTATATGTATATCTTATTAGCCTATATCTATATCAGACATATATCGTATATTCATATCAGAGTAATTGAGAGGGAATTGAAAGATTAAGAGAGAGAAGTTGGAGAATTTAAGTTTATATCATCTTCACAGAGATTGCAAGGGTAAGTCCTTCATCCCAATTTCATTTCACGTACTATGTTTCCTCCATTAACATATATTCTGAGTTCTTTGTGAATGAAAAATTTGGCAATTGTTGATCATATGGCCTTATGTGTGTTAATATATGTTTATAACGTGTTTTAAACCATATACACATAATTTATAGTGACTAAAACTACGTAATTATGTTTAATTGGGTTTTCAAAAGTTACAGAGTTTTCATTTACGTCTTTTCAAAAGTTCTCTGTCAAAGAACTATTTTGATAATTAAAGTAAGACATGATCATATAGATATCGGTATATGTTAATATCATGTGTTATATCATGTATACATGAATTTACAGTGATCATACCATGGAATTTTGATTAAATTGGGATTTCATGGATTACAGAGTATAAATATTATATGAATAACCCATATAGGTAAATTAAATGCTTTAATCATATATTTGAATTAAAATTGACACTTGATTATGATTATACATGTTAAAACGAAGAAAACAGAATTGAAATGAACGGATTCGGAGTTATAACAAATCCGTAATGATAGATTTCATATACTTTCATCAAAACTTGACAAATATTAAAAACAGAGAAATTAAATATTGTAATTTGTGTAACTACGTGATTTAAAGTGTTAGAATCATGCTAAAGGCATTGTGTGATGTTTCTGTGAAGTCTATACTTCATGGGTAGCATTTAAAATAATCGTGTTAGTTTGATTTGGGATTTATTGGGCTGTTCTGTGTGTTCTTCGCGAACTACAGAAATTGAGTTTGCGTCGCAGCGCGGCCGCGCCGCTTTAAGGCACACTTGGAGCGCGCCCGCGCCGCTCCAAAGAGTAATTAGAGCACGGCCGCGCCCTACCTGCAGAATTTTAGAATTTTCTAAGTGTTCAAGTTTCAAAGATTTGTTTTAAAACTTAATGTAATGAACATGAAGACATGTTAAGCATATAATAAGATGTTAATAACTTATATTATGTTATTAATAAATAATTAATTTCATAACTTAAAATCGTTATTATAAAGTCCAATAACATATTCAAAGACCAATGTTGTGATTCGATAGGTATATCGAACTATTGATTAATGGGTATTGTGAATGTATTGATATGTAGGATTTAATAAGGAATGTAAATTAATTGTAGCTTGTGCAAGAGGCAAGTTTCCTTATACAAAACTTTACTTTTATGGAATAAGTTTCTTTAAATTCTAAATTATTCATTGAGCAAGTCCTAGATTTATATTCTATATCGAGCAAGTTCTTGTTCTTAATTATTCAAGTTCAAGATTTCATAATTGATGTTATAATTCTTTTAGAGCATGATTCCAGCTATACAATACTTTATCGATTGTATACTCTTGAGATTTATTATTCAAATTGAATATCATTGTTATTGTTAAACTTTGTAAGACTAGCGAACCCTTAATGATTCGACTAGTCCATAGTTAATGAGCGTTCTAAATTCTAGCACTTTTATTGAGCTTATCCAAACCAAATTTTCTTTGGTGCGGACTCTGATGTCAAACTGAGATGAACAACCCTTTAATAGGGGATTATTTATGCTTTAGCGTTGAGATATTGTGCACAGTATGGTACTAAGGGCTGATCCCCCTAAGTACGAGAAGTAGAGTCTATAGTCTTTTGACTGTTAAAGGTTTAAAGTATAAACACTTGGCAACCTATGACATAGTTCAAGGTCTTATGACCCTCAGATGTTCTTTTGATTCTTGTTATTCATTCTTGATTCAAAAGCCGAGTTTCTTTATTTAGATGTCTTTGATTCACTCGCATGTTATTATATTATTGTCATATTATTATACTTGTGGGCAATCGTGCTCACTCTTGCGTAATAATAACATTGTAGTTAAGAACGAAAGATCTGACGAGCCTTCCACTAGCAAATGCAAGGGGAAAGTTAACAAGTGTTGAAGACTTGTTATTTAATTTAAGAATGTTTATTGATAAGACTTGATGTTGTTTAAAGACTTATTTATTTTTTTATGTTTTTGCACAGATGTTTAAGGTTAGTATGACCTGGGATTGTATTTATTTTTAGATTTTGTAACCCCATAAGGGGAGGATTTATTTCTATCTATTGCATGGTTTGCATTTTTCATGGGTAGATAAATAGATGATATTTGTACAGTCAACACTAAATCCCATGGAATTGAAGTTACCCGGATTTGGAGATGTCACAATCCAATCGGCCTTCCTCTCCTCTTGTTGCTCCCGAACCGAGCATGAAATTTATCGCATAGCTCTTCCCATGATGAGACTGAGTTCGGGGCCAACGTTATCATCCACTCTCTGGCATCCTTTCTCAGGGTTGTCATGAAGGTATGACACTTCGCCGCATCCGTATAATCATAGTAGTCCATCAGTCTGTCATATGCCTGGCTGTGTTCGTAGGGATCGCCCAACCCATCATAGCTCTCCATGTAAAACAACTTCTTGCTAGGATCTGCCTTCTCCCGGATGATCTCGGCAGAGAATGGTGAAGCTTTTTTACCCAAACTCACTTTTACTTGCTTGACATCCTCCAGCTCTTTCTAGATCTCCTCCAGCTTTTTGGTTAACAACTCTATTCCTGCAACGGCCGGGTCTTCATCCTTTTTCAGAGAATTTTTGTACCTTCAATCCCTCCGATCCCTGTCTTCTGTACTTCCAGCCCATGAAGGGCTTCGGTATCTGTCTCTGTTGTGCCAATGACTATCATGATGATTGCCCTTTGGTTTTAGCTCTGACGGTTCTGTTTTCTGATGAGCCTCCTTTTTGGGAGGGACCTTCTTCCCTTGGTCTCTCCGACCGATGACTTCGAAACTATCCTCCCGAGAGTAGCTTCGGTGCCTCCTTTCACTGTACCAGGGGCTGTTAGGGCGGTGAACCCTCGAACGTCCCCCAGGTCTGCGACCTTCAGATCTGCTCCTGTCACGAGAGCGGCTCCGAAGACTGCTCTTGGTTTGCCTCGTATCTCCAGTCGCCCGCTGGGACGACTGTGGCTCGAGGCCTCATTCTCCTGCTCGACCATGTACACCATCTGCCTGGCAATCTCCTCCTTCTACAACGGAGGACCTTTAGCGCCTCCTCCGTCTCTTTTTCTTTCTGGACCAAAGCAGTCTTCTTATCTTCCCGGAGTTGGGTTCGAGGCGGTGTGCCTCCTACCCCCCTCCAATCTCTTGCGTCTTTGCTGGCTGTGGAGAACAGCTTCCGCCACACGTCCTCCCGATCTCCCACTTTGGACTCTGCCGAGGTGGTCTGGGGGCCAAGCCACTCATGGATGCTTTTGGATGGCCCCAATCTATCCTTCACCGAACCCTTTTTTCTGGAAGACGCTTCTGCTGTCGGCTATCCCATGCCAGATATAGTTTTGTTGTTCACTATGATTTCCCGACACAGTGGCTTGCTGGTTATGATTGAATGAGCAACACTAGAAAGCCCTCCTTCTAGCGCCAATTTTAACGTCAAGATCCGTCCACGCGCTCCAATCACCAAAGCGCGTCCAATCCTGCACAAAAACGGGTAAACACCAAAAGCTTGACGGCTTGGACCGCCGGGGGATAGCTCCGGTGTGAGAATAAGTACAGGCTGAATAAGGTTAACAATGGAGGCTTTATGTTCTAGTGCTGGAAAAGTACTAGTATTATGTGTACCTTAGAATTAGGGTCAAGCCATGTATTTATAGTGTTCTCACATCTTTGCAAGAATCCATCTCTAAATTGGATTAGGGTTCTCCCATGTATCCTTCCATAATAGGATTGCACCAAATCTCCTAGAATTTAGGAAGTTAAATCAATGTCCAACTCCTATTTCCATAATTAGAGTTCCCATATAATTAGGAACATCTCCAACCAACCTCCTATCTAGACTCAAATTGGCCCAATATAGTCAAGACCCAACCCGAGTCCTTGACCCAAATATTCGGGGCCCAATCGCAAACTAGATGGCTAATGAGTTTATCAGTTTATGGCTTGATATGGGCGTAAGTTGTGACAATCCGTGTTTTCGAAAAATAATAAAATACGAATTTAAATATAAAATTCTTATTATGTGATATATTATGTGAAGTATACTGCATAAGTGACTATATGTTATGAAATGTGATAATTTGTGATATGATAAATATATTATTATATATTATATCTAAATAAATTGTTGAAAATAATTTATAAAAAAGAAGAAGAAGAAAAATAATAATCAAATATATTATTTGATTGGTCAAAAATAAATTGTGGAGGAGCAATTTATTGAAGGGAAAGATGTAGTTAAACTTAATGATACAAAACTATTGTATGCGTTAAATATGGTAAATAAATGGGCATAGAGCAATTTATGGAAAGAGGGAATAAAATATATTTATTATTCAATTATATTGTTGGAAAACAATTTATGGAATGAAGGATGTAATTAAATTTAGTTGTACAAAATAAAATGTACAAATTAGATGATGGGATTAAAATAATTAATAAATTGAATATGAATTATTTACAAATAGTGATTCGTTACACAAACAGGGTTAACTTGATGATGGAAATAAATTGCCTTGGAACAATTTATGAGAAGGAGAAATTTAAATTTGATTTAATTATACAATATTAATTGTAGAAATTAAATAAGTTATTGGTTAATGTAACGTTCGATACATAAAAAGTGGAGTAAATCCATAATTAGTGTGATAATTTTTATACATAATTCTAAATGTATAAATACCCAAGTTTAATTAATAATTTATGAGAATAAATTTTATTACAATGCATGAATTAATTTGTGGGGGAAATAATAATATTTTATATATAATGTAATACATTACACATGATGTAAAATCATATATATATATATAATATATATATATATATATATATATATATATAGGATAAGGCTCTAAAACGAACAGTTCGTTTACGAACATATGTAGGGCCCAGTGTTGAAGATTGTTGATTGGCCCAATTATGTACCATCATATATTCGTAATTAGTGTTAAATATTCTTATCCAATCAACAACCATCAACACTGGGCCTTACATATATTTGTAAACGAAATGTTCGTTCCAGAGCCTTATCCTACATATGTTCGTAAACGAACTGTGACGCCCCCAAAATAGGTTCAATACACATCCCACCTATTCTGGGTCGCCAAGAAAAATATGGTACATAATCCAAATAAAAATCTTCAAATTCTAACTTTAAAACTGTCGTACAAAATACGACCACAGTTAAACTGTGAGTTTCAATACAAATACAGTATACAGACTCCAAATCAAAGATACGTTACATAAAGGTATAGTCAATAACTGTTTTAGGAAATAAAATCTTTGGAAAATACTCAAGGAAACCTTCGTACATGGGAGGCCATACATCTAAGCTATAATAGATATCATAGGACTTCAGAATTAACCTTGATTGACCAAATAGACCCCAAAGAAAAACGAGAAGATTACTATCTTGTTCATTCCAATGGTGGGTCTTCTCTTGCCATATAATTATCTATGTTGTCTCAAACTGAGAATTATATTCTAACCGTACTCCAAGATTATATAGGTAGTGTTTATGGATATAATCAGTAAGTGGATGTGTACAACCATGTCTTATAATAACATGAAGTCGTATGTGGTTAGACATCTTGTATGATAGTGGCAAAACACTCTTCCAAAGTTGAGTTCACCTCACCTAAGTCGGGTCACCAAAATCAACGGTTAAATGACGTATAAAATACGACACACACATTTAAAGTTCTCAATAAAATTATTTTCATACTAGTTGGTAGGAAATTTCAACAGTTATAGACCCTCGTTCTATTCTCCTGTTATCACCGCTCGACCCAGCTACACTCTTATTACCTAAAAGGAATTGTGAAGCAAAAGGGTGAGCACAAATAGCACAATAAAGAATATCATAACTAAAGATAATCAAATTATCAATAGCATTCGTCAGTAATAAATCAGAGATTTAGAATATATGGTAGATGATAAAACTTTCCAACCATAGTTGCAGCGGAACGAACAATCCATTAGAAGAGTCAAATAGAGCATAATTTCTATTATCTTCTCTATGTTAAAAGTCCACCAACAATGTTTTATCCCTGTAACATCAATCAACAGTTCCTGTTCACAATCATGTGAATAATTCATAATCATAATTGTGTTGCTAAATTCCTCTTCGCACCCAAGACGTAAGATAATTTTCATCACCTGTCTTTATCTGAAACACCAAAGATCGTGCTTATACCAAATCACAGTTCCTGTTCATAATCATGCTAATCAATTCATCTTTGCACTACAGGCCAAAGATATTCATACATCAACAGATCATCTTTGCACTACAGGCCAAAGATATTCATACATCAACAGCTCATCTTTGCACTACAGGCCAAATATATTCATAAATCAACAACTCATCTTTGCACTGCATGCCAAAGATATTCATAAATCAACAGCTCATCTTTGCACTACAGGCCAAAGATATTCATAAATCAACAACTCATCTTTGCACTACAGGCCAAAGATATTCAACTTTCGTATTGCAAAGATAACAATAAAAATTTAATAAGAAGATTTAGGTAAATAAAAATTCAAGGAAAATGATATTAGATGAAACACAACTTTCAAAGGAATATCTAATCATTTCATAATTTATAAAAATAATATTTATAACATGTTAATCAATTCACCTTTGCACTTAAGCTAAAGATATTCAATTGTAAAATCAATGATCATGATCATACCAGTCAATAATTCATCTTTGCACTATTGGCCAAAGAAAATCCATAGTCATGATCATACCACTAATCTACCCATCTTTACACTCAAGTCAAAGATAATTTTCATCATCCGGATTATAAAAATGTTATATATGAGAATAAAAACAATATGATCCAATTGTCAACATGATAACCAATTGTGGAGTAAAATTCAAGAATGAAGTTCAAAATTTGAATCCAATCAAAGATAGGAACCTTAACAAGCAACTTGGACAAATAAAAAAAAATTAAATTTTTCTATGAATAGTACCGTATACGTGAATAGTGCCGTATACGTGAATAGTAACCCTGACATAAAAAGATAGAAATTTCATAAGAAAATTCATATTTCGTGAATAGTACTCGTGAATAGTACCGTATTCGTGAATAGTGTCGTATATGTGAATAGTGTTGTATACGTGAATAGTACCGTATACGTGAATAGTAATCCCAACGAAAAAAGTAAAAATTTCATAACAAAATCCATGCCAATATTTTGGTATAATGATATTGAGAAGAATAACATCATTTACGAAAGAAAATAGCATCCCTTACCATCCCTTACGAATACGAAAACAATAATACCCCTTACGAGTATAAAATCACGTCCTTTGCCAAAATATCCTTTCACAGAAATATTATCATTTACGAAAAATAATATCATTTACGAAAAACAACCTCTGTTACGAAACATAATAACATCCCTTACAACAAAGATATCTCTTACCTAAGTAGAAGAGTAGTTTTGACTGGAATATCGGATATTATATTGAGAAAAATCTTGCACCGTAATTCACACTCAAACTATCCTTATACTCACAAGAAATACGCTCAATATTATAGAGAGAAAATTTTCTGATTCTGGTGTGATTCTCATTTCTAACTAAGCACCCTATTTATAGAAAAATGCTAGAACACCAAAGAAGACTAAAAATTTGGACGCCTGCCATCCTTAGAAAAAATGGACGCCTGCCATCCTTGGAAAAAATGTCTTCAGCCATCAACCAACCAAAGTCAAGATTGGGGCTCACAATATATTTTAATCAAAAATCAATTCAGAACTTCAATAATTCATAATAAATAGCCTTTTATCAGAAAAATACGAATCTTGTATTCATTACATAGGAAATTTAATTCTCTATAATTTTGTAGAAGAAAGTTTTTCCAAATTTCGAACGAAAAATGGCAAAAATTTACATACAGATGATATTCTTCACACTCCCAATTTGACAACTTCAGCACACTCAAGAAAGAAAAGGACACCCCCTTTTTGAATACCATTTACCAGCAGATGAAAACCACTATCCAACATTTCATTTTTTTGACCAAAAGCGATAAAGGACAATCAACATTCAAAATGTTCAAAATACTCCACCACCAATCACCTTCTTTTTTCTTTTCTTATTTTCCCATAAATTTCCACTAACTATCTCTCCTCTCTCTCACTCTCCCCACCAACCACATATTGCATTATTATCAACCATTGGCCCTCACCTTTTTAAAAAAAAAAAATATGTGCATGAAAAATTTGTAAAAAGGACAATCAATACCTTTTTTTTTTGGAAATCTCCAGCAACTCATTAACGGCAACTCCAATTTGCCTCTTCCATTTTCTCCAAGCACACCAATATATATATATTAAAATATTTATAATTATTAAAAAGAATTCCTAATTCCATTTTCTTTCTTCCACCTCATACTATGAATTTATTATAAAAATATCACCATTATTATATTATTATATTATTATATTATCACATTATACACTTATAATGTAATATTATAATAATATATTTGAATAAATTATTTTATCAGAAAAAATAAAATATCAATTTTCAACAATTGTTTCTTTAAAAAATTCCTCCATTAAATAAATATTTCCTTATCATTTTTTATCAATAATTAATTATTCACAAATAATATTACAGAACCACAATATTGACAACCAAGTCGTTCCTAGGAAAGCGGGGGCTTTCCGATAAGGATTTCTACTTACTAGCGCGCAATTAGATTAACCTAACCCCTTTCCTCGACAGAACTTCTTTAGACATTGCCAATAATGCTATCTAATAATATTATTCAAATAATATGAATTATTGATTTGATAATTTAAAATACTGTGAAATGACAATTATTGAATCAATAAAATATTATGCAATTATCAACGTAGCAATTATTGAATCAATAATATAAAATATTGAACAGTAATTACTGTAATAATTATTGAGTAGTAACTTCTTACGTAAGAATCAATAATTAGAATTACTGTGCAATACCGTGTGCTACAGTGCAACACCGCGTACTACTGTTCTTTTAACCACTGGGTATTTCAACAGTTCTAACGGTAACAACTACGCCGTTATTTTTAGAAAAATCATTCTTGTCGTTTTCTTCATTCGATAATTATTTCGTTGTGCGTCCCACAAATGACTGCGCCGTAGTACGAATATTCCCCGACAACAAGAATATTTCACAACCAAACGAATATTCCCCGAAACAATGAATATTTTATTACCACTTGCTTATTTTGAAAATTTTACATACATCACCCTCAACTTTAATCTTTTATCAATTTAACCATTTACTGAATAATAAGTAGAATAAAAATTGAATACTTCTATTTCATAAAATCTGTGGCTTATAATCTCCCCTCCTTATGAAATTTCGTCCCCTAAATTTACATACCTGGTATTTCGAAGAGGTGATAATACCTTGCTTTTATTTCAGATTCTATCTTCCCCGTCATTTCTTCTATATCATGATTTCTCCATTGCTCATTCTAGAATACAACTTCAAAACAAAGGTTAATTGACATATCACAAGTTGTCAACTTATCAAGTAAAAAAAATCAGCTTAGGTTAGTCACATACTAGCGAAGTATATTACTCGTCTCTCCCCTCCTAGTTCTAGACTCAGATCTCCGCCAGCGACCATATCCCTAAGCTCTGATACCATTTGTGACGCCCCCAAAATAGGTTCAATATACAACCTACCTATTCTGGGTCACCAAGAAATATATGGTACAGAATCCCAATAAAAATCTTCAAATTCTAACTTTTAAACTGTCGTACAAAATACGACCACAGTTAAACTGTGAGTTTCAATACAAATACAGTATCCAGACTCCAAATCAAAGATACGTTACATAAATGTACAGTCAATAACTGTTTTAGGAATTAAAATCTATGGAAAATACTCAAGGAAACCTTCGTATATGGGAGGCCATGCATCTAAGCTATAATAGATATCATAGGACTTCAGAATTAACTTTGGTTGACCTAATAGACCCCAGAGAAAAATGAGAAGATTACTATCTTATTCATTCCAATGGTGGGCCTTCTCTTGTCATATAATTATCTCTATTGTCTCAAACTGAGAATTATATTCTAACCGTACTCCAAGATTATATAGGTAGTGTTCATGGATATAATCAGTAAGTGGATGTGCACAACCATGTCTTATGATAATATGAAGTCGTATGTGGTTAGACATCTTGTATGATAGTGGCAAAACACCCTTCCAAAGTTGGGTTCACCTCACCTAAGTCGGGTCACCAAAATCAACGGTTAAATGACGTATAAAATACGACACACACATTTAAAGTTCTCTATAAAATTATTTCCATACTAGTCGGTAGGAAATTTCAACAGTTATAGACCCTCGTTCTATTCTCCTGTTATCACCGCTCGACCCAGCTACACTCTTATTACCTAAAAGGAATTGTGAAGCAAAAGGGTGAGCACAAATAGCCCAGTAAAGAATATCATAACTAAAGATAATCAAATTATCAATAGCATTCGTCAGTAATAAATCAGAGATTTAGAACATATGGTAGATGATAAAACTCTACAACCATAGTTGCAGCGAAAAAAATAATCCATTAAAAGAGGCAAATAGACCATAATGTCTATTATCTTCTCTATGTTAAAAGTCCACCAACAATGTTTTATCCCTGTAACATCAATCAACAGTTCCTGTCCACAATCATGTGAATAATTCATAATCATAATTGTGTTGCTAAATTCCTCTTCGCACCCAAGACGAAGATAATTTTCATCACCTGTCTTTATCTGAAACATCAAAGATCGCGCTTATACCAAATCACAGTTCATGTTCATAATCATGCTAATCAATTCATCTTTGCACTACAGGCCAAAGATATTCATACATCAACAGATCATCTTTGCACTACAGGCCAAAGATATTCATACATCAACAGCTCATCTTTGCACTACAGGCCAAAGATATTCATAAATCAACAACTCATCTTTGCACTGCATGCCAAAGATATTCATAAATCAACAGCTCATCTTTGCACTACAGGCCAAAGATATTCATAAATCAACAACTCATTTTTGCACTACAGGCCAAAAATATTAAACTTTCGTATTGCAAAGATAACAATAAAAATTTAATAAGAAGATTTAGGTAAATAAAAATTCAAGGAAAATGATATTAGATGAAACACAACTTTCAAAGGAATATCTAATCATTTCAGAATTTATAAAAATAATATTTATAACATGTTGATCAATTCACCTTTGCACTTAAGCTAAAGATATTCAATTGTAAAATCAATGATCATGATCATACCAGTCAACAATTCATGTTTGCATTACTGGCCAAAGAGAACCCATAGTCAAGATCATACCACTAATCTACCCATCTTTACACTCAAGTTAAAGATAATTTTCATCATTCGGATTATAAAAATGTTATATATAAGAATAAGAACAATATGATCCAATTATCAACATGATAACCAATTGTGGAGTAAAATTCAAGAATGAAGTTCAAAATTTGGATCCAATCAAAGATAGGAACCTTAATAGGCAACTTGGACAAATAGAAGAAAATTAAATTTTTCTGTGAATAGTATCGTATTTGTGAATAGTGCCGTATACGTGAATAGTAACCCCGACATAAAAAGATAAAAATTTCATACGAAAAATTATACTTCGTGAATAGTGCCGTATTCGTGAATAATGCCGTATACGTGACTAGTGTCGTATACGTGAATAGTAACCCCGACGAAAAAAATAAAAATTTCATGACAAAATCCATGCCAATATTTTGGTATAATGATATTGAGAAGAATAACATCATTTACGAAAGAAAATAACAACCCTTACCATCCCTTACGAATACGAAAACAATAATACCCCTTCTAAGTATAAAATCACGTCCTTTGCCTAAAATATCCTTTCACAAAAATATTATCATTTACGAAAAATAATATCATTTACGAAAAATAACCTCTGTTACGAAACATAATAACATCCCTTACAACAATGATATCTCTTACCTTAGTAGAAGAGTAGTTTTGACTGGAATATCGGATATTATGTTAAGAAAAATCTTGCACCGTAATTCACACTCAAACTATCCTTATACTCACAAGAAATACGCTCAATATTATAGAGAGAAAAATTTCTGATTCTGGTGTGATTCTCATTTCTAACTAAGCACCCTATTTATAGAAAAATGCTAGAACACCAAAGAAGACTAAAAATTCAGACGCCTGCCATCCTTAGAAAAAATGGACGCCTGCCATCCTTGGAAAAAATATCTTCAGCCATCAACCAACCAAAGTCAAGATTGGGGCTCACAGTATATTTTAATCAAAAATCAATCCAGAACTTCAATAATTCATAATAAATAGCCTTTTATCTGAAAAATACGAATCTTGTATTCATTACATAGGAAATTTAATTCTCTACAATTTTGTAGAAGAAAGTTTTTCCAAATTCCGAACGAAAAATGGCAGAAATTTACATACAGATGATATTCTTCACACTCCCAATTTGATAACTTCAGCACACTCAAGAAAGAAAAGGACACCCCCTTTTTGAATACCATTTACCAGCACATGAAAACCACTCTCCAACATTTCATTTTTTTGACCAAAACCGATAAAGGACAATCAATATTCAAAATGTTCAAAATACTCCACCACCAATCACCTTCTTTTATCTTTTCTTATTTTCCCATAAATTTCCAATAACTATCTCTCCTCTCTCTCACTCTCCCCACCAACCACATATTGCATTATTATCAACCATTGGCCCTCCCCTTTTTAAAAAAAAAAATATGTGCGTGAAAAATTTGTAAAAAGGACAATCAATACCTTTTTTTTTTGGAAATCTCCAGCAACTCATTAACGGCAACTCAAATTTGCCTCTTCTATTTTCTCCAAGCACACCAATATATATATATATATATATATATATATTAAAATATTTATAATTATTAAAAAGAATTCCTAATTCCATTTTATTTCTTCCACCTCATACTATGAATTTATTGTAAAAATATCACCATTATTATATTATTATATTATCACATTATACACTTATAATGTAATATTATAATAATATATTTGAATAAATTATTTTATCAGAAAAGATAAAATATCAATTTTCAACAATTGTTTCTTTAAAAAATTCCTCCATTAAATAAATATTTCCTTATCATTTTTTATCAATAATTAATTATTCACAAATAATATTACAGAACCACAATATTGACAACCAGGTCGTTCCCAGGAAAGAGGGGGCTTTCCGATAAGGATTTCTCCTTACTAGCGCGCAATTAGATTAACCTAACCCCTTTCCTCGACATAACTTCCTTAGACATTGCCAATAATGCTATCTAATAATATTATTCAAATAATATGAATTATTAATTTGATAATTTAAAATACTGTGAAATGACAATTATTGAATCAATAAAATATTATGCAATTATCAACGTAGCAATTATTGAATCAATAATATAAAATATTGAACAGTAATTACTGTAATAATTATTGAGTAGTAACTTCTTACGTAAGAATCAATAATTAGAATTACTGTGCAATACCGTGTGCTACAGTGCAACACCGCGTACTACTATTGTTTTAACCACCGAGTATTTCAACAATTCTAACGGTAACAACTACGCCGTTATTTTTAGAAAAATCATTTTTGTCGTTTTCTTCATTCGATAATTATTCCGTTGTGCGGCCCACAAATGACTGCGCCATCGTACGAATATTCCCCGACAATAAGAACATTCTATGACCAAACGAATATTCCCCAACACAATGAATATTTTATTACCACTTGCTTATTTTGAAAATTTTACATACATCACCCTCAACTTTAACCTTTTATCAATTTAACCATTTACTGAATAATAATTAGAAGAAAAAATTGAATACTTCTATTTCATAAAATCTGGGGTCTTACAATCTCCCCTCCTTATGAAATTTTGTCCCAGAAATTTATGTACCTGGTATTTCGAAGAGGTGATAATATATTGCTTTTATTTCAGATTCTATCTTCCCCGTCATTTCTTCTGTATCATGATTTCTCCATTGCTCATTCTAGAATACAGCTTCAAAACAAAAGTTAATTGACATATCACAATTTGTCAACTTATCGAGTAAGAAAATTCAGCTTAGGTTAGTCACACACTGGCGAAATATATTACTCGTCTCTCCCCTCCTAGTTCTAGACTAAGATCTCCGCCAGCGACCATATCCCTAAGCTCTGATACCATTTGTGACGCCCCCAAAATAAGTTCAATACACAACCCACCTATTCTCGGTCGTCAAGAAATACATGGTACAGAATCCAAATAAAAATCTTCAAATTCTAACTTTTAAACTGTCGTACAAAAGAGGACCACTGTTAAACTATGAGTTTCAATACAAATACAGTATCCAGACTCCCAAAGATACGTTACATAAATGTACAGTCAATAATTATTTTAGAAATTAAAATCTTTGGAAAATACTTAAAGAAACCTTCGTACATGGGAGGCCATACATCTAAGCTATAATAGATATCATAGGACTTGAGAATTAATCTTGGTTGACCTAATAGACCCTAAAGAAAAACGAGAAGATTACTATCTTGTTCATTCCAATGGTGGGTCTTCTCTTGCCATATAATTATCTCTGTTGTCTCAAACTGAGAATTATATTTTAACCGTACTCCAAGATTATATAGGTAGTGTTCATGGATATAATCAGCAAGTGGATGTGCACAACCATGTCTTATAATAACATGAAGTCGTATGTGGTTAGATATCTTGTATGATAGTGGCAAAACATCCTTCCAAAGTTGGGTTCACCTCACCTAAGTCGGGTCACCAAAATCAACGGTTAAATGACGTATAAAATACGACACACACATTTAACGTTCTCAATAAAATTATTTCTATACTAGTTGGTAGGAAATTTCAACAATTATAGACCCTCGTTCTATTCTCCTGTTATCACCGCTCGACCCCAGCTACACTCTTATTACCTGAAAAGAATTATGAAGCAAAAGAGTGAGCACAAATAGCCCAGTAAAGAATATCATAACTAAAGATAATCAAATTATCAATAACATTCGTTAGTAATAAATCAGAGATTTAGAACATATGGTAGATGATAAAACTTTCCAACCATAGTTGCAGCGGAAAGAATAATCCATTAGAAGAGTCAAATAGAGTATAATGTCTATTATCTTCTCTATGTTAAAAGTCCACCAACAATGTTTTATCCCTGTAACATCAATCAACAGTTCCTGTCCACAATCATGTGAATAATTCATAATCATAATTGTGTTGCTAAATTCCTCTTCGCACCCAAGACGAAGATAATTTTCATCACCTGTCTTTATCTGAAACATCAAAGATCGTGCTTATACCAAATCACAGTTCATGTTCATAATCATGCTAATCAATTCATCTTTGCACTACAGGCCAAAGATATTCATACATCAACAGATCATCTTTGCACTACATGCTAAAGATATTCATACATCAACAGCTCATCTTTGCACTACAGGCCAAAGATATTCATAAATCAACAACTCATCTTTGCACTGCATGCCAAAGATATTCATAAATCAACAGCTCATCTTTGCACTACAGGCCAAAGATATTCATAAATCAATAACTCATCTTTGCACTACAGACCAAAGATATTCAACTTTCGTATTGCAAAGATAACAATAAAAATTTAATAAGAAGATTTAGGTAAATAAAAATTCAAGAAAAATAATATTAGATGAAACACAACTTTCAAAGGAATATCTAATCATTTCAGAATTTATAAATATAATATTTATAACATGTTGATCAATTCACCTTTGCACTTAAGCTAAAGATATTCAATTGTAAAATCAATGATCATGATCATACCAGTCAACAATTCATCTTTGCACTACTGGCCAAAGAGAACCCATAGTCATGATCATACCACTATTCTACCCATCTTTACACTTAAGTCAAAGATAATTTTCATCATCCGGATTATAAAAATGTTATATATGAGAATAAGAACAATATGATCCAATTGTCAACATGATAACCAATTGTGGAGTAAAATTCAAGAATGAAGTTTAAAATTTGAATCCAATCAAAGATAGGAACCTTAACAAGCAACTTGGACAAATAAAAGAAAATTAAATTTTTATATGAATAGTACCGTATTTGTGAATAGTGCCGTATACGTGAATAGTGCCGTTTACGTGAATAGTAACCCTGATATAAAAAGATAGAAATTTCATAAAAAAAACATACCTCGTGAATAGTACTCGTGAATAGTACCGTAGTAGTGAATAGTGCCGTATACGTGAATTGTGTCGTATACATGAATAGTAACCCCGACGGAAAAAGTAAAAATTTTATAACAAAATCCATGCCAATATTTTGGTATAATGATATTGAGAAGAATAACATCATTTACGAAAAAAAATAACATCCCTTACCATCCCTTACGAATACGAAAATAATAATACCCCTTACGAGTATAAAATCACGTCCTTTGTCAAAATACCCTTTCACAAAAATATTATTATTTACGAAAAATAATATCATTTACGAAAAACAACCTCTGTTACGAAACATAATAACATCCCTTACAACAATGATATCCCTTACCTTAGTAGAAGAATAGTTTTGACTGGAATAACGGATATTATGTTGAGAAAAATCTTGCACCGTAATCCGCACTCAAACTATTCTTATACTCACAAGAAATACGCTCAATATTATAGAGAGAAAAGTTTTCTGATTCTGGTGTGATTTTCATTTCTAACTAAGCACCCTATTTATAGAAAAATGCTAGAGCACCAAAGAAGACTAAAAATTTGGACTCCTGCCATCTTTAGAAAAAATGGACGCCTGCCATCCTTGGAAAAAAAATCTTCAGCCATCAACCAACCAAAGTCAAGAGTGGAGCCCACAGTATATTTTAATCAAAAATCAATTCAGAACTTCAATAATTCATAATAAATAGCCCTTTTATCAGAAAAATACGAATCTTATATTCATTCCATAGGAAATTTAATTCTCTACAATTTTGTAGAAGAAAGTTTTTCCAAATTTCGAACGAAAAATGGCCGAAATTTACATACAGATGATATTCTTCACACTCCCAATTTGACAACTTCAGCACACTCAAGAAAGAAAAAGACACCCCCTTTTTGAATACCATTTACCAGCACATGAAAACCACAATCCAGCATTTCATTTTTTTGACCAAAAGCAATAAAGGACAATCAACATTCAAAATGTTTAAAATACTCCATCACCAATCACCTTCTTCTTTCTTTTCTTATTTTCCCATAAATTTTCACTAACTATCTCTCCTCTCTCTCTCTCTCTCCCCACCAACCACATATTGCATTATTATCAACCATTGGCCATCCCCTTTTTTTAAAAAAAAAAAAAATGTGCATGGAAAATTTGCAAAAAGGACAATCAATACCTTTTTTTTTTTTGGAAATCTCTAGCAACTCATTAACGGCAACTCCAATTTGCCTCTTCCATTTTTTCCAAGAACACCAATATATATATATATATATATATATATTTATATATATATATATATATATATATATTAAAACATTTATAATTATTAAAAAGAATTCCTAATTCTATTTTCTTTCTTCCACCTCATACTATGAATTTATTGTAAAAATATCACCATTATTATATTATTATATTATCACATTACACACTTATAATGTAATATTATAATATTATATTTGAATGAATTATTTTATCAGAAAAGATAAAATATCAATTTTCAACAATTGTTTCTTTAAAAAATTCCTCCATTAAATAAATATTTTCTTATCATTTTTTATCAATAATTAATTATTCACAAATAATATTACAGAATCACAATTTTGACAACCAGGTCGTTTTCAGAAAAGAGGGAGCTTTCCGATAAGGATTTCTCCTTACTGGCGCGCAATTTGATTAACCTAACCCCTTTCCTCGACAGAACTTCCTTAGACATTGCCAATAATGCTATTTAATAATATTATTTAAATAATATGAATTATTGATTTGATAATTTAAAATATTGTGAAATGACAATTATTGAATCAATAAAATACTATGCAATTATCAATGTAGCAATTATTGAATCAATAATATAAAATATTGAACCGTAATTACTGTAATAATTATTAAGTAGTAACTTCTTACGTAAGAATCAATAATTAGAATTACTGTGCAATACCGTGTGCTACAGTGCAACACCGCGTACTACTGTTCTTTTAACCACCAGGTATTTCAACAGTTCTAATGGTAACAACTACGCCGTTATTTTTAGAAAAATCATTCTTGTCGTTTTCTTCATTCGACAATTATTCCTTTGTGGGGCCCACAAATGGCTAGGCCGTCGTACGAATATTATTCGACAATAAGAATATTCCACGACCAAACGAATATTTCCCGACACAATGAATATTTTATTACCACTTGCTTATTTTGAAAAATTTACATACATCACCCTCAACTTTAAGCTTTTATCAATTTAACCATTTACTGAATAATAATTAGAAGAAAAAATTGAATACTTCTATTTCATAAAATCTGGGGTCTTACACGAACTATTCGTTTCAGAGTCTTATCCTATATATATATATATATATATATATATATATATATATATATATATTTATGGATCCGTCTCTCTAGCGAACCATAGGGAGCGAACTAATGACGAACCGGCTATAGCGACGGTTTTTTTTGTCGCTCTAACATAAAAAACCGGCTTTCTATGTTATAGCGACGGAAAAAACCGTCGTTATAACCAGTTCGTTTTTAGTTCGTTCTTTATGGTTCGCTGGAGAGACTGACCCATATATATATATATATGGGTCATAAAGAGCGACAAAAAAACCGTCGCTATAGCCGATTCGTCATTAGTTCGCTCCCTATGGTTCGCTAGAGAGACGGACCCTATATATATATATATATATATATATATATATATATGTGGTCATGCTGGGATTTTTTTTAATGTGCTGAGTCACCTTTGCATAGTAGGAGGTGTAAGCTTGTAAGGCTATTAAAAGTGCACTAGACATATAGTTGTTAAATAAAAAAAGAAGATGCTTGTTAAAAAAAGAACATACCAGCCCTCCCCTGACCCGTCCTCTTTCCATCCGTTCCAAAAAGAAAGTAGCAAAGAAATTGCTCTTATCTTCTCCGTTTCAAGGCAGACCAATTGAAGGCAAGTAAGAAAAGAAAGGTTCTAGTTGGGAAAATAATAAAGCACCAAGCTAAAGGTAAAACTATTCTTAACCTTTAGATTTAAAGAAATTGGTTTATTTTTAATTTCTGGTAATAGCATGTTTGGGGTTGTGGGAGTATGTTTGATTGAGAATCAAATGGATTCAGGAGTTATAACGATGGATTAGTATGGAGATCGGATGTTAGCATGTTAAAAGTAAAATGAAATTTGAGTTTTAAAACTTTGCGCATCACTTGTTTGATAAAATGCAATGATATACTCCCTTCTTACTATAAAACAATATAAGTTGATTGAGTGGGTGTACAGGCAAATGTTAATTTGAAGGTCTACATGCACTAGAATTTGGAATTGTTATTATTACTGTTTCATTTAATTAAAAGAAATCATGTTAAGTTTGCTTTAGTGTTAGGTAGACCCAATTGTCTGATCCTAATTAGGATTTTGGCAGACAATTACATGGGTTTTCCATTAAGCATGGTTTGCTGGAAAAAAAAACCTCAGTTAGAAATGCAATAATAACAATGTATGGTAAACATGTCTTGGTCGATGAGGTTGAGTGCATGTTTTATGAAATGAATTATAAGAACTTGGTTTCTTGGACTGCTATGCTATCAGTGTATGTCCAAAAATGGAAATGATGATAAGGCCATAAGTGGGTTCACGAAAATAATGAAATTGGGAATTCACCCTGACTCTAGTTATTTGGATTGTGTGCTTGATGGTTGTTCATAGAACAGAGTAGATTTAGTACTAATATTTTTGATAATGATGGATGATTTGTGCTTGATGTTCTAGATACCTTAATTATGTGACATATCTAATAATTAAAAATAGAAAGAAAGCCATGCAGGTTTCTTTGTTAGCAAAACTAGTGGCACTGACTTAATTCATTATTTCCAATTGGTTTATCTGTAAGTGCATGGTGTGCCCTACACCATATAACTCTACTACAAAATTCAAGCAAGGTGCTAGTGATAAATCACTTAAAACGAAAACTGAGATATGGAAATAATATGTAAACACAAGTTTACATATATACATGCTATCTATCCGAGTATATGGGATATAAAAAAAACTATCCTAAAGATATACATCGGAAGTAAATGATTTTCGAGATACGAATCAAAGGCTATAAAAGTGAAATAGAAATAAACTAATTCAAATAATAGTTACGACTTATAAATTTTAAAGACCTTCAAGTAACGGTTTACAAATGAGTTAAATTACAAAACTAATAACGTAATATATTGACGTTATTGAAAGCTACATAAAAACATTTCAAGCATGAAATTGATTAAAAGTTAGTAACTCACTAACAAAGGATTATATGTTATAAACGTATTATATGTTTATACCATAACTTTGAGTTATAATGTTTGTAAAAACAACTCGTTCACATAGGGGAATATAAAGAGTTTGTAAACCGAAAATATAGTATACCAATATACTAAAACCATATTGGAACTTTTTGCAAGCTTATGGTTATATTAAGCTGAAACTTAAAATATTCAAAAAGAATATGGAAGTTCCTTGGAAATGAGAATATCAGTTATTGATATAACGTATATGAATGTTTAATATCTATATAGGAGTATGTGGCTAATGTATGCATACATGTGAACATAACTATGTAGGATTCATGAAGCGAAGTTCAACTAAAGTTTGTATCAATAATCATCGAACGAGGCAAGTCTTTCAGTTTCTTTGTGATTCTATGAATTGGTTATTACATGAGATCTTTAAGAATATGTTGATCTATATGTTACATGCTATAAACTGTGAAAGTCAATATATGACTAAGCTGATTGAGTTATGGAACTCAATATATATGTGATATATGATATGAGCATATACTGTTTAAGATGATGATGCATGAATGGTATAAATGATTATGAGATATATGTTGAGCATGAAACTACGTGTTATATGAAGCATGAAAACTGTTAGATTTGCTGGGCTGTCGAGCTCAGTCTTGCAAAAATATAATTTTTGCAGATATGATATACAACTCGGTTTCTTGCTACCCGGATGGAAAAGAATAGAGGCATGTGTGCAGGAAAGATATTCCTTTAAGTAGGAACTATATTACATCGAACTGACAATTTTTGATATATGCAAATGAGAATTTTGTAAATATTGAGTTATTCGATAAATAAAGAATGTTTGTGTTAAGATTTAAATACAGTTTGAAATTACTTTTAAGAAGTAATGTCTTATAGAAATGATACTATATAAGAAAGGATATGAGTTAAGAAATGAGTTATATACACTCATATCACTCTGATGAACTAAATCATAAAATAAATATGATATTGAAATAAAAGAGAATCGTAAAGGTTGCGATTCAGGGAATGAAATAAAGACAGATAAATTTTAAATTATCCGCAATTTTATCAATTATAATATTGATAACCAGAACAAGATAGCCGTTAACGCACAAGATCAGGAAGGGAAATAGTTCTGATTTTGGGGACGTTACATGTGGTATCAGAGCTGTAGGTTATAAACCTTAGGTAGGGATACCTTAGGCTATAACCGCAGAGATAAGGATAAGGAATAAAAACTCAAATAGAGTTTAAGTGCTAAGGGATGAATTTGGGAAACCACTCAGCTTACTAGATTTAACGCTGTTAGAGACTCGGTGTGTATTGAGTATAAAGTTATAAATACGTATGATGAAAAGGTGATTCTTTACACATACGTAGATGTATAGGATGAGTTAAGTCCCAGAAATGTTATAAGAAGAAGATGAGAATGACGAGGAGTAAACTCGAATAAAATATTGAGCAATATGAATGAATTTAGAAATTCTTAAAGGAAGAATTGATAAATAAACAAGAAGATTCAAAGAAGAATCTTAAAAGGCAAGGAGTAAAAGATCAGGGGACACCTGATTCAAATAATCATATATAATATGATTAGAGAAGAAAGAAAGAAGATTGTAGAAATTAAACGATCATAGAATGAGAAAGAATCGTAATATAATACGATTATGTGATAAGATCACAACGTGATCTGATCAAGTCAAAGAAAGACAGATAATCAATCGAATGATTGAAAATTTATAGCAGAATGGCTGTATGAAAATGGTACTATGAGATAGTACAAGAATAAAACTCGGAAAGAGTTATAGATGATGAAATACAAATTAAATAAAATTTTGTATTGAGCAAAGAACAAGATAAAATTTGATGGGATTAAGTGGAATTTTAATTGAGGACTCATGTGATAGCTGAGTTGTACAAACATTTGTATGGGCAGGGGTTTTGTGCTTGGTTTAACGACCACTTAGTTTATCACACTGATAATCATTGAAATGTTGGTGTCGCGCTATCTATGTATATATATGGTGAGAAGATGATTCTTTTCTCATATGTATATTTGATAATTAGAAAATATAAGATTAGGTGCGAGCTCTTAAAACTCATACTTATGGCAAGTTTGTGACTCATAATCATATGGTATGTTTTGAACCCCTAAGCGTATGGACAGTCTCTGATTGGTTCTTGGACTACGTATTGTTAGGACAAGTTCTTAAACTCATATTTTTATGGCAAGTTCCTAAATACATAATGTGTGGTAAGTTTGATGAACCTTACTAAGGTATATGAATATTATAGTATAAGAGCTAATTAATTATAGTAGATCGAGCATTAATGGTACTAGAGATAGATAGAATTGTTTCATGGTGAGACAATGGAAGAAGTTGAAGCTGATAAAGGAGAAAGGGATATTCCAAATCTTCTAGCTATGCTAGATTTTGAAAATTTTGAAATCAAGCTAAATTCGTACTGATGTGCTTTTAGAAATACAAATGAATTTTTGTTATCAGCAACACAGTGACAAGGGTGTGGATGTGGACTTTGAGCCACTAACACATCGTTACCTGTTGCGGCATGATAACACTAAAAATGATTTTCAATGGATTTGAACCGTTTAAAGAAGAGTCTACGCTAATTGTTTCGACTAGACAAAAGTTGAAAATATCAAAATGTATTTTATATAGTCATCAATCCATCATTAATATGATGTAGATATGACAAATGATGGAGTCATCAATGCAGCTTAATCTAGTGTTGGATGTGATCTATGGATCGTCATCTCACTATGTTATGATGTAGCATGACAAAGTCATAAAATAATTTTCAATATTTTAATAAATAAAGAAGTGTCAAAAGCCATTTGAATCGGCTAGACACAGATTTAGATATTACTTATGTTAAGATTTTGAACTGTCTAACTGAATTGAGTTGGTATGAATTCCAAAATGAGTAAGAATTTTCCTATAATGGGATTATTTAATATTGCGTCCTGGGGACGACAAAGAGGAACTGAAAGAAATTGTTCCGTCAAAATAGTGTTGATCAATACAGAATATCCAAAATGGAAAATTATGTTTGTGTCGAATGGCAGTGATGATGAATGCAAATGTCGTTCAAATTGTGCCGAATGGCAGTGATGTGGAGGGCGAATGTCGTTCAAATTTATGTTGCGTCCTGGGGACGGAAAAGAGGGACTGAAAAAAGTGTTCCGTTAAGATATTATTGATCAACACAGGGCATAAATAGGCTTATCACTTATATGTCCGTAAGATATGTCGGTTTGCAGATAAATTTATGTTGAAACCTTTTCAGAAACAAAGCTTATGGTCTTTATGACCTTAACATGATACAGAAAGCTCTTTCTAAGCGAATCTTTTGAATTCTTGAATTATTCATATTGCTTCACAATTATTAACCAATTGTGGGGAATTTCTATTCTGGAGATTGGGTATATAAAGAATGCACTTCCTTAAGAGGAAGTAGGTCGTAGAATACGACAATGGTTTATGAATCCTTGAAGAAAAAAAAAAGAGTTATGAGGAATAAAGATTTTCGCATAACAAAGTAGACACTGGTGATGTGTCATAGAAAGCTAGACACTGGTAATGTGTCATAACAAAAAATAAACACAGATGATGTTATGATAATAAGAACAGACATAGGGGATGTCGAAATTAAGATATAGATGATGTCACAAATAGATAGACATTGATAGTGATAAAAAGGAAGTAGACTCCGGAGAGGGTCAAAAGGTGAAAAGACAAGTACGAAAATTTTAGGACCTTTTACAGTAACAAAAGATTAAGCATAAAATGGCGAAAACTATTAAATATTTGGAGATACATGTTTATATGTATGTTAATATGTGTTATGATATGTGAAAAAAAAAATACATTTCACTATTATAGAATAAGGTTGCTAAGAGGGAATTAGCATAATCAGGAAAGAATGAGGTATAAACTGAGTAGGCAAGGTTTGATATTGTGATTTCGGGGACAAAATCCTAATAAGGGGGGAAGAATGTGACAATTCGAGTTTTCGAAAAATAATAAAATAAGAATTTAAATATAAAATTCTTATTATGTGATATATTATGTGAAGTGTACTGCATAAGTGAATATATGTTATGCAATGTGATAATTTGTGATATGATAAATATATTATTATATATTATATCTAAATAAATTGTTGAAAACAATTTATAAAAAAAAAGAAGAAAAATAATAATCAAATATATTATTTGATTGGTCAAAAATAAATTGTGGAGGAGCAATTTATTGAAGGGAAAGATGTAGTTAAATTTAATGATACAAAACTATTGTATGCTTTAAATATGGTAAATAAATGGGCATAGAGCAATTTATGAAAAGAGGGAATAAAATATATTTATTATTCAATTATATTGTTGGAAAACAATTTATGGAATGAAGGATGTAATTAAATTTAGTTGTACAAAATAAAATGTACAAATTAGATGATGGGATTAAAATAATTAATAAATTGAATATGAATTATTTACAAATAGTGATTCATTGCACAAAAATGGTTAACTTGATGATGGAAATAAATTGTCTTGGAACAATTTATGAGAAGGAGAAATTTTAATTTGATTTAATTATACAATATTAATTGTATAAATTAAATAAGTTATTGGTTAATGTAACGTTCGTTACATAAAAAGTGGAGTAAATCCATGATTAGAGTGAATTTTTTTATAAATAATTCTAAATGTATAAATACCCAAGTTTAATTAATAATTTATGAGAATAAATTTTATTACAATGCATGAATTAATTTGTGGGGGAAATAATAATACTTTATATATAATGTAATACATTAAACATGATGTAAAGTCATCTATATATATATATATATATCATGTGGTAATGCTGGGATTTTTTTTAATGTGCTGAGTCACCTTTGCATAGTAGGAGGTGTAAACTTGTAAGGCTATTAAAAGTGCACTAGACATATAGTTGTTAAATAAAAAAAGGAGAGGCTTGTTAAACAAAGAACATACCAGCCCTCCCCTGACCCATCTTCTTTCCATCCGTTCCAGAAAGAAAGAAGCAAAGAAATTGCTCTCGTATCTCCGTTTCAAGGCAGACCAATTGAAGACAAGTAGGAAAAGAAAGGTTCTAGTTGGGAAAATAATAAAGCACCAAGCTAAAGGTAAAACTATTCTTAACCTTTAGATTTAAAGAAATTGGTTTATTTTTAATTTCTGGTAATAGCATGTTTGGGGTTGTGGGAGTATGTTTGATTGAGAATCAAATGGATTCAGGAGTTATAACGATGGATTAGTATGGAGATCGGATGTTAGCATGTTAAAAGTAACATGAAATTTGAGTTTTAAAACTTTGCGCACCACTTGTTTGATAAAATGCAATGATATACTCCCTTCTTACTATAAAACAATATAAGTTGATTGAGTGGGTGTACAGGCAAATGTTAATTTGAAGGTCTACATGCACTAGAATTTGGAATTGTTAAGTTTCCTTTAGTGTTAGGTAGATCCAATTGTCTGATCCTAATTAGGATTTTGGCAGACAATTACATGGGTTTTCCATTAAGCATGGTTTGCTGGGGAAAAAAAACCTCAGTTAGAAATGCAATAATAACAATGTATGGTAAACATAACTTGGTCGATGAGGTTGAGTGCATGTTTTATGAAATGAATTATAAGAACTTGGTTTCTTGGACTGCTATGCTATCAGTATATGTCCAAAAATGGAAATGATGATAAGGCCATAAGTGGGTTCACGAAAATAATGAAATTGGGAATTCACCCTGACTCTAGTTATTTGGATTGTGTGCTTGATGATTGTTCATAGAACAAAGTAGATTTAGTACTAATATTTTTGATAATGGTGGATGATTTGTACTTGATGTTCTAGATACCTTAATTATGTGACATATCTAATAATTAAAAATAGAAAGAAAGCCATGCAGGTTTCTTTGTTAGCAAAACTAGTGGCACTGACTTAATTCATTATTTCCAATTGGTTTATCTGTAAGTGCATGGTGTGCCCTACACCATATCTACTACAAAATCCTACACCATATCTACTACAAAATGCAAGCAAGATGCTAGTGATAAATCACTTAAAACGAAAACTGAGATATGGAAATAATATGTAAACACAAGTTTACATATATACATGCTATCTATCCGAGTATATGGGATATAAAAAAAACTATTCTAAAGATATACATCGGAAGTAAATGATTTTCGAGATACGAATCAAAGGCTATAAAAGTGAAATAGAAATAAACTAATACGAATAATAGTTACGACTTATAAATTTTAAAGACCTTCAAGTAACGATGTACAAATGAGTTAAATTACAAAACTAATAACGTAATATATTGACGTTATTGAAAGCTACATAAAAACATTTCAAGCATGAAATTGATTAAAAGTTAGTAACTCACTAACAAAGGATTATATGTTATAAACGTATTATATGTTTATACCATAACTTTGAGTTATAATGTTTGTAAAAACAACTCGTTCACATAGGGGAATATAAAGAGTTTGTAAATCGAAAATATAGTATACCAATATACTAAAACCATATTGGAACTTTTTGCAAGCTTATGGTTATATTAAGCTGAAACTTAAAATATTCAAAAAGAATATGGAAGTTCCTTGGAAATGAGAATATCAGTTATTGATATAACGTATATGAATGTTTAATATCTATATAGGAGTATGTGGCTAATGTATGCATACATGTGAACATAACTATGTAGGATTCATGAAGCGAAGTTCAACTAAAGTTTGCATCAATAGTCATCGAACGAGGCAAGTATTTCAGTTTCTTTGTGATTCTATGAATTGGTTATTATATGAGATCTTTAAGAATATGTTGATCTACATATTATATGCTATAAACTGTGAATGTCAATATATGACTAAGCTGATTGAGTTATGGAACTCAATATATATGTGATATATGATATGAGCATATACTGTTTAAGATGATGATGCATGAATGGTATAAATGATTATGAGATATATGTTGAGCATGAAATTACGTGTTATATGAAGCATGAAAATTGTTAGATTTGCTGGGCTGTCGAGCTCAGTCTTGCAAAAAGTATAATTTTTGCAGGTATGATATACAACACGGTTTCTTGCTACCCGGATGAAAAAGAATAGAGGTCTGTGTGCAGGAAAGATATTTCCTTTAAGTAGGAACTATATTACATTGAACTAATAATTTTTGATATATGCAAATGAGAATTGGGTAAATATTTAGTTATTCGATAAATAAAGAATGTTTGTATTAAGATTTAAATACAGTTTGAAATTATTTTTAAGATGTAATGTCTTATAGAAATGATACCATATAAGAAAGGATATGAGTTAAGAAATGAGTTATATACAGTCATATCACTCTGATGAAATAAATCATAAAAAAAATTGAAATAAAAGAGAATCGTAAAGGTTGCGATTCAGGGAATGAAAGAAAGACAGATAAATTTTAAATTATACACAATTTTATCAATTATAATATTGATAACCAGAACAAGATAGCCGTTAACGCAGAAGATTGGGAAGGGAAATAGTCCCGATTTTGGGGACGTTACATAAGTAGCCTACTGAATATGTTAGAACCTTTTATAGAATCAATATCGTAGTAGAAGACATGACATGAGTGATCCATGTCTTTTTTTATCGCCCCTGTTGGGGTCCTGAATATTTTAGGCCCAAGTCCCAGTTTGGGCTTGGCCACGGTTGGGCCACTTTGGGTCCGGATGAAGCATGCTTGGACGACTCCTAATTATATGGAAACTATATTTATGGGAGGAGGAGTTGGTTATTAATTTGACTTCCTATATCTTAGGAGATTTGGTGCAATCCTATTATGAAAATGATATACGGGGGAACCCTAATCCAAATTAGGGATGGATTCTAGCATGGATGTGAGAACACTATAAATACATGACTTGACCCTTCATAAGGTGCACACACAATATTATTATTTTGCAGCAATAGAGTATATTACCTCCATTGTTAACCTTATTCAGTCTGTAATCATTCTCACACCGGAGCTATCTCCCGGCGGCCCAAGCCGTCAAGCTTTTGGTGTTTACCCATTTTGTGCAGAATTGGACGCATTTTGGTGATTGGAGCGTGCGGACGGATCTTGGCGTTAACATTGGCGCTAGAAAGAGGGCTATTCAATCACAACCAGCAAACCACCGTGTCAGAAACTATGGTGAATAGCAAGGCAGCTTCTGGCATAGGACAGCCGACGGCAGCAGCGTCAGTCCAGCAGAGAGGATCGGTAAAGGACAGACTGGGCCTTCCGTAAGTATCCATACACGACTTGGCCCCCAGACAAACTCGGTAGGGTCCAAGATGGGAGATCATGCCGGCGCACGGCGGAGGCTGTTCAACATAGCCAGCAAAGATGAAAGAGATCGGAGGAGCACACCGTCTCGAACCCAACCCCGAGAAGATCAGAAAGCTGCTCTGGCCCAAAAAGCAAAAGAGATAGAGGACACGGAACAGGCTTTGAAAGTCCTTGTGATGCAGAAGGAAGAGCTCGTCAAACAGATGGTGCATATGGCCGAGCAAGAGGACGAGACCCCCAGCCACCCTCGCCACAGAGAACGGAGATCTCCAGACAGACAACCCAGAGGGAGACATGCAGATAATACGATGAGAACCGATAGCAGGCTTCGGAGCCGCTCTCGCGATAGGAGCAGATCTGGAGGTCGTCGTGTCGGGGGACGTTCGGGAGCACACCGCTCTAACAGCCCCCGATACGACGATAGGAGGCGCCGAAGTCATTCTCGGGGGGGGGGGGGTGGTGGTGGTTCGGAAGACAATGGTCGCAGGGATCAGGGAAAAATAGTCGCCTACGAGAACGAGACTCATCGGATGGCAGAACCATCAAAACAGAAACCGAAGAGCAATCGTCAGGATAGCCCTCGGCGGAACAGGAACAGAGATCACAGAAGCCCTTCCCGGGCTGGCAGTGCAGATGAAACGGATCGCAGGGACCACAGAGATTAAAGAGATCGAAGGGAGAGAGTCTCTCCGAGAAAAAGGTACCGACCCAGCCCTTGCAGGGATTTAGATACTGACTAAAAAGCTAGAGGACATGCAGAAGCAGCTGATAGAGGCCCAGCAGGTGAAAGTGAGTTTGGGGAAAAAGGCCTCACCATTCTCGGCAGAGATCCTCTAGGAAAAGGTAGACCTCACCAAGAAACTGCCCTACATGGAGAGTTACGATTGGTCGGGCGACCCGTACGAGCACAGTCAGACGTATGACAAGTTGATGGTCTACTATGACTACACAGATGTGGCGAAGTGCAATACCTTCATTACCACCTTGAGGAAGGACGCCCGACAATGGATGATGACACTGGCCCCGAACACGGTCTCGTCATGGGAGGAGTTGTGGGACAAATTTCATGCACGGTTCGGGAGCAACAAAAAAAGAGGAAGGCCGACTGGATCATTGTCCCAGGTCAGACAGTACTCTAATGAGACGCTGGGCCAATATGTGAAAAGATTCAGAGAGGCAGTAGGTCAGGTGACAGACCTCAACGACTTGCAGGCAGTAGGACTCTTTCAGAATGGGCTAGACTTGGTGAGATCAGAGAAATTGGTGAAAAAGCTCATGTTCAATCATCCGAGGAGCCTGGCCGAAGCGTTCGAGAAGGCAGAGGGTTTCATAGTGATGGAAGAGGCAATGGAGAGTCTGAAGCGAGGATCTACAGAAAAGCCTAAAGACAAGGAGAAGGAGTAAGGCAAGTCCGATGGAAATTCAAAGCGGTATGGGAATGACAGATCGGACTACAATCAGAAGCGGTACAACGACTAATAACAGGAGTTTGGGAGGAAGTCGCCCACCTCCCTCAAAAGATAGGGTCAACAGGGTCTACACTCAGCTTAATACCGGCCGAGCCACCATCCTGGAACACATGAAGAAGCAGCTTGGCTACCAGATGCCTCAGGACAGCCTTAGGCCTGGGTTGGGAAACCCCAACAGATACTGCGACTACCACGAAGCGACGAGGCATTATACCGAGGATTGTTGGGGCTTGAGAGAGCTGATTGAGAAGAATGTGCAACATGGTGGCCTAGTCCAATTTGTGTCTGGAAGGGAGGCCCCGAAAGCGCAGCAGACGAGTAATGCTCTGACCCAGACCGACCAACAACCACAACAGAACCAGATTCAGGGGGCTCGCCATGTGGTGGATGTTATCACTGGCGGTACGATGGGAAAGGTCGCCGGTAAGAAGCGACCGGGGTTACTTGGATTCGGTGATGTCAGTGGCCGACCAACCCGTAAGACGAGAAAGATCCTACCCAGGTTCTGTCATATCCTTCACCGACGAAGACTTTCTTACAGAACCGATCGAGCCACATGAAGGAGCTTTGGTAATCACAACACAGGTGGGATCGGTTAATATGAAGAGGATGATGATAGATAATGGGTCTTCAGTGGACATACTGTACGCACATGCTTATCAGAGGATGAACCTAGATGGGAAGAAGATGGAGATCGGACAGGAGTCTCCGTTATATGGATTCAGCAACGAGCCGGTCAGAGTTGCAGGAACCATCAAGCTGCCTGTGATATTCGGAACAGCTCCACAGCAGGTGGAGATCACGTGCAAATTCTACGTGGTGCATGTGGATTCGGCTTACAACACAATCCTGGGAAAGCTTACTCTGACGGCCCTCCAAGAAGTGACATCCATACCCCACTTCAAAATCAAGTTTCCTACTCAGCATGGGGTCGGAGAAGTAGCAGGGAACCTTGATCTGGCGTGGAGGTGCTTCTGGAACTCGCTGATCACTTCAGGAGTAGGGGTCAGCAAGCAAAAGCAGACAATGGCAATAGAGATCGAGCCCTTCACAGAGAGCAGCACAGAGCCATTGGTCATGCCGGCAGGAGAGACAGAGGAAATAGAGTTGGTACCAGGAAAGCATGACAAGACAGTGAGGATCGGGTCGGGCTTGCCGGAACCTTTTCGGACCCACCTAGTGGAATTATTGCAGAGCTATGCCGATGTCTTCGCAGGGGTTCCCAGTGACATGCCAGGGGTCGATCTGAAGGTTGCAGAGCACAGGCTGTATGTGGATCCAGCAAAGAAGTCAGTTTGGCAGAAAAGGAGGATCTTAGCTCCAGAGAGGTAGAGGATAATCGACGAGGAGATAATGAAGCTGTTGGCAGCAGACTTTATCTTCGAGATAGACTACCCAGAGTGGATAGCCAATGTGGTATTGGTCCAGAAGCAGAATGGTAAATGGCGGGTATGCATTGATTACACCGACTTGAACAAAGCATGCCCAAAGGATTTCTACCCTCTGCCACACATCGATCAGCTCATCGACGCGACTTCGGGGTACGCTCTGCTCAGTTTCATGGACGCATTCTCGGGATATCATCAGATCTCGATGTGCAAGGAGGATATATCGAAGATGGCGTTCATCACGCATCGGTCGGTATATGCCTACAAAAAGATGACTTTTGGATTGCTGAATGCTGGGGCCACCTACCAGAGGATGATGAACTACGTCTTCAGAAAACAGTTGGGGAAGAGCATGGAAGTATATGTAGACGACATTATTGTCAATAGCATGACAGTCCGAGGCCACTTGGACGACTTGGAGGATTGTTTTCAGACAGTTCGGCACTACAACTTGAGGTTGAATCCTACCAAGTGTACCTTCGGATTGGGAGCAGGGAAGTTTCTGGGGTACATGATTAGCCAGAGAGGGATAAAGGCAAACCCTGAGAAGATCAAGGCCATCCTTGATATGAAGTCTCCACAGTCGTACAAAGACGTCCAGCGTCTGACGGGTCGGATAGCAGCTATTAGGAGGTTTATATCCAAATCGACAGAGAGTTGTTTGCCATTTTTTGATACTTTGAAAGGGCCGAAGAACGCGAAGAGTTTTTAGTGGACATCAGAGTGTGAAGATGTTTTTCAAGGGATAAAGAGGTATTTGTCTTCGGCTCCTTTGTTGGTGAAGCCCGTTCCTATCGAGTCGTTGTACTTGTATTTGGCGGCAAGTTCGTTGGCAGTAGGAGCTGTTTTGGTGTGGGAGATTGGGGGTAAGCAGCACCCAGTTTATTATATAAACCAATCCCTAAGGGATATGGAAACAAGGTATCCGAACCTGAAAAAGTTTCCCTACGCCTTAGTGATAGCTAGCAGGAAGCTTCGACAATATTTCCAGGGTCGGTTGATAGTGGTATATACGGATCAGCCATTGAAGAAGGTTTTGGGCAGACCAGAAGTCTCGGGAAGGCTGGCAGCATGGACCATGGAGCTGTCACAGTTTATATTGGAGTACCACTCAAGGACAGCTATTAAAGGACAGGCGTTGGTAGACTTTGTGATAGAGTGTTCATTTACCAAAACAGACGACAGCATAGAACAAGCTAAGGGGACCGAACGGACAGTTGCAGTTGTACAGCCAGGGCAAAACTCTTGGACATTGTACACAGATGGTTCGACTACTTCAGATGTTAGTGGGGCTGGCGTCATTCTAACCAGTCTCGAAGGGTTCAAGGTACAGCAGGCGATCAGATTTGAATTTAAGGCCACAAACAATGAGGCTGAGTATGAAGCAGTTCTAGCAGGGCTTCGGTTAGCGAAGAGTCTTGAGGTGCAGAGGTTGGTCATCTTCAGTGACTCACAACTGGTCATTAAGCAGATCTTAAGAGAATATGAGGCTCGAGGGACCAGAATGGTGAAATACTTGGCAGAGACAAAGGATCGGCTGCAGATGTTTGAGTCTTTTAAATTTCAAGGGATAGATCGGTCGAACAATACGATAGCCGACGCACTGGCGAGGTTGGCTACGACTGAGGCAAGCACATTCAATGGATCGGTCTATCTAGAGGTTTTGAATCAGCCGAGTGTTCAGCATGCAGAGGTAATGTGCCTGGAACGGTCAACTTGCTGGTTGGCTCCATATCTGGAGTATCTAGCTGATGGGATACTACCTTCGGATCGGCTGCTAGCAAGGAAGATAAAACATAGAAGCTCGAACTTTGTATTGATAGATGGTGATCTTTATCGAAGGGCGTACTTTTCGCTCCATTGCTGAAGTGTTTGATTCCGTTCGAAGCAGAGTACGCACTTCGGGAGGTTCATGAGGGGATATGTGGAGATCATATGGCGGCGAAGTCATTGGCCTATAAGGAGCTTCGACAGGGATACTATTGGCCTACAATATTCAAGGAAGCAACTGAGTATGTGAAAAAATGTCCGAAGTGCCAGCTGAACAGTCCGGTCACTCATTAACTGCTAGAGGAGTTATACTTGGTGTTGTCGCCTATTCCATTCGCAATATGGGGGGTGGATATCCTGGGTCCGCTGCCGAAGGCTAAGGAGCAAGTTAGTTTCGTCATCGTTGCTATTGACTACATGGCCAAGTGGGTGGAGGCTAAACCCCTTAAGTTGATTACCGAGCAGGAATGTCTGAAATTTTTGGAGTGTGTTGTGTTCTGGTTCGGCATACCTATGGCGGTGGTTTCGGATAATGGTCGACAGTTCGTGGGGGCCAAGTTCGAAGCATTTTTGACAGAACTGGGCATACAACATAGGAAGACTTTAGTAGCACATCCTCAGTCGAATGGTCAAGTTGAGGTAACTAACAGAACTCTACTGAATGGGATCAAGAGGAGACTTGATGAGGCAAAAGGAAGATGGCCTGAAGAATTGCTCAGTGTCCTATGGGCTTATCGGACCACACCCCGGTCTACCACCGGTGAGTCACCTTTCAGGTTGGCTTATGGCACAGATGCTCTAGTACCGGTGGAAATCGAATCCTCTTCTCTTCGGGTCAGTCAATATAAGGTGTTCAACGAAGATGGACTTCGGGCCAACCTAGATTTGTTGGAAGAGGTCAGAGAAGCTGCCCTGGTAAAGCTCACTGCATATCAGCGAAGGGTGGCTAAGTATTATAACAAAGGTGTAAAGCTCAGAAGGTTCGAGGTAGGAGATTTTGTTCTTCGGGAGGTGGAAGCTTCTATGCCACAGAATAAGGGGAAACTAATGCCGAACTGGGAAGACCCCTATGAGATCATCGAGGTACCGAAGCCTGGCACCCTATCGGCTTTGAGCAATGGATGGGTCAGAGATTAAGAATACTTGGCATGCAGGCAGGCTCAGGAAATATTTTTAGTAGACCAGAAGTCAAAGTCAAGGGTCTGTAATAGCGTCAGGGATTATCAATAAAAGAAGCATTTTTCTCTCTAACAGTGTTGTTCTTTGTGTTTGTTCTATATCTGTCTGACCAGCGGACCAGATTTTTAGTATAAGGTTGGATTCCTTCGCCTCTTATGAGCGAAGTGAGTATCTTCGGTTGAACCTATTCGGTTCTCGGACCGAACGAAGGTCGCCGGTAGTATAAGGTGGGATTCCCTCGCCTCTTTAGAGCGATGTGAATATTCTTGGTTGAACCTATTCGACTCTCGGAGAGAAAGAAGGTCACCAGTGGTATAAGGTTGGATTCCTTCGCCTCTTCGGAGAGAAGTGAATGTTTTTGGTTGAACCTGTTCGGCTCTCGGAGAGAACAGGTTGCCATTGGTATAAGGTGAGATTCCCTCGCCTCTTAGGAGCGACGTGAATATTCTTGGTTGGATCTATTCGACTCTCGGAGAGAAAGAAGGTCGCCAGTAAGGTTGGATTCCTTCGCCTCTTCGGAGCGAAGTGAATACTTTTCGTTGAATCTGTTCGGCTCACAGAGAGAACGAGGTTGCCAGTTATAAGGTTGGATTTATTTAGCTCTAGGGAGCAAGTAATGCTTTAATTGCTTATAACTCTTTCTTGGATTTATAAATGCTTGATATAATTGCAGTTCGGGAAATGATATGAAAATATAGATATTTTTTCATTGATGAACTAACATTTACAGGAAAGTCAGATTTTTACATAATGACTCCTAATATGAGGTAGAAAGATCATCATTGTCCTCTTTGGAATCTGAAGTATCTAGTAGACCAGGGTTGATGGCACGTTCAGCCATTTTAGCTTTGCCTTTGCTTCGGCAAGCTTCATACCCTTCGGAGAACATCCTTGTTATTTCAGCGTTCAGCTCGGGCGATTCTCGGTACTCTTTGATGACCTGAAGCCGAAGATCTTCAGTAAGGGTCAGCTCAGAGGCTTTGTGCTCAGAAAGTTGATTCTCCAGAGCAGTGCACAACTGACGAGCGTCCTCTTCCTGTTTTTGCAAGTCAAAGTTCTGCTGTTGAAGAGCAATATTGCTCTGCTTCAGCTGGTAGATCTCTGCTTGATTGGCTTCAGATTTCTCCAAGAGCATTTGGCATTTGGTATTGGCCTGTTCTGTGTAATCCTTCAGGCTGCTATTTTTGTTCCGGAGGCTGGTGATTTCGCCCTGAAGATGTTTGTTGGTCTGGTCAGACTGGGCATGAGCAGATTGTTCATTAAGCAGAGCGGATCGAAGTGTTTCTATCTTTTGTTTAAGTCGAGTTCCTTTAGCTTCGCGCTCGCTCCACCGTCTGGACACACGACTCTATGTGGCATTGGCCTGAAAAGGGCAGTTGAGGTTGAGACAGAGAAAAATTATGATAACATTATCAAGTAATAGAAGTGAAAGAAGATTACCCGGCCCTGTTGCATGACGCCGATTACTATAAGGTCGTCAAATGACATGTCTTTGTAATTGTCATCATCGGCAAGAAGGTTGAAGCTGTTGAAAGCGTTGATCGGATAGCTGTGGGCTTCGTATCTATAAGAGGACCTTTGGTTAGACCGTTCTTCTGATGGAGTAGGAGAAAGTTGTCGAGAGGAGGAAGGGGGTTCAGAATGGGGTTTTTTGGTTGGTGGTTCGGATGTAGAATCCTCGACGTTCTTTCGCTTCTGGTTTTGGTTTGTGGCAAGGTTTGGATTGACTTCTGAAGAAGGAATGGGGGTTTCGGAAGGGGAGACTCTTAGTTCTTCGGCAGTCAGAGGCTTTACTTTTGCGCGTCTCTGCTTGACGCGAAGGATTTGGGCGCGTTCACTCGTCGGCAGGTCGATCAGGTTCTTTGGAATTGTTGGAGGTGGGGCGGTTTTGCTTTGGGTTCCTTTGGAAGCTCTTTTTTTATGCCGAACCTTTAATGATGCTTCTGGGTTAGCTGTTTCGACAAGAATGGGTTCGGTTGTTGGTGGTTTGGAAGTTTGTTCTTCGGTAGGAGGGTCGACGATGATAGGAGCTTCGACAGCGTTGGAGGAATGTTTGCCCGAGAGGTATTCGTCCAGGTCACGACGTTCGGTGGTTGTTGGTCTGATGAGGGATACTGTAGAATCAAGAAGATTAGCAATAATTATGAAATATTTGGCAACTAAGTGATAATTGTTCAGATACTTACGTTGGTGGTCGAGGAGCCAAGCTTGCTTGGTTAGAAGGACGTAGCTCCACTCTGTTAGGGGCAGCTTCTTAATTACTCTAGCGATTTCCCTTATCCTATCCGGCTCAATGTCACCTAGAGGGACGTTCGATCGCTTGGAGGAGGCCCAGTTCGGTAATTTGTGAGTTTCTGGCCTTCGGACGAAGAACCAGTCCTTATGCCAACCCTTGTTGCTGGAGGGGGCGTCCATCAGAGGACGTCTTTCTATTTTGGCGTTCGGTTTGTTGGCAATTTTACTGAAGACTTTGAAGCCTGGTTCGCGGGTCCCTGACAGCGCTAACAGGTTGAAGAAGAGGTTGATCGAAGGGGACACTTCGACTTCGCGGCAGAAGGATATGAAAGCGATAATGTTGATGTACGAGTTCGGCACAAGCTGGCTAAAGCCAATGCCGATGAACCCTAGGAGGGTTATGATGAAGGCGTGGAGGGGGAACTGAACTCCTTTTTCCATCAGAGTTAGTGGAATGGCGGTCCAGCCGTTGGTGGTATGATACATCCGGTCGGTAGCTGATGGGGCTTTCAGGGAGTAGGTGGTCGGAATCTGGTAATGTGCACTGGATGATGTCCATGTCTTCGCCAGTGAGTCGAGAGGGGGTGTTGGCGTGGGGGAACTTCGTCGTATCGGAGTATTCTCGCTGGGCTATTTGATGGTCTGTTTCAGGTGGGGTAGTTTTGTGGATAGTGGTCGGACTGGTGGTGGCTACAATGGTGGAATCGGTAGGGATGGCAGTGGGGCAGTGGTGGAGGAGGTATTGATGGGTACCGCTGGGGCAGGGATGGAGGAAAATGGAGTGGTGACGATGGGGTCGGTGGTGACAGGTGGGGAGTCGGTAGAGTTAGGAATGGCTGCCATTGCTTGAGCTTGGGAGACTTGCAGAGAGAGAGATTTGCAGATAATTGCAGGGAAACGAAGTATCTTGGAATCGGTGGCAGGATGATTGAAATGAAGGGGGGTTTTGTTGCTTGTCCTTTCGAGTCTGCACGAGGGTCTAGGAACGACACATTAATGGGGGGAAATGATGGGGCACGTGAGGATGTCAAAGGTTTTTTTGTCTTAAGGGGCTGTTTGGGGCTGCTCCGATTTTGTGGATAAGGGTTGTGTAAAGAATGTTGGGCCGTTGTGGTTTGGGCCGATGCCGGTTGGGTCATTCCCTAGGGCTCGGTTGGTGGGCTGATAGTGGATTAATTCTAATTAACAGGGGGCTGGATAGTTTGCATGGGTGGGCTATAATTTTTATATACTCTTCCATCAAATGTTCCATTTAATGAAAGACTGGGGGCAATGTTGGGCCCCGAATATTTTAGGTCCAAGTCCCAGTTTGAGCTTGGCCACGGTTGGGCCACTTTGGGTCCGGATGAAGCATACTTGGATGACTCTTAATTATATGGAAACTATATTTATGGGAGGAGGAGTTGGTTATTAATTTGACTTCCTATATTTTAGGAGATTTGGTGCAATCCTATTATGAAAAAGATATACAGGGCCCTAATCCAAATTAAGGATGGATTCTAGTAGGGATGTGAGAACACTATAAATACATGGCTTGACCCTTCATAAGGTGCACACACAATATTATTATTTCGCAGCAATAGAGTATATTACCTCCATTGTTAACCTTATTCAGCCTGTACTCATTCTCACACCGGAGCTATCCCCCGGCGGCCCAAGCCATCAAGCTTTTCGTGTTTACCCGTTTTGTGCAGGATTGGACGCGTTTTGGTGATTGGAGCGCGCGGAAGGATCTTGACTTTAACAGCCCCCACCACGATTGGTTTGCTAAGGGTTAAAGTCTTTGGTGAATTATCCGTGATAACAATTCACATAATAACTCCAATAAAACACTGCTTAACAGAGATTTTCATGTTGCAAAAATTATTATATAAAATGTGTATAAAACTTCTCTAACTCCTCCCTTATTAAGTCGTTTTAGAGAAGTGTTTTTGTCTCTTAATATACGTCGTTTAAGAATTTCAAGTAAGCATTAATTGCTTAATTTTCAATATTACCCAAAGTATTAAATATAATTTTGGTTCTCACTATTTTTTGTCCAATAAATAACACTCTTTTTTCAATGCAAGGACAATATAGACAATTGATATTATATTTAATCTTATATAATTATTTTCTTAATATTTGTGCACAACTTTAAAACGATTTATATTAAAGGATGAAGAGAGTAATATTTATATATGTAATATATATATATATATATCTACACATATAGATACATACATATATTTATAATAGTTTCAACATTAAATTATTTTTTATTTCTATTTTAATTATACTTACTGTTAGTACTAATATGTAAGTTACATATTAGTCAAGCTTTCAATTATTATGTCAGGCATCCATTTGTGTGATTATAACAATCGACTGTAGACTTCTTTGCTTTTCTTTAGTGATTTTTGTTAGTGTCTGAAATGGATAAATGAATATCAAGGTTGTAGTGATAACTACATATGGTAGTAGTTTATTTAACTCACAAATTTTATTTAACTCACAAATGTAACATTTGAATTTTATATACAACACATCAAAAATTGTGCGTGTGCATTTGAAAGTTCAAATGCAACAATCACAAACGCTGCAAGCACTAGTAGAAACTGTCGTCTGCAATTTGAGCTATAGGCTGCTTTAGTCAATAATGTTCGTTTAATTTAATTTTCAACATTCATTAAGAAATTTTACAAATAATTTTCATTAGGTTAGAATCTCGTCTACCTTTGCTATTGGAAGTAATTTTTTTCCCCGTGTCTTGACTCTTGTACAAAAAAAATGAAAAATAGAAAAAAATAAAAGATCTCTTGGCTTAAAATACTAGAAAAAGAGATTGACATCTGTTGTACAAAAAGTCTTGATCAATCCAACCTTTTCAGGTCTAAGCCCAACCTGGTTTGATCAGGCCAAGGCGCCTAACCCGAAGTTTACTAGGTCTAGAAAAGCTACACTTGAACTAGCCTGATTTTTGTGCACCTACTATAAACAATGTCACTTGGTAATTGTCAAAATTACAAGACATGTTTATTTCACCTGAATAATAATCTTTTAAGGCCTTAAAATGTCAAAAACCATTTTTGTAACCGTAAATATTCCGTTTGTTTAAGAAAAAAAATCTTTCCAAAAAAGCTTCTTCTTCTTTTTTTTTTTTTTTTTTTTTTTGATATTTTGAGATGTTTGGGGCTTCAATAAAGATGTGGTCAATGTAAATATAATTTACGAATGTCGGCAAGTCATTTTTAAAAAGGCTATTTGTCTTCACTCTTCCATTCTCTGCACTCTTCTGCTCTTCATCTTTCTCTTTTCTCTCATCCTATTTCATTATTTCTTCATTAAATTCACATTTTTCTTTAGGTACTCAAACAATCTGCTTTAATTGGAATTTGCCTAAATTTAAAAATGCATGATGTTCTTGTTTTCTAAACAAATCTGGTGGCAAATAATTTGAGAAAAGAGAGAGGAAGATAATATATTCTTCTGAATGTAAAGTTCTGAATCATTTTAAAAAATACTCGTATGTTGAAGAGAGATTGTGTAGGGACACAAAAAATATTAAAATTTGTCAAATATATAACAGTTTGGAGAATACTCAAATTGTTAGAATTTAAAGAATCAATTATATTGCAATCACACAGATATTATATGAAAGACGAAAAAGTAAGAACACACAATATACACATGTAAGATGTCTCGCACACTTTACAATGATCCACACACCAAACAATGTTTTTATAGTAATTAGAAAACCCTAGCTTCTATAACATGGGCTCATTAGTCATGAGGCCCAATATTAGTAAAACTCAAGACCGGACTAATAATAAATTTTCAAGCTCAATTGCACTTTGTGCTTAGCTTTCAGGGGCGATACCCCCCTTGCAATCCGCTTGCTCACCGCAGAGTTGGACAGTCGCTCGCTCACCGGCGAGCGAGACCCCCGACTATCCTGTCTTAATGGCCATTAGTCGAACCCACAGAAGTACGAGTCAATTCTAACACAAATTTAATAGTACTTTGATAACAAAAGAATCTTACAAAACGTTATTTACAAAATGATGCGACTGATATCACATTCAATATTTAATATTCTCCATTCTTTCTCTAACGGCCTGAGCTTATTATTTTCAATCTCGTTTTTCAGTTTGCTAACAAACAATGGAAAAATTGTTCATTTGCACTTGAAAATGATTTCATCTGAAAAAAAATTCGGATATTATTTTCCAAAAAATATTTCCAGAAAATGTTTTATTTGAAACAAACAGAGTCTTATTATAGAAATCTTGATGACGAATTTCCTTCGAAACCTAGGTTAAGCAGATTGAATTTGATGAATTTTCTTCTACAATTTTATGATAACAGCTACTTGAGGTCATCCAGATGGATCTCAATAAATTGAAAAACTTTAAATAATGCCTGTTTAACTCATTTTTACAAATTAATACATAATTATTCTATAATATCTACGTAAAAGGCATCGTCTCCAAGTAAGTTGACTTGTGTAAACAAAATTAATATGGAAAGTATGCAATAGTTTAGAGCAAGATTCTTCTTCTATTAACCTTTTTTTTTTCTATATAAAGAAAAGTATATATAAAAGAAATTGTTATTTTCACAATTTTTTTTTGATATTTTCATAATATCATCCTCACATACATGTGGGTTCCATTAGTTATTCACCTGAGTGGAACTTTACGGAAATAATTGTAAAAATATAAATTCCATGTATAAATTTGAAGGAATTATCAGACAACTGAAATGAGACACTTTGGACCAATAACAGTAACATTGAAAGCAACTACTTGCCCCCAACATGGTTATTTATTCTTCCCCTTCCGTGCACATACAATGTATCGCAACTGCTTCGCCACCGATAAAACCTGCACACGCGGTGCGGTTTTCATTGTGCGGTCTTTAAAATAAGGAACCACATATTTGCGGTTGCGATGACATCCAACAATCGCACTTCAACCGCACTTGTAAAACGCATATATATATATATATATATATATAGGATCCGTCTCTCTAGCGAACCATAGAGAACGAACTAATGACGAACCGACCATAGCGACGATTTTTTTTGTCGCTATAACATAAAAAACCGGCTTTCTATGTTATAGCGACGAAAAAAACCGTCGCTATAGCCAGTTCGTTTTTAGTTCGCTCCCTATGATTTGCTGGAGAGACTGACCCTATATATATATATATATATATATAACTTTATATAATTAAATTATATATAATTATATTTATATATATGTAAATATATAAATTTTTATATATACTAACAAACATATTACCAAATAAATACAAATATATGTAATACAATATATCTTTTTATATTTAGTATTCTAATGATTAATATTTTTTGAGAAATCAATTTCATTCCAAAGTTTAGAAATACAATTATCTTATTTATATATATTTTTAATTTTGTTAAAAAGTAATATAAAAGTCATTCATGACTTATTCATTTCTTGTTTTTACATTTGACAAAAATAGAAGGAAGATAATAGAACTAAAAGACTTCAAAGAGTAATGCTTTATAAACTATGTTGTTAATTGTTATTCTTTATTTGAAACAGTCTAGTTATTGTTAAGAAAAATATTAAATTGGTCTTAATTTAATTTGAATAAAAATAATACTAATTAATATTTTCAATTTGTGTAATGTATATTTTTTTTTTCTGTCTAAGTGTGATTTTGCATCCGCACCGCACCGCAAGACACCGTATTGACGCATTTGCTAAAAGTTAAAAATCACATATTGCGGTTGCAGTGGGAGTTTAAAACCGCAAAAAAAACCGCATCGCGCTCTCTAATTCAATGATAAATACATGTTATGAGATTTATGAATATAATATGAGATGTAATTTATGCAGAAAAATTATTATTAAATTATGACTTAAAGTATGTAAAATTTACTAGTAATAAATTTATAATTTGAAACAAATTTATTTACTTTAGAGGATGATTGTCTTATAATTTATATAATAGTAATAAATTTTCAAAAATTTTAGAATACTTGCAAACAAATATATTAACACTAATACCCCACCTATGGAATGTGATTGTCATTATTTTAATAGTCCTAGTTTAGTTGTGATTTTTTATATATATACTAAACGTATATTTTATATGAGTTTCATCTTAAAAAAATCATTTTGTTATCCATTAAGAAATTAGTTAAATGCTCGGTCCAAGGTAAAATTTTATATCTATTACTATATATAATTGGAGTAATGACGAATCATTGGTCTATTTAAATTCGTCGAGTTGCTGAGTTAATTGGGACGATTTTGGTTGGTCATAAGTTGACATAACTAATAAATATTTTTTATTTCTTAAAATACTTTAACAATTACGTCTAATTTTATTGGAATGAGTTAGGATTAAGTCCAAACACATCAATCATTATCCTAATTGCCATCATTAAAGATATATCTATAAACTTTTATTTTGATTAAACTATTCATAATAAGATATATTTATGAGGGGGAGGCCATAAGTGTCTATACCGTAAAATCGATTTTTGACGGAATGAAAAAAAAACATATATGGTAGAATCGTAACCATAAAATACGACCCTAATCGTAATGCATACTTTTGTAGTGTGTGAATGGTGAGAAGAGATATATTTTACATCCCGGAGGGGCTATAATTGAATAAAGTGTTATAAAAGATTACTAAAATTAAGAACAAAGATGATTAGAGAAAAGAGAGCATTCTCATTGTATTTATATGTGTCTCATTCTCTTTACAATATAGCTATTTATAGGTACATCAACATCAATATTTGGAGGTTTCAAAACTCAAAGGTCATGAGTTTCAAATCTTAAAGGATATGAGAGTTACAAAGCTCAAAAGTCATTACACTAAAGAGGGGTAGGAATGTATCTAGACATGGGTAGGAATGTATCTAGACATCCACACACTATGTATAATTTTATAACACTCCCCCTTGAATGTCTATTGTATAGCCATACGCATTGAAAGCTACCTCATTAAAAACCTTACCAGGAAAAACCTAATAGGAAAAAAAAACCTTAGTTAAGGGAAAAAGAGTGCAGCGCGTATTAGCTCCCCCTCATGAATGTATCCTTAAGTCCTTCAGCTGTCGCATTCTAGTATTGCGACACAATCCTTCAAACATTGTAGTTGGTAATGTTTTGGTGAACAAATCTGCTAGATTATCTTTTAAGCAAATTTGTTGAACATCAATGTCACCGCACTTATTAAGGTCATGTGTGAAAAAGAATTTCGGTGAGATGTGCTTTGTTCTATCTCCTTTGATATATCCTCCTTTTAATTGAGCTATACATGCAACATTGTCTTCATACAGAATGGTTGGAGTTCTTTTGCTACAGAATAACCCACTTTCTAAGAATATGTCTCGTTAAAAACCTTACCAAATAAAAACCCCATGGGAAAAAATTTTTGGCTAAGGAAAAGAGTACAATATTCTTGAATAACTTTTAGTGCCTTAGGATTGCCTCATTAAAACCTTGCAAAGGAAAACCCAGTGGGAAAAAACCTTAGCGAAGGAAAAAGAGTACAATCATTAACATATACAACAATAATAGCAAATCCATCTTTTGGTCTTTTGATAAAAACGCATGCACAAATTGGATTATTCTCAAATCCTTTTTTTAAAAGATATTCGTTGAGGCGATTATACTACATGCGTCCAGATTGCTTTAACCCATACAAGGATCTTTGTAGCTTGATAGAATACATACTTCGAGATGTAAAATTATATGCTTCAAGCATTTTATATCCTTCAAGGATTTTCATGTAGATATTTGTATCTAATGATCCATACAGATATACTATAACAACATTCATTAAATCGCATATCCAAATTTTCTTTTTCTACCAAGCTAATTAAAAATCTGAATATAATTGTGTCCATTAAAGGAGCATATTTTTTTCATAATCAATATCAGGTCTCTGCAAGAAACCTTATGCTACAAGTTGCGCATTGTATCTTATAATTTTATTTTTCTCATTTCATTTTTGTACAAATACCCATTTGTATCCAACAGACATTACACCTTTAGGTGTTTGGACTACAGGTCCAAAAACTTCACGTTTATTTAGTGAATTTAATTTTGCTTGAATCGCCTCTTTCTATATTGGCCAATCATTTTTACGTTGACATTCATCAACGGTTTGTGGTTTATATTCATGATCATTACTTCTGGTAATATCAAGAACAACTTTATATGAAAATATGTTGTCGACAACAATTTTATTTATATCCAATACTTCTCCTTTATGTACATAATGTATCGTGATCTCGTTATTTTCAGGTACCTGATCCTTTTCAGGGGATAACTCATCGTCTTCAGGGGATAACTCTACAAGAGTTTTATTTTCAGGATATTTTTGTTCATAAGTTTTGGATAGATCAATCATTTCCGTGGCCTGTTTCATGGGTATAGCCTCTTTATAGTCTGCAACTTGTTTTTCTTGTACTTTCTTCTTCTGGAGAATTTTATATCTAGCACCGATCAGTCTTCCACGCTTCAGGTATGGTTTTGATTCATTTGCTACTGTATTAACTGATTGTCCTGCAAGGAATTCAATCCCTGCTAGAGTATTATTAACTAGAATGTGAGATTTCAATATTTTCTTATTATCGGTGAATACTTCTAGTAATTGATTTGCAATTCCTTGCAAATGAATAATCCTTTGAACTTCTAGTTCATATTGATTTGTATGAGGATCAAGATGAGATAACGTCGAAACATTCCATGTAATCTCCCATTGTGCTTCAGGCAACGATCTCACGTCGTGCTTCAGGCAATGACTTTTCTCCCCCTAATTGTGGAAAGATTGTTTCATTAAAATGATAATCCTCAAAACATGCCTTAAAAATATCACTTGTTGAGGTTATGATGCAACATGTAAAACCATTAAACCATTTTAAGTATGTGTATATGCAACATGATGTTTTAACATCAATTCCAATTAGCATATAATATTCATCAAAAGCTTGAAATGTAAATTTACCAGCATTATCTAAATAAATTTTCCTAGTTATATAGATAATCAGGAAATTTTACTCAACCTGATTATTTAAGTATTAAGCCTAGCAAATACATTTCTAGTATAAAATAAACATACATATGACCATCTGGTTAATGCACAAGTAAAATCATATCTGGTTAATGCACAAGTAAAATCATAAAATACTTGAATAGACCACAATATGGGTGTATTGGTCCACATACATCGCCCTGAATTCTTTCTTAGAAAGATGAACACTCAATAACAATCATTAAATGTGACCGTTTGGTAATTTATTTACTTTGATAGTATGCTAATCAGTAGGTAAAGAAATCTTCTAGTTATTTAAGGAATGTGCGTGAGAGTTTTCAATAATTCAACGTATCATTATTGATCCTAGACGATCATGCCAAAGCATAAAAATATTTGGATCCGAACACTTCTGGTGTATTGCACACTTCTGGAGTATTACAACATTTATTTCAATTATTCTCAATGTAGTATAATATAACCAGAGGAGAAAATAGACAGTTTTTCTAATATGAGCTTCTGGCCTGATACTATTGAAGTAATATAAAGAAATTCTTCACTGCCTTCGTTATTGGTTTCAATATAATAACCATCATAACGTATATACTTAAAGCTGAGCAAATTTCTGCTTGTCTCAAAAGAATATAAAAAATCATTTATACAAAGTTTTGTGCCCTTTGACAACATTATAATCGCTCTTTCAGAGCCTTTAATTAAGTTTGATGAATAATCGCTCTTCCAGAGTCTTTAATTAAGTTTGATGAGCTTCTGGCCCATACATCTTTACATATGCAAAAACATAAATTTAACTTTATTACTTGAAACATAAATAAAACATATAATAAAAATACTTATTATAATGCCATAATACAATGAAATAAAAATAATTAATTGGTATGAACATTTCTATCAACATCATCAAGGAAATCGTAGATATCAAAATTAGTTATATCTACTCCATTTGAAAAGTCAAAATAATTCATGGGATCTACAGGATTATTATGATCAATAAAATTTATTTCAATTCCATTTTCTTTTCTTTTATGGAGTCTTGGTACAAATCTACCAAATGTTTAGGAGTACGACATGTACATTCCCTTTTCTATATTGATTGTCCTTTTCACGCCCACTACCACTACCACAATCACAACCATAATTTCCTCTATGATTATCAAATGAGGTTCCATTCACTTCAGCAAATGTAGTAGAATCGGTCGGGCGAGATTGTTGGTTTTTCAGCAAAAACTCATTATTTTGTACAGCCACTAGAAGACATAATATCACTTCTGGGAACATAGTTTTCTTTATCGCTTCAGGGAATATTTTGTGAACTTACGCTCTCGATATTACTGTTGCAGAAGCATATTCGAGGCATTGAATTAGTAAATATTTTCTCTAACATGTTTTCATTAGTGATTTTTTTTCTTCATGGAGATGATAACGAATAAAAATCATTGATTTTTGCATGATCCTACAGGGATGCATGATTGTCAATTTTAATGATCTCCAAGGTTCTTTGCCTTTATATGAATCTCAACATCAAGAGTACATGACAAGTAATTATTACCTGAAATATCAAGGGTAACAAGTTTTATAAAATTTGACATCTATATAATATATATAATTATGTTATAAATTAAATAATTAAATATAAAGCATTTCTCAATCAGATTCACTACTTGGATAATTTGGCTATGAGCCTAGCAGAGTAGCCTCTTTTGAGCTGAACAAGTAGTTAAATTTTTTTTTAATGTAATAGTAGTCAAGCTAGACACAATAACCAACATATTTTCTCATCTCCATTAGCCTCAATAGGTATCACCTTACCTTAATCGGAATTTTACAAAGAGACTTGTGATGTGTATATATATATATAATTTTAATGAAATTGTACTTCATATACATGATCAAATTTAATTATAATGAAACAATACTTACAGCATGAGTTGAGAGAACTCCTTTTTCAAAATTGGGTAGAGTATCGTGCTGATAACGTGTTATAAAAGATTACTAAAATTAAGAACAAAGATGATTAGAGAAAAGATAGCATTCTCATTGTATTTATATGTGTCTCATTCTCTTTACAATATAGCTATTTATAGGTACATCAACATCAATATTTGGAGGTTTCAAAACTCAAAAGTTATGAGTTTCAAATCTTAAAGGATATGAGAGTTATAAAGCTCAAAGGTCATTACAATAAAGAGTGGTAGGAATGTATCTAGACATGGGTAGAAATGTATCTAGACATCCACACACTATGTATAATTTTATAACATAAAGGCTATTTTTCATACTAGGTAAAAGGTCTGTATTATACTTCAAAGGCAATCACATCTTTGCATTTCCCAGGGAAAGTTAGCTAGCTATTCGCACGAGGAAATAACCCTAATAACTAGAGTCATCTGTAATGATCGCAAATGATCGAATTTCCTTGTAAATAGGATTTATAAAAAATTATCTAATAAACTTAGATTTTTATGGATAATTTGAATTTTTTGTGACATGTTGTCGCTATATGACCACGAAACGTGTTATGTGAGAGTTTATTAGTGTTTGGAGGGTAAATGTGGAAAATAAAATTTTTCCGAGAAAAACGCAAAAATACTATTCATAAAACGCAGGAAATGCTAATAAAGCGTTCTTTTTCAAAAATTTTGAATTACGTCATAACGTTTATTTGAGAAGGAGAGATGTAATCTCTAATAAAAAAAAATTGGGTAAAAGCCGTAAAAACACTATTCAGGATAAAAACGCCTTTTCATTTTTTTGACTTTTCAAAATATAACATAATATTTATTCGGGAAATAGGGATCGGTGGCGAAATCAGATTTTTAAAAATCGAAAGTCAGTTTTCGGCTATCCGAACGGATTATGAAAACGTACCAAAAAAGTTAAAAAACCTAACTGGATAAGAAAATGTCTAATTAGAATTAGTTAGACTAACTAAGCCTAAGAATATTAAGTGTTGGCTAAGAATTTGAAAATTGACTAGGGTTGAGCCTAGAGTTTCAAGAGCTTGGCTAAGGGTTGAGCAAAGAATAAAGCCTAGGTTATGTGGTGGCTTAGCTAGGGTTGATTCATGTCTCAAACCTTAGGGTTAAACCCTAAAGACTTGGAGCAAAAGATAAGATTTTAGTAATTATCCCATGTGGGATAAGGTTGGTGACAAAACTTATCTAAACCAAGATAAGGAAGGAAGTTTATAATTATCTCATGTGGAATAAATGAAGCAACAAGGAGGGGAAAGGGGGGGGGGGAGTATCTGGTCACCCTATGGGTGGATAAGGGGTGAGTCAATAACTTAGTAGATAAGTATTGTGGCAAAGCAAGTATCCCTTCCCTTTTTCATTTCATTTGGCTAAGTGTTAGAGAAAGAAAGAGAGAACAATAGAAAATTAAAGAGCAAGAGAGAAGAGAGAGAGAGGGCCAGACCCTAGAGAGAGAGGAGGAGAAAAAGATCAAGATCAAGGTTGATCAAGAAGAAGAGCACAAAAGGTAAACCTAGAACCCCAACTCCTTTATCTCTTTGATTTTATTTCTTTGAGTTTGATAGTTGTTGGTGGTTGGATATAAGTGAAGATCATGGTGGATCTTGAAGTTATAAGGTGATTTTGAAGGAGTTAATCTTGTTAAAACACTTTAAATGATGCATGTTAAGTGAACCAAAGATTAAAACCATAAGCCTAAGCATGCGGATAAAAAGAACTTAATAAAGGACTATAAACGAACTCATATAAATGTTTGTCTGTGTATTTTTTGTTGATTCCAAAAAGAAGTAATCAAATATAAGTAAATTAAGAAGAAGTTCCAAGTGGAAAAAATATGCTATAACGAAGTTATGACAAAATTTTCCGTAATAGACATTAAAACGTGAAAAACCATAGTTTGGAACGATTTTTGGGCCAAGTTACGGGTAATTAACACTTTCAAAAAATATTAATTTTCTGAGGGTTTTGTAGTCCATGGTATAAGTGAGTCGTAGGCTCAAGAACGAGTTCAATCTGACTTCGGATGAGCGAGTTACGTAAATTTGAAAATTTGATGCTGAAAACGTCATTTAATGAAAAAAATAGTCCAACGAAGGATTTTTTTAGCCAATATTTCTACTTGTTAGAGGATTAAAAATGATAATCCGTCCGGGGAAAGTTTTAAAGAATGTTATGAGGTAAAATATGGCTCAAGAACGGACTCATTCCGATAACGGAGGGTCAAATTATGATGTTGCAAAGTGGGTACGTCGTTAAGGAAAAACTGCCCATTTTAGCTTCAGGTGCAGTAGGTTTTGAACTAAAGCAGACCCTCTACGTCGACAGTTTATCATGGGTGGATTAGATATATGGAGTTTTGAACTAAAACAGACATATTCTGCAGACAGATTATACTGTCTGGGTTATAACGAAAGAAGAATTTAGTTTAAAGCAGACACCTAAATAGAACGAGTTATATTGTCTGGATTATAATTGAACAAGAACTTGGTCTAAAGTCTACATTAAAGCGAATAGGTTTTACCTGTCTGCTTTGTACCTGTAATGTAAAATGAAGAATAAAAGTTGGGCTTAGTGATTAAATCATAAAACGCGAACAACGTGAAGTAAGAAGTAAAGTAAATGTAAACCATAAATGTCTTACATTTCTAATTGGTATGTGAGTGTGAACATAAATTTGTAGGACATTGAAGGACGATTAACGTCAAATTTTAAAAGACCGTAAAGGCAAGTATCCTAACTCCATTTAATTTTGTATATTGAATGTCATTTATTGAATCTTGTACAAATATTTTTATGTGCAAGTTTTCATTCTTCTGAACTATATTCTTATGAATATTTGTATGTATGTTTTCAGTTACACAATAATTGAATATTGTGTACACTATGAACTTATGCGAATGTTTCGGTATTTGCATAAGTTGTTCCAGCTTTGCTATAATTCATATTGATAAGGTTTTTATGTGAGTCATGTTCTTATGAACCACTTATATGTTGATTCAAGTTAAACAATACTTATATATTGTGTAAACTCTAAACTTATGCAAACTTTTTGTATTTGTATAAGTGTTTAAGGTTTGCTATAATGCATGCTGATGTTGTTGTTAAGTTATGATATTTATGACTTGTTTAAGAATTATAACAATGCCAATTGTATCGGCTAGACACATGTTTAAACATTTTATTAATTTAGATATAATCATTTGAAACGTTATTAAGATTAAGAGAGCTATCCACCCAAATTGTTTTGGGGTTTGGACTTTAGTCTGAGAAGAACAAGTTTTGTCAGATTAATTTCGATCTACCCTGTCGGGTAGTGTCGACATACTTTGTCGGGTGACGAAAGAACGCAAAATCAATTGCTCGCCATGTAGTGTTGATCAACACAGGGTACAAAGGGATGATCACTCAACGTGCCGGGAGTCATGACGATTTACAACGGAATAGCTGTTCAAACCCTTTTTAAATGTATAAAAAGTTCAAGGCCTTATAACCTCTCAGCTTGAAGCCTGTATATCGTTTCAAAAATTGTTAAACGAAAAAAGCTTGTGACGTTGAATGTTTTGAACTATCTTCGCTACTATTGTTCAGTTGTTGAAGTTAAGTTTAGAGGGAATATTTGATTCCTGATTTTGTTGTTAATTAACTGTGAATACTTGCTGAGCAATTGAATGCTCACCTTTGCTTGGAATTATATATTTTCAGCAGAGGCAGATCGACCTGAAGATTTGGGTAACAACGAAGGAAAGAAAGAAGACGAATGAGTAGAAGAACGATTACAAATTGTAATAGTTAGATGTATTGTATAGTATTATATATATTCTATACAATAACATGTAATAAGAGTTTAAGGTTTTAGATCCTGGAAGTTGTAAGAATATGTCTGTCATAATTAGTAATTGCATTTATGTTAGTAATGTTACACGTGGATACATGTGAATGTAAGGAAATGTATGTGATGTTTAGTACCGTGAAACACCATATCCGGAGTTTAAAGGTACTCGGATTTGGGGACGTCACAAGTTGGTATCAAAACTATAGGTTAGAAACCTTTGGTAAGAATACCTTAGGCTATAATCTTGAAGGAAGAAGAGCAGATAGAGAAGTTAGTGGAAAGATAAACTCAGAAAGAGTTTGAAATAGAGTAGTAAGAAAAGTTAATGAGGAGATAAACTCAGAAAGAGTTTGAAGTAAGATCAGATAGAGAAGGGGGAATGAAGAATAACTTATAAAGAGTTGTAAAAGATAAATTAAGGAAATTTATCGATATAAGTTGAAAGAAGTAATAAAATAAATTTTTATTTATAATATTCAACATGACTTGTTGTTATATGCTAATAAAGATAATATATTTGATTGTAGATGTCAGGAGATGATGTTACTAGGGTCGTTCCCGTAGTGAGGGAGGAGCTAATCACTCCGCTTGAGATAGTACCTGAACCATTGTTGGTGGTGCTGATAGATAGTGATTCGTATATGGATGCTAAGTCTGAACAAGATCCTTTCGAGGATGAGGAAGTGCCAGCTGATAGGGCAATTAATGTAGTGGATGAAACTATATCTATTATGAAAGTTGTAAAAGATGAACCGATGGTAGATTTAAGAAGTGATCATGATGAGTATCCAGAGATGGAACTAAGTGATGAAGGGGAAGTAAATTCCAAGGAGGATTAGATAGAGCCAGAAATAAGAACTGAAGAAGAAGGAAAAAGCATAGAAGTAGAGGTGAAGGATCAATCAGTAGGTGAAGCTCAAGAATGGAAGCATAAGGTATTTTTCCTGGAGAAAATGTGGAAGCTGGAGAGATTATTGAATAATCATTTGGAGAAGGCGTTGAGTGAGATGACAAATGAATGTAATGAGTTGCATATGCAAATCGGTAAGATAGGAGCTGAAAACAGTAAATCGGCTGAAGCTCAAAATAGAAAGAGGAAAGAGAAATGAATAGATAAGCAAGAAAACCCTAAGAAAAGGGTAAAGGAATGTATTAATTGTGGGAAAGACCACGATGGTATATGCTTAAAAGGAAAGAAGGTATGTTATAAGTGTGGACACAATGGACATATTTCTCCTAACTGCTCCAACGTGAGGAAAAGAGCGTGTCTCAAGTGTGGATCATTTGAGCATGTAGCTAAGGAATGTTTGATAAAAGGACAAGTATAGTAAAAATGTATAGGTACCCAAACTATGAGCTATGAGCCTCGCTCAAAATGTCCTCCTTAATATCTGACACTGACGGTACCCAAACTCTGTTCTCAAATCTGAGTAGTCCCTCACTGTCTATCTTGAATCTCGGTTCGTTTCCTTCAGATATCTTTTTCTTTACCTTTTCACATTCTTCGTCCAGAAGTTGAGCCTCCTTAACTTTATCTAGCAAAGTTGTACCAGCTTGCAGTTGAAACAGCTTCTCGTCAATCTCCATCGGACACTTCACTTCTAATTTCAGCTTCTCTATTGCTGAAATTAGCTCCTCCTGAGCAGTCAACATCATCAATTTCTCCCGACCCTTTCTGCTTAAGGCGTCAACAACCACCTTAGCCTTACCCGGATGGTATAAGTTCTCACAGTCATAGTCCTTAATCAACTCCAACCACCTTCTCTGGTGCATATTCAGGTCCTTCTGTGTAAAAATATATTTCAGACTCTTGTGGTCTGTATATATTTCACAATTCTCCCTATAGAGATAGTGTCTCCAGATCTTCAAAGCAAATACCACTGCAGCTAACTCCAAGTCATGGGTCGGATACCCCTTCTCATAGTCTTTCAATTGTCGTGACGCATACGCAATGACCCTGTCGTTTTGCATAAGCACACAGCTTAGTCCTTTATGCGATGCATCACTATAAATCACAAAATGTTCTGTGTCATCCGGAAGAGATAACACAGGTGTTGAACTCAACCTCTTCTTAAGCTCTTGGAAACTTTCCTCACACTTCTCCGTCCAAACGAATTTCATTGATTTCCTAGTCAAATTCGTAAGCGGAGTTGTGATCTTGGAAAAGTCCTGAATGAATCTTCTATAATAGCCTGCCAATCCAAGAAAACTTCTCACTTCCGACGGCGTTTTCGGCTGATCCCAGTTCATCACCGCTTCGACTTTAGAGGGATCTACCGAGATTCTGTCCTTGTCGATCACATGTCCAAGAAATTGCACCCTTTCAATCCAGAATTCACATTTTGAAAATTTGGCGTACAACTTCTCTCTTCTCAACGCCTCTAATGTTAACTTCAGATGCTTTACATGTTCTTCCTTGGTCTTCGAGTATACCAAAATGTCATCGATAAAGAACACCACGAATTTGTCCAAAAACGGTTTGAACACTCCATTCATTAGGCCATAAATGCTGCAGGAGCATTCGTTAGACCAAATGACATCACCAAAAATTCGTAGTGACCATATCGGGTCCTAAATGCTGTCTTCGGAACATCCTCTGGCCTCACCTTCAGTTGATGATAAGTCTATCTTCGAAAAGTACCTTGCTCCCTTCAATTGGTCAAACAGGTCGTCGACCCTCGGTAATGGATATCTATTCTTAATGGTGACCTTATTCAGTTCTCTGTAGTCGATGCAAAGCCGCATCGTCCCGTCCTTCTTCACAAACAACACCGACACTCCCCACAGCGATACACTCGGTTGGATGTACTTCTTGTACAATAACTCTTGCAGTTGTACCATCAACTCTTTCATTTCTACCAGAGCCATTCGGTACGGTGCCTTTGATATTGGGGCCGTCCCTGGCGCCAAATTGATCACGAACTCAACCTCTCTGTCTGGCGGAAGTCCTGGCAGATCATCCAAAAATACGTCTATGAAGTTCCTCACGACTGGTATATCTTCCACTTTCGGGTTTCTTTACGACTATCGACTATGTAGGCTAAATATCCTACACAGCCTTGTCTTAACAATTTCCTGGCCTACATCATCGTCAGACAACTCGCTTGTCTAGGTGACTTGCTGCCATAAAACACAACCTTTGACGGGGTCATAAGGTTGATACATTTCTTCTGGCAATCAATTACAGCCCCATAATTGAATAGCCAATCCATTCCCAGAATAACATCGAATTCCCCGAGCCTAATCGGGATAAGATCTACGTTCATATTGTTACCCTGAATATCCACCCTACAGTTCTTGTGTACGTATTTAACAGGGATCACTTCTCTATTCGCAATCTCTATGTTCATGGGGTATTCTAACTTGTCCATAGGCAATTCTAAGTTCTTAGCAAAGTCATCGGATATAAATGAACAAGTAGCACCCGAATCAAATAGTACATAAGCATTAACTTTATTGATCGGAATGATACCTGACACCACATCACGAGACTGCACAGCATCCTGCACTGTCATGTTGAAGGTCCTGGCGGTTGGTCGGTTGGTTGCGGTTGGTCCCGTGATAGTTAGAGCACTTCCACTGCAGTTTCTCTTTTTTCCTCCTAATCCTGCCCCTCCAGATCCCTTCTTGGGACAGTCCCTTGCCAGATGGTCCTTTGAGCCGCAAGTGAAGCAGGCGCCCTTCTTCAGGTTCGGACAGTTAGGTGCTATGTGGCCTTCCTGACCACAATTGTAGCATACTCGTTTTCCCTTCATACAGACCCCCAGGTGAGCTTTCCCGCAGGTCGAACAAGCTTCGATCCTCTTCTTCTGACCTCCTTGCTGATTTTTAGTTGATGAGTTGTCAGTCCACCTCCTCTTCTTATTGTTACTTCCTCCCGTGTTGCTGCCACTAGCCTTGTTATTTCCTTTATTTTCACTCTGCTTCTTCTTCTGGTCCTGATTGTACTTTGTAATAGCATCACTCCCGCCTTCAGCGAGAATGACCTTCTTCAGCACCCCAGCAAAAGTATTCAATTGAAACATTGATACTTTGCTTACAACCAGGGCTTCAGGCCCTGTTCAAACCTCATTGCCTTCCTCTGATCGGTGTGCACTTGATAGGTGGCAAACCTAGCCAACTCGTTGAATTTCGCCGCATACTCTGGTATATACATATTCCCCTGTTTTAGTTCCAAAAATTGGACCTCCATTTGATTCTGTGAGCTGGTCGGAAAATACATCTCGAAGAACATATCTTTGAACCTCTCCCAGGTAATCACACCTTCTCCTCCCCGGACTTTATTTGCTTGCCACCAATAACTGGCTTCGAATTTTAGCATGAACGTTGCGTAGGCGGTTTTCTAGTCCTCTCTCACTCTGGCGACGTCAAAAACTTTTTTCATCTCCATAACCCAAGTTTGAGCTTCTATCGGGTTCATGGTGCCTTTAAATTCTGGCGGTCCCACCGCCTTGAAGTCCTTGAACGTTGTGTTCGGTGGAGTTTGAGGTTGGTTATTAAGTGCTCCAGCAAGTAAGTTCGCCAACTGCTGAACGGGGTTAGCATTGGCGTTGTTGTTGTTTTTGTTTGTTGACCCCTCTTGGGCCTGTTGACGGTTAGGTCGTCTTCTTGGCGGCATTTTCCTGTTAAGGAATACGCTTATTAGATCTTTATTCAATTCTCTAAATATCTAAGGATTAACTTAAACATTTAGACACAAACACTTAACACATTATCTTAAATAAACTCTGATATATTATTCAATCAAAAGTTTTAACATAATACGATAGCATCACTGCTATTTACATCGACTATCCCGAGATAAAGAATCTACAGGATTTAAAACATAATAATATTCCTCTGTTTATAAACACATTGGAATTTACATTATTAACTACCAGATAGGTTTCACAAAATCAAATGCTCCTATCACTGCCCATTAAGGCGACGAATAGCTTTGCCACGCTCTTCTTCCATAATCTGGGACATCGTCCTACGATCTAGCATGTACGACGGTAGTCCTTCGAACTAAATTGGGTACCTCATAACCCGATCCTGTGCCTCATCAATTGCATACTGAAGCGTAGAGTACGTCTCCTCAAGCTTAGCCTTCTTCGCCCGATAGTTATCTTCTGCGAGATCTGCTCGTCGTGATTCCCTTACCCAGGCCTCCTCTGCTATGTCCAGCCTTGCTGATTTCTCTTTCAGTTCATTCTTCAACTCTTCTATTTCCTCTGACTTCTGCTCAGTTTGGCCCTTCTCGTGAACCAGATCCCACTCTACATTTCCCAGACGTGTGTGAAGAGCCTCAACCTTTCCATCCCTCTGCTCGATGGTAGACTATTGAGTAACCGACGCTCCCTCAGCTCTTGAACAGTATCACGTAACTCTATGTTATGGTCATACAGCTCGTCGTACATCTTGGCACTGATAGAGCTCGGTGGGAACTCTTCAGGGTCTTCCTCCTCCTCTTCGGCTGCCTCAGCCTAAACCTCAATCTCCTCAGGGTCTTCCTCAGAGTCCTCCTCTGAATCAGACACCGGCACATACTCCTGACCAATGACTGTAATCAAGGGTGATGGCTCTCGTCGGACTAACTACTCCCAGACTACGTGGATGTCTCGGGGCTCCTCCTCTCTAGCCTCTAGGGGTACAAGGTCCCTGGGCTGACTAGGTTCTCCAGCATCCGTCATCCTGACAAATAAGATTTTAAGTTTTAGTTATTACGTGATGCTAATCGATACTCGAGTATATAAGTATAAGCACATAGCACATAAGGTAAGTTATTATCTTTCTTAGAACTCGATAAGAGTTATCATTACTATGTTTTCGATATCTAAAAAGGCTACTATCCTAAGGTTTTCCCCCACCTAAGGTTCATAACCTACAGCTCTGATACCAACCTGTGACACCCCCAAATTTGGGTACTTCAATTCCACGGGACTTAGTGTTCATTGTACAAATATCATCTATCTATCTATCTACCCATAATCAATGCAAACCATGCAATAAATAGAAATAAATCCTCCCCTTATGGGGTTACAACATCTGAAAATAATTACAATCCCAGGTCATACTAACCTTAAACATCTGTGCGGAACATAAACAAATAAATAGTCTTACACAACTGTAACATCAGTCTGAAACATAACATATAAAATAAACAACAAGTCTTCATAACTTGTTGACCTTGCCCTTGCCTTTGCTAGGAAGAAGGCTCGTCGGACCTTTCGTTCTTAACTGCAATGTTATTATTACACAAGAGTGAGCACGATTGCCCACAAGTATACTGATATGACAACAATATAATAACATGCGAGTGAATCAAAGACATCTAAATAAGGAACTCAACTTTCGACTCAAGAATGAATAACAAGAATCAAAAGAACATCTGAGGGTCATAAGACCTCGAACTATGTCCTAGGTTGTAAAGTTTTTATGCTTTAAACCTTTAACAGTCATAAGATTATGGACTCTACTTCTCGTACTTAAGGGGATTAGCCCTTAGTACCATACTGTGCACAATATCTCAAAGCTAAAACGTAAATAATCCCCTTTACAGGGTTGTTCATCTCAGTTTTGACGTCAGAGTCTGCACCAAAGGGAGTTTGGTTTGGATAAGCTCAATAAGTATTCTAGAATTTGAAACGTTCATCAACTATGGACTAGTCGAATCAATAAGGGAGTCCTATAAGGTTCAACAATAACATCGATATTCAACTTGAACAATAAATCTCAAGAGTATACAATCGAATAAGTATTGTATAACTGAAGTAATACTTAAAGGAATAACAATATCTCATATGAAAATCTTAACTTGAATAAACAAGGATAAGAACTTGCTCAATCGATAACCTTGAATTTAGAAAGCTTGTTCAATGAAAGTAAAGTTAGGAACTTGCTTAATAACAATAAGTTAGGGATAAGATATTTGCCTCTCGCACAAGCTACAAGTTATAATTCACGTCCTTTACTTAGTCCTACATAACCATCCATTCACAACATAGATTAATAATAAATTTGATATACTTATCGAATTACAACATTGGTCTTCGAACACATTATTAGACATTATGATTAACGATTTAAGTCATGTAATTAACTTATTAATTACTCACGTAATATAAGTTATTAACATCTATTATATGCTTAACATGTCTTCATGTTCATCACATTAGGTTTTTAAAACACATCTTTGAAATCTTGAATACTTAGAAAATTTTTAGAATTTTGCAGGCTGCGCGCCATTTCCTCTATAGAGCTGCGCGGCCGCGCGGGGACGCAGGTTCAGTTTTTGGTAGTTCGCGAAGAACACAGGACAGCCCAAATAAATCCAAATTAAACTAACGTAATGAATTTTAAGGCTACCCATAATGTAAAAATTTCACAGAAACATTTCACAACGTTCCTAGCATGATTCTAAGGTTTTAATTCAAGTAATTACACCAATTAAAGCATTCAATCCCACTGTTTTTCATACTTTGTAAAGTTTTGGAAGAAAACAAGAAATTCAACGTTACGGATTCGTTATAACACCGAATCCGTTCGTTTAACTTCCATTTTATTCGTTTAAAAGTACACAATCATATTCAAGTGTTAATTTAAGTTAAATAAACGAGTAAAGCATGTATATTTTGTACATAAGGGTTATATACGTGTTTTTCATACTCTGTGACTTTTGAAAAATCTAATTAAACATAACTACATGAATTTAATCACTTTAAATCATGTATACATGATACACAACATGTTATGAACATATTTTAACATATATAAAGCCATATAATGAACAAATGTCAATTTTCTCATTCACGGAGACTTTTTAAAACACGTAAATGGAAATACTCTGTAACTTTTTGAAAACCCAATTAAGGCCTAATTGCATGAATTCAATTATTTTAAATCATTCATACCAAATCTAAAACATGTTATAATCATATGATAACACATATATAATTATATTTTAAGTATTCATCACCAAAATCATATACAGAGGGTTTGAAATTGGGTTTGTTGAAAAATATAAACTAACATAATTAAACTTGGGATGAAGAATTATAACCTTGATAACTCTGTTTGATGATGTAGACTCCTTTTTGATTCTTCAAATTCTTTCAACTCTCTCTCAATTCTCTTTTCTCTAAGTTTTCTCAGAGTTTGTATATGATATATAGTAGTTCTGATATATGTTTATAAGATATAAGTCTGATATGAATAATATACATATACGTATAATTAGTCGTGGGGTCATGATCGTCAGTTAATCCCATAATGGGTTAACTGGCCTCAACCTTCACCAAGGTCTTGTTTGCTTGTCCCTTATTCCCCCTTTTCCATTTAATTTAATTAACTTACTATTATATAGTTAATTAAATGTCACACCCAATTAATCAAATAATCCTATTTAATTCAATTAAATAAAATTGCATAATTCCACAATAATTCACATAGTCACATAATTAAAATTCTTATTTATTAATTATGTCAAATCATTAAATCTCTAATTAATTATTAAATTAATTAGAATAACATTATGCTTATTAATTAATTCATTAAATCAAATAAGCTCAATTAAATACATACTTTGAATATAAAAATTCTCCACATTAATTTAACTAATGTAACACATATAATTAAATTACTCTACCACAATTTCATCAATTAACTATTTAACTCAATAATGAAATCATCGAAAATATTTATTTAATTCAATAAATATTCACATTAAATTACAAAAATCTCGTTCGTCACAGGAAAGGTTAGCCGGCCATGCTTATTATTAATTTTTAGATGGTTATTCCGGTTATAACCAAATTCCAGTCGATCCATCTGATCAAGAGAAGACAACATTCACGTGCCCTTTTGGTACATTCGCCTACCGACGCATGTCTTTTAAGCTATGCAATGCACCTACCACATTTCAGTGGTACATGATTTCCATATTCTCAGACATGGTAGAGCGATTTTTGGAGGTTTTCATGGATGATTTTTCTGTGTTTGGGTCTTCTTTTGATGAATGTTTGAAACACCTAGCTCTAGTCTTAGAGAGGTGTAGAGAGAAAAACCTAGTGCTTAATTAGGAGAAGTGTCATTTTATGGTACAAAGGGGAATTGTTCTTGGGCATATCATCTCTAAAGAGGGAATTGAAGTAGACAAGGCTAAAGTAGAGTTAATCTCTAACCTGCCGCCCCCGCGGACGGTTAAGGAGATTCGCTCATTTTTAGGCCATGTTGGTTTTTACAGGCGTTTTATCAAGGATTTTAGCAAGATTGCTAAACCTCTGTGCAATCTCCTTGCTAAAGACGCCCCATTTGACTTCAATGAAGCATGCCAAAAAGACTTTGAGACTTTGAAATATGCTCTGACCTCTGCACCTATTATCCGGTCCCCTGACTGGAACCTTCCATTTGAGATCATGTGTGATGCCTCTGATTATGCAGTTGGGGCAGTTTTAGTTCAAAAAATTGATAAAGTCCTGCCTATTATCTACTATGCAAGCAAAACATTGAACGATGCTCAGCTCCATTACTCTACCACAGAGAAAGAGTTGATAGCAGTCGTATTTGCCCTAGATAAGTTTAGGTCCTATCTCTTGGGATCTAAAGTCATTGTCTATTCAAATCACCCCGTTTTGAAATATTTGTTTTCCAAGAAAGATGCGAAGTCGCGGCTGATTCGGTGGGTCTTGTTGCTCCAAGAGTTTGATTTGGAGATTAAAGATAAGAAAGGAGCTAAGAATATTGTTGCGGACCATCTATCTAGGCTTATAGTAGAATTCTCAAATGATCCTTTGCCCATAGCTGAGACATTCCCTGATGAGCAGCTTATGCATGTTTTCCAGTCACCTTGGTATGCGGACATTGTTAATTATCTTGTCACACATGAAATGCCAAATCATTGGTCTAAGCAAGATAAGTGCAAATTCTTGTTCGAGGTGAAGCACTTTTATTGGGATGATACCTATCTCTTCAAGTATTGTCCTGATCAGGTAATTAGGAGATGTGTCCCTGAGGAGGATTAAATGCAAATTCTCTCCTTTTGCCATGATCAGCCATGTGGAGGCCATTTTAGTGGAAAGAAGACCGCTGCTAAAGTTTTGCAGTGCGGATTTTATTGGCCTTCCTTGTTTCGTGATGCACATGCCTATTGTGTTGCTTGTGAGAGATGTCAAAAGTTAGGTAGTCTCACGCGACGAAGTATGATGCCCCTTAATCCCATTTTGACAGTGGAGATTTTTGATGTGTGAGGAATAGATTTTATGGGACCCTTTCCTAACTCATTTGGCAATCTCTATATTTTGGTAGCCGTTGACTATGTGTCAAAGTGGGTGGAGGCTATTGCGTGCCGAACAAATGACCACAAAGTGGTGGTTAAATTTTTAAAAGAAAATATTCTTGCACGATTTGGTACACCCCGCGCTATCATTAGTGATGGGGGGTTCCACTTTTGCAAAAGACCATTTAAAGATCTAATGAAGAAGCATGGAGTAATTTATAAAGTGTCAACCGCGTACCATCCACAAACTAGTGGGCAAGCTAAAATTTCAAATAGGGAGATTAAGCATATCTTATAGAAGACGGTAAATCCTAACAGGAAGGATTGGTCAATCCGACTGACAGATTCTTTGTGGGCATACCGTACTGCGTCCAAGACTCCCATTGGAATGTCTCCTTACCTTTTAGTGTATGGCAAGGCATGTCATTTACCTATTGAGTTGGAACATAGAGCTTTTTGGGCTGTTAGACAGCTGAATTTTGATGTCGACCAGGCAGGTAATCATAGGAAGCTTCAAATTACCGAGCTAGCAGAGATAAGGAATGATTCTTATGATTGTGCAAAATTGTATAAGGAGAGGATGAAAAGGGTGCTGATCAAAAGATTCTTAGGAAATCCTTTCACCATGGCCAGAAAGTCCTTTTATATAATACTCGTTTGCATCTATTTCGAGGGAAGTTGAAGTCTAAATGGTCCGGTCCTTTCATAGTCCAGTAGTTGTATCCCCATGGGGCCATTGAGATTCAGAATCCCAAAGATGGTACTGTGTTTAAAGTGAATGGCCATCGTTTAAAACCATTTTTGGAGTTAAAAAATCCAGAAGTTGAAGTTATGCTTTTGGAGGAATCGGGATTAATTTTTTTAGGCCATGATTCATGTATATTATTGTATATTTGGATTTACTATTTTGCTTTTCTATTTTTGGTTTTCTTTGTTTTATTTCTAACAAAAGTGCTGGATTATCTCTTTGATTTGAGCTTTAAATCTGGAATTCATTGAGCTATCCATACGAGGCATACATTCATATTCAGGTGATATCCTTCCTTTATTTATTTACTTGTCTTTATACATTGCGGACAATGTAAGTTTTAAGTTGGGGGGTGAGATTTTATTTGCCTTATTATTCCATGCACTTCACAGATGCCACTTTGTTAGGATTTGAGTAAATTATTTTATTTTATTTTATTTATTTAAAAAATAAAAAATTTAAAAAAAATTTAAAAAAATTTAAAATCAAAAATTTAAAAAAATAAAATAAAATTATGCAATGGTTCTTGAGCTGATACTGAGTTTCCCTTTGTCTAGCTGATGCAATAACGATGACGCATTCGTCTTAATGCTTTACATGTGCATGCTTAGTTCTCATACTATCATTATTAGGAGAAATTTTTATGATCTCCAATCTTCATTTTATTGGAGCACATAAGACAACAAATGCATGACTAGATGGATGAGTGAGTACAACTTGAATTTCCTGAAAACATAAATGCGGAGACTAAATAACCTGTGAGATTTGAGCCAATCGTCTTATTTGAGGGTTTTTACATCAACTCTGAATTGTTTTTAAAAAGCGTATTTTGTTGAGTAGTCTCATTATTCTTTGCTTTGAATGAACACTAGAAGGGTACATCCATGAAATGCAAATTCTTTTGAAGGATTCCTAATACTGCTTGAACTGAAGAACTCTTGACCTTAGGAAGTGACTTAGGCCATCTTTGATAGTTGACATATGAGCCTAATCCCACCTTTATATATGTATCGCTAGTCACCATTTTAAGCCTTTTTATGTAGCCTTTCTTTGGTAGCTCGATATCCTTACCCTACTCCAACTTGGAGTGTAAATCATATTTATGGCCTACCCTTTATCTATGTATATGTTGAGATTGTTTCTATGTATGGGCAATAGTGAAAAGTGAGCTTGAAAGAATGAAAAAAAAAGGAAAAAAAATGCAAAGTGATGAAATCTCTTTTAAAGATCAAAGAAAATAAAAAATGCATGGAAAGGAGATGTGAAAAAGATGTGAAAAAAATTTAAAAAATTAAAGAAAAACTCAAATGAAGTTGAATTCAGCCCAAGTGATAATTTTATATCTCAACATGTTTCTTAGATCGTTGAATTCCTTATATTCCCCTTTGTTTCGTAACCCTTGCCTTGCGCCTTGCATTACAACCCTAAAAAGTCCTAATGATCCTTTGGAATATGGTTTAGAGGTGAGAGTAGTAGAGGGGATCCATTTATGCATTTCACCTTTCTAGTGGGATTTATCTGTTCATAAGACTCTTGTTCTTTCATTTATAGCGTTTTTCATATATACATGTGAGAGGCATTTGAATTTGAATACATTTACTCTTTATAACCCACATGTAATGAGAGTGATTACACCCTATTATTGAATGTTTCATTTTGTTGAGTGTATGCCATGTGAGGAGTTGAGTCAAAGCATAGTTTGGATGGAGTTTGATAGTTTTGCTTACTTTGATATCGATGTTATGTTGTTGTCAATTCACACACTCACAATGAGATTGGCGAAAATGAAATATTCTTATTGATCTTGTTAGTTTGAGAACTTTGATGTTGCATGTATGTCATATTGCCTTAGCATGCGAGTGTTTTGATGTCTTTGTTGAGTTATTCGTATTGGTGAAGAAAGGGGAAGCATATTTTAGAAAAGAACCATTACATTCGAATTTTGTTGGTATATTCAATGTAAACCATCAGGAGACAAAACTCCTCCTACTAGGGACACCTAGGGGTTTAAAGGCTTGTAGTATACGCTAAATACTATCATGTTCCCTACGACAGTGGTTTAAGTTTATTTATTTATTTGCTTCATTTTCTTAGTTTTTTCTTTGTTCGAGGACTAGCAAAGTATAAGTTGGGGGGGAATTTGATGTGCCAAGAAATTAGTAAATCCTATCATGCTAATTTATATTTTGGAGAGCATATATTTTTACAATTGTTGTGTTTTTAATGTTTTTCAGGTGTGGAATTTAATAGAGAAATTTGACTTTTAAACGGAGTAATTTAGAGCTTATAAGCCAATTATTTTAAACTACGGGTTAGGTCCAATAACTTATTAAAGGAAGCTTAGCAGCCCAACCCTTTTAATTGAAGCCCTAAAGAAAGAAGAAATAAAAAAAAAATCAACAGGGATTTAAGAGGGAGAGCCCGCCATTTGGAAAAAGAGGAGGGGAGCAGCTGACTCATACGAAAAGAAAAAGGAGCCGCCATTGGAAAGAAATAAAAGGAGCAGTTGATTTGAATAAGAAAAAAAGAGAGCAGCGGCTGACTTCAATAGGATTTTTGGTTTTGTTTGTTTTTGGTTTCTTTTAATTTTCCTTCTCGTTTTATCAATTTCAAGAGCACTATTTTGTTATTCCATTGATTCTTTTCAATCAAGTAGATCATCAGTTTATTAAAGGGAGCACATCAGTAGTACATTGAAGAATTTAATTTGTTACTTTTTCCAATTAATTGGTGCATTCAAGTGAGTACTCTAATCATTTAAATATGTATTATTTTATTATATTTTATGTTCTAATTTCAAGCATGCTAGGCTAGGTTATTTTCTAGGGTTGAGGATAAGTATAATTGATTGATTCTATTGCATATATTCATGCCAATTGATTCTACCAATTTAGTGCTTTCGCGTTAAAAATAATTCTTTCTATTGGATGCCTATTTTTATTGATAAAAAATAAGGTTGAATTCTCATTATTATTTATTGGATTCAGTTTATGATTTGCTCAAAGCAGATATAAACTGTGTTTTAATGAAAATAATGAGTGTTTTGATTTTATACATATGTTTGGCTATGAAAGATTTCACAATCAGATTTTATAAAATAAATGTACTTAATTGATTTTATTTTTCGCATTTAGTAGAGTCGAGAGACCAAACTAGTGCGAGATAAAAGTAGAATTTATTGGGCATGAATATTAGGAAAGTGATATCAATTATATGATTCCGCCACTCTAGTATTTTATTTGATTATTTTATTCGTGTATCTTTAGTTGATAAAAATTCCTTCAAAATTTCTAAGCTAGATTAGGAATTAATTAGAATTAGTGAGTGAGATAAACATGTTCCATCCGTCCAGTCCCTAGGGTTCGACCTCGCACTAGTAAGCTATACTAAGTATTCGATTCATGCACTTGCGAGTATATAAAACATCCACAAAACACATCACTCTCTGTGGGATCGATCCTTACTTGTTACTATACTAATTCTTGTGTTAATAGAGTAGAAGTAAGGTATTAATTTTGGAGTGTCAATGACAGCTTCCAAATTTTGGCGCCATTGCTGGGGAGTGATTATTTGTTTTTGTTTATTCTTTGTTTCTTATTATTTTATGACTCAATCCTCTCACTCTATTGACTTAACGTTTGATCAAGAGATTGAGAAAACTGCAGATATAGAAGAAACTCTTGTTCCACCACCTGGTCTCAGTGTAACACTTGAAGAGAAAAAGATGGTGATGCCAAAACAACAACAGAACTTTAAAAGAACTGACTACTTTTGATCTGAATCAACCATCCTTGTGTATTGAATATCCCACTTTAGATGTTTCTTTTGAACTTAACTTTGGACTAATTCATCTTTTGCCTACTTTTCGTGGTCTTACAAGTGAAGATCCATACAAGCATCTAAAGGAGTTCCATGTGGTGTGTTCCACCATTAATCCACAAGGAGTGACAGAGGAGAAGATCAAGCTTATAGCTTTTCCATTCTCATTAACGGATCTGGTAAAGGACTGGTTGTACTATCTACCTTCATGATCAATACAATCATGGACTGATATGAAAAGGCTATTCTTGGAGAGGTATTTTCCTGCATCAAGCGTTGCCAACATAAGGAAGGATATATGTGGAATCAGGTAGTTTAATGGAGAGACTCTCTATGAGTACTGGGAAAGATTTAAGAAGTGTGTTCCAGCTATCCGCCTCACCAGATTGATGATCATCACTTGATTCAATACTTTTATGAGGGACTATTGCCAATGGATAGAAGCATGATTGATGAAACAAGTGGAGGAGCACTATTTGATAAAACACCTGAGGTTGCAAGGAACTTAATTGCAAACATGGCAGCTAACTCACAAAAGTATGGAACTAGGATGGATACGCCTCAAATGGTGAATGAGGTAAGCACTTATAATCTTGAATGTAAAATTTCTGATTTAACTGCTTTGGTTCGACAAATGGCTGCAGGGAACATGCAAAATGAAAAATTTGTTAAGAGTTAGGACATAATACAGATGCTTGTCCAATATTGCAAGAGGATGAAATTGTGCAACAAGTCAATATTGTGGGGACATTATTAAGACAACATCAACATCAATATGATCCTTGGGCGGACACTTACAATCTAGGATGGAGAGATCATCATGACTTGAGTTATAAAGGTACTAGGCCACCAATGCAACCTGTCTTTTCAAATAAGCAACCTAGTTTTAAACAGAGCAAGAGATAAGGACTTCCATTCACGATCTGCAGAACTAAGTAGGTCAATTGGCTACCACAGTTGGTAGATTTGATTCTCAAAGCTTAGGGAAGTTACCTTCTCAAACTGTTGTTACACCAAGAGAAAATGTAAGTGCAATTACTTTGAGAAGTGGTGCAGAGGTATGGCAGCAAGAGGAGACAGTGCTTACTTCAGGAACGAGCAGAAGATTGGTGTGGCAATGAAGTGAACGTGGAATTTGATTAAGAGGAACAAGAGGAGAATGATTTGATAATTTCTACAAATTTTTACAAGAAAGTTATGGATGATGCTACATCTCCATCTGTGCAAATAGCAAATACACTGAATGATAAACACCATGGGACCTTTACCATGGAATTGGATGATGCAAACGACCAATTTAGCATATATGAGGCTAAGAGGTATCTGTTGGTCAAAATCGGGTTAAGCTCAGCACGCAAATATACGTGGTCAACAAGTAATAAAGTGATAAATCAAGAATCGTTCCCATAGAGATAATGAACTGTATTTTAATCTAACAAACACCAATTTTTATATTATTTCAGTTTCTTTAAATAGATGATCTATGTTATAAATTTATAAATTAACTAATTACTGAAATTAAACTAACTATGACAAGAATATACCAGATAATAGAGATTTAAGACTACAATTTCACTTAATGGTTCACTTAGATCGAAACACTTCCTGTTAAGCCAAATTACTTATTTCGAATTGTTAATCAAGAACAAATACATAAATATAACCGTCTCTCGATGCGTCATACTTATATCACCCTAAATCCACAACTGATAGAATTAAGACGAACACTCTAATTAATTAATCCACTATATCTCTATGTGAATTAAAATTAAAGAGAGTTTTAAACACAAGTTCTTTATTAGATTACATGCGATGCACATGTATATCTCTATCCTAAGCATAAATTATGAATTCCAACGTTATTCAGAAATCACAAACACGTGCTATTATGATCAGATCTCAACCTATAATTCGTCTCTCAATTTTATATAGGTTATCACGGTAATTACTGGCAAGACAATTAAATAATTAAATGCAAACCATAATAGACAATCCAATAATAACTATATTTAACTTAACGTAAAAGCATGTAAATCACAGTTATGCAAAAAGATCCATTGTAGCCTTAAATAGGAATTTAGTTCAACATGGTTGAATTAGTAGCCAAAATCCACAAATAATTAAGCATCCAAGTTACAAAGGATATAATAGAGGAAGAGAATAAAAACTTTCACTGTGATCCTACTCCTTGCTACCCCTCCTCTGCAATCTCGTGCTCAATCCCCTGCTTCAATTCTCTAATATTCCAACTTGAACTAAGAATATAATAATAGAATAAAATCTCTAATATGGATGAAATCCCCCCTATTACAACTGATAAAACTCCTCTTTATAAGTATGTTATAAAACCAAATCCTAATATGAAAATAGTACGTGAATTACAAATCAATTGCATCACTTAAATTAAAAGTTAAAGTTGGTCAAAGTCGACCCTACGCTGTCGCGTAGTGATTGTGTCTTCTTTGGGCATGGTTGCGCAGTCTGGCAGAGTAAGCCTTTGACAACTTGGGTCAAGCGTGGCCGCGCTGCACCTTAGTTCTTCTTGGGCGCTGCCGCGCAGTGTATCAATGTTGTAATTCTTCTACTGCTGCTGTATCAAATTACTCGTCATCATGTCCATTCCTTTAAGCTATTAATTTCATCCAATTAGCCACCAAATGCCACTAATTCAGTTCCCAAACCTGTATCCTGCCAAATGAAAGTAAAATGCATGAAAAGTAACTACAAAATACAGGTTTAACCAACAAATTCAGTTCATTGGTACCAGATTCGTAGGTATAAAACCTACTTATCAAATACCCCCAAACTTGAATCCTTGTTTACCCCCAAGCAACACAACATGATGCAATGCAACATACTAAACAAAATGCAATCTAATCCTATCATGCCTACAAATCTAAAACACCAATCAGTATGATATCCAAAAGAGTTGCGTCAGAGAAATTACATTAGTTTTAAACAGAATATTCAACTAAGAATAGTTAATAACCCATATCACTATGCAAATCAAAACCTATCATTACTGATGTAGTGTGTGTGCTTAGTAACCATTAAATTTTACTACAGTACAAATACATCACATAATACAATTCTAAGAAGGAAAAATTTAGTTTTAACTCAAGATTAACAGCAAACAAGTTAAGTTCCGGCTATGACTTCACATTAACTAAGCTAGGTGTCAAAGTGGGATTTATTTTGCTTTTAAGCATTTTTCGCTCTTTCCCATGTTTACACTCCACTATGCAATGTCTAGTTCTCTTAGGCTCTTCAGTGTTACCCATTTAGCGAGCTTTCAACCAACGACTCCCAAACTAGATAGCTTTAGGGCACTAGGTGTAAAGACATCCCCTAGGGCGTACTTACTCGAGTAACATGGGCCATAAAACTAAACTAGTCGATGTGTTTATTCATACTCTTTTTCTCTTTTTCTGCATTTTTCTCTTTTTTTAATAATAGTATATCCCAAATTTTTCCCTAAAACTTAAGTTTTTGTGTCATCCTAGCCTTTACTAACTGTTTACTAAATTTCCATCATTAAAACTCAAGTTTCCTACCAAAAGACAATTGTGTGATTATCTAAATCGAATAAATAATAACGGTTACCCTATTGTGCTATCTGGTTACATCAGTTTGAAATAGATTAAGATTTACATCATGATATAACATTAAAACTATGACTTAGTCATCAAAACTGTTCAAAAATCATGCAATTCCAATCTCATCATAGGCCAAATGAAATTCACACTAACAGATATACTTGGATTTAGTTAGGTTGATTGGGTGAAACACTTTAATCTTAGAGGCATACACTTTTAGTGCATGTCAGTTTCTAATGATTGCTCTTGGATTTGGAGGAAAGTTCTACAGTTAAGGCAAACTGCTATTCAACATATTAGTTTTCAAATTGGGAATGGGGATCATACTAGTCTTTGGTTTGATCCTTTGATCTCTCACAAGACCTTGGCTGATAATGAGCATTATCTCCTAGTCTCAAACTCACAGTCGGGCCTAAATGCTAAAGTTTGTAGTATAATTCAAAATTCTACTTGGTCACTTCCTTCTTCAAATCACTCTGCGGTCTATTCTATACAATGTAATTCTGATGCTTCCGACTTAATCCTCTGGGATGGCAAAAAGACTATGGAAGTAAGGGCAGTTACTATGTGGCTTTCGATTAGGTAACAAGGCCATATTGTCTATTGGTATAGGATTGTTTGGCATAAGTTTTTGACCCCTCATATGTCTTTCTTTCTTTGTCTTGCTTTCCAAAATGGTATGAGGACTATGGATAAGCTTATCAAGCTTGGTATGGATGTGAACCCAATTTGCATTTTGTACAATATTGAGATGGAATCTTTCAATCATATATTTTTTCATTGCCCATTCTCATTCCAAATTCTGGTTTCTGTTCTTCGACATTGTGGGTGGAAAGGTATAAGCCGTAGCTAGCATTCTATCACATCTCAGATTGCTTCTTGTACTAGCTCAACATTGCATCATAGTATTCTCCATCTTGGTTTTGCTGTTATTATTTACTATGTTTGGCAAGAAAGAAATGCCCGGGTGCACTCGAACTCTTTTATTCCAGCTAGGCCTATTGTTCAAAACATTCTGCATTTGTTAAAATGTATGTTTCACACCAATTCAAAGTTCCTGAAAAATAAAAACAAGCCTTGGTTCTGTCATCTAGCCCTTGATGCTTAAGGTTATATGTATGTGGTTTTGGACAGAAAGGCTCTTTGGCCCTTATTTTGGTTTGATGGGTTTAAAATGGCTGGGTAAGGGTTTTCGGCTAGTGCTTGCATCTGTTGATGAATCTACAAATGCCTTTTGGCCTGCTAAAGTTCTGCAGTTGCTCTCTTGGCATGCTGCTGCTTGTTGTGTGTTGTGGGCTGATTTTTGGGTCTGCTGTTGAGGTCTTGCCCGCTCTACAACTGATGTTGCTGGCCTTGTTTTATGTTGTGGTGCACTATCTGGTCTGGTGCTTTCTGTCGCTCGTGGGCCTGCTGGTCTTGCTGGAGTGTGGGCTCTTTTAGCTTACTGCTAAGGGTGGTTGTTGTGGTGTCTCTGTAGGATGATGTGATGGTGGTTTTCTGCTGTCTTGTTTTGGTCTGTGCTGCTGCAGGTGTATGGTGGACAAGCAGAGCTGAGCTCTGTTCTGCGTATGCTGATTATGTGCTGCTGTTGGCTTCTATGTTGCGTGTGGCTTTGCTGCAGATCTGTTGCTGCTGAAATTTTAGTTGTTGCTGGTGCTTGTTTTGATGAGCTGCTGTACTGAGTTTGGTAAAGCTAGGGATCTGTTGCTGCTACGGTTTGGGATGGTCTGCTGTGCTGATTTTGGTTTGTGATGTTGCAGCTTTTGTTCCTGGCTTAGCTTGTTGTGCTAGGATTATGCTGCAGCTGCAGGTTTTTAGTGGTGCTGTTGATATTTCTTTATAATGGCTGTTGCCTTTTGTTTATAATGGCTAATTTAAAGCCAATTATTATTTGTATGCTCCTTTCATTTGCTGCTAAAGCGTTTGGGAGTTTGTAGCTTTTGGGGGCTCTAGTGTTTAACTTGTGCCTTTTCTCTTGTTGGTTTCTTTTTATGCTTCTATGTGGCTTTGGTTTACTCTTGCCATCATAGGGCATGTCCTATGATGGTTATGGTATACTCCCTGGGGTTTGGCTCTATTTCTTTGTTCTTTCCCATTTTTTTAATACAGTTAAATTTAGCAAAAAAAATAAAAAATAAAAAATAATAAAAAAGATATACTTGGATTTATGCAAAATGACCTAACTAAATGCAACAATTAAAGAAAATATTTTTGTGATTTTTGGTTTTTCTATATATTTTTTATTAACATAATACAATTACACTATGAATTAAATTATACACAGACATATGAATTAAACTACAATCAATGCAATTTACACTACTGATGAATTGACCCCCAAACTTATAAACGACAATGCCCTCATTGAAGAAAATAAGAATGAGAGGTAAAAGAATACTCCCCTAGGCAGCATCGTCGTCACCACTTGCCTCCTCATGATCTGATGGTGTGTCAGGCGGTGGGGGTAAGTGTTGTCAGATCCAAAAATTAGGAACTGAGTGTGAATACTAAGCTGCTCAAATGCTCGTGACAATTCCTTAAAGAATTCAGTCGTGTAAGTCCAGAAATTGCTATGCATAGCATCGATCCTCCGGTGCAACTGATGAGCCACTCGATCCTTGCTGGCTTGGTAAGATAGAGGAACCTCCTCAGGCTGTGGGTCAGGAACTGCTTCTTCTTCGTCAGACTAACCCTACTGCTGTCCTGCTATACTGAACCTGAGCCCCCAAGGATGTGATTCACCACCATCCCACACTTTGTACTTTCTTATTGCCGATCAATATCGCTCATCGGTAACTGGAGAATCTCATTATCCCATTCAACATTTTCCTTGTCACATAAACGTGTAATGATAGATGCATGTGGGATTCCACCCAGAGTACTCCCTCTCATATACCGTCGCATGGACTTATTGATGAGATGACCAACATCAATTGATTTGTCTTTAATAATGCCATACAATAGCATGACTCTCTTCTTAGTGACGTCATTTTGATGTTGTGTTGGGAGTAAGGTGGCACAAATAAAGTTGTACCAAGCCTTCGCGTATCGACTCAAGGCTGTATAAGGGAAGTGGATTTTTTGGTCAGTCCCCTATTTTGTGGTCCACTTTGTACCAGGCTTGCACAATTCATCAATTAATTTATCCAAATTTGTGTCAAAATGCTGGTACTCTACCCAAATGTCGTTATCTATTGGGAGAGTTTGCAAATGGAATAGCGCATTGATGCTTTGTTTGGAGTAAGACACCTGTTTTTCGCGTACAAAAGCAATCCCATCTCGCGTTTCTCGTGCATTGGCATAGATTTCTCTGACTATAGCCATCGGGGCTACTAGAGGTGTGTCTACGAACAATGGCCATCCATGTGCCTTAATCAGCTCATTCATCTTTCCATCTTCCTTACTGGGCTTTAAACCCCTCGCTAGCAGAAATGTCTTTGCCATAAGTATATCAGTGTAATATGAAAGTAGTATGTATACAAGCCAATCATGTATGATGATAAAGCATATACTTTGTAAACGATCTTATTTATTTATTAATAAAAGTATTCATTTATTAAAGGCATTTAATTATCTATATGCTGCTATTTTTATAATATGTAAATAACCCATAATTTTAATCAATACTTTTAGAATCATGATGTTGATCATGTTAATGAGATCTAAATTCTTAGAAAGCTTAAAACTAAAATAGTTCCCAATCGTTGGATTACTAAAAAGAGGATTAGTAAATCTGGATAGATTGGTACATATGTTACTTGCTCATTGGATGAGGATGATTGATCTCATGATCATTTGTGTGGAGACACTAAAGCAAGTATGTAGGTGCTTATTAGAGAATAAGTACACTGAACGTGACTCGCTAAGGAATACCTAATGGAGTTTTACTCGCATGTCAATAGAAATTCCTAATGTGATAGTAGTACAAGTGATCCTTGGACTTGAGATCATCATAGTATCTTGTGTGTAATGAATTATACTTTGACTTATTCTTTAAGACCCTTAGGGTATATCAAAGGGTATGCTTGGGTGTAATAAGTTACATATGGAGATAATGAATAATCAATAAAGAATCTACCATTTCTAGTAAAAGAAGAGATATGTCCTATGTGATTCGTTAAATGACAACCCAGTAGTCCTTGGCCAAGGCAGAATAAAATTAGAAAGGAGACTTTAATTTGCATTATTTGGAGTTGTGCATTTTCTAATCGAAATACATATAATTAAATAAAATAAGACTTGATAGTAATTTCATGTCTTATATTTAATTGAGACATTGTATGGTGAAAGGATTGAATTGTACAGTAACTATTTTACTCACAGGTTCTTTTATGATTGATGTTGAAATCTATATTATCTGGAAAGTCGTTGATCGCTAAGGAGGCTTATCCCTATTGTAAAATAAATATTATTTATTTAAATAGATTATTAGTTTAATTTATTTATTTAAATAAGATTAGAATTGTTCTAATTGATTTATTCACAACCGATTTAATATGGAGAACCTAAAGGGTCACACCATAAAAGGAAGAATAATTATTTAAGAAGGTAATGACATAATCGTAATAATATGTTAAGTGTAATTAATTTAATCTATGGTGATAGAATAAATTAAATAGTTAATATTTATTATTTAATATTTTAGATATATTAAATATAAATTAATAAGAGGAGTCTTATTAATATTATTATAATTATTATTATTTTGATTTATAAAGAAGTTTAGGATTTAATTTAATATTAGTACTCTCATTTATTCCTAATGAGATTAGAAGGCAAATTAGTTAAAGGAGTTTAATTAATTATTACCAATATGTTAGGAAAACTAATTAATTAAAGGAGTTTAATTAATTAAATGAAACCCTATGTCTAATAAGATTAGAAGGGTTGGCCTCTATCTATATAAGAGGAGTCTTATGTTAGATATCAGTAGACGAAATTCCAATTGTTGGAGAGTACTCATTTTTTACAGAGAATAGAAAAACCAACCACCATCCTTCTTGAACAATTCATCTTCCTTGGTGGATCACCTCTAGAGGCCAAACACTTGGGTGACTACGTTGATCAAAGGAAGGAATAATCTCGGATATTCAAGGAGATCACGAAGAACAAGGAGTTGAACTCATACCTGTGGAAGTTTCGTTCTACAAGGGTATGAATCTAGTCTTCTTCTATTTCGTTTTAATTAATAATTGTGCATAAAGGATGATCTGGGTAATTAGTTTGTGAATTTTTTTTAAACTTTGATATATCATGCTTCCACTATTTTACAATTTGATTGCGTCATGATTTCACACAAAACCTAACAGTGGCATCAGAGTTAAACCTTTATGCAAGTTATTGATTGTCTAGATTTGATATATATACTGATATGTGTTTTGAACAATTTAATTGGAAATAATAGTTAGCTAGGAATTATGTTTTTTGGAGAAAACTGCACAATTCGCGAACCAGAAAAACAGATATTGCCCAGCGGCGCTGCAGCACCGGTCACAAGCCTTGCAGCAGCGCTGGCTCCGTGTTTTTGAAGGTGATGTGGCGCTGCAGCGCGGGATGCTAGTTCATTCGCAGCACTGCAGCGCCAACTCCGTGTCCTAGTTTATGATGACGTGGCGCTGCAGCGCCGGATGCCAGTTCACTAGCAGCGCCGCAGCGCCGCAGCGCCACCCCACCAGAATTTTTTTATTTTTTAAGATAAAAGGTTTATTTTAATTAAAAATTAAATATTTTTTGTAATTCCAGATTAATAAAGGAGTTTATTAGATTTGAAATTGGATTAAAATAAAGATGTTTATTTTAATTAGAATTGGATTTCATGCTAACTAATTAGAGTTGAAATTGGATTCCATGATAACTAATTATAGTGGAAATTGGTTTCCAAAACTAACTAGGATTGCTCATTAAATCGATATCAATGTATGTATTAAATGTTTTATTTATTGATGCATACGGTGATATGTATGAAAATAAATGAGGTTGATTTGGACTATTGACCAATGTGATTGGATTTTATTTTAGTTGAAGGCTTGAATGAATGAGTTTTATTAAATGGGGTCTGCGTACCTCGTCTTCTCTAATTTTTCTTGATATAAAATTCTATCTCTCGCCTATGTACTTTCCCTTGACTGCTGATCAAGGTTTCTATTTATATTAAACAGTTTGTGTAATAGAACTAGTTAGAATTATCTTGAAGAAATTTGAGACCAATGAGCAAGGAGCACGTGAAGACCCGTTTGTAATGGAGCCCGGGTTTAAATGTAATAGTTACGTTTAAATTTAAATTTTTGCACTCCTAAGTTTGACCTTTTGGTTCACTTGGTGGCTCTAGTGAACCAAACTAGAATAAAAATCTATAATCAATCCGGGTAAAATATATGATTCTATATATGCATGCTAAGTATTATATATATATATATATATATATATATTATATTTTATGCAAACATACTTCGCATATTTTATAAAATGACGCGTATTATATATATATATATATGTGTGTGTGTGTGTGTGTGTGTGTGTGTGTGTGTGTGTGTGTGTGTGCATGCGCACTAAACAAGATGAGACTAATAATAACAAATCCCTCAAAAAAATTATATTAAGTCTAAAGCGTTCAAAGATATTTGGAATATCGAACGTCGCCTTCTAGCATGATAAAATTAATAGAGTATTAAATATTTAATATGAGTTTGTTGTGCACACACAACGCAAGTATTAAGTATTTAAGATGTTAATTTAATCACATTTGATGCTTATAAAGAAAATTGAACAATATTGTTTTCTTTTTCACACACAAGGACAATATTTATTTTTTTTGAATATATGGAGTGCTAGGTTGGACTTAACTTAAATCATTTTAGTTCAGATTTGCAAACACTTGACCATTATGATCTAAGAGGCAAAATACAAAGAGTTACATGATGATGTAATTGACAAGAGTTGTCTACCTATTTACTTATATATAGTTTGTTATGCACACACAAGGCTATATACATTTGAAATAGGATCCTTATTCTCACTAGCAAATCTTTAATTAGATTTTGCCAAACTATATAAGTAAGAGTAATATAGTTTAAAGAAAATAGTGGGAGATACCAATTTAAAATAAAACCTAATTTATTTTGGTATGTAAATAATTAATTAAATGAATATTTGCTAAACTGTTGTCTTTTCACACGCAAAAATTTAAAAATATTGAAATCACTAATTTCACTGCGAAGCATACTTGATGCTAACAAACTAATCGGACCAAATTACACGGACTGGTTAAGGAATATGAGAATAGTTCTCACTGCTGAAAAGATTTCTTATGTCCCAAATTCACCTGTCCCTAGAACTGTTCCAGAAATAGCATTTGAGGAAGAGATTGCCACTATTGTAAAGTGGCAAGATGATGCATCCGTGGCTCAATGTATCATGCTCGCATCCATGAATAACAAGCTTCAGCGTCAGCATGAAAATATAGATGCTCTTACTATGTTACTTCACCTCAAGGAGTTGTAGGGTGAAAAAAGTAAGACTGCTAGATATGAGATATCTAAAGAGCTCTTCCGATCTCGGATGATTGAGGGCACTGCCGTTGAGACTCAGTCCTAAGGGTGATCAATCTGATTGAATGTCTTGGACAGCTTGGGTTCGTCATGGATGGGGAGTTGAGTCAAGACTTGGTCTTGCAGTCACTCCCTTAGACTTTCTCATAGTTCGTTATAAATTTCCACATGAATAAGTTAGATGTCAGTTTGCTTGAACTACTTAACATGTTGAAAACTGCAGAAAGTCACTTCCCATCTAAGAAGAACCATGTCTTAATGGTGGATGATTCTTCCAAGAAAAGGAAGAGGCCCAAGGTATCTTCTAAAAAGAAGAAATCTAAGAAGGCTAAGGGCAAGGTGAACAGAAAGGATCAAAAGAAACTTGATCCAGCTAGCAAAGGAATGTGCTTCCATTGCAACGAGCTGGGTCACTGGAAGAGGAATTGTAGGAAGTTTCTGGCAGAGAAGAAGCTTGGAGAAGCTTCGACTTTCAATCAAGGTTTGTTCATAATTGAAATTAATTTTTTCGAAAGTCAAAATTCTACTTGGGTATTGGATACCAGCTGTGGTTCTCACATATGTAATACTGTGTAGGGACTGTCAGAAGTAGAATGCTGAACAAGGATGAAGTTGCCCTACGAGTGAGAAATGGAGCAAATGTTGCTGCATTAGCTGTAGGCACTTATTGTTTAGCACTACCTACGGGCAAGTCCATTTATTTAAATAATTATTATTTTATTTTGAATATCATTAGAAACATTATTTATGTTTCCGTATTAGATATGAATGGATTTGACATTATAATAAAGACTAACAGTTGTTCTATTTATAATAACAATGTTTTATATGGTGTTGGTAATTTGCGAAATGGACTTTATATACTTGACTTGCATGAAAATATATTTCAAATAGAACAAACTAAGAAAAGAAAAAGAGATGATGTTAATTATACCTATATGTGGCACTGTAGACTCGGTCATATCAATGAAACAAGATTATCCAAGTTGCATAAGGATGGACTCTTAGAGCTATCTAATTATGAATCATATCCAACTTGTGAATCTTGTCTCATTGGTAAAATGACTAAATCTCCTTTTAGTGAAAAAGGAGAAAGAGTTACAAAGTTGTTAGCTGTTGGTTCACACAGACGTTTGTAGACCTATGACAACGAATGCACGGGGAACGTATTCTTATTTTATTACTTTCATTGATGATCACTCAAGATTTAGATATGTGTATTTAATGAAATACAAATCTGAATCATTTGAAAAGTTCAAAGAGTTCAGAAGTGAAGTAGAGAAACAAATTGGAAAAAGTATTAAGATTCTTCGATCGGATCAAGGTGATGAATACTTAAGCAGTGAGTTTCTCAATTGTCTCAAAGATAGTGTTATAATCTCATAATGGACTCCACCAGGTACACCACAGTTAAATGGAGTGTCTAAAAGGAGAAATTGAACATTGTTGGACATGGTTCATTCCATAATGAGTTTTACCGATCTTCTAGTATCATTCTGGGTTTATGCCCTAGAAGCGGCTGCATATCTACTAAATAAGGTCCCCCTCGAAATCCGTCCCCAAAACTCCATATGAGATGTGGACAGGGAGGAAACCTGGTCTTAAGCGTGTTAAGATTTGGGGATGTCTAGCTTATGTGAAAAGGTTTCAAAATGATAAGCTTGGAACAAGATCTGATAAGTGCACGTTTATGGGATATCTTAAAGAAAGTTTGGGATACTATTTCTACAATCCTACTGAGCAAAAGGTGTTTGTTGCGAAACACGTTGCCTTCTTGGAAAAGGAGTTTATCCTTGAAGGGGCTAGTGGGAGGAAAATAGATCTTGAAGAAATTCAAGAACCACAAACCACTATAGATCAAATGGATGAACCTGTTTAAGTAGAGACACCTTCTATACAACACCCTATTCGTAAATCTAGAAAAGTATCGAAGATACCTGATAGATATGGATTCGTCATAGAGGATGACGATGAGCTACACATCATGGATGATGATGATCCATTGAATTCGAACAGGCTATGAGTAATAAAAACTCAGGGAAATGGCTTGAAGCCATGAAATCCGAGATGGACTCCATGAGAACCAAGTATGGACTTTGGTTTCACCACCTGAAGGCATTAAGCCTATTGGGTGTAAATGGATCTTTAAAAGAAAGACTGGAGCGGACGGCAAGGTAGAGACCTATAAGGCTCGATTGGTTGCAAAAGGTTTCAAAGAAAGACAAGGAGTTGACTATGATGAAACCTTCTCACCAGTAGCTATGCTCAAGTCCATTCGGATTTTACTTGCGATTGCAGCTTATTATGATTATGAAATATGGAAGATGGACGTGAAAACAGCCTTCCTCAATGGAAAACTTGAGGAGGATGTGTATATGACACAGCCAGAGGGATTTATTTCAAAGGTTGGAACAAATCAAGTCTGTAAGCTGCAACGATCCATTTATGGATTGAAGCAAGCTTCTTGTAGATGGAACATCCGTTTTGATGAGGCAATCAAAGAGTTTGATTTTATCAAAAATGAGGATGAATCATGTGTGTACAAGAAGGTTAGTGGGAGAGCTGTTTTATTCCTTGTATTATATGTTGATGATATATTACAAATAGGGAATGACATTCTTATGCTACAATCGATTAAAATGTAGTTATCTAAACACTTCTCCATGAAGGACTTGGGAGAAGCATCCTATATTTTGGGTATAAAGATCTATAGAGATAGATCTAAAAGGATGCTTGGCTTATCCCAAGAAACGTACATTGACTCGATGCTAAAGAGGTTTAGCATGGAAGATTCCAAAAGAGGTCTCATTCCGATAAGTCATGGAATACATCTCTCCAAAAAACATGCCCCTAAGACACTTGAGGAGAGAGACCGTATGAGTAAGATTCCTTATGATTCAGCAATAGGATCTATCATGTACAGTATGATATGTACTAGATCGGATGTCGCTCATGCACTTAGTGTAACAAGCAGATATCAGTCGAATCCAGGAGAAAAGCACTGGAAGGCAGTGAAAAATATCCTAAAGTACTTACGAAGGACTAAGGATGTATTTCTTGTCTACGGTGGGTTTGAATTAAAACTCGAGGGCTCACAGACTCAAGTTTTCAAATGGACTAAGATGACAGTAAATCTGTTGTTTACCTTAAACGGAGGCGCAGTGAGTTGGAAGAATTCCAAGCAGCAAACAGTTGTTGATTCAGTGACAGAGGCAGAGTACATAGCTGCAAGTAAAACTGCAAAGGAAGCTGTTTAGATGAAGAAGTTCAGTATAGAACTTGGTGTGGTTCCTAGCAATGGAGGAGCAGTCCCCTAGTAATGTGACAACACCGGAGCTGTTGCACAGGCTAAGGAACCCAGGTCTCATCAGAAATCCAAACACATGTTGTGGCGATTTCACTTGATTAGGGAGATCATTGAAAGAGAAGATGTCACCTTGGAGCGTGTAGACTCTCAAGACAACATTGCAGATCCATTTACTAAAGCTTTAATACAACAGCAGTTTGATCATCACTTAGAGAAGATGGGTATGAGATACTATGGCTGATTGGCTTTAGTGCAAGTGGGAGATTGAAAGTAGTATGCATACAAGCCAATCATGTATGATGATAAAGCATATACTTTGTAAACGATCTTATTTATTTATTAATAAAAGTATTCATTTATTAAAAGAATTTAATTATCTACATGCTGCTATTTTTATAATATGTAAATAACCCATAGTTTTAAGCAATGCTTTTAGAATCATGATGTTGATCATGTTAATGAGATCTAAATTCTTAGAAAGCTTAAAACTAAAATAGTTCCCAATCGTTGGATTACTAAAAAGGAGATTAGTAAATCCGGATAGATTGGTACATATATTGCTTGCTCATTGGATAAGGATGATTGATCTCATGATCATTTATGTGGAGACACTAAATCAAGTATGTAGGTGCTTATTGGAGAATAAGTACACTGAACGTGACTTGCTCAGGAATACCTAATGGAGTTTTACTCGTCTGTCAATAGGAATTCCTAATGTGATAGTAGTATAAGTGATCCTTGGACTTGAGATCGTCATAGTATCTTGTGTGTAATGAATTATACTTTGACTTATTCCTTAAGACCCTTAGGGTATATCAAAGGGTATGCTTGGATGTAATAAGTTAAATATTGAGATAATGAATGATCGATAAAGAATCTACCAATATTTTGGGAAGTCTAATTAATTAAAGAAGTTTAATTAATTAAATTAAACCCTATGTCTAATAGGATTAGAAGGGTTGACCAATATCTATATAAGAGGAGTCTTATGTTAGATATCACTAGACGAAATTCTAATTATTGGAGAGTACTCCTTTTCTACAAGGACCAAATAATCAACTTGTTCTCGTAGAGCCAACTGTAAATGATCCAATGGTGATTGAACATATCACAAGAATAGCTGAAAAGATGCTTGCAAGCTCAACCATTGAGACACCAGCTCTAGACGACACACTACGATTTGTGCCTATTGATAAACTTGAAACGGCAATCGTAGAGTCTCCAGAACAGTTCAACGAACCAGAAACATAAACCTCTGAACCAAACACTATGCCCATACAACAAACACAAGCCCCCATAACCCAATCAGATATTCTCTCATCCTCCAACAATGCATATTTTGACATGACACTTGCTCTCGCAAACATGTTAAGGAGAGGTGAACACACTAATGCCCCTCCTCCTCCTGAGATACAACGAATTCTTGATCGATTGTCTCTAATGCCAACAAAGGAGGAGCTGGCTGAGATGACAAGCTAAATGGCTTTAGAGTCTGGAGAGATACTTGAAGCACACTCTCTGGCGCTTCACATAAGATTCGATCACATAATCGACTCTGTCAAGACTCTGCCAGGAAATTTGGCAACTAAGCTGTCCAAGAAGCTAAGGGAGATTGTTAAGGAAATGGCTGACAACCTCAGTAAAAGGGATGCTATTCACTTTGCTGCAATAAAGAAGCATAAGGAGGTTATGGAAATCATGTAGAAGACTCAGCAATCTCAGAATAAGCTGATGACCAAACAGATTTCAGAACTGCTTGTCTCACTACAACAATTCCAAGCCTGCAGTGTAGCTCAAATCAATCAGAATAACAACGCAATGGAGCGGCTTCAGCAACAAAGAAGAAAAACTGAGGCTCTAGTCGAGGAAAATCGTAGTGACATTGCACTCAACCGCTCTCAGATGCATGAACTAGTCGAGAACAAGTTGTTAATTTAAAATGTCTGAAAATTACATTTGTCCGTTTTTTCATATATTTAGATGCCACAATAGAGAAATACTGTATCAATTGCTCGCCATTATATTATGTCATTGTATAATTGTGAAACATTCTTGATTTGCTTCTCATTAACCACTAAAGGTCCAATACTTCACTCAAGTGTTTATTATTTTTTGCTAGTAAGGAATATTCCATTGTCAACCTGATTATCATCCCAACATGATATAGACACATTGCATTTTTCTGCAAATATTTCATGTCAAATAATGTTTTTAATTAATTTTTTATTGCTAATATTTTTAACATGTTCTATTTTCAAATGTTTATTCTCACAGACTTATCAGGGATTTTCAAGTGAGTAGAATTTATAATATAGTTTTCTACTTTAAGTTTCAGGAATACATAAAGCTACATCAAGGTTGGTCTAAATTAAGCTCTTTTTACCTATATTGAAGCTAGTAAAGCTCGGCTTAACAAGATGAAGGTCTTCATCCAGTTTCTTCAGTAGCACAGACTGTTCGTTTATATGCTTTTGAGAACATATTGAAAATATTACATCATTTCATGTCTTACGTGATTAAAGAACTTTGGTAGTTTAGATAGTTGATTGTGAGGATGATAATGATCATGTACTGGATGATTTTATTTAGTTAATAATATTTGAGTTTTTTTTTCTATTTCAGCCATAATTTGTTATGGGGTCAGTGAGACACGATTTATTTTATTTGTAAAATAATTTTGATAGTCGTTACATAACAAGATCATTAATAATGAATTTGGCAATGATACAATCAAAATCTATTTTGTTACCAAACGACAATATATAGTGTCATTGCTAATTGACAATTTTTGTTGCTCTCGAAAAATAATCAGCATCGAACATTATCGTTGTTAATTGATCATAATTATCCAAAATAAAACCAATAATAACGAATAATTTTGTTGCAAAATAATATATGACCAGTTTATTATGCACATTTAGTAACGAAAATCATTGACAAAAAGTATACAATCAGCAACGAAATCTAGTTAAGGTAACAATTTTCATATTGTTTAGCAACGACAAATATCGTTGGCAAATGTGTATCAAATGCAACAAATTTTATTTTTCGTTGGAAAAAAAGATTATTTTCGCTGCCAATTAGACAGATTTTGCAACGAAAGTTGCTTTTCAATAACAATTTCTTAATAAATTTGCTATAAAATATTTCGCTGCGAAATGATCTATGATTTTACACGAAAAGAACTTGCGAAGTATCTCACTTTCTGCAACGAAAAAATAAATTTCGTTGCTAGACAATTAGCAACGCTCATTACGTAACGAATGGTCCAACGACCGAAAAATCGTTGCAAATGACCTTTGGCAACGAAATTTTGCACCTTTGCAACGAAAATTGTTTTTTGAAAAATCACCATTTTTTTGTAGTGCGTGAGAACTAGAGGAAAAGATGAGGAAGAATTGTCCAAATCTTTTTGAGTAACCTTAGGAAAATTTCGGGGACATAATTTTTATAAGGAGGTGAGAATGTAATAATCAAGAATTTTTGTGTTGCATTGTAAATAAATATATTAATTAATCTGTGATATATTATGGATGACTAAGTGATTATGTGAATAATATGATATAAGTATTTAAAGGAAGTCTCACTAATAAGTTAAATAAGTTAGTGGACTAACTTAAGTATTTCAAGAATACATAAAATTAATTTAACTGTGTTAAACCCTAATTACACACTCAATAAACTTGAATATAGCAAGTCGAATTGGGTTATGTAAGTGAATTAACATTATTAATTGATAATAATATATAAATATCAAAAATAATGAGAATTAGTTCAAGAGATAATAAATTACGAAGAGTAAGTAATTTAAACAAGCCCAATTATTTATTTAAGTATTGGACTTGTAGATAAATTGATTTAATAGCAATTAAATTGTTAAACTAGCTCAATATAACATGTATAGGGCAAGTATAATAATGACATAATTTAATTTTTTGTGGAAGCCCAAGTTCATTCTAACTAGTAAGCAAATTAAGAAAAAGTGCAAGCGCAAAGGAATAAATGAAAGCCCAAGCTTGGCCCATTTGAGAAAAGATATCTTAGTCATTTAATAAAGCATATAATAAAATCAAAAGTGGGAGATAAGGAGACCACATGGCCAAAAATTGGGAGAGGAGAAAAGGGAGGAGAATGTGATGATTATGCTTACTTTATTAGGTAACTTACTTTTTAGGTGTTGTTTTTCTAATGGGCCAACACATTTGTTTACACTTGCAAGGTACTGCTTTCATCATGATGAGAAAGAGAGGGATTGCAAGATGTGGAGATAAAGTATAGATATATATTATATATCTATATCTTTTATCTTTAACTAAATTAAGTATAACTTTCTATTTTGTTTTATTTCATTTCCTAAGCTTAAGAAAGAGAAAACAAATAAATTAGAGAGAGAAAAAGAGAGAGAATTCGGTGGGAGCAAGGAGAAGAGAGAAAGGGAGTTTGAGCTTAATGCACCCAAGATTCATAACTTACTACGGGTGGAGAAGGAAGGAAGCTAGGAAAACAAGGTATAAACCTATTTTCTAAGTTTTATTCTCTTCTCTTTCAATGATTTAATGAAAAAGGGATTTTATGATTCGGAAGTTTAAAACTCTGTAATCTATGTGTTTTCTATAGATTCAAGTATGGATCTAACTAATTTAAGTGTTAGAAAGTGGATCAAAAGGAAAGAAATGAAACTAGGTTTCTAGAAAGCTAGAAAACCCTAGCTTTCTCTCCCTTTGATCAACTAGTATTTTAGATCTACACCTTCTTTTCTCGATCCGTCAAAGAGGGGTGCTAGATATATGTGTTTACTAATAAACCCAAGTGGTAGCACTCAAAAATCATGTGTTGAAAAGTCATGGTGTGGGTTTTTGTCAAAACAGTCCATGTAGTGAACGAAAGAGGTAAAAAGTTTTCTGATCAGTCTCCCACAAGGGCATTTTCGTGAACTTTTTGTTCTTTAAAAATTCGGTGAAAATTTAGAGGGTTAATATCAGAGGTTATGTAGATCCTATCAAAATTTGAGAATTTTTGGCCATAAATAATGAGAGTTATGGATTTTATGACCAAAAACTACTTTTAAAAATCTACCCAAATAACTCTATGTGTGTAAGTCAAAAAATTATAAAAATTTTATGAAAAGTACATGTATATAACAGGAGCATACCCTGAAAATTTCAGAATTTTTGGAGATACTCTCGATTTATGATAAATCTAACAATATTTGGCTATTTTGAATTATTTAAATAAAGTAAATGAATTTTAAAAGTTTTCAGAAAAATATATTTTCATGAGGGGATTATATATAGTTGCTTTCCAGAAAAGAAATTAATTTTGGAGATGTTTTGTTATTTTTCATAGAAATGATGTTATATGGATAAATGATTTAAATTAAAAATATGATGTGAAAAATATGGAAAATACGGTTTTACAACTTGAGACCCTTAAGCATAGTTTATGCAGATTTTTGATGACGGTTTCGGTCAGTTGTGAAGAGTTGTTATGTTTATAGCGTTTTAGAATGTTTAAATGAATTAATTAATGAAAGAAAAATAATTAAAATAAATTATTTATTAATTTAATAAATGACTTAAAATATTTTTACTTGACTAATGATATTGGATAGAAATATTATTAGTAATATTTGACTTAAATATTATTAGAAGGTTAATAACATTAGCTTAAAATATTATTAAATAATTAATAATATTAAACAAGAAATTAAAATAAAGAATTAAGTTATTTTAAATATAGTTGTTGAATTTGGTATTCAAGGAACTATATTATGTATGTAGTAGACTGAAAAGAGAATTCAGGGTGCTGAATTGGATTTCGGGTTGCTGAAATGATTTCGGTTTACTGAGTTTTATTTTGGTCTGCTAAAATTATGATTTCAAGATACTGAAATGTAATATGGTTTACTGAAATAGTATTTTCAGTTTACTGAAATGTTATCTAGCTTACTAAGATGACATATAAAGGGAAAAACTTATAAGTATAAGTTATGACATGGTTAAAAGATTATCAAAATGTAACAGTAATACTAAGACTTTAATATAATGTCTAATACCTAACTATATGATTGAATGTTAGATAATTTAATATATGTTGATAAGATTATAAGTGAGTTATGTTATGACAAATTGAAGGATCAATTATAGGTCTTTTCTCTAAGAAGTTAAAGTAAATTACAGAGCAGTAGACTACGATTGAGGCAAGTTCTCTAACTCAACTTGAGTTATTACTTTTGAAGCATGTTAGTGAATAATTATTGTTGATTATTCACATTTAAACTGATTATTGCTATCCGCTCTTTGAGCAATTGAATTCCTGTTCTATTATTATTGAACTGTGAATTAGTTAAAGTTCTTTTATTCATGAACTATTTATGATATGGATCTATGCTTGTTGTATCAGCTAGATTAAGCATGTTTAAATTTGTTAAATCAAATTTGCTTTAAAAGCGGTGCCTAACCAATTGAAATTTTAAGAACTCATGACTGAGAAAAACAACAATTTTACTAAAGCATTATTGAAAAACAATTGAGTGATTATGCATATTTCACCGGGTATGAAAGGTTGATCCCCTTGATTACCAAAACTTATTAAAAGGACCAGTATAAATACTGACAACCTTAGTATATGTTCATGGTTATTTCAAACCGCTCAGCCTCTGTTATTCAACTATTCGAATATACAGTTATTGAAATATAATTCATGTTCTTTCACTAGCCATTTATATGATTGAACTTCGAAAGTTAAATTCTTTCTAATCATAATATATCTCCTTCATATTTAAACTTGCTAAGCAAATTAGTTGCTTACCCTTGCTATATCATGACATTTATTTCAGCTAAGCTCAAAGGTTCAAGTAAGAAAGACAAGGGCAAAGGAAAGGTCCAAGAATAGTTACTATGAGTGTTTATATGATACACTATGTTAATGATTATGTAAACCTTTTGTGTTACTATATGTAATGAAGGTACTTTTAAGTTAAGGTAATAGACTTTGGGATATTGTATAAGACTTTATTGTAATGAACAATATATGTTTATTATTCCGCAATAGTTATAGAATGCTTATGATGATGATGTATCGTGAGCACTGAATCCGAGGTTAGAGAACCCGGATTTGGGGGTGTCACGGGTTGGTATCAAAGCTATAGGTTATAAACATTAGGATGCGAAATCGAGGTTATAACCTAAGAAGAAAACTCGTATAGAGTATACTAGGAGATGGATCAGGGAGATTCATCTAGTATAGATTGTACATAATAAAATATTGTTTCATTTTATAAATGAATATATTTTATTGTGATACTGATGTTATGTTTGTTTGGTTATAGGATGCCTGAAAAAGGCAAGATAGCCATTCGGTTGAGCAAGAGCCGATAGAGCCTGTAGAGGAGCAAGCTGAGAGCGATGACTACGACAAAGATATAATGGTGGTGGACTTGTTCGAAGAGAATATGGCACTGGAGAATAGAGTGACACAGTTAGAGAAAGAAAACGCTACTCATCAGTTTAATGAAACACAATACAAGGAGTTAGCCAACCGGGCTCAAGCAGAGCTTGTAGAGGTGAAGGTACAGTTGCAGGGACAGACGACCTCGGTTTAACAGATGGTTTCTGTGAATGCTGAGCTAAAGGAAAGACTAGAAAAAGCAGTGGTAAAGGTGGGAGTGCTAAGAGTTGAGCATCAGGCGATGCATTTTGAGTTTGATATGTAGATTGCAGATAAGATTAGGATTGATGAGTCATGGGTTAGAGCAGCGAGGATGGTTGACCAGCTAGAGTTAGCTTTGGAGGAGAAGGAGGTCAGGCTAGAGTCTTTGGGATGGGTGTTGGATGCAGCATACGCAATTCCTAGGGTTGGAGATAGGAGGTCGCGTTTGGAGATCGGCGAGTCTAGCCTGTCAGTGCGACGTCGTGTGATTGGAGATGCACTACAGGCACAGGAGCATGTCCAAGTGGAGGTGCCTCTACCTGAGAGCCAGTGAGATGTTGGTGGATAGTGATGTATATAGATGCCATAGTACCCTTTTTGTTTAAACAGGGTTAGATTATGTATGATGTGAACCTCTAAGCTGTGAGAGGTTGTATGTAAATATGATGTATCCCCATCTTAGTTGTGTAGGGGAATATATCTTTTGATAGATCCCATCTCTGGATGTTTAGAATGGGATAGTTAGCATTTATAGAAATATGCCAGGCATGTGTACGACACTAAAAAAATTTGGTATATGAATATAAATGCGCTATTATGAGTAAATGTTTGATTAAGTAGATAAGTCTTGAGAATGAAGATAGTAAGTTATCTCTATAATAATTTCAAAGTTTATTAAACTGAATGTGTTGTTTCAGCAAGTTGGATTGGATAATTCAGCAAGCTGAAAAGGTTATTTCAGCAAGTTGAAAAGGATATTTCAGCAAGCTGAAATGGATAGTTCAGCAAGTTGAACATTATGATAATTTGATTATTAGAGTTTAAATTATATGTTATATTTTAAATACCTATAATATATGACATATAATGAAACTCGAAGTAATAATATAAGATTTTGTCTAATTAGATAATGCCGCCAAGATGTCAAAATCGTAAGCAGAGGGAGGAACGTTCTGTGAACAATGTAAGAGATTAAGCTGACCCAATGCAGAACTTCGCAAATATGATAGCTCAAGCTATGCGAACTCGTGCACCTGAAGCAAGGAATCAAGCGAATAATAGACTAGAAAATTTTAAAGATTTTAAGGCTGTAGAACCACCAGAATTCAGCGGAACCGCGGACCCCATAGAAGCTCAGACATGGGTGAAAGAGATGGAAAAGGCTTTTATCATTACTAGGGTAGCCGAAGAGCAAAAGACGGCTTGCGCTGCCTACTTGATGAAAGGTGAGGCTAATTACTGGTGGGAGTCGAACCAAGCTAGAGCCAGAACGGAAGTAGTAGCATGGACAGGATTTAAGGAGTTGTTCTATGAAAACTATTTCTCGGAGGGCATGCAAGCCAGGATGGAGGTAAAGTTTCTTGAATTGAAGCAGGAGAACATGACAGTTGTCGAATATGCAGTGAAATTCAATGAGCTAGCCAGATTTGCACCTCATCAGGTGGATACAGAAGTACGAAAGGCGCGTAGGTTTGAAAATGGGTTGAATCCGTGGACATACAGCAGGGTTGCAGTGTTACAAATTGCTACATTTTCAGCGTTGTTGGAGAAAGCTATCATTGTCGAAGGTGGTAGCGAAGCATTGTCCAAGTACAATCGAGAGAAAAACAAGAAGAAGATTGAAGGTGAAAATCAGGGTGCTAGCAGTGGTGGCAGTAACACTAAGAAACGCAAGTGGAACAGTGGCAACGAATCAGGAACTCAACAAGGAAGTACACCACAGAAGAAGCCAGCATGTGTAAAGTGTGGAAAAAATCAGTCTGGAGAATGTATGAAGGGGAAGAATGTCTATTATAATTGCGGTCAAGAAGGACATATTTCACCAAATTGTCCTAAATCAAAGAAGGGAGGTTGCTTTTCTTGTTGGATAACGGGACATCGGTTTAAGGATTGTCCATTTGAGAAGAATACTGACGGAGGAAGTAAAAACAGGAGCAGTACCCCAAAGTTAACAATTGGAGGGCCAACGCAGCAGAGCAAGCCGACAGCCCGAACGTTCAACATGATTGTGCAAGACGCAGTGGCATCAAAGGAGGTGGTGTCAGGTATTATTCCGATCAATAATATAAATGCATATGTATTATTTGATTTGGGAGCTACCTGTTCATTTGTGTCTGATGAATTTGCTAAAAGATTAAACTTACCCTGTGAAAAGTTAAAGAACCCAATGAATGTAGAAGTTGCAAACAAAGAAGTGATCCTTGTAGAGATTATCCATAAAAACTGTGGTGTGGAAATAAGGGGACATAAGTTAAGCGTGAATTTGATTCCGATACGCTTAGGAAAATTTGATGTTATCTTAGGGATGGATTGGTTGTTTAACCATGAGACAGTTATAGATTGTCAGAAAAAGAGTATACGCTTTAAGACACCAAATAAGTTTAAGGTTGTATTTTATGGTAGCAAGTCGCCAAGACAAACAAGTTGTCTGACAATGATGCAGGGCAGGAGGATGTTACGAAAAGGATGTGAAGGCTATTTGGCTCATGTGGTGGATACACGGGTTGTGAATTCGGACATGAGATAGATACCTATAGTTAATGAGTTTGGGGATGTCTTTCCAGAAGAACTTTCAGGACTTTCGCCAGACAGAGAAATAAAATTTGTGATTGATTTAGTACCAGGGACAGCGCCGATATCGAAAGCACAGTATAGGATGGCTCCGATAGAAATGAAAGAGTTGATGATCCAGCTACAAGAGTTGTTGGACAAGAAGTGCATCCAACCTAATGTATCTCCGTTGGGAGCACCGGTGTTTTTTGTAAGAAAGAAAGATGGTTCGATGAGATTGTGTATGGATTATAGAGAGTTGAATAAGGTGACAATCAAGAATAAATATCCGTTACCAAGAATAGACGATATGTTTGATCAACTTAAAGGAGTGAGATATTTTTTGAAGATTGACTTAAGGACTGGTTACCATCAGTTGAAGGTGAGGACGGAGGATATACTAAAGACAATATTTAGAACTCGTTACGGCCATTATAAGTTCTTAGTGATATCATTTGGACTGACGAATACGCCAGCTGCATTTATGGACTTGATGAACAGAGTATTTAAACCGTACTTGGAAAAGTTTGTGATTGTGTTCATTGATGATATTCTAGTATTCAAAGACTGAAGAGGAGCATGCCAAACATCTCCGGATTGTATTAGAAATATTAAGAAAAGAGAAACTATATGCTAAATTTTCAAAGTGTGAGTTCTAGTTGAAGAGGGTTCAATTTTTGGGAAATGTCATCGACAATGAGGGAATTTCTGTTGATCCAGCAAAAGTAGAAGCGGTGAAAAGTTGGGGACAACCGAAGACTCCAACAGAGATCAGAAGTTTCTTGGGATTGGCAGGATATTACCGAAGGTTTATTCAGGATTTCTCGAAGATAGCGACACCATTGACTAATCTGACGAGGAAGACTGTTAAGTATGTGTGGACAGAAAAGTGTGAACAGAGTTTTAAGGAACTGAAGAAAAGATTGAGGGAAGCACCTGTGTTATCTTTACCAGATAGTACTGGGGGTTGTACAGTGTATAGTGATGCGTCACACAAGGGACTAAGTTGCGTGTTAATGCCACATGGTAAAGTCATTGCATACGCGTCACGATAATTAAAGGACTATGAGAAGGGATACCCTACCCATGACCTGGAATTGGCTGCGGTAGTGTTTGCCCTTAAGATTTGGAGAGATTACTTATATGGAGAAAAGTGTGAGATATACACAGACCACAAAAGTCTGAAGTATATCTTTACGCAAAAGGAGTTGAACATGAGGCAGAGGAGGTGGTTAGAATTGATCAAAGATTATGATTGTGATATTATATATCATCCAGGGAAGGCCAATGTAGTAGCAGATGCTTTAAGAAGGAAGAGCAGAGAAAAGTTATTCGTATTGACAGAACAAGAAGAATTAGTAAGGGAAATGGAGAAAATGGAGTTAGAGGTGAAAACTCCGAAGGATTCGGATAGAGTAATAGAAATGGAAGCGAGTCCAACCTTATTAGACAGGGTAAAAGAATCACAAGAGAATGATGAAGAATGCGGTAACATCAAGAAGCGGTTAGCTTAAGGCGAAGAGTTAAAGTATAAGATTGACGGCACTGGATTGTTGAGATTTGAAGGACGAATTTGGGTACCTGCATTACCAGAGTTAAAAGAAGAGATTTTGCAAGAAGCGCACAATATGAGATATTCAATACACCCAGGAAGCACGAAGATGTATCAAGATTTGCGTCAACATTATTGGTGGCCTAACATGAAGAGAGAGGTTGTTGAATGCGTCAGCAGATGTTTAACTTGTCAAAGAGTCAAGGCAGAGCATCAACGACCAAGTGGACTATTACAACCGTTGGAAATTCCGGAATGAAAATGGAAACATGTCACGATGGATTTTGTGGTAGGACTTCCAGCGACACAAAAAAGGTTATGACGCCATATGGGTGATTGTTGATCGACTTACAAAGTCAGCACACTTTTTGCCGATCAAGATCAGGTATACTTTGGATCAGTTAGCCAAATTGTATATCAAGGTAATAATTTCGAGATATGGAGTGCTAGTATCAATTGTATCTGATAGAGATCTGCGCTTCAAGTCAAACTTTTGGAGGAGCCTTCAAGAAAGAATGGGGACACAACTAAGGTTAAGTACCGCGTATCATCTATAGACCGATAGGCAAAGTGAGAGAACGATTCAAACACTAGAAGACATGCTCAGAGCCTGTGTGATGGACTTCAAAGGAAGTTGGGAAGATCATCTTCCATTGGTGGAGTTTGCATATAACAATAGTTATCATGCAAGCATTGGAATGCCGTCGTATGAAGCTCTATATGGGAGGAAATGAAGAACACCCTTATGTTAGGAAGAGGTAGGTGAACGAAGACTGTTAGGGCCAGAATTGGTGCAGCAGACCGTAAAGATCATCAAAGTGATAAGAGCTCGACTGGTAGTAGCTTAGGATCGACAAAAGAAGTACGCATATCTTCATCGCAAGAAAATATACTTTGAAGGAGGAAGCTATGCGTTTCTAAAGGTATCTCCTTGGAAGGGGAAGATAAGATTTGGAAAGAAAGATAAACTGAGTTTGAGATTTATTGGACCGTTTGAGATACTGAAGAAGATAGGTGAAGTAGCGTATGAGGTAGCTCTACCTCCTGAACTGGAACATATTCACAATGTGTTTCATATATCAGTGTTGCGTCTGTAAAAGCTGGATTACAAGCATGTGATATCCTACGAGCCGATTCAAGTCGAGAAGGACTTATTGTACGAAGAAATTCCTGTAGAAATTCTGGATAGAAAAGAGCAGAAGTTGAGAAATAAGGTTATACATTCTGTCAAAGTTCTATGGAGAAACCACAAACTACAAGAAAATGGACATTTGGCAACGATTTTTCGGGCAACGACTTATAAAATCGTTGCAAAAAATGCATGTTTAGCAACGAAATTTGTCATTCGTTGAAGTTTGTGAAAGACTTTCATTTTTCGTAACGAAATTCATAGTTCGTTGCAAAATTTCGTTGCCAAATCGTTGGCGGGAAAAAAACACCCCCGCCTATTTACTTTTTTTTTGTTGCCGATGAGATTTATGTTTATCGTTGGTAACGAAAAAAAATTTGTTGCTATATTTCGTTGCCTAATATGGGCGACATTCATTGTCAACAATTTTTTTCGTTGCGTATTTTATACATTTTTTTTGCAACGACTAGTAAATTGTTGCCCAAAATTAAGATAAACCCAATAAGCACGTTTCAGCCTCTCTTTTCATATTTTTGTATTGTAAATAACATAAAATAATTATTTAAAATTTTAATTTTCAAAAATTAAATAAAATTACATTATAATTTAAATTTAGGATCTCATAAATTAACAAAAACATATTCAATGAAACTTTTTTTTTTGGAATGAAGGAGTAACCTTTTTGTATTCCCCATAATTAATATTTTATTATCTATCATTATTTATTTTATTAATCACATAGATGTATTTATTTATTAAACACATAATTATCAAACACATATCATGTAAAAGTATTTCCTTGTTTTAGTTCACTTTAATTAAAAAAATCATTAATTATTGTATTTATTTTCTAAATTCACACTCATAATTTTATTTATTAATATTTTACACCATTATACAATTATTTATGAACTCTATAAATAATTATGATTCCTTTTTTAAAAAAAAAGTGTTCCAATTTTGCGAATATTAAAATGAGAATGTATATTCCTAAAAATAGTAAATTATATTAGTCTAATAGATTGGTACGATAAAAATTATGACGACAAACTTTAGTATATCGTATTATTTTGTATAATTATAACTACTAAGAAAATGAGAATAATCTAGCGAGTGAATAATGAAAAGAAAAAATAATCAATGAAAATATAGTTTTATTGAGTTTATTGTGAAAAATATTTTCTTTAGAAATACTAAAATATTACTCATCCGTTCTACAAAAAGAGTTTTATTAATTAAATTTGTTCTTTGTTAATTTATGACATCCTCAATTTTAAATTGTAAATGCAAATTTATATGTTTGAATCCTAGCTATGACATAAAATTTTTGCTTCATGTGCTATATTTTTTGTGTATTAGATAAATTCTACTACCATCTATATATATATATAGGGTCAGTCTCTCCAGCGAACCATAAAGAGCGAACTAAAAACGAACTGGCTATAGCGACGGTTTTTTCCGTCGCTATAACATAGAAAGCCGGTTTTTTATGTTATAGCGACAAAAAAAACCGTCGCTATAGCCGGTTCGTCATTAGTTCGCTCCCTATGGTTCGCTAGAGAGACGGACCCTATATATATATATATATATATATATAAATATTTTTTGTGTCCCCAATATTTTTAAATTTATTCTACCAATACATATATATATATATATATATATATATATATATTCTGTTTTTAATTTCTTGTCAAACTAAATAAAATGCTAATCAAATTTTAACATTAAACTAAATATATATAAAGTAACTACGAATATTTATATAAAGTAACTATGAATACTTTATATATATATATATATATATATATATATATATAAACAAATATTCATATAAATATTTATAAATTTATCTCTAAATACTCATATAAATATGTATAAGCAATATTCATATAAATTTTAGATGATTATGTATAAATTTATAAACAAATATTTATATTTGTTTATATAAATTTTTATAAACAAAAATTTATAAATTTTAAATGTTCTTATATGAATGATTATAGTTGATTGTTCTTATATAAATATTTATATAACAATATTTATCTAAATTTATCTCTAAATATTTATATGAATTTTTGTTTATAAATTTTAGAGATAAATTTATATGAATATTTGTTTATAAATTTTAGAGATAAATTTATATGAATATTTGTTTATAAATATATTTAGAGTCCCTTTCTTATGCGTACCACCCGCATGCGGGTGGAAAAATAAAGAGAGTATGTGGCCATGTATGGATACTTAAAAAATAGTAATATATATATATATAGTCCCCTTCCTATATCTTTCTCTCACCAATATATTTTTCTAGATAAAAAATAACCCAACAAACAAACAAACCATCCCATCTAAAATATAAGGTAATTTATTCAAACATATTCATATTGATTTTTTTTAATTTTATGTATTATTAAAATTTAATTTATTTTTATGTTAATAATATTAATTAAATTTTTATTAATAATAACATTTTATCAACTTTAAAATAATTTTAAATTTGCTGAAAAGAGAATAAATCTTTCTATTTAATAAAATAATAAACCATAAAGGATTATCATTCACCACAACATGTTTTCAAAAATAAAGATAATACAATAAGTTTAACTAGCATTCATTCAAATTTTGTTTTGAGGATATCTTTGAATGAATGCTAGTTAAACTTATCCATTTAATGAAAATTATTCCTCCACTGATAATTTAATTCTATATTTTATTTTATTTTTGGTATAAAACTCTATATTTCTAGTACTTGACTTATATATAATATTATGATAGTTAAATTTTTTGAACTCTTTATTTTTTTTCCACAAAAATTTGTAGCCTTTGTTCTAAAACATATATTTAAAATTAATTTTTTTAAAAAAAATTAAAATTTGTGGCAGAGTTAAACTTATTGTATTATTTTTTTTTTTCACAATTTGAATGAATGCTAGTTAAATATTTTAAAATGAATGAATGTTTTTGATCTGTCCTATACATATATATATATATATATATATGGCTATATGTAGCTACACAGCTGTGTAACTACACAGTAGACTTTAGCGACCGTTTTCTAATGCTATAGTGAGGGTTTGTCTGTCGCCATAGATATTCTGTCTATAGCGACAGACAAACCATCGCTATAGCCCTGAAAAACCGTCGCTATAGCCTACTGTGCAGTACACAGCTGTGTACTTATATTTTTCCCATATATATATATGTATATATTAATTTACAAAAGTATAGCTATTAGCTTATTACAATTTTTTTACTTTCAAAATTTACTCGCGATGTTGGGAGGCGTGCAATTGACAATATATTTTTGAGAAAAAAATATTAAATATTCAATATAAACTTTTGAATCTAATTATAGATTATAAATATTGCAAATTTTAATATATATATATATATATATATATATATATAATATATACACATATATATTAATAACTTGCATACATTATATATATATATATATATATATATATATATATATATATATATATATTAACTTACAAAACTAATCTGTTACAAATTTTGTATTTTCAAAGTTTACTTGCGATGGCGAGAGGCGGAAGCAATGAACAATATAATTTTAAAAAATTTAAATATTCAATGTAAACTTTTGAATCTAATTTTAAATATTAAATATATATATATATATATATATATATATATATATATATATATATATATATAGGGTCAGTCTTTCCAGCGAACTATAAAGAGCGAACTAAAAACGAACTGGCTATAGCGACGGTTTTTTCCGTCGCTATAACATAGAAAGCTGATTTTTTATGTTATAGCGACAAAAAAAACCGTCGCTATAGCCGGTTCGTCATTAGTTCGCTCCCTATGGTTCGCTAGAGAGACGGACCCTATATATATATATATATATATATGAGCTATATGTAGCTACGTGTAGCTACATAGTAGGCTATAGCGACGGTTTTCTAAGGTTATAGTGAGGGTTTGCCTGTCGCCATAGATATTTTATCTATAGCAACAGACAAACCATCGCTATAGCCCTGAAAAACCGTCGCTATAGCCTACTGTGCAGTACACAGCTGTGTACTTACATTTTTCCATATATATATATATATAAAGCCCCAAACCCATTTGTGATGCTATGCGGCTATGCATATACTCGGACAGTCGGACCAAATCTAGAAAAGTAGAAACAGTGAAACCCCCAAACCCAAACACTCGAATCACACAATCGGGAGATCTATTTGTTGGTATGACTTCAATCTCTCTACAAACCACCGAGGCATGTTTATTTATGTTACAAATTTCGATGTTTTATTGAGTATTTATTTTATTATGTTGTTGTTCTTATGGAGATTTGCGTCGATTAATCGTTAGAAAAACATGTTTGGGTTTTGGGATTTTTTTTGTTGATATACATATATATAACTGTTCTGATTATTTCTCTTTGTTGATTAGAAACTATGAAAGAGGGATTTTGATAGAGGGTTGAGGAAATAAGATTTATGTCGGCAGAGTTTAAATTGGTTGCGATTGGGGCTCAGTTGAAGCTCTGGATTTCATTTGCTTCTGTATTTCTCTCTCTTTGCATGTGACAACAACAATATTGTGTATTTTATTTGTTTTCATTATATGAATGTTCAGAAAATTGTATGTTTTATGTAATTGTTGTTCTATGATCCTCTGTACCCTAGATTTGAACACTACTACAAAATAGTTAAAAGATGACACTTAAACAACAACGTTGTTATAAAAAACGTTGTAGTTTTTTTTGTTTACAACGTTTTTTTGACAAAATATTGTGGTTGGATATGTAAACGTTGTGAATTTATAAAGGCAATTTTTTATTTTATGGTTATAACGTTTTTTTTAAAAAAACGTTATCTTTGTAAAAAACATGGAGGGAGGCTATTAAAAAACAGGGAGGCCTCGTGCTGGGCTGAAATAGAGGCAGAGGAGAGAGAGGGACACGACTGGGAGAAAGAGGGTTGTGGTTGTTAGATAAGAATAGAAGAGAAAGAGAGGGTTTTATGCCTTCTCAGGCCACCCAGACTGCCGATCCTTCCTTCTCTTGATGGGAATGACAGTCCCAGAGGTTATCGTTAGCCGAAGGAATATCCAATCGAAGTTAAGTGAGGTACCTGAAACACCCACTGTTGTACCAAATAGCTGGAGAAAGGCGGCGATTTCAACTCGCCGGACTAATGTGAAGAAAGTGCAGGAAGTGGGTACTATACAGAGAGTGTACAGTACCAGGCGGTCAGCGAGGTTGCCCGATAAGAAATTGGTGGAGTCGATTCCGATGGAGAAAGAGATGAAAAAAGCAATCAAGATTGATTTGATTGCTTCAGAAATTTCTGAAAATGATCTGGGTGAAGTTTCTGATAATATGAGCGTGTCTGTTATGTTTATTTATTGTTGTTTTTTGTATTTTTTCATCAGTTTTATATTGATTTAAACTTGATTATAGTATTTGATATCTGGGAGTTTTTCCTCGTTCTGAAGGTGGGAATGTTTACAAAGAATATATCTATATCTCTATGTTCGTAAATTGCTTCATATCTCATCATAATTCGGGTTTGCTTCATATATAGCTAGGGCTTGCTCTTGATTTGGTTTGGGTTTCCTATTATTCATATCTGAAAATAAGGGTTTAGGGTTATATTTTTGAAATTGGGGGTTATTTTAGAAAATTTGTTGCGGGGGTTACTTCAGAAATCGAGTTAGATAGTGTTTGTGCTGTGTAGCATTATTTCTTCTATTTTCCACTTCATATTTTTGGTTCAAGTACACATTCGTATTGTGTGTGTGTATATTATGCAGCTTGTAAGTGTTAAATAGTGGTACTTGTACTCGTTCTCTGAATGATGACCTTAGAGTGGGGAAAATGTGGATTTATTTTTGATATAATTTCCGGGGGAAGTCAATTGTTCATTGAAAATAGCAAAAGGCCATAGGAAAAAGTAGATGCTTTCTTCATCTAGTCAGAGTCAAAATTTTAATCTATTGTAAGTGTATACTAACGGAATCTTTTGATGTATCCAACTCACCTAGTGGAGTTTTTTTGAATTTGGAATGTGGCACTAGTAATTTATAGAACTGGAATATTATTTCTCTACTTATTTACTTGTTGCCTTTTCGTCTTATCCATGGTTTTGGATAGTGATCTATAAAGCATTTGCAACATGCTTTGCCACTGTTAGCTAATTGATCCGCCATACCCATAGTTGTTATGGCGTCGCCTACCCGGCGATGAAGAAGAGGCCAAGGTGTACTAGGCGATGCCGTGAGACGCCGAGCTGCCTAGGCGCTCGCTTTAGCAACACTGCCCAAACTGTGTTTTACCCATGGCTAACCCATCACCCATGACCCATGACCTAACAAATAAAATAGAAGAGAAAACCTTTATTTGCAGAGAAGTCGTCGAACCCTTATTCTGCAGACATCGCTACCAGCTCGGCAGCTCCATCCATCGCAGCGAGACTTCGAGCAGTTCCGACCAGCTCCGACGAGGCGACGAACAGCTCCGACGAGGCCGACCAGCTCCCGACGAGGCGACGAACAGCTCCTACGAGGTTCTTCTTCTCCTCTGCTTCTCTTCTCTACTTCTCTTCTTTCTCTGCTTCTCTTCTCTTCTCTGCTTCTCTTCTTTCTCTGCTTCTCTTTTTTTTTCGTAGTTCTTTTATGCTTTTCTTTTCTTTGTTGACTTTTCTGGACTGATAGCTGTGTTATTAGGATGGCTGATAGCTGTTATACTTATGTAAGTTATGTTAGCTGTTATACTTTTCGTATGGTTGAAAGCTCAGATCCCTCAACTTTTCACATCCTCTTTTTTCCTTCCCAATATCTATTGTATTAACAAAACATTGACGAATATCTAGGGAATGCAAACAATTTTGATGAGGATGAGGACAAAAAAATTGAAGTTTTAACTTTTGTAATGACATGTAACATCAGTGTCCCCATTAAAGGAAAGAAAAAAATGAATAAATCAATTTATATAGCCTTTCTCATAGAAAATATGGTCAAAAATTTAAACTGGCGAGTCTATCCGTATTTTTTCTTTAATATTAATATGTTAGCTTCTCTTTTTTTTGTTCACAAGTAAAAATAAAAATATGTCAACGACTCAATTGTCTCTAATATATTGTTTGTTTGATTGTATTTTGTAGAAACTAGAAAATTTCTATGTGGTGTTTGTTGAATTCTTCATTTCTTTTACTAATTATTAATATCAAGTATTTTGTTTTTGGATTGTTATTGCTAAGTATTTACATAATTATGTCTTTAATGTTATTCCATAGTGCTATGTTTTGAGTTTTAATATATATGAAATTTTATTACCAATATACTTGTTAAGTAAAATAAATAATATATAAATTGCACATTGTAAACGAATTGTCGCCTTACGGACGCCTAGGCAGTTGTCTTGTCGCCTAGGCGTCCAGGCAGTCGGCTACTGCCATGACTCGCCGTGACAACTATGGCCATACCAAGTGGATATATTTTGTCCCATGGGTTCATAGTAACAAGAAGACTGAGTAAATTTATTAAACTATTAGAATATGATTTATGTATACCTAAAAAGAATAAATTTAAGATTTTAGGATGTCTCTTTCATGTGCAGAGTGAGTGGTAAACAATTTGTTCCTATTCAAGCTGTGTCATCAGGTGCCAATCATCTTCTCTATGCTACTGCTCTAAACCTTCTAACCCTTGCTATTTGACAAGTTTATCATGTTTACTGGTTCAAGTTACACTAGGTGTGGAAGATGTTGAAGTTTCTTCTTCTGAATATGAGGAGTTCTCGGTTACTGCTACCAGTAAGGATGAGGTTAACAAACTAAAGGTATTGACTTTTCCTCTCTTTTTTCCCCTTTCATTTTTTCCCTTTTTCCGCCTTTTGCAGAAATTGAACTTAAGAATATACATAAGGATGTGATATGCCTATTTCAAAGTTAATAATATTGATGCTTCATGAGATTTATTCTTGTTCATGGATAATTTGTTAATCATGTTCTGATTTTCTCTAGTTGACCTTTTACATTTTACAGGGGAGAGGACATTTGGAGTTTTGACAAAAGTTGATCTTATGAACAAGGGCACTGATGCAATCGATGTAAGTAGCCTTTATGCTGTGCAAACCAATATTATTATATTTTGACATATTTGACTTTGATTTATAAAAAGCATCTGTCTTACAAATATGGTTTCGTGGAAGCTGAAAATTTATCCCCTTTTGATGTTTCATATTACTCAACATGACGTTCATTTTTTGTCTATGCCATAGGTTCGATTTCTCAAATTAGTTTCTTATTGTAGTTTTGTTGGTTTATTGCTATGCCTTTGTTTCTGCTTATAAGAGAATCTCTTATCTAGACTTTCTGCCAATACATTGTAGCTTCTAAAATTAAATGATAAGGACTAATATTTCTTCTATTTTTTTCAAATTACCATGTTTAGTACTGTTTCTAGTATTGACCATTGCACCACTAATAATACTTGCCCTTGTTTTTAATTGGTCTACAAAGTAATGATTTTTGTTATAGTGTTTTGTGAAAGTGATGGGTGTTTCTTTATTTGAATTGCAGTACCAAGGATAGCTCCGTACTGAACCTTATAATGACAGTGTTCCATGTGATATTCTGTGGGTTTATTATAATTGTCGGGTTCTGCAATGGGAGTTCAGAGAACTTGTTAAAGCCAGGAGGCCTAGCTCCTTTTGTTGTTAAAGATGTAGTGGATGGAGCTGCAATAGTTTACTTCAACTATATTGGTTACGACTCTGTTTCGACCTTGACAGAAGAGATAAATGCCAAATACATTCTGTCACTATTTCTATCCTCTATACTTTCTCCCAATTTTCCAATTGCTCAGAAAGCTTGCAATGATTTTTTTATTACTTAGTTTTTGTGTATGTGTGTGTGGTGTTAACAATTGCTCTGCAAGTTCGTGTTTGGAAAAGTTACCTGGGACGGTGCTCATGATTGAAAATTGTGTTGAAGAATTAGCAAGTAAGACTTCATCCATTCTATTTCTTTTGTTAATTTGATTGCAATCCTGTAATATCCGAGATCGTTATGTAATTTAATAATTATCAATAAACGAATTTATGTGAAACTATTGTGTGATTTTTATTACTATATGTATTTGAGCCATACATATATATTTTATTTGAAGTTATGTGATGAGATGTATTTAAATAGTGGGTTTAGATTAATTTAACTATTTGAATTAAATAAGTAGTTAATAATTTTAATAAAATGCAAGGAAATGAATTAAAACTCGAATATGAGTTCGGAGCGGAATTTGAAGGCGCGGATTGTATATTTGAGTTCGGAACGTCGAAATTAGTCAGAATAGACTGTAACCACAAAATGTGTCGTGGTTGACTTTTTGGTCAAAATTAATTGGTTGACTTTTTCGGGTAAAAAATTAAACTCTAATTTCGGAAGCTAATTTGGCGAAACGGATAATCTCACGACGTCCGGAATGTCGATTTTAGTAGGAATTGGTATTAGTATCGAAAAGTTTGGCTACGGAGGGCAAAATAGTCAAATAGCTTATTGATTAAAATAATATTTTATTGGTTAATAAAGAAATCTGATGGGTCACTTGTGACAACCAAATTGGGACAAGGGAGGGAGTATATGCATTATACAAATTGAAGAAGAAGGGAGTATATCATTTTTATTCTTTAAATCAAAAACCTCTTCATTTCTTAACCCCTCTCCATACTAATTGTTGCAATATATTCATTATATGTAACTGATAATTGAGAGTTGGTGGTTATGGAAAATCAAGAGACCCTAATCTCTACATATACTCCACACCCAAAACTCTTTTTGTTTTCTTTGTTAAAATTCTACACAAGAGAAGAAAGAGATGAGAGTGAGAACTTGAGAGACTTTGAAGAATTCTGGAAGTTACAGAGTATAAGCAAGCAAGCAAGCAAGGAAAATCAGTAGCTATTTCAATCAAGAGGAATTCACCAAGGTAACTAATTAATAATTTTTTTTGGTTTCTTAAGAAAAGTAGGAGAAAGTGCATATAGATTATGAGGTATACTCTGTGTGGATTATGTGTTGATATGTGAGTGTTGTCTGATGATTACAACATGTTAACAACGCAAGTTCTGGATTAATCATGCTTCAATTTCGTAGCAATTCAAAGAATTTGAGTATGCATGCTCTATGTTTGTTAAAATGCCTCTAAGATGCTTAAAGAATCAAAACGTGGGAATTTAGTGAAGTTAAATGTTGTAACATGTGTAATTATGTTAGTGTATATGATCTGGACAGTAGGAACCGTTTCCTTGCATGCTAGAATCAAAATCACGAATTTTTGTCAAAGTGGGTTAAACTGGAAATCTGTGACTTTTCGGGTTTTTCGGAGCCTTGAAATCATAGCTTCAGTGACTTGATTGTTGTATGTGTTAATTTTGTAAAATACTAGGTAGTATGATGTCTAATCTGACCAAGTTTCAAAAGAAACAGAGTTAAATTGAGCAATATATGATTTTCGGGATCAAGCACGAAATTATAAAAATATCTGTAGAATCTGGTCAACCCAAAATTTTTCCAAGTCTGGAAAGCAGTCTGGCACGCTTTTCTAGACTGCTGGATTTTGGTCTTAACGTGTTAGTTTCATGCATGTTATATTTTTGTAAAATACTATGTTGTATGGAGTTTATTGTGTCCAAATATCAGAGTCATATCATCAGTAACTTATTGGGAATTAAATCTTGAAATAGGCTGCTGGGTAGGAAAAAATTTTCTGGGAATGATGAGCAGCGCAGCTGCGCCTTTCATACGGCTTGTTGCTGCGCCGGTCCGGTCGGGTCGGGTCGGGTCGGGTTGGATCCGGGTCAGGTCAGGTCAGATCAGAAAGTTAAATTTTTTTTTCTTTTAGATCCTAATATTGAACAACTTTACCTATATGATGCAACATGATTGTGTGATTAAATTATATTAGTAATAGAATGGGAATTAGACTTAATAATCTAATTGAAATGAAATGTAACAATTGTCCTTAAAATGAGTATTTGAATACTTAGTTGTTTAACGTGGCGTAAATGAATATGTTACGTGAAGGCTAGTAGATAGCGTTAACTGTAGAAGACTTAATTATCAGGCAAGTTTCTTAACTCTAATTTTCCATTGAGCAATTATTCAATCCTTACGCACTTTATTGCAGTGAGGGTAAGTATCGAACTTGTGCTACTTATTTATACGTGCAAGCTTTCTATGTCATAAGATATACCAATTCAAATATGTACAAGCTTTATGGTTGCCTATTCAATTGTTATTTCAACGGTTATGCTTTACAATTCTTATTCTTTAATGAACTTCTTTCAAGTATGCTTTCTGGCCTTTTGTTTCGGCTAGATATTATTGATGTGAAATGATATATTATTTGAACAATTCAAATCCATTGTAGCTATTAAAGTTTACCAATCCAAATTGATTTGGTGTGGTCTCACATGAATACTAAGATGAACAACCCGAATAACGGGGCAAACAGATGTCGGGCATATAGTTCCATTTACGCTTATGCGTTTAAATTTTATACTTGTGCACAATGTAGGGTACGATAGGCTGATCACCTGGAGTACTTGCGGAGAATGTTTTACAATATATCTGATTGATAAAACGTCTGATGGTTTGAGAAAGTAAAAGAATGTTCAGGGTGTTTATTACCCCTTAGTATGTTATTGAGAATTCATAAACTCTTATCCTAGATATTCATGTTTATCTCTTGATAATTCTTTCAACTATTGAGAAATACCAATACAGATGCTCTTACTCCTGATGTTTGTTATCAAACTACGTTATATACTTGCTGGGCAGTTTGTGCTCATTCTTGCTTAAACCTTTCAGTTAAAGATGAGAAGGATGAGGGCTCGGGCAAGGACAAGGGAAAGTCTAAGATGAAATGATGAAAGTTACTTATGTAATAAGTTTATATTTCTGCATTTGATGTAATGTAGCGATAAACGCTAAGTTTAAGTTAAGTTTATTTAATGTTGTGAAGACTTGGGAGTTTATTTGAAAAATAATAATAATTATTAATAGTATCATTAATATTTATGAAGATTATTTAGATAGATGATGTTGTATGATGTATCGTGAGCACCATATCCTGTAATCGATGTTACACGAATTTGGGGGCGTCACAGGTTGGTATCAGAGCCTTAGGTTATAAATCTTAGGTGGAGAACCTTAGACTATAACCTTAGAGAAGTTAGTGGAGATAATAGGGATATGAACTCACATAGAGTTCTAAGTGCTGTGTCAAATCTATTTTACTAAAAACAAAAAGAACATCTATTTTAAAATACTAATCGAGTTCTGTTGTCTTGATTGTAGGAAGTCAGGAGAAGAGGAGGTTAGAGATATTCACGTTGTTAGTGAGCAGTTGGTGACAGCTGTACTCGAGCCCATAGCTGAGGCAGCAGCTGACTCAGACCTAGATGAGGACCCTGAGGAAGAGGAGCCCGAGGAGGACTCCGAAGAAGCACCTGAGAATAGTCTGTTAGATGAGGTGATGGATAGGATTATAGAGCTGGACGACAGAGTCCATGAGTTGGAGGAGCTGTATCAGGAGGAGAAGGGAGCTGTAGCATTGCTTAGTGCATTGGTGCAGCATCTAGTGATTAAAAACGGGGATCTGGCTGATAAGCTGCGAGAATCAGACTAGGAGGTGGACAGGCTGAAGGATGAGAAGGAGGCTATCAGGACCCACTTGGGGCATTCTATTAACGGATTAGAGTCGAGGATTCAGAGTCTCCAATCTGACAAGCAGATGATTACTACTTACTGGAGAGAGGAGATGAAAGGCCGTGTTCGGGCCGAGAACCTAACAAGCGAGTTAGAAGGAGAAGTAAGAGATAAGAAGGTTAGGATGGACAGGATGAAGTACGCATTTAGATCAGCGCATGGTATGTAAGACCCCAACTTTTATGAATAAAGATTTAGTTTTCTTTATATATTATTTCAAAACAGTAAGGTGTTGTTTTGATAAATATGAAAGTTATGGGTGAAATGTGCAAACATTTTTAAAATGAGCAAGTGGTTATAAAATATTCTTGTTGTCGGGGAATATTCGTTTGGTCGTGGAATATTCTTGTTGTCGGGGAATATTCGTACGACGGCGCAGCTATTTGTGGGCCCCCACAACGGAATAACTGTCGGATATAGAAAGCGACAGAAATAACTTTTTTACAAGATAACGGCGTAGTTGTTACCGTTAGTACTGTTGAAATACCCGGTGGTTAAAATACAGTGATACACGGTGTTGCATAGTAGCACACGGTATTGCACAGTATTTTGAATTATTGAGTCTTACGTGAGAAGCCATTACTCAATTATTGTTACAGTAATTACTGTTCAATATTTTATATTATTGACTCAATAATTGCTACGTTGATATTTTATATTATTGACTCAATAATTGCTACGTTGATATTTTATTGACTCAATAATTGTTACGTTGCCATTTTATATGATTGATTCAATAATGGCTACAGTTGATATTTTGTAGTATTGATTCAATAATTGTCGTTGCACAGTATTTCACGTTATCAACTCAATAACTCATATTATTTGAATAATATTATTAGATAGCATTATTGACAATGTCTAAGGAAGTTCTGTCTAGGAGGGGTTATTTAATTGCGCGCCAGTAAGGAGAAGTCCTTATCGGAAGGCCCCCTCTTTCCTGGGAACGACCTATTTGTTAATATTGTAGTTCTATAATATTATTTGTGAATAATTAATTATTGATTTATATGATAAGGAAATATTTATTTTGTGGATATTAAAGAAGGAATTGGCGCTGATGAGTTTTATCAATATTTTGGTGTGAGAAATCATCTGTTTACGGATTTCGGATAATTTATGTTTGGAATTTTGAAAAACTTTCTTCTGCAAAGTTGTAGAGAATTAAATTTCCTATAGAAGGACATAGAATTTGTATTTTTCTGATGAAGGGGCTATTTATTATGAATTATTGAAGTTTTGGAAAATAAATATTATTTAATGGGTGGGCCCCACTTTTGTTGAAAATCTGAAAATTTGGGAAGCCGCCAGGCGGCGGATTTTTTTTTTAAAATAATAATATTTTATTATTTTAGTCTCCTTTGGCATCCTAAGCTTTTCCTATAAATAGGGTGCTTAGGTTAGAATTGAAAATCACACCAGAATCAGAAGTTTTCTCTCTCTATAATATCGAGCGTATTTTTGTGAGTATTTCAATACTTTGAGTGTTGCTATTCAGTGCAAGTTTCCTTCGGTATTATATCCGATATTCAGTCAGAGGTACTATCTTTTTGAGGTAAGGGATGTTATTTTCTTTCGTAAATGATATTATTCTTTTCAATATCATTATACAGAAATATTGTCATGGATTTTATGTTGAAATTCTTACTTTTTCCGCCGGGGTTACTATTCACGTATACGGCACTATTCACGTATACGGCACTATTCACAGAAAAATTAAATTTTCTTCTATTTGTCCAAATTGCTTGTTAAGGTTACTATCTTTGATTGTATCCAAGTTTTGAGCTCTATTCTTGAATTTTGCTCCATAATTGATTATTACGAGGTATTTTTTTGAATTGGATATACTAAAATACGAATCCTTAGTCTTTGTCTTTTATCTCACTGGATTCGTTTTTTTTAAATATTTTTCATCATTCTCAGTCCTAAAAGGTGATGTAACTGAATATCTTTGGCCTGTAGAGCAAAGATGAATGATTACTTGATGAATATCTTTGGCTTGTAGAGCAAAGATGAATGATTACCTGATGAATATCTTTGGCCTATAGTGCAAAGATGACAGGTGTTGAGATGAATATGACCACTGATGATACAAATGAATATCTTTGACCTGTAGTGCAAAGATGAATATTTGATTCGAGATGTATATTGATTAATGTTACAGGGATAAAATATTGATGATGGACTTTTAAATCATAGAAGATAGTAGACTTGATTCTCTGCTTAACTCTTCTAATGAATTGTTATTTCCGCTGCGAATATTGATCTAAGATTGGTTGTCCATTATATTTTATCTGATTTATTGAAGGCTAACGATAATTTATTTTCCATTATCTTAGTCATAATATTCTTTACTGAGCTAGCTGAGCTCACCCTTTTCATCTGTTGTCCTCTTCAGGAAATGAGAATGTTGCGGGAACTAGTCGGGGGACAGAGTGATGGTCCGAGTTAGAGCAGTAGTAGTCCTCACTATTTCTGATAAATAGTGTGATAATAATTGTAATGAGGACTTAGTTTGAATCTTAATATTTTCTACATATTTGTATTGACACTCACAGTTGTGTGGTCCTATTTTGCACGACCGTATGATATAAAGTTTGTATTTGAATTCTGTACCATGTATTTGGCAGCTCAGAATGGGTTGGGTTGAATGGACCTATTCTGGGGGCGTCACAGTTGGTATCAGAGCTTAGGGATATGATCTCTGGCGGAGATCGGGGAATAGAACTAGGAGGGGAGAGACGAGTAAATCCTTCGCTAGTGTGTCCTACCTAAGCTTATGTGGTATTTAATTGGTCAGTCGGAGCATAGGGTTAATATGTGATATGTTGATTTGTTTAATTAACCCTTGTTTTATGGCAGTATTTGAGAATGGCAGCTGAGAATGTTAACAACGAAGTGAATGAGACTGTGGAGACACCTTTAATCGTTAACCAGGAGAACGTGCAACAAGAAGGCAATGTTCATCCTGAAAATAACGCTGGTCAGACGATAAACGATGAGATGTTTAGAAGTATTTTGCAGTTTATGCAAAATCAGACGAGGGAGACTCGTGTGCAACATATAGGTGGCGATAATAACAACTTGCGAATTGTTACTGCCAAGCAGTTCAAAGAATTGGGACCACCAGAGTTTCTGGGAAAGCCAGATCCGATCAAGGCGGAGACGTGGATTAAACAAATTACCAAGATATTTGATGTCTTGGGATGTACAGAGGAACAGAAGGTTCCATTCGCCACGCTTATGTTCCGTGGAGAGGCAGATTACTGGTGGGAATCCGTGAAGCGTACCCAGCCTGCCGCACTCAAGATGTCTTGGGAAGCGTTTCAAAAACTGTTCAATGACAAGTACTTTCCTGAAAGTATTCGTCATATGAAGGAAGTAGAATTTATTAGACTCGAACAAAACAACATGACGGTATCCCAATACGAGGCTAAGTTCGCGGAGCTGTCCAGGTTTGCACCTCATTTGGTGGAGAATGAGGAACGTATGACGCATATGTTTCTAAGAGGTTTGAAACCCGAAATACGTAAATACCTCATTTCTCATAAATTTTCTTTATATTCGGATGTAGTAAACAGGGCCCAGTTATTAGAACGAGATAATGATTATGTTCAACCGAGGGACCACAACCAAGGTCGTACCGGTGGCAGCAGTCATCGGAGCAATGACAACCAGCGAGGAGGAAAGTATAACAGAAGCGGTAACCACTCCGGTGGTTATCGTGGCCATGATAGTAGAAGAAGAGAATCAGGGGGAGATTTCAAGAAGAGAAGGTACAACAATGAGAACGTGAAGACGTCGACATCAGCACCAGCATCAACTATTTCGAGGGGAGGAGAACGACCACTGGTCGTATGCTTTAAATGCGGGAAAGAGGGACATATCAGCCCAAACTACCCACAACAATTCAAAGGATGCTATAACTGTGGAAAAGAAGGACATATAGCTCGAGATTGTCCAGTTACGAAACCAAGTTCAGCGGGGGTGGTGATTCCAAAGGCGGTTGCAGACAAGTCAAAGTCGGTGATTCCTGGAAGAGCGTTTGTCGTGACAGCCCAAAACGCGAGGAATCCACACGAGGTGATTACGGGTAAGCTGATCATAAACTCTTGCGAAGTTTACACCTTGTTAGATACCGGTGCTACCCATTCTTTTATTTCACCTGCTTGTGCTCAACGTTTGAACTTGACTTCTGATAAATTAGACTTTGACTTATCTGTTGAAACTCCGTTAGGAGAAACCTTTGTTACATCTACAGTTTACAAATCTTGTTTGATTCAGATTGGTACCCTTACCTTACCTGTTGATCTTATATCTTTGAAAATACTTGCATTTGACGTGATTTTAAGAATTAACTGGTTAACCACTTACCATGCCAAAATTGATTGTTTTCGTAAGGTTGTTAGTTTTCATATTCCTAATCAACCTGTTGTACGAATTCAAACCACCAAACCACTAAAATCAGTCAATATCATTTCAAATCCCAAGGCTATTCGTTTATTGAAAAACGAATGTCAAGCTTTCTTAGCTCATGTCACTGATCTAAACCAGAATACATCAGATTTGAATAATATTTCCGTTGTTAATGAGTTTCCTGATGTATTTCCCGAAGAACTTCCTGGTCTACCCCCAGAACGTGAAGTTGAATTCTTTATTGACCTTGAGCCCGGTACAAAGCCTATTTCTAAAACCCCATATCGAATGGCTCCTATTGAACTTCAGGAGTTAAAGATCCAATTACAAGAGTTGTTAGACATCGATTTTATTCGTCCTAGTACGTCTCCTTGGGGTGCTCCTGTTTTATTCGTAAAGAAGAAAGACGGGAGTATGAGACTTTGTATTGACTATCGGGAGTTGAACCATGTCACCATTAAGAATAGGTATCCGTTACCTCGTATTGATGACCTGTTCGACCAGTTGCAAGGAGCGCAATTCTTTTCAAAGATCGATCTTCGTTCTGGATATCATCAGTTGAAGATTAAAACTGAGGATATTCCAAAGACTGCTTTCAGAACACGGTACGGGCATTATGAGTTCTTAGTCATGTCTTTTGGATTGACTAATGCTCCTGCTGCTTTCATGGATAAGATGAACCGTGTATTTAAGGAGTATTTAGATCAATTCGTTGTTGTCTTTATTGATGACATCCTCATCTATTCTAAAAGCCGTGAAGATCATGAACACCATTTGAAGTTAGTACTTCAAAAGCTTCGTGAGAACAAGCTATATGCCAGCTGAAGAAATGCGAGTTCTGGCTTGAGGAAGTAGCATTTCTTGGGCACGTGGTATCGAAACGTGGAGTATCTGTTGACCCGACGAAGATTGAAGCAATACAAAGCTGGGAGCAACCTAAGTCGGTGACCGAAGTACGAAGCTTTTTGGGCTTAGCTGGTTATTATCGGAGATTCGTAGAGGGATTTTCTCGAATCGCTACTCCATTAACTCAGTTGACTCGGAAAGATACGAAATTCGTTTGGAGAGAGGAATGCGAGAAGAGCTTCCAAGAGCTCAAGAGGAGACTTATTTCGGCACCTGTTCTGACAATACCATCTGGTTCGGATGAATTTGTTATTTACAGCGATGCTTCGGGCAAAGGGTTAGGATGTGTTCTCATGCAACATGGGAAAGTCATAGCCTATGCCTCGCGATAACTCAAAGAATATGAGAGGAATTATCCTACTCATGATCTAGAGTTGGCAGCAGTCGTTTTCGCGTTGAAGATCTGGAGACATTACTTGTACGGAGAGAAAGTGGAGATTTATACGGATCATAAGAGCCTTAAATATTTCTTCACTCAGAAGGAACTCAACATGCGGCAACGACGTTGGCTTGAGCTGTTGAAAGATTACGATCATACTATCCAATACCATCCTGGAAAAGCGAACGTGGTAGCTGACGCGTTGAGTAGAAGATCATATGTGGTAACGAGTGCAATGATGTCAAGTATACGCGTAGAACCAGCTTTGATTGATAAAGTTAAAGCTGCTCAAGCTACGGATGCGGAGCTGATGAAGATGAAGAAGAAGGTGCAATTTTAGAAGCGAGAATCGATGAAGATGGAATACTTCGAGTCAACTCCAGACTTTGTGTTCCTAACGATTCCGACTTGAAGTATAGAATCATGATGGAGGCACACAACACACCGTTTGCAATCCATCCTAGGAGTACTAAAATGTATCGTGATCTTCGACATACATTTTGGTGGGGCAATATGAAGAGAGAGATCGCGGAGTTCATCTCGAGATGTTTAACTTGTCAACGTGTAAAGGCGGAGCATCAAGTGCCGAGGGGTCCATTGCAACCACTGGAGATTCCGAAATGGAAGTGGGAACACATTACGATGGATTTCGTTACGGGTCTTCCCAAGGTTTATCAAGGCTTAGATGCGATTTGGGTTATTGTTGATAGATTAACCAAGTCTGCTCATTTCTTGCCGATACGAGAGACTTATTCCCATGAACGTCTTGCTCATATGTACGTGAATGAGATTGTGAGATTGCATGGCATGCCAGTATCCATAGTTTCGGATCGTGACCCCAGATTTACTTCACGATTTTGGATCAGTTTGCAGAAAGCTATGGGTACGGATTTACGATTCAGTTCGGCTTATCATCCTCAAACAGACGGACAATCGGAAAGGACTATCCAAACTCTTGAAGATCTATTGAGACTCTGTGTTCTAGACTTCAAAGGGAGTTGGGATAAGTACTTACCATTGGTGGAATTCTCCTACAACAACAGTTATCAGGCAAGTATAGGCGTAGCTCCATTCGAAGCATTGTATGGGAGAAAGTGTCGCTCTCCAGTATGTTGGAACGAGGTGGGTGAAACAACATTGTTGGGACCGGAGTTGGTACGTATGACTACGGAAAAGATCCAAATAATCCGACAACGTATACAAACCGCACAAGATCGACAAAAGAGTTATGCGGATCTTCATCGAAAGGACGTGGAATTTAATGTTGGAGACCATGTGTTATTACGTATTGCTCCATGGAAGGGAGTTACGAGGTTTGGGAAGAGAGGAAAGCTCAACCCACGATTCATTGGTCCATTTGAGATTCTTGACTGAATAGGAAATGTGGCTTATAGACTCGCTTTACCTCCAAGCATGTCTCGTGTTCATAACGTGTTTCACATATCCGTGTTACGTAAATATGTGAAGGATCCAAACCGCATTATTGAGTTAGAACCAGACGAGATAGCCAAAGATTTAACGTACGAGGAGGTACCTGTCAAGATCTTGGATAGGAAGGAGCATGTCCTACGCTCGAAAATTATACCTCAAGTTAAAGTTTTGTGGAGAAACCATGCAATTGAGGAAATGACCTGGGAGTTGGAATCGAAAATGAAAGCGAGGTATCCTCACCTTTTCGACATACCAGGTACGCACGTCAATTTCGAGGACGAAATTTCATAAGAAGGGGAGGTTATAAGACCCCAACTTTTATGAATAAAGATTTAGTTTTCTTTATATATTATTTCAAAACAGTAAGGTGTTGTTTTGATAAATATGAAAGTTATGGGTGAAATGTGTAAACATTTTTAAAATGAGCAAGTGGTTATAAAATATTCTTGTTGTCGGGGAATATTCGTTTGGTCGTGGAATATTCTTGTTGTCGGGGAATATTCGTACGACGGCGCAGCTATTTGTGGGCCCCCACAACGGAATAACTGTCGGATATAGAAAGCGACAGAAATAACTTTTTTACAAGATAACGGCGTAGTTGTTACCGTTAGTACTGTTGAAATACCCGGTGGTTAAAATACAGTGATACACGGTGTTGCATAGTAGCACACGGTATTGCACAGTATTTTGAATTATTGAGTCTTACGTGAGAAGCCATTACTCAATTATTGTTACAGTAATTACTGTTCAATATTTTATATTATTGACTCAATAATTGCTACGTTGATATTTTATATTATTGACTCAATAATTGCTACGTTGATATTTTATTGACTCAATAATTGCTACGTTGCCATTTTATATGATTGATTCAATAATGGCTACAGTTGATATTTTGTAGTATTGATTCAATAATTGTCGTTGCACAGTATTTCACGTTATCAACTCAATAACTCATATTATTTGAATAATATTATTAGATAGCATTATTTACAATGTCTAAGGAAGTTCTGTCTAGGAGGGGTTATTTAATTGCGCGCCAGTAAGGAGAAGTCCTTATCGGAAGGCCCCCTCTTTCCTGGGAACGACCTATTTGTTAATATTGTAGTTCTATAATATTATTTGTGAATAATTAATTATTGATTTATATGATAAGGAAATATTTATTTTGTGGATATTAAAGAAGGAATTGGCGCTGATGAGTTTTATCAATATTTTGGTGTGAGAAATCATCTGTTTACGGATTTCGGATAATTTATGTTTGGAATTTGGAAAAACTTTCTTCTGCAAAGTTGTAGAGAATTAAATTTCCTATAGAAGGACATAGAATTTGTATTTTTCTGATGAAGGGGCTATTTATTATGAATTATTGAAGTTTTGGAAAATAAATATTATTTAATGGGTGGGCCCCACTTTTGTTGAAAATCTGAAAATTTGGGAAGCCGCCAGGCGGCGGAATTTTTTTTAAAAATAATAATATTTTATTATTTTAGTCTCCTTTGGCATCCTAAGCTTTTTCTATAAATAGGGTGCTTAGGTTAGAATTGAAAATCACACCAGAATCAGAAGTTTTCTCTCTCTATAATATCGAGCGTATTTTTGTGAGTATTTCAATACTTTGAGTGTTGCTATTCAGTGCAAGTTTCCTTCGGTATTATATCCGATATTCCAGTCAGAGGTACTATCTTTTTGAGGTAAGGGATGTTATTTTCTTTCGTAAATGATATTATTCTTTTCAATATCATTATACAGAAATATTGTCATGGATTTTATGTTGAAATTCTTACTTTTTCCGCCGGGGTTACTATTCACGTATACGGCACTATTCACGTATACGGCACTATTCACAGAAAAATTAAATTTTCTTCTATTTGTCCAAATTGCTTGTTAAGGTTACTATCTTTGATTGTATCCAAGTTTTGAGCTCTATTCTTGAATTTTGCTCCATAATTGATTATTACGAGGTATTTTTTTGAATTGGATATACTAAAATACGAATCCTTAGTCTTTGTCTTTTATCTCACTGGATTCGTTTTTTTTAAATATTTTTCATCATTCTCAGTCCTAAAAGGTGATGTAACTGAATATCTTTGGCCTGTAGAGCAAAGATGAATGATTACTTGATGAATATCTTTGGCTTGTAGAGCAAAGATGAATGATTACCTGATGAATATCTTTGGCCTGTAGTGCAAAGATGACAGGTGTTGAGATGAATATGACCACTGATGATACAAATGAATATCTTTGACCTGTAGTGCAAAGATGAATATTTGATTCGAGATGTATATTGATTGATGTTACAGGGATAAAATATTGATGATGGACTTTTAAATCATAGAAGATAGTAGACTTGATTCTCTGCTTAACTCTTCTAATGAATTGTTATTTCCGCTGCGAATATTGATCTAAGATTGGTTGTCCATTATATTTTATCTGATTTATTGAAGGCTAACGATAATTTATTTTCCATTATCTTAGTCATAATATTCTTTACTGAGCTAGTTGAGCTCACCCTTTTCATCTGTTGTCCTCTTCAGGAAATGAGAATGTTGCGGGAACTAGTCGGGGGACAGAGTGATGGTCCGAGTTAGAGCAGTAGTAGTCCTCACTATTTCTGATAAATAGTGTGATAATAATTGTAATGAGGACTTAGTTTGAATCTTAATATTTTCTACATATTTGTATTGACACTCACAGTTGTGTGGTCCTATTTTGCACGACCGTATGATATAAAATTTGTATTTGAATTCTGTACCATGTATTTGGCAGCTCAGAATGGGTTGGGTTGAATGGACCTATTCTGGGGGCGTCACATGGTAGGTTCCAGCATAGAGTGTATCACTTTCCGCGTGAGGAGTACCGGTCTAGCCACGCCATAAGCCGAGGGCTGGTGCTAGAGATAGCGGATGAAGAGCATGAAGACGCCATTAGGCGGGTACTTTAGTTATTTATGATAAACTTTTATTACTAGTATGTCATACGTTTATGTATGATGTAAGTACTTAGTTTTCGGTTTTGCTAAGTATTTTGGTTTAAGTGATGTAAATGGCTTAATGCCATAAGATGATTAAATACATTAGTATTATGGTTTTTAATTAAATAAATATGCTTTTATTTAAATATGTGATGTGATGATTAAGTTTTTATATAAATTATAGATGCTGTAGGAATAAGTTATGAGATGATAACATTAAGTTTATTTAAATAGAAAGATGGCTAGAGGAAGACGTCGTCAACAGATACTAGAGGAGTCAGGCGGTAATGCTGGGGATCCACCGAACCCTATGCAACAATTCGTAGACATGTTAGTTGGGGCACTACAGAATCGAACCCCGAATACCAATAACCCTCCGACGTCCCAAGTGGCAACCTTTAAGGACTTCAAGAGCGCGGGACCCCCTGAGTTCAAAGGAACCACCGAACCCATCGAAGCCCAGACATGGATCAAAGAAATCGAAAAGGCGTTTGCTATTGCCCGAGTAGGAGATGAGCATAAAACAATCTTCGCCACGTACATGCTGAAGGGTGAAGCCAACTTCTGGTGGGAGGCAAACCAGACAAGGGCTGGAGAAGGTGTGATACTTTGGGAGGTGTTTAAAAAGATCTTTTTCGAAAACTATTTTCCTGTGAGTATGCAGAGTCGCATGGAGATGCGATTCCTGGAGCTGAAGCAAGATGACATGACGGTACCCCAGTACGCCGCAAAGTTCAACGAGCTAGCGAGGTTCGCGCCTCATCAGCTCGACACGGAGGAGAGGAAAACAAGGAGGTTTGAGCAGGGTCTCAAACCATGGTTATACAGCAGACTTTCGGTGTTGCAGACGAACAGCTTTGCGACTCTCTTGGAAAAAGTTATAATCGTTGAGGGCGGAAGTGAAGCCCTGATGAAATTTAACAAGGAGAAAAAGAAGAAGAATGAAGGAGGAAATCGAGGGGAAGGTAGTAGCAGCAGCGGTGCAAATAAAAGGAAGTGGAACAACAACAACAACAACTTCAATCTGGGAAACTCTGGGGGCAAACCAGGGGAAACAAAGAAGAGAACTGAGGCATGCAAGGAGTGTGGGAAGAATCACTCGGGTGCATGTCTAAAAGGGAAGAACATCTGTTTCAATTACGGGTAAGAGGGGCACATTTCTCCTAATTGCTCTGCACCAAAGAGGAATGGATGCTTCAACTGTGGAGCATTGGATCATTAGGCAAGAAATTGCCCAAAGAAGAATTCAGGAGGAGGAAATGGAGGAAGAGGACCAAGCGGTGGAAATCTCACAATTACTGGACCGCCAACTCAGAATCGACCAACAGCAAGGACTTTCAACATGACAGTTTAGGATGCGGTCGCTTCAAAGGATGTGGTTTCAAGTATCATTCTGATCAATGATATATCTGCTTACGTATTATTCGATTCGGGTGCTACTCGTTCCTTCGTATTACATGAATTCTCCCAACGATTAAACTTACCCCAGGAAGATTTAGAATATCCTATGAACATAGAGGTTGCGAATAATGAAATAATTCCCGTTAGCCATATTCATAGGAATTGTGTTGTAGATATCAGGGGGCATAAGTTACCCGTGGAGTTAATTTCGATTCAATTAGGAGAATTTGATGTAATTCTGGGAATGGATTGGTTATTTAACCATGGGGAAATAATAGATTGTCAAAAGAAATGTATAAACCTTCAGACTCCAAATCAGTCTAAGGTAGTGTTCTATGGTAGTAAGTCGCCGAGACACTCGAGCTGTCTGATGATGATGCAAGCTAGGAAGTTGTTTAAAAAAGGATGTATGGGTTACCTTGCCCATATCATCGATACGCAGCAAGTAGCGATAGAGATGGGACAGATATCAGTAGTGAATGAATTTTCAGATGTATTTTCGGAGGGTTTGCCAGGTCTTCCACCAGATAGGGATGTCGAATTCGTTATAGATTTAGTACCGGGAACGGCACCGATTTCGAAAGCCCCATACAGAATGGCACCGGCAGAGATGAAGGAGCTGATGGTACAGTTGCATATAATATATATATATATATATATATATATGCCACATTTAGATTAAACAATGGAAAAAATGAAAATTATAATTACTTATAAAGATGGATAACTATATGCCACTTAATTCTTTTGTACAATTTGTACATTTGGCAGTTAATATGAGCCGGCATGATTCATCCAAGACTTTTCCCTTTTATCACCTACAAAAATTATATCCTTTTTGCTTATTTTGAATTTGATGATATCTCTAATATTGTGACTTGTTATAATTAGTGTAAATACATGCGTATATTCTTTAAATTTCTTATTTGACTATTTATTTTTGAGTAAAGATGATCTCATTCGTTAACTGTCAATTTTATAATGTGTCACAAGTATAAAAAGACTAGGGGCTCATAAGATTTCTAATGGGCAGTCATAGTTTGTTGAGTGTAAGTTGACTAATAATTCAAGAAGTTTGAAATTTGGGATTGATATATAGGCCTTAAAATGTTTTCTATATAAGGTTTAGGGGCAAGGGTAACATGCCTTCATGTGCCATACAAGAGGCAATGTCACCATCAGCTGAAAAGAAAGAAAATTGCCTTTTGTTGATTAGATAGCCGAATAATTACCCCAGTTTGGTGCTCCTATCGTCCTTTATTTCTCTACACCAACTTTTTTTTACCTAGGAAAAAAAATGGCAGTGTTTATTATTTTAAGCTATATATATATTTTTCAGCTTTGATGATTTTGGATTAATGGGTCCACATATTAATAGCAATTTACAAACTTTGTTAATTTGGATATATAAACCCTAGTGTTGGGCAGAAAATAATTAATGGTCACGCGTTAATTACTAATTTGGCTTTGTTTGAAATTTACTAGCATATATACTTGGGAAACTTTTCTTTGAGATAAACGTAGACTAATATGTATGTTGCAGTCGATTGGATCAAGAAGATATAATTAAGCCGTCTTTATTAAGGGCAGTTTACTTGTAAGCTACATTGGATTTGGAAGGGGTTTTATATATATAACGTATTGGCATATATATAGTAAATGCAATAAAAGATCTCATATGTAAAATCATGAGTTCTCTATCTATATAGCTAGCTAGGATACAAATTGTTTCTGATATTAGTGTATGTATATATATATATATATATATACCTCACTCGCTCGCTCCTTGATGATGATAATATATAGGAATGTATGGTGGAAAAGCTAGCTTGTACTCGAAAGGACTTGTTGGAGTAAAACAAAAAGAGAAGACACAAATGCCGGACATCTCCGTATCATACATTGATTAGATTACCCCAGCCTTTGCAGATCGCTTTCTGAGCCTTAGAACATGCATTATAACTTTTCTTTCTACCTAGGCCATACTGGTATCAGTGGTGCTCCTTCTAAGTGGGTGGGTTCTTTGTCAGATTATTATAACTATTCCCTATTTGGTGGCGTGTTGATTTTATAATTCAGTAGGCCGATCGAGGACCACATTAATTGATAGTCCTTATACACAGGCATTGGAATTAGACATTGAATTTAATATGAGAGGGAAGGGTACGTATTGATGTTGTATATGTTAGAAGGTGGGAAAAATATATTTTTCATTTTTGTTGAAGTAATGTTTGTTAGCCTTCTATTTGAGTATACAAATATTATCCTTTCGGCGTGTTTTGCATTTGAAAATATGATTTATGTTGTTCCATACTTGGTGCGTCATTTGGACAGGCTATGCTCCCTCACTTTTCTTTCCTAATTCTAACAAAATCTTCCGTCTCTGGTTGTTTTGTTGCTGATTGAGTAATCATGGCTACGTAAAACAACCATGCTGCCCACATTTGGGATAATTATATTGTTGTTTTTTTGGTAATGTTGATTGTTAAAATCTTTGTTTTGATTTTTTAAAAATTATTTTGTCTGAGGCTTAATTGTGTTATGAAAAATTTAGTTCACTGACCAATTGTTAATTTAAAATGTCTGAAAATTACATTCGTCCCTTTTTTTCATATATTTAGATGCCACAATAGCGAAATATTATATCAACTGCTCGCCATTATATTATGTCATTGTATAATTGTGAAACATTCTTGATTTGCTTCTCATTAACCACTAAAGGTCCAATACTTCACTCAAGTGTTTATTATTTTTTGACAGTAAGAAATATTCCATTGTCAACCTGATTATCATCCCAACATGATGTAGACACATTGCATTTTTCCTGCAAATATTTCATGTCAAATAATATTTTTAATTAATTTTTTATTGCTAATATTTTTAACATGTTCTATTTTCAAATGTTTATTTGCACGGACTTATCAGGGATTTTCAAGTGAGTAGAATTTATAATATAATTTTCTACTTTAAGTTTCAGGAATACATGAAGCTACATCAAGGTTGGTCTAAATTAAGCTCTTTTTACCTATATTGAGCTAGTAAAGCTCGGCTTAACAAGATGAAGGTATTCATCCAGTTTCTTCAGTAGCACACACTGTTCGTTTATATGCTTTTGAGATCATATTGAAAATGTTACATCATTTCATATCTTACGTGACTAAAGAACTTTGGTAGTTTAGATAGTTGATTGTGAGGATGATGAATGATCATGTACTGGATGATTTTATTTAGTTAATAATATTCGAGTTTTTTTTCTATTTCAGTCATAATTTGTTATGGGGTCAGTGAGACGATTTATTTTGTTTGTAAAATAAATTTGATATTCATTACATAACAGGATCATCAATAATGGATTTGGCAACGATACAATTAAAATCTATTTCGTAACCAAACGACAATGTATAGTGTCATTACTAATTGACAATTTTTGTTGCTCTCGAAAAATAATCAGCATCGAACATTATCGTTGTTAATTGATCATAATTATCTAAAATAAAACCAACAACAACGAATAATTTCGTTGCAAATTAATATATGACCGGTTTATTATGCACATTTAGTAATGAAAATCGTTGCCAAAAAATATACAATCAGCAACGAAATCTAGTTAAGGTAACAATTTTTATATTGTTTAGCAACGACAAATATCGTTGGCAAATGTGTATCAAACGCAACAAATTGCATTTTTTGTTGGAAAAAAAAGATTATTTTCCTCGCCAATTAGACAGATTTTGCAACGAAAGTTGCTTTTCAGTAACAATTTCTTAATAAATTTGCTACAAAATATTTCATTGCGAAATGATCTATGATTTTACACGAAAAGAACTTGCGAAATATCTCACTTTCTGCAACGTAAAAATAAATTTCGTTGCTAGACAATTAGCAACGCTCATTGTGCAACGAATGGTCCAACGGCTGAAAAATCGTTGCAAATGACATTTGGCAACGAAATTTTGCACCTTTAGCAACAAAAACTGTTTGTTGCAAAATCACCATTTTTTTGTAGTGAACTTGAGGAAAAGATGAGGAAGAATTATCCAAATCTTTTTGAGTAACCTTAAGAAAATTTCGGGGATAGAATTCTTATAAGGAGGGGAGAATGTAATAACCAAGAATTTCTGTGTTGCATTGTAAATAAATATATTAATTAAACTGTGATATATTACTGATGACAAAGTGATTATGTGAATAAAATGATATAAGTATTTAAAGGAAGTCTCACTAATAAGTTAAATAAATTAGTGGACTAACCTAAGTATTTTAAGAATACAGAAAATTAATTTAAGGTGTTAAACCCTAATTACATACTCAATAAACTTGAATACAACAAGTCTAATTGGGTTATGTAAGTGAATTAACAATATTGATTGATAATAATATATAAATATCAATAATAATGAGTATTAGTTCAAGAGATAATAAATTAAGAAGAGTAAATAATTTAAACAAGCCTAATTATTTATTTAAGTATTGGACTTGTAGATAAATTGATTTAATAGCAATTAAATTGTTAAACTAGCTCAATATAACATGTATAGGGCAAGTATAATAATGACATAATTTAATTTTGGATTAATTACATATTTTAGTACATTTTTAGAAATAATTACAATAATGGTGCATAGATAAAATAATTACAAAAATAATACATTTTTAATAGTTTATTTACAAAATTAATGCATTTGGGTATCCTTTAATCGTGGTCCACGATTCTCTCCCTTATATCTCTCCGGCCCTTTCTCTCTCTTCTTCTTCTTTTCCATTAGAACCATCAACTCACAACTTAAAAAATTCAGATAATAACAACACTCTCTCGCCATTCTCTATCTCTCCCATAACAACACCTCCAACTCAGACCAAACAAACGGCCTCTCTCTCTCTGTATGTATATGCCTAATGCCTTATGTTTCTTTTCCTTTCTCCAATTTTCTTTTCTTTACCATTTTCCTTCCCCTAATTTTATTGAGAATCACCGCTTCTGGAATTCTCTCTATCCCTATCCTCTTAACCCTAGCCAACTCCTATTCATTTGAGAAACTCTATTTTAATTTTAGTTCCAGCCATTTCTGTTCTGTTTTTCCTCTGTTTGTCGTGTGGAATTTTGACAGTTTCAATTCTTTTTCAAGAACCATATAAAGCTCCTTGCCTCTTGAAACCCATGCAATCACCCATGTGTTATTCTTTGCTCTAATGCATATTTCTAATTCTTTCTCATTTTCTGGGTCGTCCCATTTGGCTCTGCCCTTCTCCAATTCAACCTCTTCTCGAAGTTTACTTACAACAACTAAAGATTCCTGTGTCACACAGGATAATTGGCTGATTATAGTCCATAACAATAATTGCCGGGGGAGTTTAGGGAGGAAAGAATGAGATTTTTTTATATATTATTAAGTCTTTAAATTAGTTATTATGGAAACAATTTCTAAAATTAGTATGTGTTGGTAACCAAACTTTGATACCAAGGTAACCAAACCTTCATACCAAGATAACCAATCCACCTCCACACCTGCAGTTTTTTCATAGTGCAGTTGGTAACCAAACCTTCATACCAAGGTAACCAAACCTTCATACCAATGTAACCAAACCACCTCCACACTTGCAGTTTTTTCATAGTGCAGTTGATAGCCAAACCTTTATACCAAGGTAAATAATTTCAGTTTTATTAGGTTATCAATTTATTTTAATGTGATGCAGTTGGTAGCCAAACCTTCATGCAGTTGGTAACCAAACCTTCATACCAAGGTAACCAATTCAGTTTTATTAGGTTATCAATTTATTTTGAATGTGATGCAGTTGGTAGCCAAACCTTCATGCAGTTGGTTGCCAAACTTTCAAACCAAGGTAACCAATCCTTCATACAAAGGTAACTATTTTAGTTTTTGTGGGTAACCAAATAGTCACAAAAAAATTTCAGAACATTAAGAGTTACATCTATTTATTCTCAAACTTATGTTTGTAGGGCGAATCTTCTTCTTTTTCTCATTGGCGTTTTGGACAATGGAGATTCGCGGCGGAGTAGCGGAGGAGAGGGCAACCTTTGAAGAAGGAGATTCGCGGCGGAGTAGCAGAGGAGATGGCTATTGTGAGGGAGATGAAGATTTGAATTTGAATATTTGAATTTGAATTGTTAATTTGAATTTGTTTTTGTTGTTAGATCCCAAATATTTGAATTTGAATTATTAATTATGACAGTTATTTCTCTTTGATTTTAGGTTTCCTTATTAATGTGAATTGCGTTATTTTTGTAATTATTTTGTGGATGCACCATTATTGTAATTACTTTCTAATTGTTGTATATTAGTGTTAAGGACCCTTTAATTTTTGGTGGAAGCCCAAGTTCATTCTAACTAGTAAGCAAATTAAGAAAAAGTGCAAGCCCAAAGGAATTAAAATGAAAGCCCAAGCTTGGCCCATTTGAGAAAGGATATCTTAGTCATTTAATAAAGCATATAATAAAGCCAAAAGTGGGAGATAAGGAGGCCACATGGCCGAAAATTGGGAGAGGAGAAAAGGGGGGAGAATGTGATGATTATGCTTACTTTATTAGGTAACTTACTTTTTAGGTGTTGTTTTTCTAATGGGCCAACACATTTGTTTATACTTGCAAGTTACTACTTTCATCATGATGAGAGAGAGAGAGGGATTGCAAGATGTGGAGATAAAGTATAGATATATATTATATATCTATATCTTTTATCTTTAACTAAATTAAGTATAACTTTTTATTTTATTTTATTTCATTTCCTAAGCTTAAGAAAGAGAGAACAAAGAAAGTAGAGAGAGAAAAAGAGAATTCGGTGGGAGCAAGGAGAAAAGAGAAAAGGAGTTTGAGCTTAATGCACCCAAGAATCATAACTTACTACGGGTGGAGAAGGAAGGAAGCTAGAAAAATAAGGTATAAACATATTTTCTAAGTTTTATTCTTTTCTCTTTCAATGATTTAATGGAAAAGGGGTTTTATGATTCAGAAGTTTAAAACTCTTTAATCTATGTGTTTTCTAAAGATTCAAGTATGGATCTAACTAATTTAAGTGTTAGAAAGTGGATTAAAAGGAAAGAAATGAAACTAGGTTTCTAGAAAGCTAGAAAATCCTAGCTTTCTCTCCCTTTGATCAACTAGTATTTTAGATCTACACCTTCTTTTCGCGATCCGTCAAAGAGGGGTGCTAGATATATGTGTTGACTAATAAACCCAAGTAGTAGCACTCAAAAATCAAGTGTTAAAAAGTCATGGTGTGAGTTTTAGTCAAAACAGTCCATGTAGTGGACGAAAGAGGTAAAAAGTTTTCTAATCAGTATGCCACAAGGATATTTTCGTGAACTTTTTGTGCTTTAAAAATTCGGTGAAAATTTGGAGGGTTAATATCAGAGGTTATGTAAATCCTGTAAAAATTTGAGAATTTTTGGCCATACAGAATGAGAGTTATGGATTTTACGGCCAAAGACTACTTTTAAAAATCTACCCGAATAACTCTCTGTGTAAGTCCAAAAATTATGAACATTTTACGGGAAGTACATGTATATAACAGGAGCATACCCTAAAAATTTCAGAATTTTTGGAGACAATCTCGATTTATGATAAATCTGACAATATTTGGCTATTTTGGACTATTTAAATATAGTAAATAAATTTTAAAAATTCAAGAAAAATATATTTTCATGATGGGATTATATATAGTTTATTTCCAGAAAAGAAATGAATTTTGGAGATGTTTTGCTATTTTTCATAGAAATGTTGTTATATAGATAAATGATTTAAATTAAAAATATGATGTGAAAAATATTAAAAATACGATTTTATGACTTGAGACCCTTAAGCATGGTTTATGCAGATTTTTGATGAAGGTTTCGGTCAGTTGTGAAGAGTTGTTATGTTTATGGCTTTTTAGAATATTTAAATGAATTAATTAATGAAAGAAAAATAATTAAAATATATTGTTTATTAATTTAATAAATGACTTAAAATATTTTTACTTGACTAATGATATTGGATGAAAATATTAATAGTAATATTTGACTTAAATATTATTAGAAGGTTAACAACATTAGCTTAAAATATTATTAAATAATTAATAATATTAAACGGGAAATTAAAATAAAGAATTAAGTTATTTTAAATATAGTTGTTGAATTTGGTATTCAAGGAACTATATTATGTATGTAGTAGACTGAAAAGAGAATTCAGGGTGCTGAATTGGATTTCGAGTTGCTGAAATGATTTCGGTTTACTGAGTTTGATTTTGATATGTTGAAATTATGATTTCAGGATACTGAAATGTAATCTGGTTTACTAAAATAGTGTTTTCAGTTTACTGAAATATTATCTAGTTTACTAAGATGACATATAAAGGGAAAAATTTATAAGTATAAGTTATGACATGATTAAAAGATTATCAAAGTATAACAGTAACACTAAGACTTTAATATAATATCTAATACTTAACTATATGATTAAATGTTAGACAATTTAATATAAGATGATAAGATTATAAGTGAGTTATGTTATGACTAATTGAAGGATCAATTATAGGTCCTTTCTCTAAGAAGTTAAAGTAAATTGCATAGCAGTAGACTACGATTGAGGCAAGTTCTCTAACTCAACTTGAGTTATTACTTTTGAAGCATGTTAGTGAATAATTATTGTTGATTATTCACATCTAAACTGATTATTGCTATTCGCTCTTTGAGCAATTGAATTCCTGTTCTATTATTATTGAACTGTGAATTAGTTAAAGTTCTTTTATTCATGAACTATTTATGATATGGATCTATGCTAGTTGTATCAGCTAGATCAAGCATGTTTAAATTTGTTAAATCAAATATGTTTTAAAAGCGGTGCCTAACCAATTGAAATGGTAAGGACTCATGACTGAGAAAAAGAATAATTTTACTAAAGCATTATTGGAAAACAATTGTTGCTAGTATACTGAGTGATTATGCATATTTCACCGGGTATGAAAGGCTGATCCCCTTGATTACCAAAACTTATTAAAAGGACCAATTTAAATACTGACAACTTTAGTATATGTTTATGGTTATTTCAAACCACTCAGCCTCTGTTATTCAACTATTCGAATATACAGTTATTGAAATATAATTCATGTTCTTTCACTAGCCATTTATATGATTGAACTTCGAAAGTTAATTTTTTTTTCTAATCATGATATATCTCCTTCATATTTAAACTTGCTAAGCAAATTAGTTGCTTCCCCTTGCTATATCATGACATTTTATTTCAGCTAAGCCGAAGGTTCGAGTAAGAAAGACAAGGGCAAAGAAAAGGTCCAAGAATAGTTATTATGAGTGTTTATATGATACACTATGTTAATGATTATGTAAACATTTTGTGTTACTATATGTAATGAAGGTATTTTTAAGTTAAGGTAATAGACCTTGGGATATTGTATAAGACTTTATTGTAATGACAATATATGTTTATTATTCCGCAATAGTTATAGAATGCTTATGATGATGATGTATCGTGAGCACTGAATCCGAGATTAGAGAACCTGGATTTGGGGGTGTCATAATTGGTTTGTGAAATTTTTTTAAACTTTGATATACCATGCTTCCGCTATTTTGCAATTTGATTGTGCCATGATTTCACACAAAACCTAACATAATAGTGTTGAACCGAAAGGTTCACAAATTTTGTTGCATCCAGCACATTACGGCTACTTCCCTCGCCCAAATCACTACTACTCGAAGATGACTCAGTATCACTACGAACCTTTTTTTGTGCCATGGTAGTTGTGATGTTTGGCTGTGAATGATCCTCTCTGTATTTGATATCACTGCTACCCTCAAACTTGATCAATTGTACCCCCAAACTTTCTCAGCACTTGTATCGAACCGTTGGTGTGCACTACCTGAAGCCCTAACTCCAACCTTTTTTCTCTGTGATGTGAATAAGTGTTGTGTATGTGGATTGGATTGGTTAGCAGTTATATAGGAGTGGGAATGAGAGGAAGAGTGGCGAAGTGGAGAGTCAGTTGTGGTTGCGAAAAACTAGTGTTTGTGGTGAGTGGAGAGAGAATGCGGCTGTTGATGGAGCGGTAGTGGATTTGTATGTGAGGAGGTGGGGATTAAATTTGTGATTGGGAGAGGATGATTTAGAGAGGAGATGAAGGTTGGAGAGTCGGATGGGAAAGGATGACAAAGAGAGGGAGAGTTTTTATTTGAGTGTGGACTGAATGAATGAGGAGTTCGGTAGTTTTAATATAAAATTCTGCTGTCCGGGTCTAGGTGCGAGCGTGCTTGGATTAAGCTTTGGTGGGGCACGGCTGCGCAGTCTACCAGTGTGTGCTTTCTGTTACTGCTGAAGAGCGCGACCGCGCTGCCCTGTACCCTGGCAACTTTTGTGTGATTAATATTTTTTGACCATTTACTTTTGTTACAACAGAGTTGAACCTAAAAACAAAACAAAAATGGACTGTTATTATTACTAAAACTACCAAAATCCTATTGAATCTTAACAATCTACTATGAATTGAATTTAAAGCAATAAATTAATGGGTTGCCTCCCATCGAGCACTTGAATTTAAGTCTTTCATCCTGACTACTCCCTGTTTCATTGTGGATCAGTGAGAGTAATTAATGACATTTGGCGATCGAAATCACCACCCCAATAGTTCTTTAAGCGCTGTCCGTTGACATTGAACAGTTAATCTTGATTTCTTCCAACTATTTCAACGGTGCCACGTGGGAACACTGTTTTGATCATGAAAGATCCCAACCACCTGGATTTCAGCTTTTCAGGGAAAAGTTTCAATCTCGAATTGAATAAGAGAACTGCTTGACCCGGTTCGAACTTCCTTTTAATAATTTTCTGATCATGCCATTGTTTAACTTTCTCTTTATACAACTTTGAATTTTCATATGCTTGTAGGCGAAATTTGTTTAGCTCGTTGATTTGGAAAAGTCTCTTCTCCCTTGCAACTATGAGATCGAAGTTCAGCTTTCGAATGGCCCAATATGCTTTATGCTCAAGTTCAACTTGAAGGTGACATGCTTTGCCATAGACAAGCTAATATGGCGATATGCCAATTGGTGTCTTATATGTCGTGCGATATGCTCATAAAGCGTCATCCAACTTTATCAACCAATCTTCCAAGTTGGATTCATAATTTCTCCAGAATTCTCTTCACTTCCTTGTTAGATACCTCCGCTTGGCCACTGGTTTGGGGATGGTAAGCTGTGGCAACTCTATAAATCACCCCATACTTTGGTAGAAGAGCTGAAAAATATTTATTGCAAAAATGGCTCCCCTCATCACTGATAAATGCCCTTGGTGTGCCAAATCTTGTGAAGATATTTTTCTACAGAAATTTCAAGACTACATTGACATCATTTGTCGGTAAAGAAACAACCTCAACCTACTTGGACATGTAGTATACTGCCAAAAGAATGTACAAATTATTGGATGATGAAGGAAATGGACCCATGAAGTCAATTCCCCACACATCAATGACTTCAACCTCAAAGATTGTGTTCAATGGCATCTCATTAAGCTTGGAGATATTACCTACCCTTTGACATCTATCAAATTTTTGAACAAACTGGTGGGTGTCTTTGAATAATGTGGGCCAATAGAATCCCGCTTGAAGAACTTTGGCGGCTGTCTGCTCACTCCCATAATGTCCCCCATATAGCGAAGCATGACACTGATGTAGAATACTCTCTGTTTCTCTTTGAGGAATACACCGTCTAATCATCTGATCTTCACATTGTTTGAATAGAAAGGACTCATCCCACATATACCATCTCAAATCATGTAGAAATTTCTTCTTTTGTTGTTGTGTCAAGTCCGGAGGGAACATATAGCTTACTAAATAGTTGTTAAAATCAGCATACCATGTAACTTCATTGGGAATTGCAAATAGCTGCTCATCCAAAAAGAATTCATTTATCAATAATTTATCTCCCTTGTTTTGTTTCGGATTCTCTAATCTCAAAAGATGGCCAGCTACCTGATTTTCCGTACCCTTCCTATCCTTGATTTCTAAATCAAATTCTTGAAAGAGAAGGATCCATCTGATTATTCTTGGCTTTTCATCTTTCTTGGAAATTAAGTACCGTATAGCAGAATGGTTTATAAACACCACAACTTTAGTTCCAATTAAGTACCGACCAAAATTTGTCAAAAGCATACACTACCACGAGTAGTTCCTTCTCGGTAGTTGTGTAATTCAGCTGAGCATCGGTCAATGTTTTTCTAGCATAATAGATGGCGTGAAAAACCTTATCCTTGCGTTGGCCCAGAACAGCCCCCACCGCATAGTCACTAGCATCACACTTCAATTCAAATGGCATGGTCCAATCCGGTCCCATAATTATCGGTGTTGTAGTTAATTTCTTCTTAAGCAGCTCAAAAGAGGACAACCACTCCTCATCAAATTTAAAAGGAACATCCTTCTCCAACAAATTGCATAGTGGTTTTGTGATCTTGGAGAAGTCCTTTATAAATCTACGACAGAATCCCGCATGCCCCAAGAAACTGCAAATACCCTTTACTGAAGTTGGTGGTGGCAGATTTTCGATAGTCTCTAGCTTGGCCTTGTCCACTTTCAACCCTTTTCTTACACTTTATGCCCAAGGATGATTCCTTCCTGAATCATGAAGTGACACTTCTCCCAGTTGAACACAAGATTGGTTTCCACGCATCGTTTTAGCACCAAAATTAAATTCTCCAAATAACTGTCAAAGGAGTCCCCAAATACTGAGAAGTCATCCATGAATACCTCCACATTATGCTCCACCATATCTAAAAATATTGCCATCATGCACCTCTGAAAAGTAGTCGGTGCATTACATAATCTAATTGACATCCTCCGAAATGCAAAAGTACCATATGGACAGGTGAATGTTGTTTTCTCTTGATTTTTCGGCGCAATAGAAATTTGATTGTATCCCGAATAACCATCTAGCAAGCAATAGTACTCATGTCCTGCTAATTTATCTAACATTTGATTAATGAAGGGCAAAGGGAAGTGATCCTTTCAGGTTATCTTATTGCGTTTCCTATAATCCATGCAAACCCTCTAGCCGGTCACTGTCCATGTTAGTATCAGTTCATTATTTTCATATGCCACAACTGTCACGCCACCCTTCTTTGGGACACACTGTACTGAACTTACCTATGAACTGTCAGAGATGGGGTAAATAATTTAAGCATCAAGCCATTTTATAATTTCTTTCTTAACCACCTCTTTCATAATCGAATTTAGCCTCCGCTGCTGTTCCATTGTGGGTTTTGCATCATCTTCTAAGAGGATCTTATGCTTATATAATGAAGGGCTTATCCCCTTGATGTCATCGATGGTCCATCCAATAGAAATTTTGTATTCACAGAGAACATTTAACAACTTACTTTCCTGCAATTTGTTATGCGCAGATGCAATAATAATAGGCAAAGTAGATGAATTACCCAAATATGCATACTTGAGATGGTTAGGTAAAGGTTTGAGGTTAAGTGTAGGGAGCTCCTCTAGAGAGGATTTCAAGCGATCCAGAGATTTCTCTGCATATTCCAATGGTTCGAAAGGAATTTTGAACTTACTTACCCTATGCAATGCATCCAAAATCTGTAGATACTTAATTAACTCTGGATCATCCACTTCAGTATTGTGACACCCCCAAATCCGGGTACTTCATTTCCACAAGATTTGGTGTTCACTATCTAAATAAAACATAACTAGCTGCCCATAAATAAGGAATGCAAAATAAATTATAACTTTAATCAGTAAAATCTTCCTTTAAAAAGGATTACAACTTATTAAAACTTCCCAGGGTTTCTAACCTTAAACATCGTCAATGCAAAAAATAAAACATCATAACATAATTAAAGTCTTATTACAACAATCATATCAAACATGAACAAGTCTTCACTTGTTCATCTTGCCTTTTCCTTTGCTAGTTGACGGTTCGTCAACTTTCTCAACTTTGGTTGAAATGGTTATATATATGCAAGAGTGAGCAAACAAAAGCTCACTTGAAAGCACAATCAATAAGGATGACATATCACTGAACAAATTCAACTGAATTGAATAACATTTCTATCTTCAATAATCAAGAATAAGATTTAGAATTCATCTGAGGGTCATAAGACCTTGAACTATGTCCCAGGTTATAAACATTTTTATTTAAACCTTTAATAGTCGTTAGACTATATGGACCTTTGACTCGTACTTAGGGGGATCAGCCCTTCGTACCATGTATTGTGCACAAACATCTTAACACTTTCGCATGGTAATTCCTTATTACTAGGGTTGTTCATCTCAGTTTAATTAACGAGTCCGCACCAAAGAAAGTTTGGTTTGGATAAGCTAAAAGGGTAATTTAGAGTTCAACTATCATCAACTAAGGAGTAGTTGAATCAACTTACAATAATTAAGAATTAGATAACAAAGAATTATAAAATAGCTATGAGTCATAACAATAGACATAATATTCAACAGTCATGCTTTAGAAATAAACTTAAAGCATTTGAAAGATATAATTAAAGCCTTGCTTGAACAATTAAGTCAATGTTACATTATTTCAATAATGAACTTTAATAAAATACTTGTCAATTGCAGAATAAAAGGACTTGCTCAAATAAAGGTATATTTAGAAAACTTGCACAATGTAAAAGAAAGGTTTAAGAACTTGTGTAATTAAAAGTAGAGTTAAGAAACTTGCCTCGTGCGCAAGCTAGCAATTAACAACTCTTTCCACAATTATCCTATGTACACGTAATTAACAATAGTAACATAAAGTAGTTACCATATAGCTAATTCACATCATTAGTTAACCCATCTAGGTTAACTCATCATTCTTTTAGTTATTAGGTTTAATCACTAATTATCACATAATATGATTAAATCACACATTCACATCACACTTTATAGTTAATCAAATTATAGTATAAAATCATATATTTAAAAATATGATTTAATACTGTCCAATTAACATATAATTTTATTACATTGCTTTTATATTTATTACATTATCATTCCCATAAATTATACATTTAAATATAATTTTCTAGCTAAACTGCATAGGTGGCGCTGCAACGCCACACAATGAACTGCAGTCGGCAGTTGCAGCGCTATGCCAAGTCATCAGGGGCTCTGCAGGCCTGGCGCTACAGCGCTCCAGTTATACTCAGAACTGGCGCTGCTGCGCTGACATGTCAGCATTCTCTGAAGTCCGGTCTTGGCGCTACAGCACTGCAGTTAACAAACATAACTGGCGCTACGGCGGCGTGACACGTCACCTGACTCTGCAGTGACGTTGCAACGCCCAGTTTACTCACAGGGCTGGCGATGCGGCGCCACATCACAGTCAGACGCAGACAGCCTCGCGAATTGTGCAGGAAAAAGCAAATTTGGCTTATTTCTTCACCAAACTCAGAAATTAACTCACATAATGCACATAAAGCTTTATAAAATCACAACTTTATGCTTTTAACATAGTTTAACACATATAATCATTACAACAATCAATTAAAAACATTTAATTTTATAATTTTGAAGAAAACACCATTGTTTTAACATAGTTCAATGTAAATTGCTATGACATGATTTCTTTATGTTCATCATATTTACATGAATTAACTAGTTTAATTACTCACACAAAACATATATAATAGTTTATACATACAATTTAACACATATAAACTATATTTACATGAATTCTGATGAAAACCAAATTACAGCGAAGTAAAAATACTAAGACCAAGGAAGAACATAATTTAACAATTATGGAGTTAGATTATTACCTTATTAGCTTAGAAGAAGATGATGGTGATGATGATGATTCTTGTATGGATTTCTCAAAACTTCTTCTTCCTCTTTCTTTCTTTCTTCTTCTCTCTTCTCTCTAACTCTCTGATATTCTAACTCTAACTTTCTAACGTAGTATAAAATATATAACTGACATATAGATATAATATACATATAATATATAACTGATGTTTTAAATCTTTTAATAAATATATCAGTTATTTTTTATTTTGAAAATCAAAATCCATAAGGCTTGTTTGGCAAAACCCATTTTAAAAAAATAGAATTTTAGAACTAAGGTCTTGTTCGGTAAAACTAAATTAAAATAGACTTAAGGGCCTTGTTTGGTAAAACTAAATTAAAACCCTTTTAGTTTATTTTAATAACACTTTTACTACATAGTTTAAATGTCATACTTTATTTAATTAAATCTCAATATTCTAATTTAATTAAATTAAAGCTAACATCCATTTATAAAATTACGACATAAATTAAATTGCTACACAATTATAATTTACTCATTAATCATAATTCCATGTAACAAATTAGTAAATCTCTAATTTAATTTAAATTAGACATTATTATAATTATTTATTAAATCATTAAATCCTTATTACCAAATACCACATAATATTCATCTAATTTAACTATTTCAATTAAATTAGAACTTCATCACAAAATTACTTACACATCAATTTAATTAATATATTGCACTTAATTAAATTACTCCACAACATAATCACATCAATTATTTATTCAACTCAATAAATAAATAAATTAAAATATTTATTTAATTCAATAAATATTAAAAACTAATCCACAAAAATCTCGTTTGTTACAGTCTTCCCTCCTAAAAAGGATTCTGTCCCCTGAATCACAACTAAAAAAAACTCATTCGTCACAAGTATCCCCCATCAATGTAGTCTCCAACGGATCTGTAGCTAAAACCTTCTTCAAGAATCCATCTTCCACTACTTTCTCTATCATATCCATATGAAAACACTCATCATCCTTAGGGAATTTCATGGCTTTGAACACATTGAACGTTACCACTTGGTCTTGAACCCTCATGGTCAACTCTCCTTTCTGTACGTCGATAAATGTTCTCCTTGTTGCCAAAAAATGGTCTCCCTGGGATGAGCCGTACACCCGGACATACTGGGATCGAACCCCATTAGCAACAATGTGAGGAATTAGAAATAATTTCGTATGGCCACGATACCCCTGACGTAAGTCGGGTAGCAAACCGTTCTGGTATCGGGCTGTGGAGATTAGTCAACCCGCGGGTTGGAAACTCCAGAATAACAAAAAAAAAAGGTCTCCCAAGTATAATAGGAATGTCTGTATCTTCTTCATAGTCCAATATGATTAAATCAGCTGGGAATATGAATTATCAACCTTTACTAAGATATCCTCTAAAATTCCTCTTGGATATGTCACTAACCGGTCTGCCCACTGTAGAGAGATGTTTGTTGGTCTCGGTGCTGGTAGTCCCAACTGGGTGTAAATAGACAATGGCATCAAATTTATACTTGCACCTAGATCATACAGACACCTTTTGAAGAATTGACTTCCAATTGTGCATGGAATAGTAAAACTTCCCGGATCTTTCAATTTCGGTGGGAGCTTCCTTTGCAAAACAACACTGCATTCTTCGATTAAAGCCATAGTTTTAAAATCCCCTAGCCTTTTCTTCCTAGAAAAGATAGCCTTCATGAACTTGGCATAGCTAGGCAACTGCTCTAACGCTTCTGCAAACTGAATGTTTATTTGTAATTTCTTAAACACCTCAAGGAATTTGGAGAACTGCCTATCTAGTTTCTGTTTCTAGAACCTCTGTGGAAATGGTACTGGAGGAGTAACTACTGATTTCTATGTCTTTTCCTTTTCTACTGGCTCTGCCTCTGCCTTCTCTTTTTTTCCCTTTGACTTTTCTTCAATTTCTGTGACTGGTGAGGGGCGCGGCCGCGTTGTGTGGCAGTACCTGTTTTTCGCTTCAAAGTGTAACAGCTTGGCATTGCTCTTTACCCTCATTCTTAGGATTCAGTTATGTGTTGCTTGTCAGAGCTCCCTGGGGCCTGTTAGTCAGAATATTCGCCATTTGGCCCATTTGATTCTCAAGATTTCAGATAGCAGCTGCTTGACTTTTCATCATCACATCATTATTGGCTATATATTTTAATAACAGGTCCTCCAATTCTGACTTATTTTCTAGTTCTGGAGCTACTTTCTGCTGCTGATTTTGAAATCCCGGAGGATATGATGGACGTGGACCCTGCTGATGATTCTGATTACTCCATGAAAAATTAGGATGGCTCCTTGCCCCCGGGTTTATAGCTATTTTGATATGGATTCGGTGGACGTTGATAATTACCCACAAACTGAACTGCCTTCGAATTAATGGCACACTGCTTCGTTGGATGTGCACCCGCACACAACTCACACATAAATGCCACTTGTTAGATATTAGCACCCGCAATTGCATCCATCTTCTTTGAAAGTACAGACATCTGAGCCGCAAGGGCTATAACTGCGTCTACTTCTAACACCCCAGCTACCTTTTGTTGATTCATTCTCGATGTCGGTGATGAGTGGGTTAAACACTTACTCATTTGGTATTTCTTAGATTAATATATTGTTATTTCTTAAGTATTGCATGTTACTTTTTATGGTGTTTGTGTTAATTTGCAAGAAAGGTGCATGGATGGACTTACGAGTTGAAAAGGGAGAAAAGGTAAAGATATGGTCATTCTAATGATTTGGTGTGGGGCCCGCCACAATTGCACTAGACCAAGCTTGGGCCACGCCAGGCTAGGAAGGATACTGCACTGCTAGCGCGGGGCGCGCTGCACTGACGGATTTGGCAGATTTTGTTTCCTTTTTGCTCAAAGTTGATTTAGAAGAGGATTTTGACTTACCTTATGTACTAGGGTTTTGTTATAGACTATAAATATAATGTTTTGGCTAAGTTTAAGGAGTCATATGCTTGTAAATAATTGAGAGCCACTTCTATTGGAGACTTCCATTGGAGAACACACAAGACGGAGATTGAAGCTATAGAGATTGGAGTTCCTCGACAGAGTTTTTCTTCTTCTCTTTAATTCTTTATCTGTAGTTGGGATGCTATTTAATTTTAATCTTCTAGTTTCTATTATGATGATGAACTAATTTCTCAATTTGGAGTACAATGGAATCTTTTGCAATTCAATAATTTAATAATTATTATTCTTAGTTATTGACCTTATGGAGTTGATTATCATATCTTGTGCTTAATTATTAATTGTCTAGCTAGCAATTAATATGATATCTTCGATGGAATTGAAAAAGGAAATCTTAGATTAGATTTGGATGTGATAACGCATGAATTTGTTGATTTTTGTTAAGGATAACATAACAGTGTATGAGACGACAATACTTGTATGCCATGCGTAACTTTGTTAGGAGTTTGTGCTTAATGAATCTATTTTAAGTGTCTTGCACGACAGCAGCAAAATAACTGAAATAGGTCTTTTTATTAATCATTGAAAGATGTTATTGAATTAATATGTAATCCTAGTTAACAACTTATTGGATTAATTAAGTGGGAATAAAATAAGGCGATTATGGTTGAGCAATTGGGGAAATTATATTCCTATATCTTTATCATCTGGTTATCAATAATTGTTGGTTAATTAGTTTTTATTTTCTTTTTATCAAAATAATTTCACAAATAATTTGGAGTGACTATTTAAGTGGATTTAAATTGATAAAACTTGATAATTAGAATAATTGTTAATAACTGTTCCCTGTGGGTTCGACACTCTACTCAATTCTTTATTACTTGATTGACTATGTGCACTTGTGCGTATTTGTCATTGTATAAAACGGACAACAAATTTTTGGCGCCGTTGCCAGGGAACGGTTCTAATAATTATTTTTATTTTTAGTTTTTATCAATTTAGTTTATTTAAACATTTTTTTCTTTTTATTTTTTTATTATTTTTATTTCTTCTTCTTTGCGAGGTACATCATGGCTCATTATAATTATCAATGGCCTTACACGAGCATGACTCAGCCAAACGCGACAGGGATATATGAACTCGATGAGTTATCTACACAGATGGAGACACTTTCGATGATTTGTGATTATTGTGCTGGACCCCATCCGAGTCATCAATGTGCCATCAGTTTCGAGTCAATATAGTATGGTGGCAACTTCGGTGACTACTCCAACAATTATGTTTATCCCAATAACTATCAACAGGATTGGGTGTGTCATTTGAATTTTTCTTGCCAACATCCACACTCACAACAGGAAAAGAAATCAGATTTGGAGGAGCTTCTGATTAAGTAAATAAAAGAGAATGAGACATGGAAAAACAATTATGAAGTAACTCTTAGAAATATAGAGAATTAGTTGGGGCAGTTAATAAATGCCGTTAAGAATCGCCCTCAAGGTGAATTGACAAGTAACATGGTTTCTAAAATTGATGGAGTTCCCGAGTCAATAGCCATGGATGCTGAAAAGGAGGATACAAGTGGGGAGCAGGAAAAGAAGGTCAGAGAAGATCCAACCTTGAGTTCCAACACAGATGAGCCAATTTTGATAGTGCCTCATGTACCTTCTCTACTAAAGCTCAAGGCTCTGGGTAGTTTTGTAATCCTGTGGCCAATTGTTAGTCATGTCATTGGCAAAGCTCTATGTGACATGCGATCTAGTATATACTTTGAGCCATGGTGGGATGGGAAGATGGATGACGATCCAGTTGTGTCCAAGAAGCTTCAATTCAATATTCCGTTCACAGACACAACGGAGCAAACGCCTAGCTATTTGTAGTTCATAAAAGATTTTTTATCTAAGAGTAACAAGCTAGGTGAACTTGAAACGATGACCCTTACTGAAGTGAAGGCCTCAAAAGTTATATTGCTACTGATGGATGGAGTTTTTGAAAGGGAATTGGATAGATAGTTGAAGAAGTCAAGCTGACGACTCTAAAACAAGCGCTTATTGGGAGGTAACCCAAGTTTAATTTTTAGTTTTAGTTTTTATTTTATTAGGTTTCATAGTATTAATAAATTTGCAGTTATTAGGATTTAATAAACTTTCTCCTATTGCATTTACAGGTTAATTAGCCATGTCTACTGTTCTTCCTGTTTATTCCCCTTCGGACAATGATGGAAACTCCGGCGAGTTTGGACTCGCCACTCAGGGAAGTCCTCGGTCTTAAATTCTTATATTTGAACAGAATGAGGACATTACTTGTTTTAAGTTTGGTGGGGTTTTGTGTTTATTTTATCTATTTGTGTGAAGTGTTTGCATTGTTAGGTTGTATGAGTAGTTTAGGAATCATTCATCTTTATAAAAAAAAATTGCATCCATTCATTCACATAGAGAATTTTTATTTTTTTAGTAGAAGCGTACTCATATTGTGATAACCCGAACACTTATAAGATAGTGAATTATGAAGTATATGAATTCGATGAGTAAGGTATATGGTAATAATCCTTGGAAAGAAAATGAACGGATTAAAGAATATATAATACTCAAAATATAATTGAGTTCAAGTGAAAGGTTATGAAATAAAACCTAGAATTTGTTGAAGAACGGAATGTAGTAGAATATATATATATATATAACCTATATTAAGGTAATGTGTTGAAGTTATTCAACGATAAATGTTTTTAAAGAGATTTGATGGAAACCTGAGTAAGGTAGGGTTTCGGTAATTCCGAGGACGGAATCCTTATAAGGAGGGAAGGATGTGACAACCCGGATTTTCAGAAATTGTTAAAATAAGAATTTAATGAATGAAATTCTTATTATGACATGTTTTGCGTGTAAGTAAATATATATATATATATATATATATTCATATATTGGGATGATGAGGTTTAATAGTGAATTTAACTATTGAAAAAATTAAATGAAGTTATTACGAAAAGAAAATTAATTGAATATTATTAGTTAATTTAATTAAGTTAAATATTATATTATGAAATAATATAATTTGATTATTATGCATTGTTGGCACTATAATTGTTATGAATTAAATTTCATAAATAATAAGAGTAATTCACTTAATTAAAATAGTGAATTAATATAAATATAATTGTTTTAATAAAATATGAAGGTAATATATTACATGTAAGAGTAATACGTTTATGTAATGACTTAATATATTATATTTAGCCAAGTGAATGTAAATGGGTATGAGAATGAGAAGAACCAATATGATTATAAATAAATATTGGTGTTAGGATTAATGAATAAAATAAATATTCAATAGAAATTAGTATGAAATAATTTATTTAAGTATGATGGTATTAAATAAATTGATTAATATTTAAGTAGTGATTAGATGTATGGATTAAATAAATTGTATTGAGACAATTTATGCAAAAAAAGGAATTAAATAATTATAGAATTCATGTGAGTTAATTAAAATAAAGGTAATAAATATTAATTATTTTAATGAAAAGGGTTATTTTAAGTTGAGGGTTATGTATATAATTTCTTAGTGTATGGAGTAATAGTTATACATATTATAATTGTATAATTATTCAATGTAGTTAGCTAAATAATTTAGCAACATAGTTAAAGTGTGACATTTAGAGAAAAGAAGATATACCATATGATAAGGAGAATTATTAAAATAAATTAAAAGGATGTTTGAAGGGGCTAGCCAAACATGATCTTGTGGCTTTTGGATTTTTATAACCCCTAATTTAATTGTATATTAAGTAATATAATAAGTATTAGTAATATACGTATTATATTATCAGTTATATGAGTTTACGAGTTTTTTTTCTAAGCCTAAACTAAAAGAAGAAAAGAGAAAGGGAGAAACAGAGTAGAGAATGAGAGAGAATAGAAGTTCTCTGTGAAATTGGAGAAGAAGAGATGCTAGAAAAATTAAAAGAAACAAGGTTTTTCAATTCATCTAGACAGTGTTTAGAAGAATCAAAAGGTATTAATCTATTTTTTCATTCTCTTGAGTTTTTGTTGAGAAATTGGATTTTTATGTTTAATTTGTTAAGAAATTAGTTATATATGTTAATGGTTATGTTTAATCCGTTCTATATCATCTAAAAGTTGTTTTATAGTGATCAAGTTCGTAAGAATGTGTTGAAAGATGAAGTTGAGAGTTTTAGTTAAAAAATATATGTTTTTGTCTACTTAGAGACTAAAATTAATGATAAATTCTTGATGGAAATCTTAAATTGATGATGAATGTTGTAAGAACATTGAAAAACGAAAAGAACGCAAGTTAAATGAATCAATTTGGTTAAGAAACGAATTCGTAGTGAATGAATTCGCTATATATATGTAAAACATGAAAAATTAGCATGAACACTGAATTGTAGACCTTAAAAAGAATTGTTAATATTTTTGAAGTTTTATAATTATCATATAGATGAGTAGTTCAGTGTTTCACGAATCCATAGAGTTGAAAACGGACTCAATCGGATGTGTATAGCTTGATTTATGATGATTGGAAGGAGGAAAGGGTTAGAAAATTCGCCAGAACCACAAACTGGAAAAAAATTTCGCATAGCACGCTGCCAGGGGTGCAGCTGCGCTTCCCCCAAGGCTATTTGGGGCGCAGCTGCGTCGGGAGAAAAAGTCAGTCCGGGACTATTTTGACCTCCTGTGGTAAAACGGCCATAACGTTTTCATACGAACTCGGATTGAGGTGATTCAAGATAATCCGGAACGAGCACGAGTAGACCTACAACTTTTCTTCTTTAAGTGTTTCAATTTGAGGTCGTTAGCTAGGGTCAAAATGATCATTTTTGAGACTGATGTGTTTTTGGAGACAATCGGAGGGCGTCGGGCATGCACGTAAGCACATGACCATGTAAAATGATGTTCTAACTTCCATAACATGACTATTAGGTATTATAATGATACTTAGCATTAACCCTTGAGTATTAGACAATTCGGTTGGGTGTGCTAAGTGTGCACAAATGAGTGTCGTTTGGGCGTTCGAATAGGCAAGTTTGGCGTACGGACGTGCAAGCGTCTCAACGCCGTAACGAGTGTGTATGACCTTATTTAATATTATATTTTTATAAGAGTGAAACATTATGGAGTAATGTAACTCAATATAGGAGCATGCAAAACACATGCAAAAGAGGCGAGTTAGGCGTGTGACGTATAAACGTCGAAACGTTGTGTAACGTAGTAATACACTTAAATAGTGTCTTGATTCTAATGAAACGAACATTATTATATATGAAATGTGGTTAATATAAAACCAATAGGTAGTCCTAGCAGGACTTAAACACTTGAATGAATTACAATCAAATTGAACATTGTGTATAGATAATAGGAAGGTTTATGAGATGTAGAGTAAAGTTTATATTACAACTAATATGCTTTGCTATGTGACTAATAGTTGATGTGCATGATTATATAATTGTGTAGGGCACGTGAAGTGCAGATATCTGTAAGCTGTTATTGGTAAACAACAATCAAGGCAAGTCTTTCAGTTCTTATTTTCTACGTGAACTTGATGATGAACTGTTTTTAAATTATTTTACAAAGAGCATGATATGTTGTATATATGTTGTAAGCATGAAATGTTAAAGTCAATTTATGACTACATTGATTGATTAAAGAATGTTGATTGAGTAAGGAACTCAATCTTTATATTTGTTATGTGAAGTAAAGCATGTATGCCATGTTACTTTAATTATTATGAGATGTATGTTGAGCATGTATTTATGTGCTATGTGATGCATGAAAGCTGTTAGATCTTGCTGAACTGTCTAGCTCATTCTTGCAAATAATCACTTTTGCAGGTTAAGGATTCAAGGTAACGCTATGTGCTACTTGAAAGAAATGAATCAGATGTAATGCATGAAGATTTATATACTTTGGCTGAATTGTTATTATTTTGGACCCTGTTTAAGGTTTCAGATAATGTATTTGATAATGTATGATGGTTAACAGATGTTGAGTTGTAAAGTTTAAATTTTACCCGATGTATAAGGGTTATTGAACGTGGTTGTAAGTTTTAGTTTATAATAACTCTGACGAAGCGATTCATGAAATAAGGTTGAATCAAAGTTATGTAATGATAAAGGTTGAGATTCAGGGCTAATAAAGAAGGAATAATATAAAAGTTTTAAATATTCCGTATTTTTAGTGATTATATCATTGATTAATGATGTAAAGTCTGAATAAGGATGTATTGTTAACCACCGATGTCGAGAGTTGTATTGTATAAATTTTGGGGTCGTTACACATATCATATTGCATGAAGATTGAGCATTGAGTCGTGGTAGCTTAAATAATGGTCGATGATGACTATAGATTACCCTTTTCCTGTAGAAAATTGAGTATCATGAACTGATTAAACTTGATCATAGTAACCTCATAGCATTATTCTTGTTCTCTTTCACTTTCAAGCACACCAATTGACTGTCAGTTGTGATTAGAAATTTATGTGTGATAGGACATGAGCACTTACTTGATCACTGATTAAAACTGAGCATTGGCCGAAACATGAGTTTGGGAAATTTTGGTTTCTTTTAGTATATATATGTTAAGTAAAAAAAAGGAGAAAAAAAACACATGGAGAATCCAAAAAACACATGAAAAAAAATTAAAAAATAGTTGCATAAGGAATAAAAACTGGCTTAGTTTGACTTTGTGGCCTTTGTTACTCGGACAAGTACGCCCTAGGGGATGTCTCTACACCCAGCGCCCTAAAACCGTATAGTTTGGGAGTCGTTGGTCGAAAGTCCGTTACACGGGTAACATTGAAAAGCCTAAGGGGGTTGGGCATTGCACAAGTCAGACACAGAGAATAATTGGTGGGATAGAGCATTAAAATGCACCCGTGAAGCATGAGCATGTAATGGTTTATATTTTATTGCTCTACAACCTAATTCCCTTAATTTTTATGCCATGTTTGGTTAACTATCTGTGAGAAGGGTGAGTGTTTTCTTGGAATTAATCACATAAACTGCTTTGAACTGTTGATAAGAAATTGGACACACATGCACGGAAAGAGGCTAAAGTTGTGTCAATGAGGTGAGGATGTAAGAGGCTATGACTGTATATGATGCGAGGTTGACTGTAAGCTAAGTGTTGATCTATGAGGCATATGTATTATCTATTTACTATGGTTCTTGTTCGATCTCGTTAGTTGTATTCATAATGTTGAGTTGTGTTAGATTAGGTTATGTCAAGTAGAGTTTGTGTTTGTTTGCTTGAGGACAAGCAATTGTTTAAGTTTGGGGTATTTGATGAGTGGTTTAAACATCTACTCATTCGATATTTCTTAGCTTATTATATTGTTATTTCTTAAGTATTGCATGTTACTTTTTAGGATTTTCGTGTTAATTTGCAGGAAAGGTGCATGGATAGGCTTACGAGATGAAAAGGGAGAAAAAGGTAAAGATATGGACATTTTGATGATGTGGCGCGAGGTGCGCCACAATTGCACTAGACCAAGCTCGGGCCGCACCAGGCTAGGAAGGATACTGCACTACTAGCAGGGGGCGCGCTGCACGGACGAATTTGGCAGATTTTGTTTCTTTTTTGCTCAAAGTTGATTTAAAAGAGGATTTTAACTTACCATATGTACTAGGGTTTTGTTATAGACTATAAATATAATATTTTGGCTAGGTTTAAGGAGTCTTATGCTTGTAAATAATTGACAGCCACTTCTATTGGAGACTTGGAGACTTCCATTGGAGAGCACACAAGACGGAGATTGAAGCTATAGAGATTGGAGTTCCTCGACAGAGTTTTTCTTCTTCTCTTTAGTTTTTATCTGTAGTTAGGATGATATTTAATTTTAATCTTCTAGTTTCTATTATGATGATGAACTAACTTCTCAATTAGGAGTACATTGGAATCTTTTGTAATTTAATAATTCAATTATTATTATTCTTAGTTATTGACCTTATGGAGTTGATTATCATATCTTGTGCTTAATTATTAATTTTCTAGTTAGAAGTTAATAAAATATCTTCAATGGAATTGAAAAATAAAATCTTAGATTAGATTTGGATGTGATAACGCATGAATTTGTTGATTCTTGTTAAGGATAACATAATAGTGTACGAGACGACAGTACTTGTATGACATGCATAACTTTGTTAAGAGTTTGTGCTTAATGAATCTATTTTAAGTGTCTTGCACGACAGTAGCAAACTAACTGAAATAGGTCTTTTATTAATCATTGAAAGATGTTAATGAATTAATATGCAATTCTAGTTAACAACTCATTGGATTAATTAAGTGGAAATAAAATAAGGAGATTATGGTTGAGGAATTGGGGAAATTGTATTCCTATATCTTTATCATCTGGTTATTAATAGTTGTTAGTTAATTAGTTTTCATTTTATTTTTATCAAAACAATTTCACAAATAATTTGGAGTGACTGTTTAAGTGGATTTAAATTGATAAAACTTGATAATTAGAATAATTGTTAATAACTGTTCCCTGTGGGTTCGACACTCTTCTTACTTCTTTATTATTTGATTGACCATGTGCACTTGCACGTATTTATCATTGTATAAAACGGACAACAAGTTTTTGGCGCTGTTGTCGGGGAACGGTTTTAATAACTATTTTTATTTTTAGTTTTTATCAATTTAGTTTATTTAAACATTTTTTTTGCCTTTGTTTTATTATTATTATTTTTTCTTCTTCTTTACGAGGTACATCATGGCTCATTATAATTATCAATGGCCTTACCCGAGCATGACTCAGCCAAACGTGAAAGGGATATATGAACTTGATGAGTTGTCGGCACAGATGGAGACACTTTTGGTGATTTATGATTATTGTGTGCGCCATCAGTTTCGAGTCAATACAGTACATTGGCAACTTCGGTGACTACTCCCACAATTATGCTTATCCCAACAACTATCAACATAATTGGTAGTATCATTCAAATTTTTTTTGCCAACAACCACACCCACAACCGGAAAAGAAATCAGATTTGGGGGAGCTTCTGATTAAGTAAATAAAAGAGAATGAGACGTGGAAAAACAATCATGAAGTGACTCTTAGAAATATAGAGAATCAGTTGGGGCAGTTGGTAAATGCCGTTAACAATCGCCCTCAAGGTGAATTGCCAAGTAACATAGTTTTCTGAAATTGATGGAGTACCCGAGCTAATAGTCATGGATGCTGAAAAGGAGGATACAAGTGGGGAGTAGTAAAAGAAGGTCGAAGAAGATCCAACCTTGAGTTCCAACGCAATTGAGCCAATTTTAATTGTGCCTCATGTACCTTCTCCACTAAAGCTCAAGGATCCGGGTAGTTTTGCAATGCGAGCTAGTATATCTTTTGAGCCATTATGGGATGAGAAGATGGATAAAGATCCAGTTGTGTTCAATAAGCTTCAATTTAATATTCCGTTCACACACACAATGGAGCAAATGCCTAGCTATTTGCAGTTCATAAAGGAGTTTTTATCTAAGAATAACAAGCTAGGTGAACTTGAAACGATGACTCTTACTGAAGTGAAGCCCTCAAAAGTTACATTGCTACTGATGGATGGAGGGTTCCTCAATTTTTGAAGGGGAATTAGATAGAGAGTTGAAGAAGTCGGGCAGACGACCCTAAAACAAGCGCTTATTGGGAGGCAACCCAAGTTTAATTTTTAGTTTTAGTTTTTATTTTATTAGGTTTCATAGTATTAATAAATTTGCAGTTATTAGGATTTAATAAACTTTCTACCTATTGCATTTACAGGTTAATTAGCCATGCCTACTGTTCTTCATGTTTATTCCCCTTCGGACAATGATGGAAACTCCGGCGAGTTTTGACTCGCCACTCAGGGAAGTGCTCGGTCTTAAATTCTTATAATATTTGAACGGAATGAGGACATTACTTGTTTTAAGTTTGGTGGGGTTTTGTGTTTATTTTATCTATTTGTGTGAAGTGTTTGCATTGTTAGGTTGCATGAGTAGTTTAGGAATCATTCATCTTTATAAAAAAAAATTGCATCCATTCATTCATATAGAGATTTTTTATTTTTTTAGTAGAAGCATACTCATATCATATTGCATGAAGATTGAGCATTGAGTTGTGGTAGCTTAAATAATGGTCGATGATGACTTTGGTTTACCCTTTTTCTGTAGAAAATTGAGTATCATGAACTGATTAAACTCGATCATAGTAACCTCATAGCATTATTCTTGTTCTCTTTCACTTTCAAGCACACCAATTGACTGTCAGTTGTGATTAGAAATTTATGTGTGATAGGACATGAGCACTTACTTGATCACTGATTAAAACTAAGCATTGGCCGAAACATAAGTTTAGGGGAATTTTGGTTTCATTTAGTATATATATGTAAAGAAAAAAAGAGAGAAAAAAACACATGAAAAATCTAAAAAATACATGAAAAAAAATTAAAAAAATAGTTACATAAGGAATAAAAACTGGCTTAGTTCGACTTCGTGGCCTTTGTTCCTCTAACAATTACGCCCTAGGGGATGTCTCAACACACAGCGCCCTAAAATCGTATGGTTTGGGAGTCATTGGTCGAAAGTCCGTTACACGGGTAACATTAAAAAGCCTAAGGGGGTTGGGCATTGCACAAGTCAGACACGGAGAATATAATTTATGGGATGGAGCATTAAAATGTACCCGCGAAGCATGAGCATGTAATGGTTTATATTTTATTACTTTACAACCTAATTCCCTTAATTTTTATGTGGATGCCATGTTTGGTTAGCTATCTGTGAGAAGGGTGAGTGTTTGCTTGGAATTAATCACATAAACTGCTTTGAACTGCTGATAAGAAATTGGACACACACGCACGGAAAGAGGCTAGAGTTGTGTTAATGAGGTGAGGATGTAAGAGGCTATGACTGTACATGATGCGATGTTGACTGTACGCTAAGTGTTGATCTATGAGGCATATGTATTATCTATTTACTGTGGTTCTTGTTCGATCTCGTTAGTTGCATTCATTATGCTGAGTTGTGTTAGATTAGGTTATGTCAAGTAGAGTTTGTATTTGTTTGCTTGAGGAAAAACAATTGCTTAAATTTGGGAGTATTTGATGAGTGGGTTAAACACATACTCATTCGGTATTTCTTAGCTTAATATATTGTTATTTCTTAAGTATTGCATGTTACTTTTTATGGTTTTTTTTGTTAATTTGCAAGAATGGTGCATTAATGGACTTACGAGATTAAAAGGGAGAAAAGGTAAAGATATGGTCATTTTGATGATGTGGCGCGGGGCGCGCCACAATTGCACTAGACCAAGCGCGGTCCGCGCCAAGCTAGGAAGGATACTGCACTACTAGCGCGGGGCGCGCCGCACAGACTAATTTGGGAGATTTTATTTCCTTTTTGCTCAAAGTTAATTTAGAAGAGGATTTTGACTTACCTTATGTACTAGGGTTTTGTTATAGACTATAATTATAATGTTTTGGCTAAGTTTAAGGAGTTTTATGCTTGTAAATAATTGAGAGCCACTTCTATTGGAGGCTTGGAGACTTCCATTAGAGAGCACATAAGACGGAGATTGAAGCTATAGAATTTGGAGTTCCTCGACAGAGTTTTTCTTCTTCTCTTTAATTCTTTATCTGTACTTGGGATGCTATTTAGTTTTAATCTTCTTATTTTTATTATGATGATGAACTAATTTCTTAATTAGGAGTACAATGGAATTTTTTGCAATTCAATAATTCAATTATTATTATTCTTAGTTATTGACCTTATGGAGTTGATTATCATATCTTGTGCTTAATTATTAGTTGTCTAGCTAGCAGTTAATATGATATCTTCGATGGAATTGAAAAAGGAAATCTTGGATTAGATCTGGATCTGATAACGCATGAATTTGTTGATTCTTGTTAAGGATAACATAACAGTGTATGAGACGACAATACTTGTATGCCATGCGTAACTTTGTTAGGAGTTTGTGCTTAATGAATCTGTTTTAAGTGTCTTGCACGACAGTAGCAAAATAACTGAAATAGGTCTTTTTATTAATCATTGAAAGATGTTAATGAATTAATATGCAATCCTAGTTAAAAACTCATTGGATTAATTAAGTGGGAATAAAATAAGGCGATTATGGTTGAGCAATTGAGGAAATTATTTTCCTATATCTTTATCATCTGGTTATCAATAATTGTTAGTTAATTAGTTTTTATTTTCTTTTTATCAAAACAATTTCACAAATAATTTGGAGTGACTGTTTAAGTGAATTTTAATTGATAAAATTTGATAATTAGAATAATTGTTAATAATTGTTCAATGTGGGTTCGACATTCTTCTTACGTCTTTATTACTTGATTGACCGTGTGCACTTGCGCGTATTTGTCATTGTATAAAAAGGACAACAGTCGGTCATTGATAGTTGTTGGCTACCATGTTTTCTAACAATTGACATGCCTCATCAAAACCCTTAGCCATAAATTCTCCACCTGCTGTCGCATCAATACTAGTCCTTGTATTATCACCTAGCGAGTTGTAAAATGTCTGAATCTGCAGCCACTTAGGTAATCCGTGATGTGGACACTTTCTCAACAATTCTTTAAACCTCTCCCAGGCTTCATATAGTGACTCTCCATGCTATTTCTCGAAGGTAGTAATATCATTCCTCATTTTAGCAGTTTTCGACGGCGGGAAGAATTTTGCTAAGAATTTCTGAGCCAAGTTATCCTAAGTAGTGATAGAACCAGGTGGAAATGAATGTAGCAAACGTTTAGCCTTGTCTCGTAGTGTGAATGGAAATAGCCTAAGTCTCACTGCATCATCTGTTACTCCACTTTATTTGAATGTATTGCTAATCTCCAAAAAATTCACCAAGTGTTCAATCGGGTCATCATAAGCCATTCTCCCAAACTGTACCGTATTCTGAATCATCTGAATTGTTCCCGACTTAATTTCAAAGGAATTAGTTGTGATGGCTGGTCTCGTGATGCTCGACTAGATATCAGCAATTTTTGGCATGGCATGATCCCTTAGTGACTTTGGAGCTTCGTTCACTATGTTATCCGGTGTTTCAAGTGTCTCTCGAGTCTCTTTAATCCACTTACGCAACCAATTAAACCTTTTTTTCGATGTCGTCCTCGTAAGGCAACAATTCTGACTTCTTCGATCGAGTTTGCATACACTACTCAAAAGCACCTGAAACAAGAAGGATAAAATTGAGGCATGAAATCTCTAAAATAGAGAAAAAGGATAAATAAAGATAAAGCTGAAAATATAGTTAAAGCCGGAAGAGGCAATTAAAAATGAAGAAAGGTCAGAAGAGAAAACGGAATAATTTCGGAGATGCTGAGAAAGATTGAAAAGATCAAAAAAAAATCTAAAGAATATAATATATGCGAAAAGAGTCACACGTGAGTGTGCTTAAAGAGAAAGCAACATGCCATGATTGTGGGCAAGAAGGATATATATTTTTCGATTTTCTTATTCGATGAAAGATGAATGTTAGAAGATTAAGATATATGGCAAGAATTTGTCGAAAGAAAGGAGACGACGAGGGGAGCGACAAAAAAAGGAATAAGAGTGATAAGTTGACAAGTTTGGTCTATCTTAACCTGATAGATTGAAGTTTGGGTCTTCGGTGCGATGATCCTAAATGCTATGATGTTGGCAAATGTGGTGTTAGGCTTTGTCCTGATCAACAATATTAAATTCTTTATTTGAGAAAGAAACAATGGCTGAAGAACAAGAAGAAGCAAAAACTTTAAAAGAAATTTTCTCGCCTATCACAACCAACCCGCCTTCATGCATCGTGTTGCCTCCCTCAACCGCAAATCATTTCGAGCTTAAACCGCAAGTGATGCAACTTCTTCCCACTTTTCATGGAATTGATCAGGAAGATCCTTACCTCCATATTAAGGATTTTCTAGAAATTTGTGCCACTTTTAAATTTTAAATTTTTTTTGATGAATCGATTCGCCTACGTTTATTTCCTTTCTCCCTGAAAAGGAAAGCAAAGGCATGGCTTAGCTCATTACCATCTTGGTCCATCTTTGGTTGGGAGAATTTGGTTTCTAAATTTCTAACTACATTTTTTCCCATGTTAAAGACAAATGAACTTCGAAGACAAATATCCGATTTTAGTCAAGAAGATCATGAAAAATTCTATGGATCTTGGGAAAGATTTAAGGACCTACTTTTGAGATGTCCCCACCATGGTTTTGAGACATGGAGACATGGAGACATGGAGACATGTCTAATATTTTTACAATGGGTTAACTCAAACCAACTGAAACATGATTGAATCCATGAATAGTGGCACTTTCCTTAGTCTGACAGAAGGCGAAGCTTACAATTTCCTTGAGAATCTATTCGAGAGTTCTCAACAATGGGATTTCTCCTCTAGTAGGAATTCATCTTCTCAAGTCAAAAAGGAAGTTAAGAAAGAAGGAATCTATGAGCTAACCAAAGACGTAGAGACTAGAAGGCAGTTAGATAGTCTCTCAAATAAACTTGAAGCGTTAGCTTTGCGGTTGGATAACAATCCAGTCAATCAAGTTCAAGCTGAAGGGTTCTTTGTGTGTGCTAGTTTTACGCATACATCGCAAACTTGCCCCTCTATAGTAGGATTCTCCGAAGTCATGCCACAACAAGTAAATGCAATGAATAATTACAAAAAGCAATTCAATAGCCTAAGTATGTGGTGATAGCAAATTATCGAGATATTCTCGTTGCTTAAAATAGAAGATGTAAGCTAGAAAGGTTGTTGATAAGTAAAAGATATTCATTACTTTTGATTCCTTTATATTTAGTTTTATTGCATGTTTTGTGTGTATATGAGTTTATTAAGTTGTTTAATGATTTCAGAAGGAATTGGAACTAAAACGAGGAAAAAGGAAAGATTTTAGTGTTTTTAACACCAAGTTGGATGTATGTTCTTGGCTTAAAATTTGGATTTTATTGTAGATCTCGTCGAGAGCTTTGATTTGATAGGTGGCACATCCCGTGACTCTTCCCAGAGCAAAAGTTATGATCTTTTTACCAAACGGACGTTGAACCTTAAAGTTTGGAGTTGCCATTTACATAATAGTCACTTGGGGCCCAATTTTGACCTTGATCCAGTCATAATATCTCAATTTGTAAAGAATAAAAGTTGTAGAACTATTCCTTAACTTTCCGGAACATCTTGAATCGTCCCAATCGGAGTTCGGATGTAAAAGTTATGACTATTTTACCAAAGGATGTCATAGCAGGAAATGGGAATTCGCCCTGGCAAATTCGTCAAGGCAAACAAATCCGCCCTGATGAATTTATGTCTTCAATCCGCCCCAGCAAATTCACAGGCTTACGAATCCGCCATGACGAATTCGTCGGGGATTTTTAGCAACTTGGAAAGTTTTCAATGCAGATTTTGGCAGATTTCTAATTAGATTTGGATTGATATTTCTAATAGGATTAGGACTTTGTTAGGCATTATAAATACATGTAATTAGTCAGAGAAATTCATTCTACCATCTACATTGGATTATAAACCTTAGTATTGGGAAATTGAAGATTGAAGACATGACCTAGGTTCTTTATTTTTTAGTTTTAAAGGGATGTGGAACCTTATTTACAGTTAATGGTTAATTGAATTACATTATTGATTCCTTCTTATATGGAATTCATTCTTGATTATCTGATTTAATTGTTGTATTCTATTTGGCTTCATTGATTTGATTTCTGCAGGATTAAATTGGTTAATAAATATCATTTGCTAGGTTAAGGAATAGTATTACATGTAATTGATATTGTTCCTAATCACAAGTAGTAATTAGTAATACCTGATTTTGGACAAGCTTTTGAGTATTTCTATGATTTTCAAAAAGATAGGTTAAATAATCCGAGCTTATGTGTTTGTTGCTTGGATTAGTCTTAATCCTTGGTTTTTAATGCTGCTGCTATATTAAATCTGGAGAGCTTGTTCTAGATTGTATGATAGTTGGAATATTGTAAATAGTTTATTTCATTAAGTGATAATCTAAGAGAAATTTAGGATAATAGAGGTTATTGTTATCTAGGACTAATAATTTCATCAAAGGAGGAAATAATGTTAACTTGATTACACTGTTGCTGTAAATAGGTGAAACTGAACTGAAGAATTGAAGCTTTAATTTATTTGATTATCTTTATTTAGTTTAATACAAACTCTAAACCCCCCCAATCTTTACTTTATGTTAGAAATATTAGGATAAATATAAAACACATTGATGTGCCAAGAAATTAGTAAATCCTATCCTGCGAATTTATATTTTGGAGAGCATATATTTTTACAATTGTTGTGTTTTTAATGTTTTTCAGGTGTGGAATTTAATGGAGAAATTGGACTTTTGAACGGAGTAATTTAGAGCTTATAAGCCAATTATTTTAAACTACGGGTCAGGCCCAATAACTTATTGAAGGAAGCTTAGCAGCCCAACCCTTTTAATTGAAGCCCTAAAGAAAGAAGAAAACAAAAAAAATCAACAGGGATTTAAGAGGGAAAGCCGTCACTTGGAAAAGGAGGATGGGAGCAGCTGACTCATAAGAAAAGGAAGGCAGTTAGATAGTCTCTCAAAGAAACTTGAAGCGTTAGCTTTGCGGTTGGATAACAATTCAGTTAATCAAGTTCAAGCTGAAGGGTGCTCTGTGTGTGCTAGTCCTATGCATACATCGCAAACTTGCCCCTCAATGGTAGGATTCTCCGAATTCATGCCACAACAAGTAAATGCGATGAATGATTACAAAAAGCAATTCAATAGCCTAAGTATGTGGTGATAGCAAATTATCGAGATATTCTCGTTGCTTAAAACAGAAGATGTAAGCCAGAAAGGTTGTTGATAAGTAAAAGATATTCATTACTTTTGATTCCTTTATATTTAGTTTTATTGCATGTTTTGTGTGTATATGAGTTTATTAAGTTGTTTAATGATTTCTGAAGGAATTGGAACTAAAACGAGGAAAAAGGAAAGATTTCAGGGTTTTTAACACCAAGTTGGATGTATGTTCTTGGCTTGAAATTTGGATTTTATTGTAGATCTCGTCGAGAGCTTCGATTTGATAAGTGGCACATCCCGTGACTCTTCCCAGAGCAAAAGTTATGATCTTTTTACCAAACGGACGTTGAACCTCAAAGTTTGGAGTTGCCATTTACATAGTAGTCACTTGGGGCCCAATTTTGACCTTGATCCAGTCATAATATCTCAATTCGTAAAGAATAAAAGTTGTAGAACTATTCCTTAACTTTCCGGAACATCTTGAATCGTCCCAATCGGAGTTCGAATGTAAAAGTTTTGACTGTAGACACTCAAAATTTTCCGTACCCCAACACTAACCCGGTAGGAGGGCAAAACCGTCAATCAATCCAAATCCGGCCACCAACGCCGGTCCTTCTACCTAAATCTGATTCCCAATATCAGTAATCAAGTTTCGACAGTCAATCAGACCATCAATCAAGTTCCGACAGTCAATCGGACCATCAATCAAGTTCCGACAGTCAATCGGAACATCAATCAAGTTCCGATAGTCAATCGGACGATCAATAAAGTTTCAATAGTCAATCGGACCATCAATCAAGTTCCGACAGTCAATCGGACCATCAATCAAGTTCTGACAGTCAATCGGACCATCAATCAAGTTTCGACAGTCAATCAGATCATTAAAATCAACCCCGGTCTCAAACAAGGAAGTCAAGATCAACCCCGATCTCAACCCAGGAAGTACCAATCAACCCCGACCTCAATATCGGGACATGTCAAGGCATCTCGGGTGTCAAGCTGGGAAACACAGTTCATCCCCGGCAGCAACCCGGGAAGTCAAGCTCGACCCTGGTCTCAACCCTGGGAAGTGCAGGTCATCCCCGGTCTCAACCCGGGACGTCAGGTCAACTTCAGACATCAACCTGAAGCATCACAACAACTCCAAAGAAAAACCTAGAACGACCACGTTAGCCTTAGAGACAACCCTGAGGTCAAAAGACTCGACTGGGATCCAAGTCTTGGAATCAGCTCCCGAAAGTCAACCAGCGACCATGCCAATACTACGGGCAACCCCGGGAAGGGTACAATAGTCATTTCATCAACTCTCAATAGACTTGGTCAAACTCAAGCCAAATTGATGCCGCCAAAGTCAGAATAAACCCTAACGACGATCCCAACTGGCAACTACGCAAGATAGTTCAACGGATAAACTGCGGGGAATCAAAGACCTAGTTATGAACCCGTCTTCCTGAACCCGAAAAATGTTTTTTCCCATGTCATTACGACACTCTCGGCGAGAGATTTCCATAAAGGTATCGCACGCCTCAAAGGGACGCTCCGATCAAAAGTTAGAAAGATTCCGACCGGACATCACATTAATCAGAGTGCACGTATTTTGAGATGACCAAGCTGGGCACGTGGGCCCCACCTAGGGGAGCCGTATCTCTACCTGCGGCTACCGTAGGTAGAGTGCAGGCTCCCTGGTCTATAAATAAATGTGACCCCCGTTCATTTGTAGAGATTCAAAAACGCAGCAAAGCCCTGGCAGTTTGATTTTTGACTTTTACACCTCTTCCAAACCCAAATATTTTCACTCCAACACGTAGATATACCCATATACTACCACATATCAAAAAATCACCGGTAGCTTTGGACGTTTAAAGCCTACGATTTGGCAAAAAGCCCGTATTGCGATCCATTGTAAATATTTTTATGATCAGAAAGTCAATTACTACTACTTTGCATTGCTTTACACTTGCACACAAAGTTTCATCTTCTAAATATGCCCGGAACTTAGTTCTGTGGCCGTTTTCATCAAAAATTGATACATTTTTGTACATAAACTTCGTTTTCAACATTTCTACAACTCGGATTGACGATCCGTCAGCTCCAGTAGCTTCAATGCACTAGCATGCACATTCTGGCAAATTCGTCGTACTGGGTTATCTTCTCAGTCCAGGTTTGGCCCTCTTTTGTACATATTTAACTGTAAATGTACTAACATTTCAATTCTGTCAAGCCCGGATGTCAAATCCGAGGTAGTTTACCGCTTTTATATATATTTACGCATATATAAGCGACATTCACCATTACTGGTACTCATATCAGTCCTTGTTGACTACATTTTTGTTAATATATATATATATATATATATATATATAATTTTAGTTGGCCTGGACTATTTCGTGGCCATTTTACTGCTTTTGCACACTTTCCCATACTGGGTGCTCTCCCCAGTCACTGGGTGACTATTTTTCTGTCAATTTCAATTCCAATACGGGCACAGGCGTGAAAATCCATCGCCCTTTTTTACTTTTTATATATATATATTTTATTTATGTCACAGCTTGGATTATTTCATGGCTATTTACAGTTTTTATATATATATATATATATATATATATATATTTCAATTTCAGTCAGGGCTTGAGAGTGAAAATCCATCGCCCTTTACAGCTTTTATATATATTTAACTATATATATATATATATATTGCTTTACTCAATTTATTCAACTGCTGCATTTAATATTCATTTTTTATATGAATCTGCATTGACTTATCTGCGGGCGGACTAGATTTATCCAAATCTCGCCAATTCTAGGTTTCAACGGTTCAAACAGGTCCCAACATAACCTGGAAGCTATAATGGCTGAGATTTCTTTAAATCTAGTTATTTTTATAGTTTTAGCTTCAAAAGCAACCTCGCGTCCCTTAGATCGCTATCTAGTGGGAACGAGACGCTTCGGCCGTGCGGACCGGGATTTACTGAATGAATCCCTGGTTCTGGCTATCTTGGGATATTTATCTATTTCTGTACAAATTTGAACTGTGCAGGTTTTCTAGCCACTCATATGTGAGCCTAGGAATCGTGGGATTCATGATCGAACTGATCATAATCTGATTCCCACGATGGACAAACTCCGATTTACAGATGTACCCTGCCAGTTTTTCTGTAAAATGTACATGCACAGAACTTAAAATGGTTATCCGGATTTAAGGTCTCAACATAGTGAAAATATGGATTGTCGTGTCAGCGTCCCTCCGATGGTTTTCATACTAATGAGAAGACCGACACTTTATATTTTTGTGGTCGAGGATGCTTCGCAGCCCGACAAATCACCATTTGCATATAGCCTTAAGGCTTTAAAGATAAAATTGAGAGTAGCGATATGCTTCAATTCCTATGTCAGCGTAAGGGTTTGATAAAACCAGCTTTCAAAACATCATTGTCAATTCAATTCAAAAGCTTTTGTAAACCAAATTAAATAATGCTTTTTGCAAATCAAATCAAAGACTGATTTTCAAATCAAAATTAAACCCTTCGTATATAGGCTCAACGTAGCCTGTCAAAGCTTTCAATCAATCCAAAGGCCCAATTTTCTAACAGCATTCACTCACGCATTCCAGTTTTAAGGGAAATATTGAAAAGATTGTGGTACCGTGTTTACACGAGAGTCGTGGGGTGCCTAACACCTTCCCCACACTTAACCAAGCTCCTGAACTCAAAACTCTGATTTCAAAGATCAAGTTTCGACATTTTTCAGCAATTGGGCCTTTTTTCAAATCAAATTCGGTTGAGTTGGTACAACCATTTTTAGAACTACCAACTGGCGACTCTGTTTAAATCAAATCGTCGACATATACACATGTTGGCCTCTTTCCTAAAAAACCCTTCAAAACCTTTTTTGCAATAAAAAGAATAAGGGTAGAGATAACTTTGGAAGATCGATTTCAGGAAAATCGTGTTACGAACCGACCCGCGGTATTTCTTAAATTTTCCAACGTCGACAGGTGGCGACTCTGCTGGGGATAGTAGAGGGCTTAGGCCGCTTTCAATCTTTTCAAACATTTCCCTTTCAAAACTATTGAATGCTTGAAATCCTGCATCTCCACAGTCAATGGATGAGTGAATGTTGCGTCTTTCATTAAATGTATGAATGCTATGCCTTTACATTGAATGAATGAGAATGAATGCTTTAGTGCCTCGCACCCATATTAGTGCTTTGCACAAACTATCATTGCATGCATAAGCGGTAAGGTCGATTTATGTGAATGTATGCTGTGAGTCCCTGCACCAGGAGGCTAACCTGGTCGGTGATAAGTAAGGACTCTGGGGATGACTAAGTCTCCGGGGCTGCCTCCTGAAAATGCACCACCCAGATTCGCTCCAGTTGAACGGTCGGATTAACTTCCCTTCTAGTAGATTGCGATGATCTGAGAACCTTCATACTGAAATAAAAGCCGCGAGAGTAACCTAGGATAGGTCAGCTTCTGATCAACCGAATCCGACGGAATGCTTCTTCATGCCTTCCTCTTTTAATTCCATGTCAAGTCTCCAATTACTGAGGAGCACAATGTAAATGACAATAATGAAAGATTTACTTTCCTGTCAAATATCCTGTCATCCTGCCATCAAAACAACTAACCTCAGTTTTGCAGGATAAACTTAAAACACACATCATAAATGCATCCAGTCATTACCTACCATAGGGAACTGACACTCCTACGTTTTAGTGTAGGTAGGGAAAAATTGGTCCCGTCACCAGATCAAAGGCCAGAAAAGCACACGGTCCATCTATGGACATGGCTTCAAGTGCTTCACCAGAATCCACCCCTGTGTCTAGGAAAGAGTTTAAAGGATTGAAAAATCAGATAACCGAGCTAGCCAGTTTCCTTCGAGAGCAAAGCAAGGCCTTCAAAGAGAAACAATCTCATCCAGAACTAGGAGCATCTGGTAGTGGTGTTGGAGGTCAAGATATAGAAAAGGCCGAAACTCCGATCCCTGGACCCCAAAACCAGGATACAATCAACAAAACTTCGAAAATCACCATCATAGGCAAAGAACAGGAAACTGGTGACCTTCTCAAGAAAATGCAACAAATGGAAGAAACTCTCAGGTCTATTAAAGGAACTAGGGCATTTGGCAGTGTGAATTATTCCGACCTCTGTATATTCCTTGGGGCTCGTTATCCTGAGAAATTCAAAACCCCCGAGTTCGAGAAATATGATGGGTTGGGAGATCCATACACACATCTAAAAGTTTTCATCGGAGAACTCGGATCCTATGCTGAGGATGAGAAACTTTGAATGCAGCTATTTCAGAAGAGTTTAACTGGAGAAGCCAGAGCTTGGTATGCCCGCCTGGACAACTCCAAAATCCACAGTTGGGAAGAATTGGCCCATGCCTTCCTTAGTCAGTACAGTTTTCAATCTCAGCTAGCTCCAGATCGGTATCAAATTACCAAAATCAAGAAGAATAACACTGAATCATTCAGAGAATATGCCCAGCGATGGAGATAGGTCGTAGCACAAGTCACCCCAGCCATGACTGAATCTGAAATAGTCATGACTTTCATCGATATTCAAGAAGTTCCTTATTATAAAAGGGTCCTAGTAGGCATAGGAAAACCTTTCTCTGAAATGATCAAACATGGCAAAATGGCCGAAATGGGACTCAAGTCTGGAAAAATAAAAGACCTAACGGCACTCGAAGCTGTTGCTGAGCATATCCAATCCGAAAATTACGGGAGTAATCACCAGAGGGTCCACAAAAAGAAAGATGAAGAAGTTTCCTTGGTGTTACAAGGACAAAATTCAAGCAGTAATTCGAACAATACGCCCATTCAAAGGAGGAACTATACCCCTTTCCAAGCTGCAACACAGCCTTCAAATCCTTCATTCCAGAAAAACATAGAGGTCAGACACAGAAGGACTTTGACCCCACTAGGGGATTCACTCGAGAACGTCTTCAAACTTCTGACAGCTTAGAAGAAGATTGGCCAACTCCTTCTGCCAACTAACACTAATGCAAGGAACTTCGACCCTAGCAAGACATGTGCTTATCATTCCGAATCACCGGGACATGACACCCAAGATTGTTGGTCCCTCAAGCATAAAACCAAGATCTAATTGATAATAGAGAAATTGTGGTCACAAAGCCGGATCAACTGCATGTCCAAGATAACCCTCTCCCACAGCACAAGGAAAAGAGTGTCAACATGATTAACACTTCAAGTGGAGAAAGATCCAAATACCTCCGCTATGTTGAAGAATCAACTCAATCCAACAACATCAGCCCAATGAGTTGGGAAGCTTTTGAAAAACAATTCTTGATAGAGCAAGAAATAAAGTCTATCAAGGAAAAAATTGAGCAGTTGACTGAACTGGTCGTCTACCAACATCAACTCACCAGAAAGATGTTGAAGCAAATCCATCAATCTATTGGCAGTCGCTCTCCTCCAGCGAAAGTCAATTCCAATCAAGATTATAGCCGGATTTGTGTCTTACACCCTGGACTGATAAGGGGATCGAAGAAGCAAGTGTCCAAGCAGGTAGGAAGTTCCTATTTCAAAGGAATTTCACCAATTTGAACCAGTCATTGGAAGAAATCCTGCAAATGATGATCAACGAGGGAATGGTTGAAAACTTGCTACCTCCGCTGAACCCTCAATCCAAAAAATTTAAACCTGAACAAATATGTCAGTACCATTCCAACTCTCCCGGCCATGATACAAAAAAATGTTGGGCACTTCGTAACCTAATTCAAGACATGATTGAGAAAGGTGACCTAATCAGAGGAGATCAAGTCCTCGACATGACGGATAAAGATAGCCTTTGGATCCCCGATGTATGGTATCAGGACACAGTGGCTATCATATCCTACGATGAAGAATCAATCATCACACCCCTGGTACTGACAGGTAAAGGGGTCCAAGACAAATAAAATCCTATGAAGGTGGCTGCACCTCAGCCTCTAATTTTGCCCTTCAGGCCTCAGTATCCAATCCTCAGTCTGAAGAAGGTCCCATAGAACTACGGGGACATTGAAGGCTCCGTGGCAAAAATAATATTTCCATCCTGTCAAAGGATAATCCATTGTACCTGCCTCAGCGGGTGATTAAACCAGTTACCAAAGCAAAAGAAAGGGTGGCTGAAGAAAAGATAAAAGAGTTCCTCAAAAAGATGGGACACAATGAAATCAAGGTAGTGCAAAACTTGAAAGACGCACCCAAGCAAATATCCTTCCTGGACTTGGTCCTATCATCAGAGGATCACCGTAACATCCTAGTGAAGGTACTAGAAGAAGCTCATCTGCCACACACGGTAGACACAGAGAAATTCCGTTATGTGATAGAACACATTTTCAACAACAATGTGATTTCCTTCACAGACGATGATATCCCGACTGAGGGAAGGGGCCACCACAAGTCCCTGCATATAGTCGTTATGTCCTCCGGATACGTGATCAGAGGAGTGCTTATTGATGGAGGATCTTCACTCAACATTTGTCCATACGACATGTTGGAAAGGATGAAGATCAATCCAAACCGGATCAAAACCAGTCACATGGTTATCCGAGCTTTCGATGGATCTCGCCGCCAGGCTATGGGGGAAATCAAGCTTCCTCTAGAAATTGGTCTACACACCTTCTACGTATCTTTCCAGGTGCTCAATATAGCTACCGGATACAACTTGTTGTTGGGCAGGCCATGGATCCATATGGCTGGGGCTGTTACATCCACCCTCCATCAGCAACTCAAGTACATTATCAACGGCAGTCTCATCACAGTGAATGCTAAATTGGAATACCCTACCCACATATATAGGGACATGCCAGTGATTAGCCTGGATGCCAGGGTTGAGCCTATAAGTTTTCAAGCTCTCGAGGTAAGCGATATTCAATATTTACCGATTGGGGCACCAGCCCTAAAGCCTAAAGTCTCCACTGAAGTAATGACAGTGGGCCAAGAAATGGTAGCTGTGAGTTTCCAGCCTGGAGAAGGGTTAGGAAAGAACAAGCATGGCATTAAGATGCCAATCCAAATCCCAAGTCAGATGGGAAGAGCAGGATTGGGATTTTCTTCCGAGTCAAACCACCAAAATCCACACAAACATCCCAAGGCTCATGCCTCCACAATTCTGCTCCCAGACCTCATAAATGCCGGATGGGTGAAACCTACGAGGAAGATCCCTACGGGGGCATCAGCCATGCTATTTCCTCTAATCATACCTGTCCATGAAAGGAAAGCCCTCAAGCCTGAGGCCGATAGCGAAAAGGGAAAAGAAAAGATCCTGTACGGAGGACGAGACCCATTCGCTAACATGAAAGTCATTATTAACTACGAAGGGATGAATGATGAAATCCTAGATAGTGACGACGAAGATCGTGCTCACTTTCCTCGCTGTAAACAGAGGAACAATCCCCAGAAAAGCCTCAGCCATATCCTAAAGGATGTCTCAGTTATCATTCAAGACGAGACGGATGAGCACACTTCCAGCATCATCCCTATCCATGAGGATCTAACACTGGATAATTGGAGCAGTGTCCCTTGCCTTAGTCAAAAAGGGTATAGGGGCAGACAGTCAATCTGCCCTTAATCATGCTTTCATTTACTGCTTACTTTTGATTGCACAGCTGGAGTAGTTACTTTTGTTATGCTTTACAAATGCTATGTGTATTTAAGCAGTTGTGTATATTAATGAAAGCATTTTTATTTTTAGGACCCAAGCATTGGATATGTGTGTCTCTGCTGATGAGAGGCCAACCTGTCAACATAACTCCAACTATGTTACAAGATTGAGCTTTGACTTGACGGATCTGGATCAAGAGGAGGAAGATGACTATGAGGTGCTAGAGGAGATCAAGGAATGGGTAGCAGACAAACCCAAACCAAACCTCCACCATCAACATAGGAACCTCTGAAACCATCAAAGAAATCCAAATAGGTTTAGACCTCACCTCAGATCAAAAAGCCGACCTGATCGAACTCCTAACACAGTACCAGGATGTGTTTGCATGGTCGCATGAAGACATGATCGGTCTATCCACAGGTATTGTCATCCATCGGATGCCCATTAAAGAAGGGTTCAAACCAGTCAAACAAAAGCTCAGATGATTAAAACCTGAGTGGAGTCTCAAAGTCAAAGAAGAAATCGTTAAGCAATTCAAAGACGGGATCATCATGGTATTAACATATCCCAAATGGCTATCAAATATAGTCCCTGTGCCTAAACCAGGAGGGAAGGTACGAGTCTGCGTGGATTATTGGGATCTAAACAAAGCCTGCCTCAAGGACAATTCCCCAGTACCTTTTATCCATATCATGATTGACAATACTGCGCAGTACGACATGTATTCCTTTGTAAACTGCTTTATTGGTTACCATCAAATCATGGTTGCTGAAGAAGACCGGGAGAAAACAGCTTTTATCACTCCCTGGGGAACTTTTTGCTACCGACGACTATCCTTCGGCCTCATCAATGCTGGAGAAATGTATCTACGAGCCATAATAGCCCTCTTTCATGATATGATGCACAAAGAAATAGAAGTCTATGTTGACGACATCATGATCAAATCCCGAAGGGTGGATGATCACATAGACCATCTCAGGAAGCTGTTCAACAGGTTACGCAAGTACAACCTCAAGCTAAATCCCGCCAAATGCGCTTTTGGTGTCAAGGCAGGCAAACTGCTAGGATTCTTGGTGAGCGATCGGGGCATTGAGTTAGACCCTGCCAAGATCAAAGCCATTTTTGAAATGCCCGTGCCTCGTACAAAGAAGGAGATACGAGGATTCCTAGGAAGGATCAACTTCATAGGTCGATTCATTTCACAGTTCACAGCAACCTGTGAGCCCATCTTCAAGCTATCCTCCATCAAATGGAATGAGAATTGTCAACAAGCCTTCCTTGCCATCAAAAAGCAGCTTGTCGAAGCACCTGTTTTGGTACCTCCAAGGGATGGAGTCCCCTTATTCATGTACTTGTTCGTCAATGCCAATGCCATGGGCTGTATGCTAGGACAGAAGAAGGATGATAGTAGCACAAAAAGAGATGTCTACTACATCAGCAAAAGATTCAGCAGCGGGGAACAAAAATACACCCTGATCGAAAAGACATGCTGTGCATTAGCATGGGCCGCCATGAGGTTGCAACACTACTTGCATGGGCATACGACGTATCTTATATCCTGTATGGATCCAGTCAAATACGTCTTCAACAAAATAATGTTAAATTGTCGTCTGTCCAAATGGCAGTTGATTCTATAGCAGTTCAACATTGTCTACACGACTCAGAAGTCTATCAAAGGCCAAGGCATTGTAGATCAATTAGCAGAAGCACCTTCAGGAGGGTTCGAGCCCCTGGAGACATATTTCCCAGATGATGGGTTTATGACAATTCAACAACTCCAGTCAAAGAATACAGTCCAACCATAGAAAATGTATTTCGACGGAGCGGTAAATATGGAAGGTTCCGGAGCTGGGGCAGTCCTTATCTCTGGTACAGGTGATCAATATCCTATGGCTACCAAACTTCAATTTGGCAACACCAACAACACGGTCGAGTACGAAGGCTGTATACTGGGGTTGAAACTAGCCCAACCCATGGGTATCAAACACTTATTGGTCTTTGGAGAGTCATCAGATAAACCACCGGCAAGTATCTCACAAAAGAATTGCATCTGCTGCCCTATCATCGGCAAGTCCTCAAAATGTTCCAGGAGTTTGAAGCAATAACCTTCGTCCACATTCCTCAGGGTCAAAATGACTTTGCCGATGCACTGGCAACATTAGCTTCATTAATTCGCATATCCAACAGGAGCGGGTTTCCCAACATCCAGTTCACAAATCAAAAAGCCCCAACGTACGGGAATTACATTGGAGAAGTATCAGACAAAATACCTCCTGTCAAGAAACCTTGGTTTCAAGACATCAAGGAATATCTCCGTGATGGATCTACATTCGCTGGTGCAAGCCAATCAGAGCAGAAATGGATTCTCAAAATGGCCATGAAGTTCTATCTGAGCGGAGATGCACTTTATAAAAGGGATGCTGGAATAGGCCTGTTAAGATGCCTCGATAAGGAGCAAGCCCAAAGACTAATGGATGAAGTCCATGACGAAGTCTGTGGTCCACATATGAGCGGCCATCTGTTGGCCAAGAAGATAATCAGAACAGGACATTACTGGATCTCGCTCAAAGCTGATTGCGATGATCACGTCAAGAGATGCTTTCAATGCCAAACACATGGAAATGCCATCCACGCTCCTCCAAATGAGCTGCACAACATGAGTGCACCATGGCCTTTTTTTTCTGGGGAATGGATGTGATAGGTCCAGTCGAACCCAAAGCCAGCAACGGTCATCGATTCATCTTCACCATGATCGACTACTTCACCAAATGGGTTGAAGAAACCTCTTTTCCTAAAGTCACAAAAGAGGTCATCATCAGTTTCATCAGAAACATTGTCGTCTGTCGATATGGACAACAAGAAGTGATCGTATCAGACAATGCCAAAAACCTGAACAATCAAATGATGGTAGAACTGTGTGCCAAGTTCCACATCAAGCATCTCAACTCCGTCATCTATCGGCCCAAGATGAACAGTGTTGTCGAAGCGGCCAACAAAAACATCAAGAAGATCATGCAGAAAATGTCCGCCAATCACAAAGACTGGCCTGACCTGCTACCTCTAACCCTGTTAGCCTACAAGACGTCAATGCGCACCTCTACTGGGACTACCCCCTATTCACTGGTCCATGGCATGGAAGCAGTCCTCCCCATAGAAGTAGAGATGAAGTCTTTAAGAGTATTAATAGATGCTCAGATGGACGAAGATCAATGGTTGCAAGACCGATATCATCAACTGTCCCTAATAGACGAAAAAAGGGCCACAACCATTTTCCACGGACGGTTATACCAGCAAAGGATTGCCAGGTCCTACAACAAGAAAGTCCAAATCCGGCAATTTAAAGAAAATGATTTGGTGCTAAAGAAAATCCTGGCCAATCAGGATGAAGCCAAAGGAAAATTTGCCCCAAACTGGGAAGGCCCTTTCATTGTCAAGGAAGTGCTGACAGGGGGAGCCATCAGGCTACAAGAAATGGACGGGAACAAATTTCCCCAACTCATCAATTCAGATACCGTGAAAAAGAACTATGTCTGAAGCACATGCATACCCGCATCGGGGTCCTATAAATCAAATCAGGTTCGACTTTTCACTAGAGAAGCTTGAACTACGAATGACCTGATCTCCTTCAACCCAGGAGTACGTAGGCAACCATCTATGGTGCGGTCAAATCAAGCAAAAATCCAAAGAACTTGCGAAATCCCAGCATCAAATTCCAAAGCTCATCGAACCAAATTCAAACCCCAGATAGACTCTTAGCAAACCTCTTCAATTAAACAACCAGAACTAAGAATGACCTGATCTCCCTCAACCCAGGAGTACATAGGCAGCCCTCTACGGTGTGGTTTGACCCCTCAAGAAAAAAAATAAAAAAATGGAAGACCAGTTCCAAAACACTGAAGATAAATAAAAGCTAAATTCTGTCAAGCTGTCTGGTTATCAGACCCATTTGAGGAACTCCCTTGACACCTCAACTGTCAGTCTATCAAGGAGAAGCTCAAAAGGCATCAACAACTGCGAGTTATGACAAAAGTGGTAATCACTCAGCGATGACAATACATATCTAAGCAGGGAAGTATCTCAAAAATATATTTCTCTGATATATAAACTACTTTATATACATAGTGCCCTGTATATAACAAAACTGGCTGATCTAGTCTGTGCAGGAAAAATAAAGCTAGTCTATGGACCTAAGGAAAAGCGAGTCAGCAATGCCAGCATGGCATCTCTCTTTGAGGATGGAGGAGCATCTGTAAGAGTAGTCCACACAGCCTTCATACGACTAAGGACATCCATAATCATCTGTAAGGTGGCACTGTCGTCATCAATGTAAGCACTCATCTCGGTAACGAAACCATGGGTGTAAGATCAGAGAGCAGTACTATCAGCAATGTGGAAATCACGAGAAGCTATAGCCTCATCCCTCTATGCAAAAGTTGTATCCCGAGAAATCAAAGTCTCCTCAATCTCAACATATACTGCATCTCTGGCTGAGCGAACCTCGTCTCACTCCACAATGGCAGTATCTAAAGCAGAGCAAAGCTCCTCCCGCTCAATCAATCCAGTAACCAAGGAGGTCCTGAGACCATCCCTCTTAGCAAAAGCTAAATCCCTGCCAGACAGGGTAGCCAACAGCTGCGCTCTAACTGAATCTCTCTCAAAGGTCATCCTGAATAGAGAATCTGACAAAGCTGGATCTGTCCCTGTGGGAATAACTTGGGGGATCACTAATCAAAGCTACCGCCAAATCTGCGAATAGCTCATCCTCAGTAGGAGAATCTGGAACCTCCATGGGCTCCTCCTCGCCAGAATCCGCAAGTGGAGGTAAATGAAGCTCTGCTACTGCGACTGCGGTTTCTGCCTCTAACCATGTAGAATATTTCGGAGAACGACCCGAATGTCTACTGGAGAACTCAGCCCTCTCCCTGTGAGTCCAACACTCATAGACTCTAACCAAGTCGACCGGTGACATAGATGAAGCCGACATCCTCTGATCAGCAGAATCCTCAAAATGGTGCATACTCTGCCACTGATCAAACTGCTCCATAACTGCCAAGGGATGATAAGTACTCACACCCCTCAATCTTGCCAACGATAAATAACCCATGCCAGATGCATGAGTAATGAAGTTGAACGGGGTCGCCATCCCTGAGCATAACAAAACTGCGAACGAATGCTTAATATCCGACATAAATGCTAACCAGAACTCTGAGTCGACGCAATCAGGTGGACGAAAGGAGTAAACTAAGGATATCTCGTGGCTAAAACAATAGGCATGAGGTCTAAATGATCCAATTGGTCGTATGTGTGACATTAACCACATATACAGCACGACCGAGCTACCCCGGAAAAACCCCGCTGGATGGGTACTGCAATAGGTGAGCGACCTCAGTGTCTTCGCCAAGATCATAGGGATAATGGTACTACCATGCCTAAGGGCTCTGACTACAATAACCAATCCCACATCAAGGTGATCTAAACACAATGGCATGTAAACATACGCCACAATGCACATCAGCAACATGTCTATCCTGGCTATCTGCCACTCCTCTATAAAAATGACGAAATAGCTGTCAAGCTCACCATAATGCTCTATCAAGAAGTCAAGGGAGATCACATGCCCTGAAACAATCTCATCCATAACTATGCTCTGCCAAAGACCGGACAGCCGAGTAAACGGTCTTCGCATATCACTGATAGCCGTTCGAGCACACGGCGCCTCTAAATCCAAGCCAGTAAATCTCTGGTACTCCTCCAGAGTAGGCAAAAGCTTACACCGTCCAATGCGGAATACCTGTCTCTCCGGTACCCATAAGGGTAGGACGCCATCAATAAAGCCGTCTAGAACCCTGAAATCTACAAGGGCCATCGAATGCCCCAGCATCTGGTTAACTGTCCCCCTAGCTGGAAAGGGCAGACTATCATACCATGACCGCAATGATGCAGCCACTTCTGACCGTGGCAAATGCGCTATACGGCTAACTGCAAACGTCGTCATCTGTAGTACCGTATCACTAAGACCGTCCAGAGGTCAAGTCAAATCACAACTGTCTAAATGCATACACATGATACATGTATGATGACAATGATATAAATATGATGCAACAGATAAAGATGACAAACATATCTATAAAAAGCTATCTACTGCATACATCATCCCTATATCCTGGTACAAAATGAAAGAAAAAATACAGGGAAATGGGGCACCACCACCCAGCTAATATAGTGGTCTATCAAAATGATGGCACAGACGCTGAATAGCCAAAATAGTGGCTGACCAAAAATATAGCTGCCATAGCTATCACAGGAAGTTAAAGACCTCGGTATCAAACCAATCGACCTGCTCCAGATCCTCTGTCTGCACAAAGCTACTGGGATCAGGCATATCTGGGCTGTATAAGGGAGGATCTGTCCCTATATAACTGCTACTGAATGGACCTAAAGAGGGGCCTGCTCCAGAGCTGGATGGGTCAAATAAAGATGCCTCTGATGGATCTCGGCCAAGGTGCCTGATAAAGAAATGAGCCTGGTCCAACTCCCTGGTCAGATGTGCTATCTGGTCTGCATGAGTAGGCTCTCTAATATAAGCTATCCAATCCGTCATTATCACGGACCCCGGCACCATGTCTGCCATAAAATGGGTGGCACGAGTCTGAGCCCCAATAGTGCAAGGACTCCACCAACTGTAGAAGGCTGCCTGGCTGTATGGGCCCTCTGATAGATCAAGGCCATCTATACCCTCCAAAGGGATGTCTATCAAAGGCACGGACAATGGCCAATGATGCCAAGCAGGAGGAGCAATGGGAATGCGGATCTCCCCTGTAATGCTTCGAATGGCACGCTCTCTAAGATAGAGCTCCCAGCCTCCCTTCGTCAACATAGGGACTCTGCGGGTCGATAAGCTAAACTCCCAGCCAGTGGGGAAACCTCCATCAAATTCGACAGTCAAATGCTCGGATGTGGACAGCGTCCACGTGATCGAGCCAGCTGTCAAAAGCTCCAACTTCAGATGGGCATGAGTGAATCCCTCAGCAATAGGGACCTCCATCAAAATGGAGTGGTGCCATCTCCATCCACGTGGATAGGTCTCCAGACCTAATGCTAAAACGGGTCGTAGGCAAGGAAGCCTCTCAAATGCCCAAAGCTATCCATGCAAATATCAAAAGTCCTCAGTGACCAAGACTGCCAAAAATAAGTGCAGAAATCAAAAAGGTACAGAAAGATGTACTCACCATCAAAAACTGATGGAATCCTAACCAAGCCTTCGTCACACCCTCCGAAAGTAGGCGCATGCCTCGGAGAAAATGGGCAAAGGTATAGGAGCCCCAGTCAAAGTTACTGAGGCGCTCTACATGCTAAGTGGCGCTGATCAAAGTAAAGGACACCGTCGACGAGTTGTCTACCACAAAACAACCCCTGATGATCGACAAAAATAATCGCCTCAGAATGCGATCTCTAGCCCTCTGATCATCAGGCGGAGGTAACTGCAAAGTCCGTCCTGTGCATCTATACTCAAGGGACCAGATCGGACTGCACGACCATTGAATGCCGACTGAGGGACTCCCAATAGGGATCTAACTGCGGTGGGCAAAATGTCAGAGACGGCAGGCACTGTCTCGCCCTCAAACTCAATGCCGGTGATAAACCTCCAGTCCGTAAGAGTCATCATCACCTCGCAATCAAGCAGATGAAGGGACTGAGTCTGGTGGAACCAGCACTCAAACAAAGCCCTCATATACCCCCAAGGGTAACGACGGGGCAGGATCGAGAAGAAGGCATGAAATCCCCAACCATCCACGATCTCCATGTAATCCTCGTGCAGAGTCTGATAGAGGGAGTGCACACTAAACCAGTTCCCTCGAGGCTGTGTCAAGCCAGGGACCTGCATTAAAAACCAACCTATGTCAAAAACCTGTGGCCTGAAAATGGCCAAAAGATGGGAAAAAAAAGTCCAGAGAGAAGAAAGACTTCAAGTCACCTTGTTGGCCTGAAGATATCTCGAAGGATGGTGACTCAAGTCGTCCAACAACTCCTGTGTCTGCACAGCAATACCCAGGACCTCTGTACGTGGAACCTGAGCTTGAACATGAGCAAAAAAAGCAGCCTCCTCATCATCAATGTCAATGGGCTGCTCATCCTATGCTGGACGTATCCTGTTCTCTACCAATCTGCGAGGCGTCCTAGCTGGACGGGCCTGTGGGATGGCAGAAGCCCTCCTCCGTCTAACGCCTGATGAAAGCTATCGGGTCTATCGCGATCCATTGCATACACCAGTACTCGAAATCACCTCAGACAGAGTGTGGTAAGCCTAAAACCTGTGGCTTATTAATCAATCAATCCAGCATACATATCTAAGTCCTAAAACATGCATGGGTCCATCAAAAATACCCCGTATAGTCAAAACTGCATGTTTTCAAAATTCTAAAAGCTCAAAACCTGCATTGGGTCAGTAAAAAACTCCCCATAGAGTCAAAAAATGCATGCTTTTCAAAACCTAAGATTTTGGAAAATTTTGCCAGAGTCTCCTTTGTAAAATGGACTGTCCACATGCACACAGGCATGCCTAGGTGGCCATTCAGTAGCACACCTACCTAAAAAATAGAAACAGTTCATATATATCCAAAAAAATCAAAAAACCAGCCTCACATGGTCTCCAAAATACCATAGGCATTTTTAGTTTAAAGTCCAGGCTCACTAGGCCTCAAAAAGGATGACTAAACTAATCAAAAAGTGAAAAAATTGACTGTCTCAGAAACTGAATTTTCTTACATCCAAACGTGTATTACAGTAAGATATGCATACATATATAGACAAAAAAAATTTCACAAGTCATATAAATATACATTTTTCATACATGGCATTGGAAAGCACCCTAGGTGGTTCGCATACTTTTAACGGTCAAAAACTACGAAGGAAGGATGGAAAACGTTACCTGCGCCGCGCTGAACGCGTAGGAACAGACGGATTTAGAATCTGACTGTCAAAACTCCGTAGATCTGAAAAAGAAGATCAAAAATCCTTTCGCTGCTCAAACGGGAAACTTGTAAAATGAAAATCTCATAGCACAATAAGTAGCCCAGGTGGCCGCACCTCCACCTGCGGCTGCCGCACCTCCACTTGCGGTAGCCCAGGTGGGTCCCACCTACACCGGGCCCGATTCGATTCCAGTTAAAACAGAGTTTAAAGGGGCGCCGAATCAAATCTGAAGAGAAATCGCTATGCGATTGAGCGATTTGTCCTGAAATCCTACGTTCAAGCAGTGCAATCCTGACAAAAAGGGAAAATCCACAGAGACCCTTGACATTCATCCCGGAGTCATGTTCGCAACAGATCAAACTACGGAAGAACTGCTCAAAAATTGCGCAAAACTGCCAAAAACTGCCATTTTCAAAGCAGTTTCAGCCGTTGGCTCAGCCCCAGCGAAGTTCGGGTTCCGACCAAAGCAATTTCAGCCGTTGGCTCAACCCCAGCGAAGTTCGAGTTCCGACCGAAGCAGTTTCAGCCGTTGGCTCAGCCCCAGCGAAGTTCGGGTTTTGACCGAAGCAGTTTCAGCCGTTGGCTCAGCCCCAGTGAAGTTCGAGTTCCGACCGAAGCAGTTTTAGCCGTTGGCTCAGCCCCAGCGAAGTTCGGGTTTTGACCGAAGCAGTTTCAGCCGTTGGCTCAGCTCCAGCGAAGTTCGGGTTCTGACCGAAGAAGTTTTAGCCGTTGGCTCAACCCCAGCGAAGTTTGAGTTCTGACCGAAGCATTTTTAGCCGTTGGTTCTAGTCCAGCGAAGCATCAGGTACTGACCGGTCTCAGCCGTTGGTTCCAGTTCAGCGAAGCATCGGGTACTGACCGGTGACAACTCAACCATTGGTTCCAGTCCAGTGAAGCATCGGGTACTGACCGGTGAGAACTCAGCCATTGGTTCCAGTCCAACGAAGCATCGGGTACTGACCGGTGACAACTCAGCCATTGGTTCCAGTCCAGCGAAGCATCGGGTACTGACCGGTGACAAGTCAGCCGTTAGTTCCAGTCTAGCAAAGCATCGGGTACTGACCGGTGATAACTTAGTCGTTGGTTTCAGTCCAGTGAAGTATCGGGTACTGACCGATGACAACTCAGCCGTTGGTGCAACCCCAGCAAAGTTCGGGTGCCGACCGAAGTCAATTTTAACCTTCAGACTAGTCCCATGAGATGTCGGGAGACGATCTACGGTTGAGAGTCATATAATAATCCATCTTCACAAAGGACAGATGATGGAAACTGTTATACACATCCTTAAAGAATATCATTGAGGTAGTATCAATCTTGGCCACTTCCTCAATACCTACAAAGCTATCGCAGAGGACGTCATCCCTAGCAGATCAAGACGGGAAAATCTGTGATAGCTCACCCCATCAGAATCTATGAAGCTATTGTAGAGGACGTCATCCCCAACAGGTCAAGACGGGAAAATTTGTGATAAATCATCTTCAACAAACTCATCAGAGTCAAATAAATTATCGTGAATGATGTCATCCACCGCCGAGAATGACAAAACTGGCTCGCGATAACTTCTTAATACCATCATTGGCTATACCAGATAGCGTCATCCCCAATAAAGTGATAACGCACACAGCCCAAAGTAGCCCCATTCTACTCCAAGACGCCCAGCTTCAAAATGGCTCTGGCACTCTTTATTTCCAGTGTCTACTAATCTTTATCCTGTCCATTCCACTACGTTACATGGACATGATAAAGAGGGGAATCTGTAGACACTCAAAATTTTCCTTGCCCCAATACTAACACGGTAGGAGGGCAAAACCATCAATCAATCCAAATTCGGCCACCAACGCTGGTCCTTCAACCTAAATCTGATTCCCAATATCGGTAATCAAGTTCTGACAATCAATCGGACCATCAATCAAGTTTCGACAGTCAATCGGACCATCAATCAAGTTTTGAAAGTCAATCAGACCATCAATCAAGTTTCGACAGTCAATCGGAACATCAATTAAGTTCTGACAGTCAATCTGACCATCAATCAAGTTTCGATAGTCAATCGGACCATCAATCAAGTTCCGACAGTTAATCGGACCATCAATCAAATTTTGACAGTCAATCAGACCATCAATCAAGTTTTGACAGTCAATCGAACCATCAATCAAGTTTTGACAGTTAATCGGATCATCAAAATCAACCCCGGTCTTAAACAGGCAAGTCAATTCAACCTCGGCAGTAACCCGGGAGGTATCAATCAACCCCGGTCTCAACCCGGGAGGTACCAATCAACCCCGACCTCAATATTGGGACAAGTAAAGCCATCTCTGATCTTAATCTGGGAAACACAGTTCATCCCCGGCAGTAACCCGGGAAGTCAAGCTCGACCCCGATCTCAACCCGGGAAGTGCAGGTCATCCCCGATCTCAACCCGGGACGTCAGGTCAACTTTAGACATCAACCTGAAGCATCACAACAACTCTAGAGAAAAACCTGGAATGACCACGTCAGCCATCAGAGACAACCCTGAGGTCAAAAGACTTGATTGGAATCCAAGTCTTAGAATCAGCTCTCGAAAGTCAACCAGCGACCATGCCAACACTACGGGCAACCCTGGGAGGGGTACAATTGTAATTTCATCAACTCTTAACCAACTTGGTCAAACTCAAGCCAAATTGATGCCGTTAAAGTTAGAATGAACCCTAACGACGATCCTGAGTGGCAACTACACAAGACAGTTCAACGGATAAACTGTGGGGAATCGAAGACCTAGTTATGAACCCGTCTTCTTGGACCCAAAAAATGTTTTTTCCCATGTCATTGAGACACTCTCAACGAGAGCTTTCCAGAAAGGTATCGCACACCTCAAACGGACGCTCCGATCAAAAGTTAAAAATATTCCAACTGGACATCGCATTGCTCGGAGTGCACGTAATTCGAGACGACCAAGCCCGGTATGTGGGCCCCACCTAGGGGAGCCACATCTCTACCTGCGGCTACCGCAGGTAGAGTGGAGGCTCTCTGGCCTATAAATAAACGTTCCCCCCGTTCATTTGGAGAGATTCAGAAATGCAGCGAAGCCCTGGCAGTTTGATTTTTTAACTTTTACCCCTCTTCCAAACCCAAATATTTTCACTCCAACACGTAGATATACCCATATACTACCACATATCAAAAAACCACCGGTAGATTTGGACGTTTAAAGCCTACGATTTGGCAAAAAGCCCGTATTGCGGTCCATTATAAGTATTTTTACGATCAGAAAGTCAATACTACTACTTTGCACTGCTTTACACTTGCACACAAAGTTTTATCTTCTAAATATGCCCGAAACTTAGTTCCGTGGTCGTTTTCATCAAAAATTGATATATTTTTATACATAAACTTCGTTTTTAATATTTCTACAACTCGGATTGACGATCCGTCAGCTCCAGTAGCTTCAATGCACTAGCACGCACATTCTGGCAACTTCGCCGGACTGGGTTATCTTCCCAATCCGGGTTTGGCCCTCTTTTGTACATATTTAACTGCAAATGTACTAATATTTCAATTCTGTCAAGCCCGAATATCAAATCCGAAGTAGTTTACCTCTTTTATATATATTTACGCATATATATCAACATTCACCATTACTGGTACTCATATCAGTCCTGGTTGACTACATTTCTGTCAATATATATATATATTTATATATTTTTAGTCAGGTTAGACTATTTCGTGGCCATTTTACTGCTTTTGCACACTTCCCCATACTGGGTGCTCTCCCCAGTCACTAGGTAACTATTTTTTTGTTAATTTCAATTCCAATACGGGCACAGGCGTGAAAACCCATCACCCTTTTTACTATATATATATATATATATATATATATATATATATATATATTTTATTTCTGTCATAGCCTGGATTATTTCGTGGCTATTTACAGTTTATATATATATATATATATATTTCAATTCCAGTCAGGGCTTGCGAGTGAAAACCCATCGCCCTTTACAGCTTTTATATATATTTAACTATATATATTGCTTTACTCAATTTATTCATCTGCTGCATTTAATATTCATTTTTTATATAAATCTGCATTGACTTATCTGCGGACGGACTAGATTTATCTAAATCTCGCCAATTCTAGCTTTCAACGGTTCAAATAGGTCCCGACAGAACCTGGAAGCTATAATGGCTGAGATTTCTTTAAATCTAGTTATTTTTATAGTTTCAGCTTCAAAAAGCAACCTCGCGTCCCTTAGATTGCTATCTAGTGGGAATGAGACGCTTCGGCCGTGCGGACCGGGATTTACTGAATGAATCCCTGGTTCTGGCTATCTTAGGATATTTATCTGTTTCTGTACAAATTCGAACTGTGCAGTTTTTCTAGCCACTCATATGTGAGCCTAGGAATCGTGGGATTTATGATCAAACTGATCAGAATCTGATTCACACAATGGACAAACTCCGATTTACAGATGTACCCTGCCTATTTTTCTATCAAAGGAACATGCATAGAACTTAAAATGGTTATCCGGATTTAAGGTCTCAACATAGTAAAAATATAGATTGTCGTGTCAGCGTCCCTCCGATAGTTTTCATACCCATGAGGAGACCGACACTTTATATTTTTGTGGTCGAGGATGCTTCGCAGCCTGACAAATCACTATTTGCATGCAGCCTTAAGGCTATAAAGATAAAATAGAGAGTAGCGATATGCTTCAATTCCTATGTCAGCGTAAGGGTTTGATAAAACCAGCTTTCAAAACATCACTGTCAATTCAATTCAAAAGCTTTTGCAAATCAAATTAAATGATGGTTTTTGCAAATCAAATCAAAGACTGATTTTTAAATCAAAATCAAACTCTTCGTATATAGGCTCAACGAAGCCTGTCAAAGCTTTCAATCAATCCAAAGGCCCAATTTTCAAACAGCATTCATTCACGTATTCCAGTTTTAAGGGAGATATTGAAAAGATTACGGTACCGTGTTTACACGGGAGTCGTGGGGTGCCTAACACCTTCCCCACACTTAACCAAGTCCCCGAACTCAAAATTTCGATTTCAAAGATCAAGTTTCGACAGTGTCCAGTAATTGGGCCTCTTTTCAAATCAAATTCGGTTGAGTTAGTACAACCATTTTCAGAACTACCAATTGGCGACTCTATTTAAATCAAATCGTCGACATATACACATGTTGGCCTCTTTCCTAAAAAATCCTTCAAAACCTTTTTTGTAATAAAAAGAATAAGGGTAGAGATAACTTAGGAAGATCGATTTGAGGAAAATCGGGTTATAAACCGACCCGCGGTATTTCTTAAATTTTTCAACATCGACAATGACCATTTTACCAAAGAATGTCATAGCAGGAAATGGGAATTCGCCCTGGCAAATTCATAAAGGTAAACAAATCTGCCCTGATGAATATATCTCTTCAATCTGCCCCAACGAATTCACAGGCTTACGAATCCGCCTTGACGAATTCGTCGGGGATTTTCATCAACTTGGAAAGTTTTCAATGCAGATTTTGGCAGATTTCTAATTAGATTTGGATTGATATTTCTAATAGGATTAGGACTTTGTTAGGCATTATAAATACATGTAATTAGTCAGATAAATTCATTCTATCATCTACATTGGATTATAAACCTTAGTCTTGGAATATTAAAGATTGAAGACATGATTTAGGTTCTTTATTTTTCAATTTTAAAGGGATGTGGAACCTTATTTACAGTTATTGGTTATTTGAATTACATTATTGATTCCTTCTTATATGGAATTCATTCTTGATAATTTGATTTAATTATTGTATTCTATTTGGCTTCATTGATTTGATTTCTGCAGGATTGAACTGGTTAATGAATATCATATGCTAGGTTAAGAAATAGTATTACGTGTAATTGATATTGTTCCTAATCACAAGTAGTAATTAGTAATACCTGATTTTGGACAAGCTTTTGAGTATTGCTATGATTATCAGAAAGATAGGTTAAACAATCCGAGCTTATGTGTTTGTTGCTTGGATTAGTCTTAATCCTTGGTTTTTAATGCTGCTGTTATATTAAATCTAGAGAGCTTATTCTAGATTGTATGATAGTTGGAATATTGTAAAGAGCTTATTTCATTAAGTGATAATCTAAGAGAAATTTAGGATAACAGAGGTTGTTGTTATCTAGGACTAATAATTTCATCAAAGGAGGAAGTAATGTTAACTTGATTACACTATTGCTGTAAATAGGTGAAACTGAACCGAAGAATTGAAGCTTTAATTTATTTGATTATCTTTATTTAGTTTAATACAAACTCTAAACCCCCTCCCCAATCTTTATTTTATGTTAGAAATATTAGGATAAATATAAAACACATTAATGTGCCAAGAAATTAGTAAATCCTATCCTGCTAATTTATATTTTGGAGAGCATATATTTTTACAATTGTTGTGTTTTTAATGTTTTTCAGGTGTGGAATTTAATGGAGAAATTGGACTTTTGAACGGAGTAATTTAGAGCTTATAAGCCAATTATTTTAAACTACGGGTCAGGCCCAATAACTTATTGAAGGAAGCTTAGCAGTCCAACCCTTTTAATTGAAGCCCTAAAGAAAGAAGAAAACAAAAAAAATCAACAGGGATTTAAGAGGGAGAGCCGCCACTTGGAAAAGGAGGAGGGGAGCAGCTGACTCATAAGAAAAGAAAAAGGAGCTGCCATTGGAAAGAAATAAAAGGAGCAGTTGATTTGAATAAGAGAAAAAGAGAGCAGCGGCTGACTTCAATAAGATTTTTTGTTTTGTTTCTTTTTGGTTTCTTTTAATTTTTCTTCTCTTTTTATCAATTTCAAGAGCACTATTTTGTTATTCCATTGATTCTTTTCATTCAAGTAGATCATCAGTTTATTAAAGGGAGCACATCAGTAGTACATTGAAGAATTTAATTTGTTATTTTTTCCAATTAATTGGTGCATTCAAGTGAGTACTCTAATCATTTAATTATGTATTATTTTATTATATTTTATGTTCTAATTTCAAGCATGCTAGGCTAAGTTATTTTCTTGGGTTGAGGATGAGTATAATTGATTGATTTTATTGCACATATTCATGCCAATTGATTCTACCAATTTAGTGCTTTCGCGTTAAAAATAATTCTTTCTATTGGATGCTTATTTTTATTGATAAAAAATAAGGTTGAATTCTCATTATTAGTTATTGGATTCACTTTATTATTTGCTCAAAACAGATATAAACTGTGTTTTATTGGAAATAATGAGTATTTTGATTTAAAACATATGTTTGGCTATGAAAGAATTAAAAATCTAATTTTATAAAATAAATGGACATAATTGATTTTATTTTTCGCATTTAGTAGAGTCGAGAGACCAAACTAGTGCGATATAAAAGTAGAATTTATTGGGCATGAATATTAGGAAAGTGATATCAATTATATGATTCCGCCACCCTAGTATTTTATTTGATTATTTTATTCGTGTATCTTTAGTTAATAAAAATTCTCTCAAAATTTCTAAGCTAGATTAGGAATTAATTAGAATTGGTGAGTGAGATAAACACATTCCATCTGTCCAGTCCCTAGGGTTCGACCTCACACTTGTAAGCTATACTAAGTATTCGATTCGTGCACTTGCGAGTATATAAAACATCCACAACAAGTTTTTGGCGCCGTTGCCGGGGACTTGAAAATTTTTCTCACCGGCTCAGTAATTTAGATTATTTCCTTCTACTAGTTTTTTTTTAATAAAAAAATAAAAAATAAAAAATAGAAAAAAAGTAGGAGTTGAGTAGTGCATGATTGTTGTTTGGAAGCGTGGTGATAAGAGATTGACTAAGATAGAGAACTTAGAGTTAAATCCTTTATTTGAGAAAGAAACAATGGCTGAAAAACAAGAAGAAGCAAAAACTTTAAAAGAAATTTTCTCTCCTATCACAACCAACCCGCCTTCATGCATCGTGTTGCCTCCCCTAACTGCAAATCATTTCGAGCTTAAACCGCAAGTGATGCAACTTCTTCCCACTTTTCATGGAATCGATCAGGAAGATCCTTACCTCCATATTAAGGATTTTCTAGAAATTTGTGCCACTTTTAAATTTCAAAATTTTTCTGATGAATCGGTTCGCCTACGTTTATTTCCTTTCTCCCTGAAAGGGAAAACAAAGGCATGGCTTAGCTCATTACCATCTAGATCCATCTTTGGTTGGGAGAATTTGGTTTCTAAATTTCTTACTAAATTTTTTCCCATGTCAAAGACAAATGAACTTCGAAGATAAATATCCGATTTTACTCAAGAAGATCATGAAAAATTCTATGAATCTTGGGAAAGATTTAAGGACCTACTTTTGAGATGTCCCCACCATGGTTTTGAGACATGGAGACTTGTCTAATATTTTTACAATGGGTTAACTCAAACCAACCGAAACATGATTGAATCCATCAACAATAGCACTTTCCTTAGTCTGATAGAAGGCGAAGCTTACAATTTCCTTTAGAATCTATTCGAGAGTTCTCAATAATGGGATTTCTCTTCTCGTAGGAATTCATCTTCTCAAGTCAAAAAGGAAGTTAAGAAAGAAGGAATCTATGAGCTAATCGAAGACGTAGAGACTAGAAGGCAGTTAGATAGTCTTTCAAAGAAACTTGAAGCGTTAGCTTTGCGATTGGATAACAATTCAATCAATTAAGTTCAAGCTGAAGGGTGCTCTGTGTGTGCTAGTCCTATGCATACATCGTAAACTTGCCCCTCTATGGTAGGATTCTCCGAATTCATGCCATAACAAGTAAATGCGATGAATGATTACAAAAAGAATTTCAATAGCCTAAGTATGTGGTTATAGCAAATGATCGAGATATTCTCGTTGCTTAAAACAGAAGATATAAGCTAGAAAGGTTGTTGATATATAAAAGATATTCATTACTTTTGATTACTTTATATTTAGTTTTATTGCATGTTTTGTGTGTATAAGAGTTTATTAAGTTGTTTAATGATTTCAGAAGAAATTGGAACTAAAACGAGGAAAAAGGTAAGATTTCAGGGTTTTTAACACCAAGTTGGATGTATGTTCTTGGCTTGCAATTTGGATTTTATTGTAGATCTCATCGAGAGCTTCGATTTGATAGGTGGCACATCCTGTGACTCTTCCCAGAGCAAAAGTTATGATCTTTTTACGAAACGAACGTTGAACCTCAAAGTTTGGAGTTACCATTTACATAGTAGTCACTTGGGGCCCAATTTTGACCTTGATCCAGTCATAATATCTCAATTCGTAAAGAATAAAAGTTGTAAAACTATTCCTTAACTTTCTAGAACATCTTGAATCGTCCCAATCGGAGTTCGGATGTAAAAGTTATGATCATTTTACCAATGGATGTCATAGCAGGAAATGGGAATTCACCCTGGCAAATTCGTCAAGTCAAACAAATCCGCCCTGATGAATTTATCTCTTCAATCTGCCCCAGCGAATTCATAGGCTTACGAATCCGCCTTGACGAATTCGTCGGGGATTTTCAGCAACTTGGAAAGTTTTCAATGCAGATTTTGGTAGATTTCTAATTAGATTTGGATTGATATTTCTAATAGGATTAGGAATTTAGTTGGCCTTATAAATACATATAATTAGTCAGATAAATTCATTCTATCATCTACATTAGATTATAAACCTTAGTCTTGGGAAATTGAAGATTGAAGACATGATCTAGGTTCTTTATTTTTCAGTTTTAAAGGGATGTGGAACCTTATTTACAGTTAATGGTTAATTGAATTACATTATTGATTCCTTCTTATATGGAATTAATTCTTGATAATCTGATTTAATTGTTGTATTCTATTTGGCTTCATTGATTTGATTTGTGTAGGATTGAATTGGTTAATGAATATCATATGCTAGGTTAAGAAATAGTATTACGTGTAATTGATATTGTTCCTAATCACAAGTAGTAATTAGTAATATCTGATTTTGGACAAGCTTTTGAGTATTGCTATGATTATCAGAAAGATAGGTTAAACAATCCGAGCTTATGTGTTTGTTGCTTGGATTAGTCTTAATCCTTGGTTTTTAATGCTGTTGTAATATTAAATCTAGAGAGCTTGTTCTAGATTGTATGATAGTTGGAATATTGTAAGTAAAGAGCTTATTTCATTAAGTGATAATCTAAGAGAAATTTAGGATAACAGAGGTTGTTGTTATCTAGGACTAATAATCTCATCAAAGGAGGAAATAATGTTAACTTGATTACACTGTTGCTGTAAATAGGTGAAACTGAACTGAATAATTGAAGCTTTAATTTATTTGAGTATCTTTATTTAGTTTAATACAAATTCTAAACCCCCCCAATCTTTACTTTATGTTAGGAATATTAGGATAAATATAAAACACATTGATGTGTCAAGAAATTAGTAAATCCTATCCTGCTAATTTATATTTTGGAGAGCATATATTTTTACAATTGTTGTGTTTTTAATGTTTTTCAGGTGTGAAATTTAATGGAGAAATTGGACTTTTGAACGGAGTAATTTAGAGCTTATAAGCCAATTATTTTAAACTACGGGTCAGACCCAATAACTTATTGAAGGAAGCTTAGTAGCCCAACCCTTTTAATTGAAGCCCTAAAGAAAGAAGAAAACAAAAAAAAATCAACAGGGATTTAAGAGGGAGAGCCGCCACTTGGAAAAGGAGGAGGGGAGCAGCTGACTCATAAGAAAAGAAAAAGGAGCTGCCATTGGAAAGAAATAAAAGGAGCAGTTGATTTGAATAAGAAAAAAAAAGAGCAGCGACTGACTTCAATAGGATTTTTGGTTTTGTTTGTTTTTTGTTTCTTTTAATTTTCCTTCTTGTTTTATCAATTTCAAGAGAACTATTTTGTTATTCCATTGATTCTTTTCATTCAAGTAGATCATCAGTTTATTAAAGGGAGCACATCAGTAGTACATTGAAGAATTTAATTTGTTACTTTTTCCAATTAATTGGTGCATTCAAGTGAGTACTCTAATCATTTAATTATGTATTATTTTATTATATTTTATGTTCTAATTTCAAGCATACTAGGCTAGGTTATTTTCTAGGGTTGAGGATGAGTATAATTGATTGATTCTATTGCACATATTCATGCCAATTGATTCTACCAATTTAGTGCTTTCGCGTTAAAAATAATTCTTTCTATTGGATGCCTATTTTTATTGATAAAAAATAAGGTCGAATTCTCATTATTATTTATTGGATTCAGTTTATGATTTGCTCAAAATAGATATAAACTATGTTTTAATAAAAATAATGAATGTTTTGATTTTATACATATGTTTGGCTATGAAAGAATTAACAATTTGATTTTATAAAATAAATGGACTTAATTGATTTTATTTTTCGCATTTAGTACAGTCGAGAGACCAAACTAGTGCGAGATAAAAGTAGAATTTATTGGGCATGAACATTAGGAAAGTGATATCAATTATATGATTCTACCGCCCTAATATTTTATTTGATTATTTTATTCGTGTATCTTTAGTTGATAAAAATTCCCTCAAAATTTCTAAGCTAGATTAGGAATTAATTAGAATTAGTGAGTGAGATAAACACGTTCCATCCGTCCAGTCACTAGGGTTCGACCTCGCACTTGTAAGTTATACTGAGTATTCGATTCGTGCACTTGCGAGTATATAAAACATCCACAACAAGTTTTTGGCACCGTTACCGGGGACTTGAAAATTTTTCTCACCAACTCAGTAATTTAGATTATTTCCTTCTACTAGTTTCTTTTAATAAAAAAAATATAAAAAAATAGGAGTTGAGTAGTGCATGATTGTTGTTTGAAAGCGTGGTGATAAGAGATTGACTAAGATAGAGAACTTAGAGTTAAATCCTTTATTTGAGAAAGAAACAATGGCTAAAGAACAAGAAAAAGCAAAAACTTTAAAAGAAATTTTCTCTCCTATCACAACCAACTCGCCTTCATGCATCGTGTTGCCTCCCACAACCGCAAATCATTTCGAGCTTAAACCGCAAGTGATGCAACTTCTTCCCACTTTTCATGGAATTGATCAGGAAGATCCTTACCTTCATATTAAGGATTTTCTTGAAATTTGTGCCACTTTCAAATTTCAAAAATTTTCTGATGAATCGATTTGCCTACGTTTATTTCCTTTCTTCCTGAAAGGGAAAGCAAAGGCATGGCTTAGCTCATTACCATCTAGGTCCATCTTTGGTTAGGAGAATTTGGTTTCTAAATTTCTAACTAAATTTTTTCCCATGTAAAAGACAAATGAACTTCGAAGACAAATATCTGATTTTAGTTAAGAAGATCATGAAAAATTCTATGAATCTTTGGAAAGATTTAAGGACCTACTTTTTAGATGTCCCCACCATGGTTTTGAGACATGGAGACTTGTCTAATATTTTTACAGTGGGTTGACTCAAACCAACCGAAACATGATTGAATCCATGAACAATGGCACTTTCCTTAGTCTGACAGAAGGCAAAGCTTACAATTTCCTTGAGAATCTATTCGAGAGTTCTCAACAATGGGATTTCTCCTCTCGTAGGAATTCATCTTCTCAAGTCAAAAAGGAAGTTAAGAAAGAAGGAATCTATGAGCTAACTGAAGACGTAGAGACTAGAAGGCAGTTAGATAGTCTCTCAAAGAAACTTGAAGCGTTAGCTTTGCGGTTGGATAACAATTCAGTCAATTAAGTTCAAGCTGAAGGGTGCTCTGTGTGTGCTAGTCCTATGCATACATCGCAAACTTGCCCCTCTATGGTAGGATTCTCTGAATTCATGCCACAACAAGTAAATGCGATGAATGATTACAAATTGCAATTCAATAGCCTATTCACAGAGACTTACAATCCGGGTTGGAGAATTCACCCAAAATTTTTATGGGCACGAGCTCAACCCATGCCCAATATGGGTGCCCCATTAGCTAATGTTCCACGACAGCAACCACCTCCTGGTTTTCGTCCACCAATCAATTCTTATCCACCATTTCAATCTGCTCAGCCTGTTCAAGCATCCCATGTCACTCCACAACAATTTTCATCTTTGGAGGAGGACACTCTAAAACAATTCATTCATGTGACCACTCAAAATAACCAGACTTCAAGTCAAATTTTGCAAGTTAAGAACAATGGCCTCATGAACACTCAAGCCATCATCAAGTTAGAGAGTCAAATGGGTCAATTAGCTAATCATTTGGGTGAGAGAGAAAAGGGTAAATTTTTGAGTCAGCCGATTCCGAATCCTAAAGGTGTTTCCTCGGGTGGGATAACTCTTAACCCACCAAATGCACCAACACATGGGAAAGTTCAAGCCATCACCACCCTTAGGTCAGGAAAAGAAATTGATAGCGAAGAGTAAGAGAAAGAAGAAGAGCAGTATCCAGCTGATGTTGAGCCTACACCTCAAGTTGTGAACCAAGCTCCACTTGCTAAGCAAGCAAGTGAAGATCTCTCAAGTAGGACCTTTGTTCCTAAACCCCCATTTCCTCATAGGCTAAAAGACAATAAGAAGGGCACTCAATTCGAAGAAATTTTGGAAGTGTTTAAGCAAGTTCAGATAAACATTCCATTATTTGATGCCATCAAGCAAGTACCTTCTTATGCCAAGTTTCTCAAAGACTTGGTCACTCAAAAAAGGAGAACAAATGTTCCAAAAAAGGCATTCTTAGCTGAACATGCAAGCTCCATTATTCAATGCAAGATCCCTGTCAAGTATAAGAACCCTGGATGTCCAACAATCTCATGCAAGATAGGAGATCGTCATATTGAGTGAGATTTAGTAGATTTGGGGGCTAGTGTGAACTTACTGCCATATTCTATTTATATGCAGTTGCATTTAGGAGAGTTGAAGCCCACACCAATGACAATCCAACTTGCTGATAGGTCAGTGAAAATTCCTAGGGGTGTCATTGAAGATGTTCTGATCAAGGTAGATACTTTCTATTTTCTTGTGGACTTTGTTGTCCTTGATACCGAGCTTGTTCAAAACACAAGAGGCCAAATTCTTGTGATTTTTGGCCGACCATTTCTTGCTACATCCAACGCCCTCATCAATTGCAGAAATGGAGTGATGAAAATTTCTTTTGGGAATCTCACAGCTGAGTTAAATGTTTTTGACATTAGCAAGACCTCGATAGACACTGATGATAATGATTTCGGACAAGTCCATTTGATTGATAGTCTAGTAGAGGAATCTTTCTTGCAAACTTGTAAAGAGGACCCATTAGAAGCTTTCCTGTCCCATTTTGGCTGTGATTTCAATATTGATGAATCTATAGAGCAAGTTAATATGCTTTTAGATTCAGTGCCTGTCATGGGTACACATTCTTTCCAACCAAAACCAATGCCTCTCAATCTCTCATCTACTCCCCGACCTCCTTCCATTGAAGAACCACCGAAGTTGGACCTAAAGCCCTTGCCAGATAATTTGAAATATGCATTTCTAGGTCCAGCAGAGTCGTTGCTAGTTATCATAGCTTCTAATCTCGATAATGCTCAAGAGAAAAAATTACTTGAAGTCCTTCACCTAGCATAAGGAAGCTATTGGGTGGACTATTGCATATTTGAAAGGAATCAGCCCGTCAGTTGCCATACATAAGATTCACTTTGAGGAGAATGCAAAACCCTCCCGTGAACCACAAATAAGGCTAAATCCAGTGATGCAAGAAGTAGTTAGGGCTGAGGTACTCAAGCTTCTTGATGCGGGTATTATATACCCGATATCAGATAGTAAGTAGGTGAGCCCTGTGCAAGTAGTTCCTAAGAAGTCAGGGATTATAGTGGTAGTCAATGAGCGTAATGAGTTAGTTTCATCTCATGTTCAGACGGGGTGGCATGTTTGTATTGACTATCGGAAGTTAAATTTAATGACTAGGAAGGATCATTTTCCCCTTCCTTACATTGACCAAATGCTGGAAAGGTTAGCCAATCATGCTTATTATTGCTTTTTAGATGGTTATTCCGGTTATAACCAAATTCCAGTCGATCCATCTGATCAAGAGAAGACCACATTCATGTGCCCTTTTGGTACATTCGCCTACCAACGCATGTCTTTTGGGCTATGCAATGCACCTGCCACTTTTCAGCGGTGCATGATTTCCATATTCTCAGACATGGTAGAGCGATTCTTGGAGGTTTTCATGGATGATTTTTCTGTGTTTGGGTCTTCTTTTGATGAATGTTTGAAACACCTAGCTCTAGTCTTAGAGAGGTGTAGAGAGAAAATCCTAGTGCTTAATTGGGAGAAGTGCTATTTTATGGTACAAAGGGGAATTGTTCTTGGGCATATCATCTCTAAAGAGGGAATTGAAGTAGACAAGGCTAAAGTAGAGTTAATCTCTAACCTGCCGCCCCCGCGAACGGTTAAGGAGATTTGCTCATTTTTAGGCCATGTTGGTTTCTACATGCATTTTATCAAGGATTTTAGCAAGATTGGTAAACCTCTGTGCAATCTCCTCGCTAAAGACACCCCATTTGACTTCAATGAAGCATGCCAAAAAAGCCTTTGAGACGTTGAAATCTGCTCTGACCTCTGCACCTATTATCCGGTCCCCTGATTGGAACCTTCCATTTGAAATCATGTGTGATGCCTCTGATTATGCAGTTGGGGCAGTTTTAGGTCAGAGAATTGATAAAGTCCCGCATGTGATCTACTATGCAAGCAGAACTTTGAACGATGCTCAGCTCCATTACTCTACCACAGAGAAAGAGTTTCTAGCAGTCGTATTTGCCCTAGACAAGTTTAGGTCCTATCTCTTGGGATCTAAAGTCATTGCCTATTCAGATCACGCCGCTTTGAAATACTTGCTTTCCAAGAAAGATGTGAAGTCGCGACTGATTCGGTGGGTCTTGTTGTTCCAAGAGTTTGATTTGGAGATTAAAGATAAGAAAGGAGTTGAGAATGTTGTTGCGGACCATCTATCAAGGCTTATAGTAGAATTCTCAAATGATCCTTTGCTCATAGCTGAGACATTCCCTGATGAGCAGCTTATGCATGTTTCCCAATCACCTTGGTATGCAGACATTGTTAATTATCTTATCACACATGAAATGCCAAATCATTGGTCTAAGCAAGATAAGTGCAAATTCTTGTTCTAGGTGAAGCACTTTTGATGGGATGATCTCTATCTCTTCAAGTATTGTCCTAATCAGGTAATTAGGAGATGTGTCCCTGAGAAGGATCAAATGCAAATTCTCTCCATTTTCCATGATCAGCCGTGTGGAGACCATTTTAGTGGAAAGAAGACCGCTACTAAAGTTTTGCAGTGCGGATTTTATTGGCTTTCCTTGTTTCGAGATGCATATGTTTATTGTGTTGCTTGTGAGAGATGTCAAAAGTTAGGTAGTCTCACGTGACGAAGTATGATGCCTCTTAATCCCATTTTGATAGTGGAGATTTTTGATGTGTGGGGAATAGATTTTGTGAGATCTTTTCCTAACTCATTTGGCAATCTGTATATTTTGGTAGCCGTTGACTATGTGTCAAAGTGGGTGGAGGCTATTGCGTGTCTAACAAATGACCACAAAGTGGTGGTTAAATTTTTAAAAGAGAATATTCTTGCACAATTTGGTACACCCCATGCTATCATTAGTGATGGGGGGTTTCACTTTTGCAATAGACCATTTAAAGATCTAATGAAGAAGCATGAAGTAATTCATAAAGTGTCAACCGCGTACCATCCACAAACTAGTGGGCAAGCTGAAATTTCAAATAGGGAGATTAAGCATATCTTAGAGAAGACGGTAAATCCCAACAAAAAGGATTGGTCAATCCGACTGACATATGCTTTTTGGGCATACCGTACTGCGTACAAGACTTCCATTGGAATGTCTCCTTACCGTTTAGTGTATGGCAAGGCATGTCATTTACCTATTGAGTTGGAACATAGAGCTTTTTGGGCTGTTAGACAGCTGAATTTTGATGTCGACCAGGTAGGTAATCATAGGAAGCTTCAAATTATCGAGCTAGAAGAGATAAGGAATGATGCTTATGATTGTGCAAAATCGTATAAGGAGAGGATGAAAAGGGTACATGATCAAAAGATTCTTAGGAAATCCTTTCACCCTGGCTAGAAAGTCCTTTTATATAATACTCGTTTGCATCTATTTCCAGGGAAGTTGAAGTCTAAATGGTCCGGTCCTTTCATAGTCCAGCAGGTGTATCCCCATGGGGCCATTGAGATTCAGAATCCCAAAGATGGTACTGTGTTTCAAGTGAATGGCCATCGTTTAAAACCATTTTTGGAGTTAAAAAATCTAGAAGTTGAAGTTATGCTTTTAGAGGATCCCGTTTATCGGGATTGATTTTTTTAGGCCATGATTCATGTATATTATTGTATATTTGGATTTACTATTTTGCTTTTTTTATTTTTGGTTTTCTTTGTTTTATTTCTAACAAAAGTGCAGGATTATCTCTTTGATTTGAGCTTTCAATCTGGAATTCATTGAGCTGTCCATACGAGGCATACATTCATATTCAGGTGATATCCTTCCTTTATTTATTTACTTGTCTTTATACATTGCAGACAATGTAAGTTTTAAGTTGGGGGGGGGGGTGGGATTTTATTTGCCTTATTATTCCATGCACTTCGCAGATGCCACTTTGTTAGGATTTGAGTAAATTATTTTATTTTATTTATTTATTTATTTTTTAAAAAAAATTTAAAAAAGTAGAAATAAAAAAATTTATGCAATGGTTCTTGAGCTGATACTGAGTTTCCCTTTGTCTAGCTGATGCAATAACGATGACGCATTCGTCTTAATGCTTTACATGTGCATGCTTAGTTCTCATACTATCATTATTAAGAGAAATTTTTATGATCTCCAATCTTCATTTTATTGGAGCACATAAGACAACAAATGCATGACTAGATGGATGAGTGAGTACAACTTGAATTTCCTGAAAACATAAATGCGGAGACTAAATAACCTGTGAGATTTGAGTCAATCGTCTTATTTGAGGGTTTTTACATCAACTCTGAATTGTTTTTAAAAAGCGTATTTTGTTGAGTAGTCTCATTATTCTTTGCTTTGAATGAACACTAGAAGGGTATATCTATGAAATGCAAATTCTTTTGAAGGATTCCTAATACTACTTGAACTGAAGAACTCTTGACCTTAGGAAGTGACTTAGGCCATCTTTGATAGCTGACATATGAGCCTAATCCCACCTTTACATATGTATCGCTAGTCACCCTTTTAAGCCTTTTTATGTAGCCTTTCTTTGGTAGCCCGATATCCTTACCCTACTCCAACTTGGAGTGTAAATCATATTTATGGCCTACCCTTTATCTATGGATGTGTTGAGATTGTTTCTATGTATGGGCAATAGTGAAAAGTGAGCTTAAAAGAATGAAAAAAAAGAAGAAAAAAAATGCAAAGTGATGAAATCGCTTTTAAAGATCAAAGAAAATAAAAAAATCAATGGAAAGGAGATGTGAAAAAAAATAAAAAAAATAAAGAAAAGCTCAAATGAAGTTGAATTAAGCTCAAGTGATAATTTTATATCTCAACATATTTCTTAGATCGTTGAATTCCATATATCCCCTTCGTTTCGTAACCCTTGCCTTGCGCCTTGCATTACAACCCTAAAAAGTCCTAATGATCCTTTGGAATATAGTTTAGAGGTGAGAGTAGTAGAGGGGATCCATTTATGTATTTCACCTTTCTAGTGGGATTTATCTGTTCATGAGACTCTTGTTCTTTCATTTATAGCGTTTTTCATATATACATGTGAGAGGCATTTGAATTTGAATACATTTACTCTTTATAGCCCACATGTAATGAGAGTGATTACACCCTATTATTGAATGTTTCATTTGTTGAGTGTATGCCATGTGAGGAGTTGAGTCAAACCATAGTTTGGATGGAGTTTGATAGTTTTGCTTACTTTGATATCGATGTTATATTGTTGTCAATTCACACACTCACAATGAGATTGGAAAAAATGAAATATTCTTATTGATCTTGTTAGTTTGAGAACTTTGATGTTGAATGTATGTCATATTGCCATAGCATGCGAGTGTTTTGATGTCTTTGTTGAGTTATTCGTATTGGTGAAAAAAGGGGAAGCATATTTTAGAAAAGAACCATTACATTCGAATTTTGTTGGTATATTCACTGTAAACCATCAGGAGACAAAACTTCTCCTACTAGGGACACCTAGGGGTTTAAAGGCTTGTAGTATACGCTAAATGCTATCGTGTTCCCTACGACAGTGGTTTAAGTTTATTTATTTATTTGCTTCATTTTCTTAGTTTTTGCTTTGCTCGAGGACTAGCAAAGTATAAGTTGGGGGGAATTTGATGTGCCAAGAAATTAGTAAATCCTATCCTGCTAATTTATATTTTAGAGAGCATATATTTTTACAATTATTGTGTTTTTAATGTTTTTCAGGTGTGGAATTTAATGGAGAAATTGGACTTTTGAACGGAGTAATTTAGAGCTTATAAGCCAATTATTTTAAACTATGGGTCAGGCACAATAACTTATTAAAGGAAGCTTAGCAGCCCAACCCTTTTAATTGAAGCCCTAAAGAAAGAAGAAAACAAAAAAAAATTAACAAGGATTTAATAGGGAGAGCAACCGTTTGGAAAAGGAGGAGGGGAGCAGCTGACTCATAAGAAAAGAAAAAGGAGCCGCCATTGGAAAGAAATAAAAGGAGCAGTTGATTTGAATAAGAAAAAAAGAGAGCAGTGGCCGACTTCAATAGGATTTTTGGTTTTGTTTGTTTTTGGTTTCTTTTAATTTTTCTTCTCGTTTTATCAATTTCAAGAGCACTATTTTGTTATTCCATTGATTCTTTTCATTCAAGTAGATCATCAGTTTATTAAAGGGAGCACATCAGTAGTACATTGAAGAATTTAATTTGTTACTTTTTCCAAATAATTGGTGCATTCAAGTGAGTACTCTAATCATTTAATTATGTATTATTTTATTATATTTTATGTTCTAATTTCAAGCATGCTAAGCTAGGTTATTTTCTAGGATTGAGGATGAGTATAATTGATTGATTCTATTGTACATATTCATGCCAATTGATTCTACCAATTTAGTGCTTTTGCGTTAAAAATAATTCTTTCTATTGAATGCCTATTTTTATTGATAAAAAATAAGGTTGAATTCTTATTATTATTATTTAATGGATTAAGTTTATGATTTGCTCATAGCAGATATAAACTGTGTTTTAATGGAAATAGTGAGTGTTTTGATTTTATACATATGTTTGGCTATGAAAAAATTAACAATCTGATTTTATAAAATAAATGTACTTAATTGATTTTATTTTTCGCATTTAGTAGAGTCGAGAGACCAAACTAGTGCGAGATAAAAGTAGAATTTATTGGGCATGAATATTAGGAAAGTGATATCAATTATATGATTCTGCCACCCTAGTATTTTATTTGATTATTTTATTCGTGTATCTTTAGTTGATAAAAATTCTCTCAAAATTTATAAGCTAGATTAGGTATTAATTAGAATTCGTGAGTGAGATAAACACGTTCTATCCGTCCAGTCCCTAGGGTTCGACCTCGCACTTGTAAGCTATACTAAGTATTCGATTCGTGCACTTGCGAGTATATAAAACATTCACAACACACATCACTCTTTGTGGGATCGATCCTTACTTGTTACTATACTAATTCTTGTGTTAATAGAGTAGAAGTAAGGTATTAATTTTGGAGTGTCAACGACAGCTTCCAAATTTTGGCGCCGTTTCTAGGGAGTGATTATTTGTTTTTGTTTATTCTTTGTTTCTTTTTATTTTATGACTCAATCCTCTCACTCTATTGACTTAAAGTTTGATCAAGAGATTGAGAAAACTGCAGATATAGAAGAAACTCTTGTTCCATCACCTGGTCTCAGTGTAACACTTGAAGAGGAAGAGATGGCGATGCCAAACAACAACAGAACTTTAAAAGAACTGACTACATTTGATCTGAATCAACCATCCTTCTGTAATAAATATCCCACTTTAGATGTTGCTTTTGAACTTAACTTTGGACTAATTCATCTTTTTGCCTACTTTTTGTGGTCTTACAGGTGAAGATCCATACAAGCATCTAAAAGAGTTCCATATGGTGTGTTCCACCATTAATCCCCAAGGAGTGACAGAGGAGCAGATCAAGCTTATAGCTTTTCCATTCTCATTAACGGATCTGGTAAAGGATTGGTTGTACTATCTACCTTCATGATCAATATAATCATGGACTGATATGAAAAGGCTATTCTTGGAGAGGTATTTTCCTGCATCAAGCGTTGCCAACATAAGGAAGGAGATATGTGGAATCAGGTAGTTCAATGGAGAGACTCTCTATGAGTACTGGGAAAGATTTAAGAAGTGTGTTCCAGCTATCTGCCTCACCAGATTGATGATCATCACTTGATTCAATACTTTTATGAGGGGTTGTTGCCAATGGATAGCAGCATGATTGATGAAACAAGTGGAGTAGCACTAGCTGATAAAACGCTTGAGGCTGCAAGGAACTTAATTGCAAACATGGCAGCTAACTCACAACAGTGTGGAACTAGGATGGATACGCCTCAAATGGTGAATGAGGTAAGCACTTATAATCTTGAATGTAAAATTTTTGATTTAACTGCTTTGGTTCGACAAATGGCTGCAAGGAACATGCAAAAAGAAAAAGTATGTGGAATTTGTTCAGAGTTAGGATATAATACAGATGCTTGTCCAATATTGCAAGAGGATGAAATTGTGCAACAAGCCAATACTATGGGGAAATTATTAAGACAACATCAACATCAATATGATCCTTGGGCGGACACTTACAATCTAGGATGGAGAGATCATCATGACTTGAGCTATAAAGGTACTAGGCCACCAATGCAATCTGTCTTTTCAAATAGGCAGCCTGGTTTTAAACAGAGCAAGAGACAAGAACTTCCATTCACAATCTGGAGAACTAAGTAGGTCAACTGGCTACCACAGTTGGTAGATTTGATTCTCAAAGCTTAGGGAAGTTACCTTCTCAAACTGTTCTTACACCAAGAGAAAATGTAAGTGCAATTACTTTGAGAAGTGGTGCAGAGGTATGGCAGCAAGAGGAGACAGTGCTTACTTCAGGAACGGGCAGAAGATTGGTGTGGCAATGAAGTGAACGTGGAATTTGATTAAGAGGAACAAGAGGAAGAGGAGAATGATTTGATAATTTCTACAAATTTTTACAAGAAAGTTATGGATGATGCTACATCTCCATCTGTGCAAATAGCAAATACACTGAATGATAAACACCATGGAATTGGATGATGCAAATGACCAATTCAGCATATATAAGGCTAAGAGGTATTTGTTGGTCAAAATCGGGTTAAGCTCAGCACGCAAGTATACGTGGTCAACAAGTAATAAAGTGATAAATCAAGAATCGTTCCCACAGAGATAATGAACTGTATTTTAATCTAACAAACACCAATTTTTATATTATTTCAGTTTCTTTAAACAGATGATCTATGTTGTAAATTTATAAAATTAACTAATTACTGAAATTAAACTAACTATGACAAGAATATACCAGATAATAAAGATTTAAGACTAAAATTTCACTTAATGGTTAACTTAGATCGACACACTTCCTGTTAAGCCAAACTACTAATTTCAGATTGTTAATCAAGAACACATAAGTAAATATAACCATCTCTCGATGCATCATACTCATATCACCCTAAATCCACAACTGATAGAATTAAGACGAACACTCTAATTAATTAATCCACTATATCTCTATGTGAATTAAAATTAAAGAGAGTTTTAAACATAGTTTCTTTATTAGCTTACATGCGATGCACATGTATATCTCTATCCTAAGCATAAATTATGAATTCCAATGTTATTTAGAAATCACAAACACATGCTATTATGATCAGATCTCAACCTATAATCTGTCTCTCAATTTCATATAGGTTATCACGGTAATTACTGGCTAGACAATTAAATAATTAAATGCAAACCATAATAGACAATCCAATAATAACTATATTTAACTTAATGTAGAAGCATGTAAATCACAATAATGCAAAAAGATCCATTGTAGCCTTAAATAGGAATTTAGTTCAACATGGTTGAATTAATAACCAAAATCCACAAATAATTAAGCATCCAAGTTACAAAGGATATAATAGAGGAAGAGAATAAAAACTTTCACTATGATCCTACACCTTGCTACCCCTACTCTGCAATCTCGTGCTCAATCCCCTCCTTCAATTCTCCAATATTCCAACTTGAACTAAGAATATAATAATAGAATAAAATCTCTAATATGGATGAAACCCCCCTATTACAACTGATAAAACTCCTCTTTATAAGTATGTTATAAAACCAAATCCTAATATGAAAATAGTACATGAATTACAAATTAATTGCATCACTTAAATTAAAAGGTAAAGCTGGTCAAAGTCGACCCGACGCGGCCGCGTAGTGATTGTGTCTTCTTTGGGCACGGTTGCGCAGTCTGGCAGAGTAAGCCTTTGACAACTTGGGTCAAGCGTGGCCACGCTGCACCCTAGTTCTTCTTGGGCGCTGCCAGGCAATGCATCAATGTTGTAATTCTTCTGCTGTTGCTGTATCAGATCACTCGTCATCATGTCCATTCCTTTAAGCAATTAATTTCATCAAATTAGCCACCAAATGCCACCAATTCAGTTCCCAAACCTGTATCCTGCCAAATGGAAGTAAAATGCATGAAAAGTAACTACAAAATACAGGTTTAACCAACAAATTCAGTTCATTGGTACCAGATTTGTAGGTATAAAACCTACTTATCAAATACTCCCAAACATGAATCGTTGTTTACCCCCAAGCAACACAACATGATGCAATGCAATATACTAAACAAAATGCAATCTAATCCTATCATGCCTATAAATCTAAAACACCAATCAGTATGATATCCAAAAGAGTTGCGTCAGAGAAATTGTGACGCCCCCAAATTCGAACCGCCACTGGTCTCTCGAATTCGATTCATCATGTTCTACAATCTAGCACCATGATAATAACATTACAACTAAATGTCTCATCGCACAGTAGAATAATATACAATACTACTACCGAATAGATTACATTTAATTAATATAATTTATTCACGTCCCAAGGTCTCGTAACTTAAACATCGATTACATAGCTTAAACATACCTTAAGCATATATAAACCTACTAATACATAACAACATAAGTTCTTATTATAATCATAAGATTCTACATAAATAAAAGCTACTCTGTAGCCTTGCCCTTGCCCTTATCGGTGCCCGAAGGTCCACATTACTCTGCCTTAACTGAAATATTTTAGGGAAAGCAAGAATGAGCAACAAGTTTGCTCAGCAAGTAATATAACAACAAGGGTGAGTAATATAGTTCTCGAATCCAAAAGGGTATATCAAGGTATAATAGTTCAAGGATAACAAGAATATCAACAGTTCTCAATAACAGTCGCTAAGGACAGGATAATATTAATACGATTCAATGCTAAATCAATTTAAGATTTCAGGATAATTGAATACTGAGCAGTCACTAAGGACTATGAACTCTTACTAGGATTAACAGTAATATACTGATAATCCAACAAAAATAAGTACAACAGGTGATCAGCCTAAAGTACCCTACGTTATGCATAACATTTAATCATACTCATGTGCGCACGTCGGTCTTCCGATAAATTATATTTTCCCTTTAAAGAAGGTTGTTCATCTCAGTCAATATAAGACTCGGCACCAACCAATTAGTTTGGATAGCTTTCTAATCATGATATAAGTCTAGCCGAATCAAATGGCATAGACTACTCTTTATAAGTTCAATATTTAAATTAAAGTTCAAAGATTATAATCGACTTTATCGTAACTATGACGCAATAAGTCATAATTTGGATAACTCACTTGCAAAACAATAAACTTAATACGTTTTCAATAAGAATAGAGTTCAAGTACTTGCTTACAATATCCATTGAATAAAGTAATGCAAGGGTTTAAGATACTTGCCCTAAGCGTAGTCTATCCACGTCGAGTAAATCAACACTTTCTAATCCCTATCGTAATATTTTTACATGTGTAGGATATTCGTTAGCTAAGTATATTTGATATACGAGCTTGATATGTAATTCAAGTATACACATAGGACTCACACTTAGTCTTGTAACTCTATACATACGTCATTACATACTTATTCGTATATAGCTTGAAATCAGATTATAAGTTACTATGAATTCAAATAACATAGTTCACAACTCTCGTTTGACTTATCATTTGAAGTTTATAAACACTTATCGAATCCATGATAGCTTCCTTATGATATGCTCATTTGTCACTTTAAATAATATTCTAGACATGTATTACAATTCAGGTTAACAATATAAGCATACATCCATCTCATATCACAAACAGAATGGTCAGACAACACTGCAAGTTGGCGCATCCACGCTTGGTTTACACTAAGGAGTGGCGCGGCTGCGTTACTTCTGGTGCAGACCAAGACATGGCTGTTCCTACAGAATCCCAGCGTATCCCGACTTGTACATATATGAAGACACTTACAGAATTATACATGTTATGATGTTCATAACTAGGTTTGGTCTCTTCTATATTCTGTTCTTTAAATGATTCATTATGAAATTTCAAAAAAATCAAGGCTTTAAGTGTTCCTTGGACAAGGTTTCTCATGTTTAGTCCGTATACATATGCTACGTGGTCAATAGGTCTCAACTATACATGCTTACATTAGATGAGTCATGGTTATGAAATCCTACTTCACTTAAACTTGTCATATTCCATGCCCAACTATTATACAATGCATAAGACTAACTAGTTATTCATGTTAATCATGTCTATAGGCATGACACACCTAATCATGAAGTCACATTCTAGAATACTTGCAACGTAGTTATTGACAAAACTAGTTTTCAATATTTCTTTTGAAAATCTCATGTTAAGCCACCAAGCATTCAAAGCTACTTCACTTACTATTCCTCATACTTTCATATATGCATAGCTAGAACACATAAGCATGCCCACAAGTTTCAAACTCAAAGTGTAAATATTTCATTAGTTCGCCTTTAAATTCTAAGTTTCTATTAGAATGCTATCAAAACTATTTAAGCATATAAGGTAAGTCCACATATATCATGCTTTCATACCTTCACGCTTCCTTGTGCATGTATATATGTAATCAAATCATGATACCGAGTTCGGAATTCAAAGTATACATGGCTTATCGTACACATAGCAAGTATAGTCTTTTACTTGAAAATTTATTTCAAATCATGCTTGGATAGTCTATATTACCTTCACCAATATAACTAACATATTGTCACATGTCAAGACATATCAGAACGTAATACATTTGCACATAACGTCAGAACATGTATTACACAATGTTTATCAAAACTAGTTTCCAAATCTTTAAGCTTTCTTTGAAATATTCAAACTAAAACAAACTAACATGGCTTACTATATACATAGCAACCTTATTCCACATTTTAAGGTGATTTATATGTATATTCTAACTAACATAACATGCTCAATACATCAGAAGGCATGACAAAATCACCAATTGTTTTTGCAGAAGGGCGCGGCCGCGCCCTATTTGTACTAGGGAGTGGCGCGGCTGCGCCACTCCGGTTCCAGACCAGAGAGCTTTCTGATATTGCAGAGCTTCTAGACCATCACTCAATTTGCTCATGACCCAAGCTGACACACTACCACATTGCACATACAACACACCTATATACTTTACTAATCATGCTAGTACCCTCACATATAACAATTTCAACCATTTCATGTGAATTGAATTTCAAAGTGGTTTCAAGCATTATACCTCTTGAGCTTTGAATTGGGCAGAGCTTCCTCTTTAATATCAGATTACTCTCACTCTTTTATAGCAACTTAGCAATTAACTTAACAAAATCAAATAAGGAGAGGAGGGTTTAATTTATAGAGAATTCCATATTTGGTTAATGCATTTATCTCCCAAATCAAACTAATGGGAACCAAGGATTGTATGAAGGATAATAGAGGTTTGGTGAGTAGTTGTTGAATCTCATCATAATACCCACTCCCCCATTGATGATTACTAGTTGCTGAGTTTGGGGAGAAGAAGAAGGAATAGGCTATAGCCTTATGTCATTCACGTGAATGAGAAATGGAAACTCATTTAGGGACAACAATAAGAACTCAGCATTTGGAATATAAACTAAGTATAACACTTAGTTTATTTCATACATATAGGTTATAAATGTATACTTAGGTTATAAATATACATACTCACATATATATACTTAGGTTTTGAAAATCAATTGGACACACCTAAACACATCAATATATAATCCATGTACATTTTGGTAATGCCAAATTATGAGTTAATTGAATAGTGACATACTACATTATTACAAACCTCATTATTCCAATTATGTAACTTATTGAAATAATTATTGCTATTAATTATTCACATACTTTAATTTAATATTTTATATAGTATTCATTAATGTACTATACCTACCACATGGTCACATAAGCATCATTTATGTAACTCATACAATTCATTTCTCTTACAATATAGTTCCCACATTGCATAGCCTCAATAAAGTGTCACACTACACTTTATAATATATTATGATCCCACATTGTACAATGTACACCTAATATGTATTTACTTGGGGTTTATTTATGTAATTCATGTGGCTTACTCCCTTTTACCATATAGTCCCAATTTTACATAGTTACCATCAAGATGTCACATTATACTTTATATTATATAGTTGTAGTTGCTATACAATATGTGATTACATAACTTTACACTAAGCAATTAATCGAACAACATTAACCCCAAAATACTAATTAACTATTTATACATTAATATGCTATTATTCATAATAACCATTAATTAATAATATATTATTAATTAATCATCCACTCATTAATTCCTTCTTTAATTAATATAATCATTAATATTTCTCATCACTGTGCCACACAAGGCATTCATTGAGCTTATCATAAATTTCACATTCTTTTCAATTATTATAAATTCAATTTGAATTCATTTGAATTAACCCATCTCAAAATACATAATCATTTATATTCAAATAAATATTCAATTCCATTAATATATTCATTAAAAATATATAGAAATTCTCGGGTATTACATCCTCCCCCCTTATAAAAATTTCGTCCTCGAAATTGCTACAAGGTTACACAAATAGATGGGGATAGTCCCTCATCATCCTATCTTTTAATTCCCACGTAGCCTCCTTGACATCGTGGTTACGCCAAAGTACTTTTATAGATGAAATAACTTTATTCCTTAAGGTTTGCTCCTTCTTATCTAATATTTGGACATGAATTTCTGCATACGCTAGGTTCTTCTCCACTTGAATGGGCTCATAAGAAATCACATGCTTGTAGTCGGCCTTGTACGGACGCAACATGGAGATGTGAAACAAGTTGTGGAAGTGCTCCAATTCAGGTGGTAATGCAACTTTATATGCCACTTCGCCCACTCGCTTCAACACCTCGAATGGTCCTATGAATCTTGGACTCAGTTTTCCCTTCTTTCCGAATCGTATTTTTCCTTTCCAAGGAGATACCATCAAGAATACAAAACTGTCGACTTTAAAGTCCCGGTCTTGTCGATGCAAGTCTGAGTACTTTTTTTGGCAATCTTGAGCTGCTACTAGTCTGGCTCTTATCACTGTCACCACGTCCGCGGTTTGTTGTACTAACTCTGGTCCGATTATTCATCGTTCTCCGACTTCGTCCTAATATAACAGTGTTCTGCATTTTCTTCCATAAAGAGCTTTATACGGTGGCATGCCGATACTCGCATGGTAACTATTATTATATGCGAATTATACTAAGGGTAGGTGGTCGTCCCAATTCCCCTTAAAGTCCATCACGCAAGTCTTAAGCATGTCCTCTAGCGATTGTATAGTTCGCTCACTCTGTCCGTCTGTTTGAGGATGATAAGCGGTACTCAACCTCAACTGTGTTCCCATTCTTTCTTGTAAGCTTTTTCAAAAGTTTGACGTGAAGCGCGGATCTCGATCAGAGACAATTAACACCGGCACTCCATGTCGTAAAACAATCTCCTTTACGTAAAGATTCGCTAACTGATTCAAACTATATCGGACTTGATCGATAGAAAATGTGCGGTCTTTGTTAATCGATACACGATAACCCAAATGGCATCATAACCTTTCTGTGTGATTGGAAGTCCCACTACAAAGTCCATCATTTCCATTCTGATATTTCCAACAGTTGTAGTAAACCACTCAGTCGTTGATGCTCTGCTTTGACGCGTTGGCAAGTCAGACATCTACTAACGCACCCTGTGACTTCCCGTTTCAAATTGGGCCACCAAAAATATTTCCTCAAATCTCGGTACATCTTCGTTCCTCCTGGATGAACGAAATACATCGTATTGTGTACCGCGTACAAAATTTCCTCTCTTAATTCTGTTACCGCCAGTACCCACACTCTTCTTTCGAATCTCAAAATACCGTCTTTATCCATTCGGAATCTTTCTTCTCCATTTTCTACCAACCTCTTTCTGATTTTCTCGCACTCTTCATCCTTCTCTTGTGATTCCTTTACTCTATCCAACAAGGTTGGACGAGCTTCTGTTACAAATAACTTTTCTTCAAACCTCTCTGGCCCCTTTGCCTCTATTTCTAATTTCTCCATTTCCCTTATCAACTCCTCCTTAGTCGTCAAGTGAAATAGTTTCTCCCTTCCTTTTCTGCTTAAAGCGTCAGCAACCACGTTTGCCTTACCCGGGCGATAAAGAATATCACAGTCGTAATCCTTTATTAGTTCTAACCACCTTCTCTGACGCATATTCAACTCCTTCTGTGTGAAGATATATTTCAGACTTTTGTGGTCCGTGTATATCTCACATTTCTCTCCGTATAAGTAATGCCTCCAAATCTTTAACACAAAAACTACGGCCGCTAACTCTAAGTCGTGAGTAAGGTATCATTTTTCGTAGTCCTTTAGTTGTCGTGATGCATACGTAATGACCTTGTCGTGTTGCATGAGCACACAACCAAGTCCTTTGTGCGATGCATCACTATACACCATAAAATTTCCCGCATCATCTGGTAGTGACAACACAGGTGCTTCACTTAATCTCTTCTTCAACTCTTAAAAACTCTCTTCTCATTTGTCCGTCCATACGAATTTCACCATCTTCCTCGTTAGATTGGTCAACGGGGTTGCTATCCTGGATGAATCTTCGATAGTACCCAGCTAACCCTAAGAAACTTCTCACCTCCGTTAGTGTTCTCGGCTATTCCCAATTACTTACTGCCTCGACCTTTGCAGGGTCCACTGAGATTCTATTCTTATCCACCACTGTGACCTAAGAATTGAACCTTCTCCGTCCAAAATTCACACTTAGAAAATTTCGCATACATCCTCTCCTTTCTTAGCGCTTTCAGAACTATCTTCAGATGTTCGGCGTGCTCTTCCTCAGTCTTTGAGTAGATCAAGATGTCGTCGATGAAAACTACTACGAACTTATCCAAGTATGGCTTGAAAACTTGGTTCATCAAGTCCATGAATGCTGCCGGAGCATTAGTCAATGCGAATGACATTACCAAAAACTCGTAATGTCCATAACGGGTTCAAAATGCAGTCTTTGGTATGTCATCATCCCATACTTTCAGTTGGTGATAACCTGTCCGTAGGTCTATTTTTGAGAAACACTTTGCTCCCTTCAGTTGATCAAAAAGGTCGTCTATCCTCGGTAGCGGATATCTGTTCTTGATCGTTACTCTATTTAATTTTCGATAATCGATACAGAGCCTCATCCATTCGTCCTTTTTCTTAACGAATAACACTGGTGCTCCCCAAGGAGACACTCGGTCGTACGTAACCCTTATCTAATAACTCTTGCAATTGTATCATCAGTTCTTTCATTTCTACTGGCGCCATACGATATGGAGCTTTCAAAATCGGTGCAGTTCCCGGTGCTAAGTCGATTACGAATTCAATTTCTCTGTCTGGCAGAAGACCAGGCAGATCGTCCGGAAATACATCTTGAAATTCATTCACTACGTATATATCTTTAATTTCTACTCCCTTTTTTTGAGTATCTACAATGTAAGCTAAGTAACCTACACATCCTTTCCTTAACAATTTCTTGGCCTGCATCATCGTAAGGCAACACGATTGCTTAAGCGATGAGCTACCATAAAACACTACCTTAGACTTACTCGGAGTCTGAAGGTTCACACATTTATTCTGACAGTCAATTATTGCAGCATGGTTATACAACCAATCCATTCCCAGTATTACGCCAAATTCTCCCAATCTAATTGGAATCAAGTCTACTCTCAGTCCATATTCTCTAATGTCTGCGCAATAATTTTGGTAAACGTATTCTACAGGGATTACTTCCTTATTCGCAACTTCTATGTTCAAGGGATCTTTTAATCGTTCTTGGGGTGTATTAAGTCTACTAGCGAATTCTTCAGATACAAAAGAACAGGTGGCACCCGAATCAAATAATACATATGCATTTATATCATTTATCGGGATTATACCTGACACCACGTCCTTCGTAGCCACGGCGTCCTGGACGGTCATGTTAAAGGTTCTGGCGGTTGGGCGGTTGGATTGTGTCGGTCCGCTAATCATCAGTTTGTTTCCCCTTTGTTGGTTGCTACCTCCGCCACTTCCCTTATTCGGGCAATCCTTGATCCGGTGCTCCATTGAGCCACAAGGAAAACATCCTTGGATCTTCTTTGGTTTCGGGCAGTTGGGTGAAATGTGTCCCTCCTGTTCGCAGTTGTAGCAAGTGTCGCGTCCCTTTCAGCACTCACCCTGATGATTCTTCCCATATTTTGGGCATCCCTGAGCCCTCTTCTTGAAACCTCCACGAAAATTCCCCGATTGATTGTTGTTGTTTTTGTTGTTGTTGTTGTTCTCCCACTTTCTCTTTCCCAAATTACTTCCTTTCTTCTCCTTGTGATACAGACTTAAGGCCTCACTGCCACCTTCTGCAATGATCGTCTTCTCCAGCAACGTCACAAAGGAATCAATTTGAAGAACTGATACCTTGTTAAACAGCCAAGGCTTTAGCCCTTGTTCAAAACGTCTCACCTTCCTCTCTTCATCTCCTATTTGGTGCTCCGCAAATCGCGCTAGTTCATTGAACTTAGCCGCGTACTGCGCCACCGTCATGTCACCTTGTTTTAGTTCTAAGAACATCACCTCCATTCTGTTTTTCATGCTCTTCGGGAAGTAGTTCTCGAAGAACAGTGTCTTAAATCTCTCCCATGCTATCGTTCCTTCTCCAGCTCTCTGCTGATTCGCCTCCCACCAGTAGTTCGCTTCGCCTCTCATCATGTATGTAGCAAATACCGTCTTCTGGTCTTCACCCACTCGAGCGATAGTGAAGGCCTTCTCGATTTCTTTTATCCAGGTTTGCGCAATTATCGGGTCAGTAGTACCCTCGAACTCTGGGGGTCCTACACTCCTAAAATCTTTGAAGTTTGTCACTGGAACAGCTTGAGGGTTGGGGCGAACGGGTTCGTTGTTTTTCCCCTTAGAGCTTCTCCTAGCAAGTCTACTAACTTCTGAATAGGATCTACTTGTTCCCTCTCATTGTTCACTGACTCCTCAGGTGCAGTCAATCTACGTCTGGGCGGCATTTTCTGCATCACAAATTTTTATTTTATTATTATTCAGTTATATCACTTAAGTATTTCTTTTAATACTAAAAAGAATAAATTCATAACACGTTTTTTGAAATAAGCTTCATTTATATTCATATGCCAAATCGTTTCATTACATGATTATCCCTAGCATATTTCTATAAATGTTATCACATATCCCCTAATATCACAAAAGACGGAGAACACTAACATACTATCATACTACCCTTCTAACAAAAGCTTACTCGGGGTTTACATAACTATCCCACACTTTACATAAAAAGTTAGGATTACAACATAGTATATACATCACATAAGGTAAATACTACAATTACTACGACTAGACTGACTAAGGAAATCTCATCCCATCATCCCGCGCTCCACAGCGCTCTTGTACTCGATCTGCTCTATGTATGCTACCAACTCTCGGCTCAAAGTATGTAGGGTCTGTCCCTGCTCTGCTGGTTAGTGGTATACACCATTAATCACCCTCTCAAAAGCTGAACGGAACACATATCCCATCTTGTTCATCTTCCTCTTCTTGCATCTAACCTCATCCTCTAGGTCGTCAGCTCTCTCGTTAGCTGCTTCCCACTTCTCCTCGAAGTGGATCCTATCCATAACCTCTAACTCTAGCTGAGTACAGAGTGCTTCCTTCTCGGTCTTCTCACTCAGCTCCCGCTGTTCTACCTCTTCCAGCTTTCCTACCAGATCCACATTCCTAGCCACTGACTTGTGAAACAAGGTCCCCATCTGGATCCCTGCCTCCCTGCGGTATGCAATCTCCACCTCTAACTCCTACATCGCTAGCTTTCTCTGATGGTCCTCATCCCTCAGCTTCTAGAACTCGGACTCTCTCTCCTGGGCCTCAGCCTCCAACTCCTGAACTCCGCAGTCCAACTCTAGAATACGCTCATCGTACTCTCCCAGCATATGCTCCTCCAGGTTAGGCTCGTAAGAGTCCTCCATGGGCTCCTCCTCTATAGGCTCATCCTCAACAGGATCGTCCTCCTCTGGATCAAACTCCACCTCGATCTCATCCTCGTCGTCAGACTCGGATGGTGCAACAGCATGCACTGGCACAGCCTCTAGAGGTGCCTCGTACACTACATGTATATCTCTAGGCTCCTCCTCGGCCACTCTACTAGGTACGCCTGTGTCTGCCATCTTATAATTACAAACACAAGATAAACAAACAGCAACTCCATTAGAATGTTTAATAAAACATAAGTACATTGTATAGAATGAAGATACATTTCATAACATACTAAGTCTCCCAAGAAAAACTCTACACGAGTTTTATCTCCTTCTAACTTTCTAAGTTCTCCTAAGTTATAATCTAAGGACACTCGCTCCTATGGTTTATAACTACAGCTTTAATACCAACCTGTGACGCCCCCAAATTTGGACCGCCACTGGTCTCTCGAATTCGATTCGTCACGTTCTACAATCTAGCACCGTGATAATAACATTACGACTAAATGTCGCATCGCACAGCGGAATAATACACAATACTACTATCTAATAGATTACATTTAATTAATATAATTTATTCACGTCCCAAGGTCTCGTAACTTAAACATCGATTACATAGCTTAAATATACCTTAAGCATATATAAACCTACTAATACATAACAACATAAGTTCTTATTACAATCATAAGATTCTACATAAATAAAAGCTACTCTGTAGCCTTGCCCTTGCCCTTATCGGTGCCCGAAGGTCCACATTGCTCTGCCTTAACTGAAATGTTTTAGGGAAAGCAAGAATGAGCAACAAGTTTGCTCAGCAAGTAATATAACAACAAGGGTGAGTAATATAGTTCTCGAATCCAAAAGGGTATAGCAAGGTATGATAGTTCAACGATAACATGAATATCAACAGTTCTCAATAACAGTCGATAAGGACAGAATAATATCAATATGATTCAATACTAAATCAATTTAAGATTTCAGGATAATTGAATACTGAGCAGTCACTAAGGACTATGAACATCTTACTAGGATTAATAGTAATATACTGATAATCTAACAAAAACAAGTACAACAGGTGATCAGTGTTGTGCCGTTTTGGTGTTCACAAAAACGGGCACAAAACACGTGCAAGTATACACGGTCGACAAGTAATAAATTCGATAAGCCGAGATCGTTCCCACGGAGAAAGGAGTCAGGCTTAAACTATCATACAACAGTCCTATGGTTATTTTTGTCTGCTCAAACGTGTATTAAAGTGTTCTTTAAATAACTAAACTGATTTTACATAAACTTAATTAATGAACAGATGAGGGATTTAAATTAGAGAAATATGGGATCCTAACTTCATCTATTGCATCATCCAGGTTATCAACACCTCATGTCATGTATAAATAAATACATAGGAATGCTAGCCGGGAGCACAAATGTGAGACAAGGCTATTTTTCAATAAACCAAGTCCATATCATATAATATCCACAAAAGAGATAGAAATCACATGAACACCGATAAAACCTAAACCGCTATATGTCTATGTGATTTACAAGCTATATCAGTTTAAGTGCAAGCTCCCTATTGACTACACATGGCAATACGGTATATTTCTATCCGGATTACGAATCACAAAACTAGTCGCGTGCAAGTTTCACGAACATATGCTAGCATGGTAAAATCTAAGTTTACACTTCATTTTTCAAGTCTATATAAACTATTACAGTAGATGTTGATCAGGCATCTAAACATACAAAGCAACCATGCTAGGCAAACCATACATTTTCATCCATACATTTCAAGAAGGCATAAAACCCTAGATTAAGCAATAAAATCCGTTAGAATCCCATAATGGTAGTTAGTTCATTTCTAATCCACAAACCATTATGGGATTTAAACCAAGCATTTAAACAACTATGAAAGTAAGAGCAAAGAGAGATAGAGAGTGCAATTCTTGTGGTTCCCCTTTCAATAGAAGCTCTTAAGCTCAAGTTCAGACCACAAACAAACTAACTTGAACCCTAGAAATGGAAATCTACTAGAGCAAGAAGGAAGAAGAAGTGAAGCTTCCAAAACCCTCAAGCTCTCTAAACCCTAGAAATGTAATAACTTCAATAAATGTTAAGTCTGATGAGTCATAAGTCTCGTTCAATACACAACAACCTTATAAACAAAACACCCAGCCGAATAAAATAAGTCAAAAGTCTCCAGTCAAGCCCGGCGCGGCCGCGCGACCCCATAATGCAATTGGGGCGCAGGCGCGCCATTGTCTAGAGCTTCCTGTCTGGTCTGCTAACCGACGCGGGCGCGCCGGTTCCTTTGTATCCATGGCGCGGCCGCACGAGCCTGACTCTGCTGCTTGTGCAATGTTGTGTTGTGTTGATCCCTTACTGCTTTCTTTGTGCTTCTAGTTTATTTCTTTCTCCTTCACTTCATGCTGCATTGAGGCCATCATCACATGCCCCTCACCTCATGCCATCTTCATACCAAGCTATCTTCATGCCATCCCACATTTGCTTCCTCTTTCCAGCTTTCCACATAGCCTTTATCCAATTCCTTGCTAAATCATGCCAAACCATGCCATTATTGTGCCATTTCATGCCAAAAGAGCTTCCTGCCTGAACTATGCAAAACAAAGGTAAAATGCATTAAAAGACACTAAAGTACTTGAGTTTAAGCCATAATCACAGCAAGTTGGTAACCAATAAGTAGGTATAAAACCTACTTGTCAAATACCCCCAAACTTGAACTATTGCTTGCCCTCAAGCAAAAACACAAATGCAAACTACATGATATGCAACTAAACTTTATGAAAATGAATCCCCATATATCAGCCATGATGTGAACTCCAATAAGAAGTGCCTCGGAGAGATAACAAGAACAATGAACAATGTATCGGCACAAGCTATAGTTATAAAAAAAACCAATCTGTAAATCACAACCTGTTACTAAGATGTAGTGTGTGTGTGTACAATGTCATAAACAAGCTTGACAGAGGTAAAGATTCCACATGCTATACTTCTAAGGAAGGAAAATTGAGATTTTAAATCAAGAATTTTTCATTTATATAAAATAATGACCAAACCAACACATAGATACAAGTTGAAGTGCAACAAGGGCTTAATATGCTATTATTCACACACGGGGGCGATAATCACACTTTTCCCGCGGTTACACCCGACTGTGCAATGCTAGGCCTTCTGAGGCTTTTCAATGATACCCATTTAACGAGCTTTCGACCAACTACTTCCAAACCATAAAGGCCTTAGAGCGCTAAGTGTAGAGACAATCCCCTAGGGCGTACTTGCTGAGTATCAAAGGCCACAAGACTTCGCTAGCCAAGGTGTTTATTCTATTTTTTTCTTTTTTTTCACAGCTTATTTTCTTTTCTTTTGCTTTTTCTTTTTCTTTTTATTAGCATGCATACCCAAAGTCTTCCCTCAAACTTGTAATCCAGTGTTGTTAAGGTCATTATTGCTTTTATTACACAATTCTAGCCATTAAAAACAAAACAATTTCCCCTCAGAAGACAAGCATGCAATAATCTAGCCAACAAGCAAGTAAAGACAAAATTGTGCTATCCGGTGACATCAAAGCAACAGGTATAGATTCATCATGTATAAAAATATAACTGAGCATAAGCTACTAACAGAGTTCAATAATCTATCATCTCTCAATGTCATTATTGGCCAAACTGAAATTTAACAGGCTAAACAAAAGGGATTATGCAATGCAATGCGATTAAACACAACTAAATAAACAAAATAAAATAAAACTGAAAAAAATTTATGCAAATTTTAACTAACACATATTAGAATGCAATGCACTACTATATACAACCTATCATGCAATAAAAACTATATGCAATTAACTAAATGCAACTAACTAAATGCAAAAATTTGAAACTATATGCAATTACTACTACTAACACCCAATACCCCCAAACTTAAAATATTCAATGTCCCCATTGAAGGTAAAGGGTCAGGAAACTCCCCTACTGCTCGGCATGGCCACCCTCCTCGGGTGGTGTATCTGGTGGCGGGTATGGCAAGTCAGAACTAAAAATAGGCCACTCCAGCATCATGCCCTGCTGTGCAAAGGCCTCAGACAGCGCACGAGTCAATCCATCAGCGAACACGACGAAGCTCTCATGCAGGGCATCAATCCTCCTCTCCAAATGTCGATACTGGTGACCCTGCTGTATGTCACCGGCTGGAGGAGGTGCTGCGCCATCTGCTGGCTACGGCTGTGGTGGAACTGCTGGCGGAGGTGGGAGGATGAATCCTTTTCCTCGAGGATGTGCTGTGCCCCCAGCCCAATCTTCAAAGTGTTTAATAATAGCATGAGTTATGTCGCCGCTCGGCATTTAGATCTGCTCAGCCCCACTCAAGCCTTGCCTCAGTACAGAGATAGGCTACTATGGAGGCATGTGGAATGGAGCCCGTGGTACTGCCTCGCATAGATTTTAGCATGTTCTGGTGAATGAGATGGCCGACATCAATGTATTTCCCCGTGACGATTCCCCACAAGATGATAGGCCTCTCAACTGTAATCTCATGCTGGTGCGAGGATGGCATCAAGCTAGCACAGAGGAACAGGTTCCATGCCTTGGTATATCTGTTGAGCCTGGAGGCAGAGAACGTGGTGTACTCATTAACGGTATCTTTCTTGATTTTCCACACTGTGCCTGGTGCACACAAGTCACGGATTAACTGGTCAAGGTCCGTTTCAAACCTCTCTGCCTCAACCCAGTTCTCTTGGCCAGCTGGAAGTGGGGGCACATTCAGAATATCTCGAATCGCCGTCGAGCGATAGTCAATGGTTTGGCCCTGAACAAAGGACCGGCCACTCTGTGTTATCTTAGCGTTGGCATAAAACTCACGAACAAGAGCCAACGGCACCGGCGGCGGTGTTGCATAAACACCTTGTCATCCCATCTCACGGATCATGGCACGCAATTCCTCATCCTCCTTAGTTGGTTTCAAACCCCGTTCCTTCAAAATTGATTTGGCCGTGATCCGATAGTACTCGATTTGGGCCTCGATATTGATGAATTTGGTCAAATCAACGGTGATGTCATCGTCCGAGGCACTGCGAGCGGGTGATGCGGATACGGAAGCGGCAGATCGTGAGCGCTTTGGTCCCATTGAGATTTTCAGAAAATTTCTCTTTGCAAATCCTTGATTTTGATGGTGGAAGAGATTCCCCCAAACTTGTATGTCTGCAACTGATTCCACAGACCTTAATTGCCAACTCCGAAGAACAACCCCCAAACTTCAATCTGAATATTTTTAAAAATCGTGTATGCCCAAACCCTAACTTCGAAATAGTGACTCTAAACTCCCTTCTCAACCCCGAATCTGTTTGTTGAAGTGAATTGATATGGAGTATGGAAAGTGGTTATGAGATGGAAGGATCGTGGAGAGGGAGTTTGGGGTATAGGAGAATGATAGGGACAGTTGGCTTGAGAAAATGAAGAATGATATCGTATTTGGGTTATGAGGGGAAAGGTTCGTTATATTAGGTAGAGGTTATAAAGGCTGAAACGACTGTGTTTAACTTAAAAACAGCAGTAGGATTCGGGCGTGGCAGCGTGATATTGAACTGTGAAGGGACAGGCGCGCGGCTGGCAACACTTTCTGGGGCGCGGCCGCGGGGGTCATGGCCACTCTCTGTAGATGCTGAACATTAGCGCGGGTGCGCTGGTAAGTGCCTTGAGGTTGGCACGACCGCGCGCCCCTGAGCTTGGCCAAAAAATTTTTGCTTTTCTGTAGTAACTAAGTGAAGGCACAAGAAGCAACTTTAGAGACTCTTCTTACATGCACATCTAACAATTAAAAATCCTGTGTAGCTTGATTCCATAACCAAAAAAATTGCATATGTAAGATGTATGTACTGTCAATTCCTTAGCAATGCTATGTAAGTGAATCATATCTATGTGAATTCCCAAAAAAATTTGCTATAGGCTTATATGCAATATGCTAACACGTCAAATATATGTTCAATGAGCTTCCAACACAAAAAAAAATGTGCAACTATGCCTAATGCAAAAATGTAGGCAATGGTCGTTTAAATCCAATGAATATGTACAATGAGTTTCTAACTCCCAAAAAAAATTTATGCAACATGCCTAATGTCCAAAAATGTAGGCAATGAGCATCCTAACACCAAATCTTGTTCAAAAATAGTCACCAATTTTTCAAATGCTTAGAATTAAACTGGGGAAGAGAAATGTAGAGATTAGTAACCAGAATTAAACATGAGAGAGAAATAAAGATTATGATGCAAGAATTAAACTGAGGGAGAGATAGAGATGATGGGGTGCCTCCCATCGAGTGCTTGTTTACAGTCCATAAGCTAGACTCTATCTGATTCATTCAAGTGGTGGAGAGGATCGAGGCAACCTTCTCTCAATTCACCTCGCCGCCATAGTAATTCTTTAATCTTTGTCCGTTCACTTTGAATGGCTTGTCCGGGCACTGATCATAAATTTCCACTGCGCCATGCGGGAACACAGTTTTCACCGTGAAGGGGCCTGACCATCGAGATTTGAGCTTTCCGGGGAATAGTCTGAGACGAGAATTATACAATAACACTTCCTGCCCCGAATTAAATGTTCTTTCTAAGATTTTCCTGTTGTGCCACCTTTTGACCTTCTCCTTATAGAGCTTTAAGTTCTCATAAGCTTGCAATCTGAACTCGTCAAGCTCGTTAAGTTGAAGAAGCCTTTTCTCCCCCGCAGCTTTCAAATCAAAATTAAGCCTCTTGATGGCCCAGTAGGCCTTATGTTCAAGCTTCATGGGGAGGTGGCAGGCCTTCCCGTACACAAGATGATAAGGGGACATCCCCAATGGCGTCTTATAAGCAGTCCTATAGACCCACACCACACCGCATCGTCTCGCTTGAGGGACCAATCTTTTCGTACGGGATTCACAATCTTTTCTAGTATCCTCTTTACCTAACGATTAGATACCTCAGCCTGGCCATTTGTCTGGGGGTGGTAAGCAGTAGCAATACAATGATTCACCCCATATTTGGCCAGGAGTACAGAAAATTGACGATTATAAAAGTGTGTACCCTCATCACTGATGATGGCTCTAGGGGTCCCAAAGCGAGTGAATATGCTTTTTTGAAGAAAACGTAAGACCACTCGAGCATCATTGGTTGGTAAGGCTGCTACCTCTACCCATTTGGACACCTAATCGACCGCTAGCAATATGTATAAATTTCCATAAGAAGAGACAAAAGGCCCCATGAAATGAATTCCCCATATGTCAAAGATTTCAACCTCGAGCATCATATTCAGAGGCATCTCATTTCTCTTGGATATGTTTCCCTCGCGCTGACAACGGTCGTAGCTCTGGACAAAGTTATGCGCATCCTTAAACAGTGTTGGCCAATAAAAACCGGCCTGCAGCACTTTGGCGGATGTCCTCTCACCCCTATAATGGCCTCCATACACAGATGAGTGACAATCTCGCAGTATGCTTCCCATCTCGCTCTCTGGGATGCACCGCCTGATCACTTTATCAGCGCACTGCCGAAACAAATACGGCTCATCCCAATTGTATCATCTAGCATCGTGCAAAAACTTTTTCTTTTGTGCTCTATTAAAGTCAGACGATGTAATATTACTTACTAAGAAGTTTGCAAAATTCGTGAACTAGGTCATCTCTCCTTGCACCACAAACAACTGCTCGTCCGGGAAGGACTCATTGATCATCACTTTTTTATTTCTGTCCATCCCCGAATTTTCCAGTCGAGATAAGTGGTCAGCCACTTGGTTCTCGGTCCCTTTCCTGACCTTAATTTCTAAGTTAAATTCTTGAAGAAGAAGTATCCACCGAATAAGGTGAGGTTTAGCATCTTTCTTACTAATCAGGTATCTGATCGCAGTATGATCTGTGTATACAACTATCTTTGTGCCAATCAGATATGACCTGAATTTGTCAAAAGCATAGACCACTGCAAGAAGCTCCTTCTCAGTGGTGGTGTAGTTTAATTGGGCGTCTGTCAGGGTTTTGCTTGCGTAATAAATCACGTGAAAGATCTTGTCCCTGCGCTGTCCCAATACTACCCCCACGGCGAAGTCTATTACATCACACATCAGTTTGAAGGGGAGAGACCAGTCTGGTGCTGTAATGACGGGAGCTGTAGTTAATTTCTTTTTCAAGTGTTCAAAGGCTACCAGGCATTCCTTGTTGAAGTTGAACAGGACGTCCTTCTCGAGTAAACTGCACAAAGGTTTAGTAATATTCGAGAAGTCTTTGATGAAACGCCGGTAGAAGCTTACATGGCCGAGAAAACTACGAACTCCTTTTACGGAGGATGGTGGCAGTAGACTTTCTTTGGTCTCCAGTTTAGCTCTATCCACCTCTAGACCTTTCTCAGAAACTTTGTGGCCCAGAATAATACCCTCCTTTACCATAAAATGGCATTTTTCCCAGTTCAGAATGAGGTTCGTCTCAACACATCTCCTTAACACCAACACCAGATTTTCCAAACAGATGTCGAAGGAGTCCCCAAAGACAGAGAAATCGTCCATGAAGACTTCTACGTTGTGTTCGACCATGTCCTAAAATATAGCCATCATGCATATTTAAAAAGTGGCCGGCGCATTGCATAGCCTGAAAGACATCCTTCGAAAAGCAAAAGTGCCATATGGGCACGTGAAGGTGGTCTTTTCTTGGTCCTCGGGAGCTATGACAATTTGATGATACCCCGAGTAACCGTCCAGTAGGCAATAATAGTCGTGGCCTGCCAGCCTATCCAGTATTTGGTCAATAAACGGGAGAGGGAAATGATCTTTCCTTGTCACTTTATTCAGTCTGCAATAGTCCATACAGACTCTCCATCCCGTAACTGTTCTGGTAGGTATGAGCTCATTCTTTTCATTTGTCACGACTGTCATGCCTCCCTTCTTCAGGACGCATTGCACTGGGCTCACCCACGGGCTATCTAATATTGAATAAATTATTCCAGTATCTAACCACTTAAGGATCTCCTTTTTAACAACCTCTTTCATGATCGGGTTCAATCTTTATTGTTGCTCTATTGATGGCTTGCTGTCATCCTCTAAGAGTATCTTATGCATGCAGTAGGAAGGGTTGATCCCTTTGATGTCAGCTATGGTCCACCCAATAGCTTATTTAAATTCTCTTAGGACCCGCAGCAATTTGCTCTTTTGATCAGATGATAGAGAAGAGGCAACAATAACCGGCAATGTAGAAGATTCTCCCAAATATGCATACCTCAAATGGTCTGGAAGAGGTTCCAAGTCAAGTGTGGGAGCCACCTCTAGAGAAGGTTTTAGTCGCTCTGATGACTCCCCAGTCTGTCCAAGAGGTTCGATGGGAATTTTAAACTTTCGCATCTGAGGCACCGTATTCAGAAGTTGTATGCAATCCACCACATCAGTTTCCTATATGTCTGAGTCTCCCAACAGAGCACTCTCTAATGGATCCACACTCAGCAAGTGTTTAGTATCCTCCTGCAGTATCTTGTCAACGGTATCTGTGACACCCCCAAATCCGGGTCCCCAGAACCATGGACCTGGTACGTTACGATACATCATTTCTATAACTATTGTGAAAGATATAAACATAAACTGTTTATACAATAACTTTTACAACATAAACCCCAAGGTCTTTAACCTTAACTTAATACATGCATTCAATATCCTACACGACATACAATGTCATTTGCACTCAATACTATTACAAATTTAACCTGCATCCAAATCCAATTCTGGAATTTGTCTTTGACTGTGTCCGAAGTTTCTTCTTTAATCTGAAAGGTTTATCATGATATAGCAAGGGTGAGCAACAAGTTTGCCCAGCAAGTTTAAGTTCAAATGAAGATATATCATGATTGAAAAGAATAATAAGCTGACAAACTTTCAACAATATAAGAATTGTGAAAGAACATGAATCAATGATGCTGAATAGTCAACAATGAATATGAATAAATTCAACTGAACAATATGGTAATGAAGGTGATCAGCCTTTCATACCTGATGAACATATACAATATACACAACATGCAAATCAATAAATCATAGATGTGATGTAATCAACAATGATTAATCACAAACATGCTTTACAATAACAACTCGAGTTCGAGTTAGGATACTTGCTCAATAAAAGAGTATAGGAACTTGTCTGTACCATCGATTACTGCTACGCAATTTAAGTTAATCGTTTATTGAAAAGACCTATCAGTTATAAGATATATCTTTCAATTAGCATAACATACTTTATAAGTAAACTATCTAACATTTAAACACATAGTCAAATATTAGATAACCTTAATACCATACATATACACAAGTCTAAACCTAGCACACATTGAGTCTTTAATAATATTCAATATAATATACTGAGTGGTTTCTCACAAACAACTAATAAATTAGTTTCCGTCTAGTCTACACTATTTTCACAGTGCGTTAGATCGGTTACTAATTCGTAGATCCCTTCCCCATATGAAGGATTCGTTTAGCCCAGCAACTATACATCAACCATTAAAGGGTACGACTGTACTACCTTAGACTTAACACTACTGTATCATATAACTTGTGAATTAACACTTAGTTTTTCATTTTATAAGTCCTTTATAATTTAGTAAGATGCATACCTAATCCAGCAACCTGGATTCGGATTGAATTTTAATTTAGTAAACTATTTTCCCAATCCAGCAGAATGGATTCAATTGACCTCCAATCCAGCAAGCCTGGATTCAAACTGACATCCAATCCAGCAAGCCTGGATTCAACTAACCTCAAATCCAGCAACCTGGATTCACTAATCCTTCAATCCAGCAACCTAGATTCAATAATTTTCAACCCAGCAACCTGGATTCAATTTTTTAACCAAATCATCTTATTATCTTTCCACCCTTTAGCCAAACATATATACACATATTTCATACACAAAAATAATTTTTTAGGAATTTTTCAATTTCCTTTAGTATTTTTCAAAAATCCATTTCTAGTTAATTCCTTAAGAAAATAACTACCTCACACTTAACTCCAAAAATTCCCAACTCTTGGTGGGATCTTACACATGTTATCATGAGCCTCCAGTTTAAATTTTGTGGTCATCGGAGTTATACAACTCCGGTTATAGCTATTTTTGTCAAAAATATACAAATATTGAAATAGTCATAACTTGCTCAATTTAAGTCATAATGAGCTCATTTTTGGACACAAGCTACTTTATAACATATATTTTCATATCCCAAAAAGATTAGAATTTATTACACAAATTAAGTGAACGAAACTGCCCCTAAAAAATCTTGACAGATTGCTTTTTGTCATTTTCAGATTCGGGGTCCTTTGCTAATTTCAGTCCACACAAAAATTTATAACTCCTTTTTCAGTGATTCTACTTAGAAAAGTTAGAAGACTTATAGATCTAACTCAAGAAATTAACCACACTCAAAAATTCGAAATACACTAGGAGATATGGTCGTTTGAATTTCATGTTGCGTTTTCTCAAAAGTCTGATTTTACAATCTTTGTGTTTTTCTAAGAAATCCTCCTAGATCTCTTGATTAACCCACTATTAAACATCATAAACCATCATAACACATACTAATACATCTAAGACTCATGGATCTACCATGATCTATTTCATCAAACTTACACCAAATCTAATAAAAACATAATTTAGGCTAGGAAAATCAAGATTTTCTAACTTTTAAAACATAGTTCCTTTTTTCTTGCTTTTGGTCTAACTTTTGATCATAAAAAGTGATAGATCTAAACATATCACACTTATACACATGCAAATCTAGAGTTTTGAAATCTTAGATCTTCATCCCATAAAAAAACAAGTTACATGGAAGGAGTAAACTAGTTTAAACATAGTTAAATGTTATACCTTAGCTTGCTCATCTTCTTCTTCTTCTTCCTAAGATTTGCTTAGGAACCTAAGAAACCATAAGAACTCTCTCTCTCTCTCTCTCCTCTCCTTCATGGCTGGATTCTTCCCTCTCTCTCTCGTAGTGATTTTGCTTTTGCTTTTTTTTCTTTCTTCCTTTCTTTTCTTTTTCTTTCTTATTCTTCCTACCCGTTTCTTTCTTTCTCTCATACAAAATAAAGTGAGATATTATCTTATCACTTCAAATCTTTGCCAATCTTTATCCATTATCTCTCTCATTATTACATGAAAAGATAAGCTTAATTAGTGGCTTCATAAATTGGATGACACCTAGCACACTCTTCCACTCAAAATATAATCACCACATGTTTCCTACTTTCCTTCTCCTACAAAAATTCGGCCAAGTGGCCTTTCCAATCTCCACCATATCTTATCTCTCCTTCTCTCTCATATCTTAAGCAAATCTAACATATCTCACCAAATCTTTCCATATCTTTACAAAATCCATCCAATATCTTTTCTTTCTCTCTTATAATCTTTAGCTTGCTTACAAATCTAGCCAAAAGATTTAATCACATGCTCCATTTCCTTATTCCTCCTTGCATATCCGGCCACATGGCCTCTTAATCATCCAAATTGATTTTTTATTTATGCTACACTAATTACTGTAATGCCCCTCCTTAAGTGGGTTTAAATTGGGCCAAGCTTGGGCTCCATTTTATTTCTTTTTGGGCTTGCACCTTACTCTTGTTTGCTTACTAATAAAATTAAACTTGGACTTCCACCCATAAATAAATTGGGCCATCATAATATATGTCTCATACATATATATTGGGCTATCTTAATAACTTAATTGCTATTAAATCAAATTAGCTACAAGTCCAATACTTAATTAAATAATTGGGCTATTTATTTAATTCCTTGGGCCACAAAATCATCTTAATCCATTAAATCTATTCTCACTAGAAACAATGCTCAACATTTTTGATATTTACATATTCTTAATTATCTTTATATACAAAATAAATGTATACACAATATATAATGTATATTTATTTAATCGTACACCTAATTCACATAAGTCCTCACACATTCTATTAGTTTATTAATTAAATAGCCATAATTGGTTTAATGAGTTATAAACACTCACACTCACATAATCATACACATAATTCACATACCTAATTTATATATTAGGTCACCGAACTTTATAGGTATCGTAGTACCTTATTCTTAATATTCCATTAAACACATATAAATTCATCTCTAGGGTTTAGAAATTTATAACCCATAATTCCTCTATTCTCAATCAAATAATAAACCATTTAGGTTCTTCTTTAAATTTTTTAAATTATTCCTCAAATTCACATCTAGGTTTTATCCTTTAACCTTTATTTTAATCATTTAAGATCTTGTAAATTTTCAGGTTGTCACAGTATCAATTCTGAAACAGTCTTCCTCATCCGTGGGAAACTTCATAGCCTTGAAGACATTGAACGTCACCTCTTGGTCTTGAACTCTCATAGTCAATTCTCCCTTTTGTACATCTATGAGTGTTCTCCCAGTGGCTAGAAACGGTCTCCCCATAATAATTGGAATGTTCTTGTCTTCCTCGAAATCCAGAATTATAAAGTTTGCAGGGAATATGAACTTGTCTACCTTTACCAACACATCTTCAACAATGCCTCTGGGGTAGGTGATGGATCTATCGGCTAGCTGCAAAGATATGCTTGTCGGCTTAAGGGCCAGCAAACCCAATTGAGTGAACACCGATAGTGGCATCAAATTAATACTTGCCCCCAAATCGTATAGACACTTGTTGAAGGATAATTCCCCAATAGAGCATGTAATTGTGAAGCTCCCTGGATCCTTAAGCTTTGGAGGTAACTTTCTTTGTAAGACGGCATTGCACTCCTCTGTCAAGGCTACTGTTTCATAGTCTTCTAGCCTCTTCTTCCTTGACAGTATCCCCTTTATAAACTTTGCGTAGCTTGGCATTTTCTCCAATGCTTCGGCAAGGGGAATATTGATTTGTAGTTTCTTGAAAACCTCCAAAAACTTGGTAAATTACTTATCCAGTTTCTGCTTTTGTATCCGTTGTGGGTATGGTGCAGGAGGGTAGACTACTTTTGGTGGAACATTAGTTTTCTCATTGGTAACTTCCTTTTCTGGCTCAATTGCATGTCCCTCATCTTTCCCATCTTCCAAAACTGTCTCAGAACTTTCTGCACCTTGGCGCGCCCGCGCTAGGTTTTTCTCTTCATAGGGCGCGATCGCGCCAACCTCTGTCTCAGCAGTTTGTTTCCCAAACCTTAAGGTGATTGCTTGGCATTGCTCTTTGCCATCCCTTTTCCCTGGATTCAGCTTCGTACTGTTAGGAAGAGTCCCTTGCGGTCTATTTAGGACTGCATTGGCAATTTGGCCAATTTGAGTCTCTAATGTCTTGAGAGATACCGCTTGACTCTTAACCAACAACTTAAGCTCTTCGATCTCAGCTCTCTCTCCTCTGATTGATGACTAGGAGCTGGAGCATGTTGATGATGTGGTTGATGAAATCTGGGTGGGTGTGACTGTCTCGGTGCATACTGTTGCTGGGATTGTTGTGGCTAAGACTTTGGTTGGTAGGGTTGATATTAGGATGGTTGGGCATTTTAGTATGTTTGTTGTTGTGGTTGTTGAGGAGGTTGGTATTGATTTTGTTGTGGTGGCGCATGGTATTGAGTTTGTTGAGATATTTGAGGCTGTTGGGCATTTTGGTTGTTGCTCCAACTGAAGTTAGGATGGTTTCGATTGCTTGGATGGTAGGAGTTTGGGAACTGATTCTGTGGCTTCTGGTAGTTGCTGACAAACTTGACTGACTCGATAGTGATGGCACACTGCTCAGTCGGGTGTGCTATGGCACACAACTCACATACAAATGCAACTTGTTGAACTCTATTCTCAGCCATAGAATCTATCTTCTTGTTCATTGTAGCCATTTGTGCTGACAATGTTGTGATGGCATCAACATCCAATACTCCGGCCACTTTAGGTTGAACCATTCTTGCTGTTGGATTCTGATACTCATTAGCCGCCATAGTTTCAATCAGATCATAAGCTGTCGGGTAGTCCTTGGCCCACAGGGCTCCTCCCGATGTTGCATTAATGATTGGCCTTGATTGCCACCCCAAACCATTATAAAACGAATTTATCACCATCCAGTCAAGCATTCCATGGTGTGGGCATTTCCTGAGCATTTCTTTGTAGCGTTCCCATGCCTCATACAATGTTTCCTCTTGTTGCTGTGCAAACTGACTCAAAGCACTCCTCATGGAAGCAGTCTTAGCCATAGGGAAGAATTTGGTTAGAAATTTCTGGGCTAAGTCTTCCCACGTGGTGATTGATCCTTAGGGAAATGAGTGCAACCAGCTCTTTGCCTTATCCCTCAAGGTGAATGAATAATCGAAGTTTCACCACATCATCCGAAACGTTGTTGAATTTAAATGTGCCGCATATCTCTATGAAGCTCAAGATATGCTCATTTGGGTCTTCTGAAGCAGCACCCCCAAACTGGACAGTGTTTTGAACCATCTGCAGTGTTCCTAGTTTAATCTCGAAAGTATTTGCAGCTATAGCTGGCCGCACTATACTGGACTGCAGATTAGTGATTTTGGGTATTGAGTAGTCCTTTAAGGCTCTATTATTGACCCTCTATTCTTCGGCCATTTGCTCGGGTCATTCAGGTTCTCCTTGTGGGTTGATGTTTCTAGTGTTTGCTCTCCAACCTCTGCCGTTAATGTTCTCTTGCAGAGGCACTAACTCAGGATTGGTTGATCGTGTTTTCATAAACTACCCGCAAGTACCTGAAACACAAATAAAGATAAAGTTAAAAATGAGATAAGAAGAGATTTGTTTGAGTCAGACAAATCTAACAAAAATTGATGTCAATAGTAATAAATTAACAACTATCCCCAGTAGCGGCGCCAAAAACTTGTTGCGCCGTTTTAGTGTTCACAAAAACGGGCAACAAACACGTGCAAGTATACACGGTCGACAAGTAATAAACTCGATAAGTCGAGATCGTTTCCACGGAGAAAGGAGTCAGGCTTAAACTATCATGCAACAGTCCTATGGTTATTTTTGTCTGCTCAAACGTGTATCAAAGTGTTCTTTAAATAACTAGACTGATTTTACATAAACTTAATTAATGAACAGATTCGGGGTTCAAGTTAGAGAAATATGGGATCCTAACTTCATCTATTGCATCATCCAGGTTATCAACACCTCATGTCATATATAAATAAATACATATGAATGCTAGCCGGGAGCACAAATGTCAGACATGGCTATTTTTCAATAAACCAAGTCCATATCATATAATATCCACAAAAGAGATAGAAATCACATGAACACCGATAAAACCTAAACCGCTATATGTCTATGTGATTTACAAGCTATATCAGTTTAAGTGCAAGCTCCCTATTGACTACATATGGCAATACGATATATTTCTATCCGGATTATGAATCACAAAACTCATCGCGTGCAAGTTTCATGAACATATGCTAGCATGGCAAAATCTAAGTTTACACTTCATTTTTCAAGTCCATATAAACTATTACAGTAGATGTTGATCAGGCATCTAAACATACAAAGCAACCATGCTAGGCAAACTATACATTTTCATCCATACATTTCAAGAAGGCATAAAACCCTAGATTAAGCAATAAAATTCGTTAGAATCCCATAATGGTAGTTAGTTCATCTCTGAACCACAAACCATTATGGGATTTAAACCATGCATTTAAACAACTATGAAAGTAAGAGCAAAGAGAAATAGAGAGTGCAAATCTTGTGGTTCCCCTTTCAATAGAAGCTCTTAAGCTCAAGTTCAGACCACAAACTAACCAACTTGAACCCTAGAAATGGAAATCTACTAGAGCAAGAAGGAAGAAGAAGTGAAGCTTCCAAAACCCTCAAGCTCTCTAAACCCTAGAAATGTAATAACTTCAATAAATGTTAAGTCTGAAGAGTCATAAGTCTCGTTCATTACACAACAACCTTATAAACAAAACACCCAGCCGAATAAAATAAGTCAAAAGTCTCCAGTCAAGCCCGGCGCGGCCGCGCCACCCTATAGTGCAATTGGGGCGCGGGCGCGCCAATGTCTAGAGCTGCCTGTCTGGTCTGCTAACCGGCGCGGGCGCACCAGTTCCTTTGTATCCATAGTGCGGCCGCGCGAGCCTGACTCTACTGCTGGTGCAATGTTGTGTTATGTTGATCCCTTGCTGCTTTCTTTGTGCTTCTAGTTTATTTCTTTCTCCTTCACTTCATGCTGCATTAAGGCCATCATCACATTTCCCTCACCTCATGCCATCTTCATAACAAGCTATCTTCATGCCATCCCACATTTGCTTCCTCTTTCCAGCTTTCCACATAGCCTTCATCCAATTCCATCCCAAATCATGCCAAACCATGCCATTATTGTGCCATTTCATGCCAAAAGAGTTTCCTGCTTGAACTATGCAAAACAAAGGTAAAATGCATTAAAAGACACTAAAGTGCTTGAGTTTAAGCCATAATCACAGCAAGTTGGTAACCAATAAGTAGGTATAAAACCTACTTATCAATCAGCCTAAAGTACCCTACGTTATGCATAACATTTAATCATACTCATGTGCGCACGTCGGTCTCCCGACAAATTATATTTTCCCTTCAAAGAATGTTGTTCATCTCAGTCAATATAAGACTCCGCACCAATCAATTGGTTTGGATAGCTTTCTAATCATGATATATGTCTAGCCGAATCAAATGGCATAGACTACTCTTTATAAGTTCAATATTTGACATTAAAGTTCGAAGATTATAATCGACTTTATCGTAACTATGACGCAATAAGTCATAATTTGGATAACTCACTTGCACAACAATAAACTTAATACGTTTTCAATAAGAATAGAGTTCAAGTACTTGCTTATAATATCCGTTGAATAAAGTAATGCAAGGGTTTAGGATACTTGCCTTAAGCGTAGTCTATCCACGTAGAGTAAATCAACACTTTTGAATTCCTATCGTAATATTTTTACATGTGTAGGATATTTGTTAGCTAAGTATATTTGATATACGAGCTTGATATGTAATTCAAGTATACACATAGGACTGACACTTAGTCTTGTAACTCTATACATACGTCATTACGTACTTATTCGTATGTAGCTTGAAATCAGATTATAAGTTACTATGAATTCAAATAACATAGTTCGCAACTCTCGTTTGACTTATCATTTGAAGTTTATAAACACTTATCGAATCTATGATAGCTTCCTTATGATATGCTCATTTGTCACTTTAAATAATGTTCTAGACATGTATTACAATTCAGTTTAATAATATAAGCATACATCAATCTCATATCACAAACAGAATGGTCAAACAACACTGCAAGTCGGCGCGACTGCTCTTGGTTTACACTAAGGAGTGGCGCGGCCACGCTGCTCCTGGTGCAGACCAAGACATGGCTGTTCCTGCAGAATCCCAGCGTATCCCGACTTGTACATATATGAAGACACTTATAGAATTATACATGTTATGATGTTCATAACTAGGTTTGGTCTCTTCTATATTCTGTTCTTTACATGATTCATTATCAAATTTCACAAAAATCAAGGCTTTAAGTGTCCCTTAGACAAGGTTTCTCATGTTTAGTCCTTATACATATGCTACGTGGTCAATAGGTCTCAACTATACATACTTACATTAGAAGAGTCATGTATTTCAAGTTATGAAATCCTACTTCACTTAGACTTGTCATATTCCATGCCCAACTATTATACAATGCATAAGACTAACTAGTCATTCATGTTAATCATGTATATAGGCATGACACACCTAATCATGAAGTCACATTCTAGAATACTTGCAACGTAGTTATTGACAAAACTAGTTTTCAAGATTTCTTTTAAAAATCTCATGTTAAGCCACCAAGCATGCAAAGCTACTTCACTTACTATTCCTCATACTTTCATATATGCATAGCTAGAACACATAAGCATGCTCACAAGTTTCAAACTCAAAGTGTAAATATTTCATTAAGTTCGCCTTTGAATTCTAAGTTTCTATTAGAATGCTATCAAAACTATTTAAGCATATAAGGTAAGTCCACATATATCATGCTTTCATGCCTTTACGCTTCCTTGTGCATGTATATATGTAATCAAATCATGATACCGAGTTTGGAATTCAAAGTATACATGGCTTATCGTACACATAGTAAGTATAGTCTTTTACTTGAAAACTTATTTCAAATCATGCTTGGATAGTCTATATTACCTTCACCAATATAACTAACATATTGTCACATGTCAAGGCATATCAGAACGTAATACATTTGCACATAACGTCAGAACATGTATTACACAATGTTTATCAAAACTAGTTTCCAAATCTTTAAGCTTTCTTTAGAATATTCAAACTAACATGGCTTACTATATACATAGCAACCTTATTCCACATGTTAAGCTGATTTATATGCATATTCTAACTAACATAACATGCTCAATACATCAGAAGGCATAACAAAATCACCAAATGTTTCTGCAGAAGGGCGCGGCCGCGCCCTATTTGTACTAGAGAGTGGCGCGGCCGCGCCACTCCGGTTCCAGACCAGAGAGCTTTCTTATATTGCAGAGCTTCTAGACCATCACTCAATTTGCTCATGACCCAAGCTTACACACTACCACATTACACATATAACACACCTATATACTTTACTAATCATGCTAGTACCCTCGCATATATTAATTTCAACCATTTCATGTGAATTGAATTTCAAAGTGGTTTCAAACATTATACCTCTTGAGCTTTGAATTGGCATAGCTTCCTCTTTAATATCAGATTACTCTCACTCTTCTATAGCAACTTAGCAATTAACTTAAAAAAATCAAATGAGGATAGAAGGGTTTAATTTATAGAGAATTCCATATCCTGTTAATGCATTTATCTCCCAAATCAAACTAATGGGAACCAAGGATTGTATGAAGGACAATGGAGGTTTGGTGAGTAGTTGTTGAATCTCATCATAATGCCCACTCCCCCATTGATGATTACTAGTTCCTGAGTTTGGGGAGAAGAAGAAGGAATAGGCTATAGTCTTATGTCATTCACGTGAATGAGAAATGGACACTCATTTAGGGACAAGAATAAGAACTCAGCATTTGGAATATGAACTAAGTATAACACTTAGTTTATTTCATACATATAGGTTATAAATGTATACTTAGGTTATAAATATACATACTCACATATATATACTTAGGTTTTGAAAGTCAATTGGGCACACCTAAACACATCAATATATAATCCATGTACATTTTGGTAATGCCAAATTATGAGTTAATTGAATAGTGACATACTACATTATTACAAACCTCATTATCCCAATTACGTAACTTATTGAAATAATTATTGCTATTAATTATTCACATACTTTAATTTAATATTCCATATAGTATTCATTAATGTACTATACCTACCACATGGTCACATAAGCATCATTTATGTAACTCATACAATTCATTTCTCTTACAATATAGTTCCCATATTGCATAGCCTCAATAAAGTGTCACACTACACTTTATAATATATTATGATCCCACATTGTACAATGTACACCTAATATGTATTTACTTGGGGTTTATTTATGTAATTCATGTGGCTTACTCCCTTTTACCATATAGTCCCTATTTTACATAGTTACCATCAAGATGTCACATTATACTTTATATTATATAGTTGTAGTTACTATACAATATGTGATTACATAACTTTACACTAAGCAATTAATCGAACAACATTAACCCCAAAATATTAATTAACTATTTATACATTAATATGCTATTATTCATAGTAACCATTAATTAATAATATATTATTAATTAATCATCCACTCATTAATTCCTTCTTTAATTAATATAAACATTAATATTTCTCATCACTGTGCCACACAAGGCATTCATTGAGCTTATCATAAATTCCACATTCTTCTCAATTATTATAAATTCAATTTGAATTCACTTGAATTAACCCATCTCAAAACACATAATCATTTATATTCAAATAAATATTCAATTCCATTAATATATTCATTAAAAATATATGGAAATTATCGGGTATTACAGAAATTACACTAGTTTTAAACAGAATATCCAACCAAGAATAGTTAATAACCCATATCACTATGCAAATCAAAACCTATCATCACTGATGTAGTGTGTGTGCTTAGTAACCATTAAATTTTACTACAGTACAAATACATCACATAATACAATTCTAAGAAGGAAAAATTTAGTTTTAACTCCAGATTAACAGCAAACAAGTTAAGTTCCGTCTATGACTTCACATTAACTAAGCTAGGTGTCAAAGTGGGATTTATTTTGCTTTTAAGCATTTTTCGCTCTTTCCCGTGTTTACACTCCACTGTGCAATGTCTAGTTCTCTTAGGCTCTTCAATGTTACCCATTAGCGAGCTTTCAACCAACGACTCCCAAACTAGATAGCATTATGGCGCTAGGTGTAAAGACATCCCCTATGGCGTACTTACTCGAGTAACACAGGCCACAGAACTAAACTAGTCGATGTGTTTATTCATACTCTTTTTCTCTTTTTTTTGCATTTTTCTCTTTTTTTTAATAATAATATATCCCAAATTTTCCCCCAAAACTTAAGTTTTTGTGTCATCCTAGCCTTTACTAACTGTTTACTAAATTTCTAACATTACAACTCAAGTTTCCTACCAAAAGACAATTGTGTGATTATCTAAATCGAGTAAATAATAACGGTTACCCTATTGTGCTATCTGGTTACATCAGTTTGAAACAGATTAAGATTTACATCATGATATAACATTAAAACTATGACTTATTCATCAAAACTGTTCAAAAATCATGCAATTCCAATCTCATCATAGGCCAAATGAAATTCACACTAATAGATATACTTGGATTAAGTTGGGCTGATTGGGTGAAACACTTTAATCTTAGAGCCATACACTTTTGGTGCATGTCAATTCCTAATGATTGCTCTTGGATTTGGAGGAAAGTTCTACAGTTAAGGCAAACTGCTATTCAACATATTAGTTTTCAAATTGGGAATAGGGATCATACTAGTCTTTGGTTTGATCCTTTGATCTCTCACAAGACCTTGGCTGATAATGAGCATTCTCTCCTAGTCTCAAACTCACGGCCGGGCCTAAATGCTAAAGTTTGTAGTATAATTCAAAATTCTGCTTGGTCCCTTCCTTCTTCAAATCACTCTGCGGTCATTGAGTTCGAACAATCTTTTGACTATTCTAGACAATGTAATTCTGATGCTTCCGACTTAATCCTCTAGAATGGCAAAAAGACTATGGAAGTAAGGGCAGTTACTATATGGCTTTTGATTAGGTAGCAAGGCCAGATTGTCTATTGGTATAGGACTGTTTGGCATAAGTTTTTGACCCCTCATATGTCTTTCTTTCTTTGGCTTGCTTTCCAAAATGGTATGAGGACTATGGATAAGCTTATCAAGTTTGGTATGGATGTGAACCCAATTTGCATTTTGTACAATATTGAGATGGAATCTTTCAATCATATATTTTTTCATTGCCCATTCTCATTCCAAATTCTAGTTTCTGTTCTTCGGCATTGTGGGTGGAAAGGTATAAGCCGTAGCTGGCATTCTATCACATCTTATATTGCTTCTTGTACTAGCTCAACATTGCATCATAGTATTCTCCATCTTGGTTTTGCTGTTGTTGTTTACTATGTTTGGCAAGAAAGAAATGCCCGGGTGCACTCGAACTCTCTTATTCCAGCTAGGCCTATTGTTCAAAACATTATGCATTTGTTAAAATGTATACTTCACACCAATTCAAAGTTCCTGAAAAATAAAAACAAGCCTTGGTTCTATCATCTAGCCCTTGATGCTTAAGGTTATATGTATGTGGTTTTGGACAGATAGGCTCTTTGGCCCTTATTTTGGTTTGATGGGTTTAAAATGGCTGGGTAAAGGTTTTCGGCTAGTGCTTGCATCTACTGATGAATCTACAAATGCCTTTTGGCCTGCTAAAGTTCTGCAGTTGCTTTCTTGGTATGCTGTTGCTTGTTGTGTGTTGTGGGCTGATTTTTGGGTCTGCTGTTGAGGTCTTGCCCACTCTGCAACTGATGTTGCTGGCCTTATTTTATGTTGTGGTGCACTATCTAGTCTGGTGCTTTCTATCGCTCGTGGGCCAGCTGGTCTTGCTGGAGTGTGGGCTCTTTTAGCTTACTACTAAGTGTGGCTGTTGTGGTGTCTCTGCAGGATGATGTGATGGTGGTTTTCTACTATATTATTTTGGTCTGTGCTGCTGCAAGTGTATGGTGGACAAGCAGAGCTGAGCTCTGTGCTACGTATGCTGATTATGTGCTGTTTTTGGCTTCTGTGTTGTGTGTGGCTTTGCTGCAGATTTGCTGCTGCTGAAATTTTGGTTGTTGCTAGTGCTTGTTTTGATGAGCTACTGTACTGAGTTTGGTAAAGCTAGGGATCTGCTGCTGCTGCTACGGTTTGGGATGGTCTGCTGTGCTGATTTTGGTTTGTGATGTTGCAGCTTTTGTTACTGGCTTAGCTTGATGTGCTAGGATTATGCTGTAGCTGTAGGTTTTTAGTGGTGCTAATGATATTTCTTTGTAATGGCTATTGCCTTTTGTTTATAATGGCTGATTTAAAGCCAATTATTATTTGTACGCTCCTTTCATTTGCTGCTAAAGCGTTTGGGAGTTTGTAGCTTTTGAGGGCTCTAGTGTTTAACTTATGCCTTTTCTCTTGTTGGTTTCTTTTTATGCTTCTGTCTAGCTTTGGTTTACTCTTGCCATCATAGGGCATGTCCTATGATGGTTATGGTATACTGCCCTATTTCTTTGTTCTTTCCCCTTTTTTTAATACAGTTAAATTTAGCAAAAAAATAAATAATAAAAAAGATATACTTGGATACATGCAAAATGACCTAACTAAATGCAACAATTAAAGCAAATATTTTTGTGATTTTTGATTTTTCTATATATTTTTTATTAACATAATACAATTACACTATGAATTAAACTATATGCAGACATATGAATTAAACTACAATCAATGCAATTTACACTACTGATGAATTGACCCCCAAACTTATGAACGACAATGCCCTCAATTGGAGAAAATAAGAATGAGAGGTAAAAGAATACTCCCCTAGGCAGCATCGTCGTCACCAATCGCCTCCTCATGATCTGATGGTGTGTCAGGCGGTGGGGGAAAGTGTTGTCAGATCCAAAAATTGGGAACTGAGCGTGAATACTAAGCTGCTCAAATGCTCGTGATAATTCCCTAAAGAATTTGTAGCGCCCCCAAATTCGGGTCCCCAGAACCTCGGACCTGGTACGTTACGATACATCATTTCTATAACTACTGCAGAAGATATAAACATAAATTGTTTATACAATAAACTTTTACACATAATTTCCAAGGTCTGAAACCATAACTTACTACACATATTCATACTCTACACGACACACAATGCCATATTGCTCTAACACAAATACCATTTAACCGTATAATAATTCAATCCCGGAACTTGTCTTTGCCTTTGACTATGTCCGAAGTTTCGTCTTTATGCCTGGAATGTTTATCATGATATAGCAAGGGTGAGCAACAAGTTTACCCAGCAAGTTTAAGTTCAAATGAAGATATATCATGATTGAAAAGAATAATAAGCTGCAAACTTTCAACAATATAAGAATTGTGAAAGAACATGAATCAATAATAATGAATAGCCAACAATGAACATGAATAAATTCAACTGAACAATATGGTAATGAAGGTGATCAGCCTTTCATACCTGATGAACATATACAATATGCACAACGTACGAATCAATAAATCATAGATATGACATAATCAACAATGATTAATCACGAACATGCTTTACAATAACAACTCGAGTTCGAGTTAGGAAACTTGCATGTACCGTCGATTACTGCTACGCAATCTAATTTAATCGCTTTATTGTAAAGACCGATCAGTTATAAGATTAATCTTTCAATTAGCATAACATACCTTATAAGTAAACTATCTAACATTTAAACACATAGTCAAATATTAGATAACCTTAACACTATACATATACACAAGTCTAAACCTAGCACACATCGAGTCTTTAATAATATTCAATATAGTATACTGAGTGGTTTCCCACAAACAACTAACAAATTAGCTTCCGTCTTGTCTACACTGTTTTCACAGCGAGTTAGATCAGTTACTAATTCGTAGATCCCTTCCCCATATGAAGGAGTCGTTTAGCCCAGCTACTATACATCAACCATTAAAGGGTACGATTGCACTACCTTAGACTTAATACTTACTCGTTCATTTATAAGTTATTATTATAACTCGGTAAACTACTTATTAATTTCAGGAAACTAAAATCAAACTATCTTCCTTTCCTAACCTTTTCAGTTTCCATTTCAGCAAGCTGAAACCAAACTGTCTTCCTAACATTTTCAGTTTCCATTTCAGCAACCCGAAATGTTCATTTCAGGAAGCTGAAATTTCTTTTTCACGAAAATACCAAAATAGCATATTATTTTTCTATCCTTTGGCCAATTATATATACATATAATCCATACACAAAAACAATTTTTCTGAAATTTTTCAACTCCCTTAAATATTTTTCAAAAATCCATTTCTAGTTAATTCCTTAAGAAAATAGCTACCTCACGCTTAACTCCAGAAATTCCCAACTCTTGGCGGGATCTTACACATGTTAACATGAACTTACAGTTTAAATTTCGTGGCCATCGGAGTTATACAACTCCGGTTATAGCGATTTGTTTCAGAAAAATACAAATATTGAAATGGTCATAACTTGCTAAATTTAAATCAGAATAATCTCATTTTCAAACACAAGCTAGTTTATAACATATATTTTAATGCCACAAAAGGCCTGATTTTATTTCATTAAATAAGTGGACAAAACTGCCCTTGGAAATCCCAGACAGCCTACTTTTTGGCTATTTTCAGTTTTGATGTCCTTTGCTAATTTCAGTCCACACGAAAATCTGTAACTCCTTTTTCAGTGATTCCACTTGGAAACGTTATAAGACTTGTATATCTAACTCTAGAAATTAACCACACTCAAAAATTCAAAATAGAATAAGAGATATGGTTGTTTGAATTTCATACTTCGTTTTTACAAAAATTTAATTTTTCATACTTGATGATTTCTAAGAAAACTTTCATATTCCCACCTAATAACCAACATAATCCATCATCAAACATCATAACATATACCAATATCTCATATACCCATGGATCTAACATGATCCATGATCTAACTCAACAAAAACCACCAATCACAAGATTAGACCAACCAAAGCTAAGAAAAATTGGATTTTCTAACTTTTGAAAAACTTATTTTCCCTTTTATGCTTTAGATCCAATTTTTGACCCACAAAAGGGTTAGATCTAAAGATAAAACACTTTTAAACACAAAAATATAAAGATTTGAAACCTTAGATCAAAACTTTATAAAAATCAAAACTCAAATCAAATCAAGAAAAAAAATAGATTATATAAGTAGGAATTCTTTATACCTTCTTTTCATATTTCCTTCTTCCCTCTCTTTCTTTCATCTCTTGACCGAACCCACATGGCTCCCTCTCTCTCTCTCTTGGTTACTTTTTCTAAGTTAAGGAATGAATATGATGAAAGAGAAAATACATTGAAGTATACTTTAGTTGTGGTGGTTAGTGCAGATATTTTGTATATCTAATATTATCTCCCAACAACTCTCTCTCTATCTCTCTCTCTCTCTTCTTATCATTGCATAAGGGTTGCTTGTGGACTAAAGGTTGCTTGATAGGTTGGTGAAATGATAAGGCTCAAACCAAAGCTTGACAACTCATGTGGTAGTTCACCAACTAAAGCTACTTAATCATTACATGCCTCCCCCCTTATTCCTCCTCCTAAATTTCGGCCATAAGGCCTTGTTGGGCCCTAATTTATTTTATTTTTAAGACTCATATTGCTTACTTAATGTCCCATAAGTCCCTTATCCCATTGGACTAGGTTTGGGCTACTCTTTTAATGTTTTGGGCTATCAATTTTAATTCTTTGGGCTTGCAAATCAACATAGTTTTCTACTATTTAATTTTTTTATCTTACCCTAATCATTTAGTTAGGGTTTCCACTACACACCTTTATAAATAAATTCCTTACTCATATATCTTTAATTTCATAACCCAATTAGACTTGCTTTACTTAGGTTATAGAATCAATTAATTAAGATGTACAAAATAAATCTCTTAGAATATTTAATTACTCTACCTAACATATTTATTAGGTTATATTTCTTTATTTTTATTCAAATAGTAAACCTTATAGGTTCTTCTTAAAAATTTTAAATCCACCAAAATCCTTCACAAAAATGTCAAATCCATACACTTATTTTCTGTCTAGGTCTATTATTTAACCTTAATTTAATCATTTAAGATTTTAATAAATTGTCTAAATTCTCGGGTTGTCACATTCACCCCTTCTTCTAAGAATTTCGTCCCCGAAATTTATCTTACACCTTACACCTTTCATACTCATCACCACTTGCTACCCAAAACATCACTCACCAGAGTTAAATTTTTCAAATCATGCTGAGGAGTCATATAGACTACGAACTTTTATTTTCAAAAAGGTTATACAGAAATTCATCAGCTAACCGTCATGACTTACGGACACAGAGGGTAATTAGCCTGTTATGCCCTGTACTTATTAAGTACTGCTGGTCGGAATAATTTTTCCCCGTTCTTCTTATCCGCCTTAGGCGCATAAAATTTTCCCAAATTTTGGAATGCTTACCTCAGTCTTATCGTATTCTGCACCAAAACCATTTGGTTCGAGAAAATTTTCAAAGAACGCTCATAATTTTCATAAACGTTGGTCTAGCTGAATCAAATAGCTTAGACTCATACCAATAATTCAATTTCAATCGAAATATTTATGTATAGCCAAACCCCGTTGGCAATTAATTATAAAAAAATATTTTGGAAATGACGTCATGATACCGTACTTTATTTACAGCCCGTTTGAGGATTCCGTCATTGTGTGACTTTGTTATAACACATCATACAATAGTGGGACAACGATTTTTAGATCAAATTCAACACTAAGTATTCCTGTATTTACAACTTCATCCACTTTTTATCATCTCTGCACCAGGTTAGATGATGCATCAATGATAAATAAAACACATTTTGATATTTCAAATCATTGTCGTCTAGTCTAAATAATTAGCATAGACTATTCTTTAAACGGTTCAAAAATCATTGTAAATCAGTTTTATCATCTCAACAGGTAACGATGTGTCAGTGTCTCGAAGTCCACACGTACACACTAATCACCGGGATTTGAGATTAAAAATTCATTTTTAAAAGGCACATAATGCGTATTTAGCTTGATGTCAAAAATTTCGAAGTCTAGCATAGCTAGAAGATTTAGAATACATACGCTTCCACTAATGATCCATTACTTAATCAGTCTATCTATTTCTATTATCCTTAATACTCCATTCACACTTAAATATACCCAGTTCGTCAAACTTACCACACGTTATGAGTTCAGGAACTTTCCACAATCATATGAGTTTAAGAACTTGTCCTAGACAGACCATTGGCGTCCATTCACTAAGGGGTTCAAAACATTTCACATAATTATGAGTCACGAACTTACCATAAGTATGAATTTTAAGAACTCGCAACTTAACCTTATATCCTCTACCTATACTCTATCTATTTGTTATACACATAAGAAAAGAATCACTTTCTCAACATATATATAGCAAATAGCGCGACACAAATATTTCAATGATTATCACTATCAGAAACTAAGTGGTCGTCAAACCAAACACAATCCCCTGCCTATACAAAGAATTGGTCAACTCGGCCTCTAATCAAAAGAGGAAGCTAAGCGGTTTTTACACCAAGGACAAATTTCCTTCCCATACAAAGAATTGTTCAACTTAACCAATATATCGATCAGGAAGCTAAGCGGTTCTAAAACCAAGTACAAATTCCCTGCCCATACAAGAAATCATACAACTCAGCTGCTGACATGAGTCCTCAATTAAAATCCCTACTTAATATCCTAGCCCCATTCTTTCTCCATACGAATTGTGTTCAATCCGTATTGCATCAACCCCAACCCTTTTTTTGAGTTGGCACAATACCAATTCATAGTACAACTGACACACAGCAACTTTGCCATAAAATTTTCAATAATTCGAATTATCCTCCTCCCTGCTATGACCTTATCAGATCACGGTGTGATCTCATCGTGTATATTACGATTCATTCCTATGTTATGATCGTTTTGTTATACGATCTTCTTTTCCCGTACTTTTAGTCTTTTAGACTCTATCTATTCATTACTACTGTTCATCGTTATTATCAGAGTTAGGTAACTCTGGATCTTTTATAATTTATCGAGATTCGTCTTTGAATCTTATCAACGCACTAACTCTATTTGATTTAGTTCTTATCCTTATCCCACAGCAGTTAATATCCTAAGGTAACCCTACCTAAGGTTTATAACCTACAGCTTTGATACCAACTGTAGCGCCCCCAAATCCGGGTCCCCAGAACCTCGGACCTGGTACGTTACGATACATCATTTCTAAAACTACTTCGGAAGATATAAACATAAATTGTTTATACAATAAACTTTTACACATAATTCCCAAGGTCTGAAACCTTAACTTACTACACATATTCATATTCTACACGACATACAATGCCATATTACTCTAATACAAATACCATTTAACCGTAAAATAATTCAATCCCGGAACTTGTCTTTGCCTTTGACTATGTAAGAAGTTTCGTCTTTAAGCCTGGAATGTTTATCATGATATAGCAAGGGTGAGCAACAAGTTTGCCCAGCAAGTTTAAGTTCAAATGAAGATATATCATGATTGAAAAGAATAATAAGCTGTAAACTTTCAACAATATAAGAATTGTGAAAGAACATGAATCAATAATAATGAATAGCCAACAATGAACATGAATAAATTCAACTAAACAATATGGTAATGAAGGTGATCAGCCTTTCATACCTGATGAACATATACAATATGCACAACGTGCGAATCAGTAAATCATAGATGTGACATAATCAACAATGATTAATCACGAACATGCTTTACAATAACAACTCGAGTTCGAGTTAGGAAACTTGCCTGTACTGTCGATTACTGCTACGCCATCTAATTTAATCGCTTTATTGTAAAGACCTGTCAATTATAAGATTAATCTTTCAATTAGCATAACATACCTTATAAGTAAACTATCTAACATTTAAACACATAGTCAAATATTAAATAACCTTAACACTATACATATACACAAGTCTAAACCTAGTAGACATCGAGTCTTTAATAATATTCAAGATAGTATACTGAATAGTTTCCCACAAACAACTAACAAATTAGCTTCCGTCTTGTCTACACTGTTTTCACAGCGAGTTAGATCAGTTACTAATTCGTAGATCCCTTCCCCATATGAAGGAGTCGTTTAGCCCAGCTACTATACATCAACCATTAAAGGGTACGATTGCACTACCTTAGACTTAACACTTACTCGTTCATTTATAAGTTATTATTATAACTCGGTAAACTATATATTAATTTCAGGAAACTAAAATCAAACTGTCTTCCTTTCCTAACCTTTTCAGTTTCCATTTCAGCAAGCTGAAACCAAACTGTCTTCCTAACATTTTCAGTTTCCATTTCAGCAACCCGAAATGTTCATTTCAAGAAGCTGAAATTTCTTTTTCACGAAAATACCAAAATAGTATATTATTTTCCTATCCTTTGGCCAATTATATATACATATAATCCATACACAAAAATAATTTTTCTTAAATTTTTCAACTCCCTTAAATATTTTTCAAAAATCCATTTCTAGTTAATTCCTTAAGAAAATAGCTACCTCACGCTTAACTCCAGAAATTCCCAACTCTTGGCGGGATCTTACACATGTTAACGTGAACTTACAGTTTAAATTTCGTGGTCATCGAAGTTATACAACTCCGGTTATATCGATTTTCGTCAAAAAAATACAAATATTGAAATGGTCATAACTTGCTCAATTTAAGTCAGAATGAGCTCATTTTCGGACACAAGCTAGGTTATAACATATATTTTAATGTCCCAAAAGGCCTGATTTTGTTTCATTAAATAAGTGGACGAAACTGCCCTTGGAAATCCTAGACAGCCTACTTTTTTGGCTATTTTCAGTTTTGGCGTCCTTTGCTAATTTCAGTCCACACGAAAATCTGTAACTCCTTTTTCAGTGATTCCACTTGAAAAAGTTATAAGACTTGTATATCTAGCTCTAGAAATTAACCACACTCAAAAATTCAAAATAGAATGAGAGATATAGTTGTTTGAATTTTATACTTCGTTTTTACAAAAATCTGATTTTTCATACTTGATGATTTCTAAGAAAACTTTCATATTCCCACCTAATAACCAACATAATCCATCATCAAACATCATAACACATACCAATATCTCATATACCCATGGATCTAACATGATCCATGATCTAACTCAACAAAAACCACCAATCACAAGATTAGACCAACCAAAGTTAAGAAAAATTGGATTTTCTAACTTTTGAAAAACTTATTTTCCCTTTTATGCTTTAGATCCAATTTTTGACCCACAAAAGGGTTAGATCTAAAGATAAAACACTTTTAAACACATAAATATAAAGATTTGAAACCTTAGATCAAAATTTTATAAAAATCAAAACTCAAATCAAATCAAGAAACAAAATAGATTATACAGGTAGGAATTATTTATACCTTCTTTTGATATTTCCTTCTTCTTCTTCCTAAGATTGATTAGTAAGCTAAGAAACTAAAAAAAACTATCCCTCTCTTTCTTCCATCTCTTGACTGAACCCAAATGGCTCCCTCTCTCTCTCTCTTGGTTACTTTTTCAAAGTTAAGGAATGAATATGATGAAAGAGAAAATACATTGAAGTATACTTTAGTTGTGGTGGTTAGTGGAGATATTTTGTATATCTAATATTATCTCTCAACAACTCTTTCTCTCTCTCTCTCTCTTCTTATCATTGCATAAGGGTTGCTTGTGTACTAAAGGTTGCTTGATAGGTTGGTGAAATGGTAAGGCTCAAACCAAAGCTTGACAACTCATGTGGTAGTTCACTAACTAAAGCTACTTAATCATTACATGCCTCCCCCCTTATTCCTCCTCCTAAATTTCGGCCACAAGGCCTTGTTGGGCCCTAATTTATTTTATTTTGAAGGCCCATATTGCTTACTTAATGTCCCATAAGTCCCTTATCCCATTGGGCTAGGTTTGGGCTACTCTTTTAATGTTTTGGAATAGCAATTTTAATTCTTTGGGCTTGCAAATCAACATAGTTTCCTACTATTTAATTTTTTATCTTACCCTAATCATTTAGTTAGGGTTTTCACTACACACCTTTATAAATAAATTTCTTACTCATATATCTTTAATTTCATAACCCAATTAGACTTGCTTTATTTAGGTTATAAAATTAATTATTTAAGATGTACAAATAAATCTCTTAGAGTATTTAATTACTCTACCTAACATATATATTAGGTTATATTTCTTTATTCTTATTCAAATAGTAAACTTTATAGGTTCTTAAAATTTTTAAATCCACCAAAATCCTTCACAAAAATGTCAAATCCATACATTTATTTTCTGTCTAGGTCTATTATTTAACCTTAATTTAATTATTTAAGATTTTAATAAATTGTCTAAATTCTCGAGTTGTCATAGAATTCAGTCGTGTAAGTCCAGAAATCGCTATGCATAGCATCGATCCTCCAGTGCAACTGATGAGCCACTCGATCCTGGCTGGCTTGGTAAGATGGAGGAACCTCCTCAGGCTGTGGGTCAGTAACTGCTTCTTCATCGTCAGACTAACCCTCCTGCTGTCCTGCTATAATGAACCCGAGCCCCCGAGGTTGTGATTCACCACCATCCCACACTTTGTACTTTCTTATTGTCACGTGATCAATATCGTTCATCGGTAACTAGAGAGTCTCATTATCCCATTCAACATTCACCTTGTCACATAAACGTGTAATGATAGATGCATGTGGGATTCCACCCAATGTACTCCCTCTCATATACCGCTGCATGGACTTATTGATGAGATAACCAACATCAATTAATTTGCCTTTAATGATGCCATACAGTAGCATGACTCTCTCCGTAGGGACATCATTTTGATGTTGTGTTGGGAGTAGGGTGGCACAAATAAAGTTGTACCAAGCCTTCGCGTATCGACTCAAGACTGTATGAGGGAAGTGGATTTTTTGGTCAGTCCCCTATTTTGTGGTCCACTTTGTACCAGGCTTGCACAATTCATCAATCAATTTATCCAAATTCATGTCAAAATGCTGGTACTCTACCCAATTATCGTTATCTGTTGGGAGAGTTTGCAAATGGAATAGCACATTGATGCTTTGTTTGGAGTAAGACACCTGTTTTTCGCGTACAAACGCAATCCCATCTCGCGTTTCTCGTGCATTGGCATAGAATTCTCTGACTATAGCCATCGGGGATACTAGAGGTGTGTCTACAAACAATGGCCATCCATGTGCCCTAATCATCTCATTCATCTTTCCATCTTCCTTACTGGGCTTCAAACCCCTCTCTAGCATAAATGTCTTTGCCATAAGTATATCAGTGTAATATGAAAGTAGTATGCATACAAGCCAATCATGTATGATGATAAAGCATATACTTTGTAAACGATCTTATTTATTTATTAATAAAAGTATTTATTTATTAAAGACATTTAATTATCTACATGCTGCTATTTTTATAATATGTAAATAACTCATAGTTTTAATCAATGCTTTTAGAATCATGATGTTGATCATGTTAATGAGATCTAAATTCTTAGAAAGCTTAAAACTAAAATGGTTCCCAATCGTTGGATTACTAAAAAGATGATTAGTAAATCCGGATAGATTGGTACATATATTGCTTGCTCATTGGATGAGGATGATTGATCTCATGATCATTTGTGTGGAGACACTAAAGCAAGTATGTAGGTGCTTATTGGAGAATAAGTACACTGAACGTGACTTGCTAAGGAATACCTAATGGAGTTGTGCATTATTTGGAGTTGTGCATTTTCTAATCGAAATACATATAATTAAATAAAATAAGACTTGACAGTAATTCCATGTCTTATATTTAATTGGGACATTGTATGGTGGAAGTATTGAATTGTACGGTAACTATTTACTCACAGGTTCTTTTATGATTGATGTTGAAATCTATATTATTTAGAAAGTCGTTGATTGCTAAAGAGGCTTATCCCTATTGTAGAATAAATATTATTTATTTAAATAGATTATTAGTTTAATTTATTTATTTAAATAAGATTAGAATTATTCTAATTGATTTAGTTACAATCGATTTAATATGGAGAACCTAAAGGGCTACACCATAAAAGGAAGAATAATTATTTAAGAAGGTAATGACATAATCGTAATAATATGTTAAGTGTAATTAATTTAATCTATGGTGATAGAATAAATTAAATAGCTTAATATTTATTATTTAATATTTTAGAAATATTAAATATAAATTAATAAGAGGAGTCTTATTAATATTATTACAATTATTATTATTTTGATTTCTAAAAAAGTTTAGGAATTAATTTAATATTAGTACTCTCATTTATTCCTAATGAGATTAGGAGGCAAATTAGTTAAAAGAGTTTAATTAATTATTACCAATATGTTAGGAAAACCTAATTAATTAAAGGAGTTTAATTAATTAAATGAAACCTTATGTCTAATAGGATTAGAAGGGTTGACCAATATCTATATAAGAGGAGTCTTATGTTAGATATCAGTAGACGAAATTCTAATTGTTGGAGAGTACTCATTTTCTACAGAGAATAGAAAACTAGGGTTTAGCCAACCACCATCCTTCTTGAACAATTCATCTTCTTTGGTGGATCACCTCTAGAGGCCAAACACTTGGGTGGCTAACGTTGATCAAAGGAAGGAATCAATCCCGGATATTCAAGGAGATCACGAAGAACAAGGAGTTGAACTCATACCTGTGGAAGTTTCGTTCTACAAGGGTATGAATCTAGTCTTCTTCTATTTCATTTTAATTAATAACTGTGCATAAAGGATGATCTGGGTAATTGGTTTGTGAAATTTTTTTAAACTTTGATATATCATGCTTCCGCTATTTTGCAATTTGATTGCGCCATGATTTCACACAAAACCTAACAGTGGCAACAGAGCCAAATCTTTATGCGAGTTATTGATTGTCTAGATTTGATATATATACTGATATACGTTTTGAACAATTTAATTGGGAATAATAGTTAGCTAGGAATTATATTTTTTGGAGAAAACTGCACAATTCGCGAACCAGGAAAACAGATACTGCCCAGCAGCGCTGCAACACCGGTCACAAGCCTTGCAGCAGCGCTGGCTCAGTGTTCCTAAAGGTGACGTGGCGCTGCAGCTCCGAATTCTAGTTCATTCGCAGCGCTGCATCGCCAGCTCCGTGTCCTAGTTTATGATGACGTGGCACAGCAGCGCCGGATGCCAGTTCACTAACAGCGCTGCAGCGCCACCCCGCCAGGATTTTTTTATTTTTTTTATTTTTTAAGATAAAAGGTTTATTTTAATTAAAAATTAAATATTTTTTTAATTCTAGATTAATAAAGGAGTTTATTAGATTTGGAATTAGATTAAAATAAAGATGTTTATTTTAATTAGAATTGAATTTCATGCTAACTAATTAGAATTAAAATTGGATTCCATGATAACTAATTAGAGTTGAAATTGGTTTCCGAAACTAACTAGGATTGCCCATTAAATCGATATCAATGTATATATTAAATATTTTATTTATTGATGCATATGGTGATATGTATGAAAATAAATGGGGTTGATTATGGACTATTGATCAATGTGATTGGATTTTATTTTAGTTGAATGCTTGAATGAATAAGTTTTATTAAATGGGGTCTGCGTACCTCGTCTTCTCTAATTTTTCTTGATGTAAAATTTTATCTCCCGCCTATGTACTTTCCCTTGACTGCTGATCAAGGTTTCTATTTATATTAAACAGTTTATGTAATAGGACTAGTTAGAATTATCTTGAAGAAATTGGAGACCAAGGAGCAAGGAGCGCGTGAAGACCCGTTTGTAATAGAGCCCGAGTTTAAATGTAATAGTTATGTTTAAATTTAATTCTTGCACTCCTAAGTTTGACCTTTTGGTTCACTTGGTGGCTCTAGTGAACCAAACTAGAATAAAAATCTATAATCAATCGGGGTAGAATATAGTATTCTATATATGCATGCTAAGTATTATATATATATATTATATTTTATGCAAACATGCTTAGCATGTTTTATAAAATGACACGTATTTTATATATATATATATATATATATATATATATATATATATATATATATATCTGTGTGTGCATGCGTACTAAACAAGATGAGACTAATAATAATAAACCCCTCAAAGAAATTATATTAAGTCTAGAGCGTTCACAGATATTTGGAATATCGAACGTCGCCTTCTAGCATAATAAAATTAATAGAGTATTAAATATTTCACACAAGGCAAGTATTAAGTATTTAGGATGTTAATTTCATCACATTTGATGCTTATAAAAAAAATTGAACAATATTGTTTTGTTTTGCACAAACAAGGACAATATTTTTCTTTTTTGAATATATGGAGTGCTAGGTTGGACTTAACTTAAATTATTTTAGTTCGGATTTGCACACACTTGACCATTATGGTCTAAGAGGCAAAATACAAGGAGTTACATGATGATGTAATTGACAAGAGTTGTCTACCTATTTACTTATATATAGTTTGTTATGCACACACAAGGCTATATACATTTGAAATAGGATCCTTATTCTCACTAGCAAATCTTTAATTAGATTTTGCCTAACTATATAAGTGAGGGTAATATAGTTTGAAGAAAATAATGGGAGATACCAATTTAAAATAAGACCTAATTTATTTTGGTATGTAAATAATTAATTAAATGAATGTTTGCTAAAATATTGTCTTTTCACATGCAGAAATTTAAAAATGTCGAAATCACTAATATTACTGCCAAGCATACTTGATGCTAACAAACTAATCGGACCGAATTACACGGACTGGTTAAGGAATCTGAGAATAGTTCTCACTACTGAAAAGATTTCATATGTCCCAAATTCACCTATCCCTGGAACTGTTCCAGAAATAGCCTCTGAGGAAGAGATTGCCACTATTGTAAAGTGACAAGATGATGCATCTATGGCTCAATGCATCCATGAATAACAAGCTTCAGCGTCAGCATGCTCCTACTATGTTGCTTCAACTCAAAAAGTTGTAGGGTGAACAAAGTAGGACTGCTAGATATAAGATATCTAAGGAGCTCTTCCGATCTCGGATGACCAAGGGCACTGCCGTTGAGACTCATGTCCTAAGGGTGATCAATCTGATTGAACGCCTTGGACAACTTGGCTTCGTCATAGATGGGGAGTTGAGTCAAGACTTAGTCTTGCAGTCACTCCCTTAGACCTTCTCACAGTTCGTTATAAATTTCCACATGAATAAGTTAGATGTCAGCTTGCCTGAACTACTTAACATGTTGAAAACTACAGAAGGTCACTTTCTATCTAAGAAGAACCATGTCTTAATGGTGGATGATTCTTTCAAGAAAAGGAAGAGGCCCAAGGTATCTTCTGAAAAAAAGAAATCTAAGAAGGCTAAGGGCAAGGTGAACAGAAAGGATCAAAAAAAACCTGATCCAGCTAGCAAAGGAATGTGCTTCCATTGCAACGAGTCGGGTCACTAGAAGAGAAACTGCAAGAAGTTTCTGGCAGAGAAGAAGCTTGGAGAAGCTTTGACTTCCAATCAAGGTTTGTTCATAATTAAAATTAATTTTTCAGAAAGTCAAAATTCTACTTGGGTATTGGATACCAGCTGTGGTTCTCACATATGTAATATTGTGCAGGGACTGTCAGAAATAGAATGTTGAACAAGGATGAGGTTGCCTTACGAGTGGAAAATGGAGCAAATATTATTGCATTAGCTGTAGGCACTTATTGTTTAACACTACCTACGGGCAAGTCCATTTATTTAAATAATTGTTATTTTATTTCGAATATCATTAGAAACATTATTTATGTTTCCGTATTACATATGGATGGATTTGACATTATAATAAAGAACAACAGTTGTTCTATTTATAATAACAATATTTTATATGGTGTTGGTAATTTGCGAAATGGACTTTACATACTTGACTTGCATGAAAATATATTTCAAATAGAACAAACTAAGAAAAGAAAAAGAGATGATGTTAATTATACCTATATGTGGCACTGTAGACTCAGTCATATCAATGAAACAAGATTATCCAAGTTGCATAAGGATAGACTCTTAGAGCTATCTGATTATGAATCATATTCAACTTGTGAATCTTGTCTCATTAGTAAAATGACTAAATCTCCTTTTAGTGGAAAAGGAGAAAGAGTTACAGAGTTGTTAGCGTTGGTTCACACAAACGTTTGTGTACCTATGACTACGAATGCACGGTGAGGGTATTCTTATTTTATTATTTTCATTGATGATCACTCAAGATTTGGATATGTGTATTTAATGAAATACAAATCTGAATCATTTGAAAAGTTCAAAGAGTTCAGAAGTGAAGTAGAGAAACAAACTGACAAAAGTATTAAGATTCTTCGATCGGATCGAGGTGATGAATACTTAAGCGGTGAGTTTCTCAATTGTCTCAAAGATAGTGGTATAATCTCACAATGGACTCCACCAGGTACACCACAGTTAAATGGAGTATCTGAAAGGAGAAATTGAACATTGTTGGACATGGTTCGTTCCATGATGAGTTTTACCGATCTTCTAGTATCATTCTAGGGTTATGCCCTAGAAGCGACTGCATATCTACTAAATAAGGTCCCCCTCAAAATCCGTCCCCAAGACTCCATATGAGATGTGGACAGGGAGGAAACCTGGTCTTAAGCATGTTAAGATTTGGGGATGTCTAGCTTATGTGAAAAGGTTTCAAAATGATAAGCTTGGGACAAGATCTGATAAGTGCACGTTTGTGGGATGTCCTAAAGAAAGTTTGGGATACTATTTCTACAATCCTACTGAGCAAAAGGTGTTTGTTGCGAAACACGTTGCCTTCTTGGAAAAGGAGTTTATCCTTGAAGGGGTTAGTGGGAGGAAAATAGATCTTGAAGAAATTCAAGAACCGCAAACCACTATAGATCAAATGGATGAACTTGTTTAAGTAGAGACACCTTCTATACAATACCCTATTCGTAAATTTAGAAAAGTACCGAAGATACCTGATAGATATGGATTCGTCATAGAGGATGACGATGAGCTACACATCATGGATGATGACGATCCATTGAATTCGAACATGCTATGAGTAATAAAGACTCAGGGAAATGGCTTGAAGTCATGAAATCCTAGATGGACTCCATGAGAACTAAGTATGGACTTTGGTTTCACCACCTGAAGGCATTAAGCCTATTGGGTGTAAATGAGTCTTTAAAAGAAAGACTGGAGCGGACAGCAAGGTAGAGACCTATAAGGCTCGACTGGTTGCAAAAGGTTTCAAACAAAGACAAGGAGTTGACTATGATGAAACCTTCTCGCCAGTAGCTATACCCAAGTCCATTCGGATTTTGCTTGCGATTGCAGCTTATTACGACTATGAGATCTGGCAGATGGACGTGAAAACGACCTTCCTCATTGGAAAACTTGAGGAGGATGTGTATATGACATATCCAGAGGGATTTGTTTCAAAGGTTGGAACAAATCAAGTTTGTAAGCTACAACGATCCATTTATGGATTGAAGCAAGCTTCACGTAGATGGAACATCCGTTTTGATGAGGCAATCAAAGAGTTTGATTTTATCAAAAACGAGGATGAATCATGTGTGTACAAGAAGGTTAGTGGGAGCGTTGTTTTATTCCTTGTATTATATGTTGATTATATATTACTGATAGGGAATGACATTCCTATACTACAATCGATCAAAATCTAGTTATCTAAGCATTTCTCCATGAAGGACTTGGGAGAAGCATCCTATATTTTGGGGATAAAGATCTATAGAGATAGATCTAAAAGGATGCTTGGCTTATCCCAAGGAATGTAAATTGACTCGATGCTAAAGAGGTTTAGCATGGAAGATTCCAAAAGAGGTCTCATGCCGATGAGCCATGGAATACATCTTTCCAAAAAATATGGCCCTAAGACACCTGAGGAGAGAGACCGTATGAGTAAGATTCCTTATGCTTCAGCAATAGGATCTATCATGTACGGTATGATATGTACTAGATCGGATGTCACTCATGCACTTAGTGTAACAAGTAGATATCAGTCGAATCCAAGAGAAGAGCACTGGAAGGCAGTGAAAAATATCCTAAAGTACTTACGAAGGACTAAGGATGTATTTCTTGTCTATGGTGGGTCTGACGTAAAACTCGAGGGCTTCACGGACTCAAGTTTTCAAACGGACCAAGATGACAGTAAATCTATTTCGGGGTATGTGTTTACCTTAAACGGAGGCACAGTGAGTTAGAAGAATTCCAAGCAGCAAACAGTTACAGATTTAGTGACAGAGGCAGAGTAAATAGCTGCAAGTGAAATTGCAAAGGAAACTGTTTAGATGAAGAAGTTCATTACAGAACTTGGTGTGGTTCCTAGCATTGGAGTAGTAGTTCCCTAGTAATGTGATAACACCGGAGCTGTTGCACAAGCTAAGGAACCCAGGTCTCATCAGAAATCCAAACACGTGTTGCGGCGATTTCACTTGATCAGGGAGATCATTAAAAGAGGAGACGTCACCTTGGAGCGTGTAGACTCTCAAGAAAACATTGCAGATCCATTTACTAAAGCTTTAATACAACAGCAGTTTGATCGTTACTTAGAGAAGATGGGTATAAGATACCATGGCGATTGGCTTTAGTGCAAGTGGGAGATTAAAAATAGTATGCATACAAGTCAATCATGTATGATGTTAAAGCATATACTTTGTAAATGATCTTATTTATTTATTAATAAAAGTATTCATTTATTAAAGGCATTTAATTATCTACATGATGCTATTTTTATAATATATAAATAACCCATAATTTTAAGCAATGCTTTTAGAATCATGATGTTGATCATGCTAATGAGATCTAAATTCTTAGAAAGCTTAAAACTAAAATAGTTTCCAATCGTTGGATTACTAAAAAGGGGATTAGTAAATTAGGATAGATTGGTACATATGTTGCTTGCTTATTGGATAAGGATGATCTCATAATTATTTATGTGAAGACAATAAATCAAGTATGTAGGTGCTTATTGGAGAATAAGTACACTGAACGTGACTCGCTAAGGAATACCTAATAGAATTTTACTCGCCTGTCAATAGGAATTCCTAATGTGATAGTAATATAAGTGATCCTTGGACTTGAGATCATCATAGTATCTTATGTGTAATGAATTATACTTTGACTTATTCCTTAAGACTCTTAGGGTATATCAAAGGGTATACTTGGGTGTAATAAGTTAAATATAGAGATAATGAATGATCAATAAAGAATTTATCACTTCTAGTAAAAGAAGAGATATGTCTTATGTGATTCGTTAAATGACAACCCAGTAGTCATTGGCCAAGGCAGGATAAAATTAGAAAGAAGTTTCTAATTTGCATTATTTGGAGTTGTGCATTTTCTAATCGAAATACATATAATTAAATAAAATAAGACTTGACAGTAATTCTATGTCTTATATTTAATTGGGACATTGTATGATGGAAGAATTGAATTGTACGCTAAATATTTACACACAGGTTCTTTTATGATTGATGTTAAAATCTATATTATTTAGAAAGTCGTTAGTCGCTAGTGAGGCTTATCCCTATTGTAGAATAAATATTATTAATTTTAATAGATTATTAGTTTATTTTATTTATTTAAATAAGATTAGAATTGCTCTAACTAATTTATTCACAACCGATTTAATATGGAGAACCTAAAGGGTCACACCATAAAAGGAAGAATAATTATTTAAGAAGGTAATGGCATAATCGTAATAATATGTTAAGTGTAATTAATTTAATCTATGGTGATAGAATAAATTAAATAGCTTTATTTTTATTATTTAATATTTTGGAAATATTAAATATAAATTAATAAGAGGAGTCTTATTAATATTATTACAATTATTATTATTTTGATTTCTGAAGGAGTTTAGGAATTAATTTAATATTAGTACTCGCATTTATTCCTAATGAGATTAGGAGGCAAATTAATGTAAGGAGTTTAATTAATTATTCCCAATATGTTGGGAAGCCTAATTAATTAAAGGAGTTTAATTAATTAAATGAAACACTATGTCTAATAGGATTAGAAGGGTTGACCAATATCTATATAAGAGGAGTCTTATATTAGATATCACTAGACAAAATTCTAATTATCGGAGAGTACTCCTTTTCTACAGAGAATAAAAAATTAGGGTTTATCCAACCACCCTCCTTCTTGAACAATTCCTATTCTTTGGTGGATCACCTCTAAAGGCCAAACACTTGGGTGGCTAACGTTGATCAAAGGAAGAAATCAATCCTGGATATTCAAGAAGATCACGAAGAACAAAGAGTTGAACTCGTACCTGTGGAAGCTTCGTTCTACAAGGGTATGAATCTAGTCTCCTTCTATTTCGTTTTAATTAATAACTGTGCATAAAGGATGATCCGGGTAATTGGTGTAATAACCAAGAATTTTTGTGTTGCATTGTAAATAAATATATTAATTAATCTGTGATATATTATGGATGACTAAGTGATTATGTGAATAATATGATATAAGTATTTAAAGTAAGTCTCACTAATAAGTTAAATATGTTAGTGAACTAACCTAAGTATTGTAAGAATACAAAAAATTGATTTAAGGTGTTAAACCCTAATTACATACTCAATAAACTTGAATACAGCAAGTCTAATTGGGTTATATAAGTGAATTAACATTATTGATTGATAATAATATATAAATATCAATAATAATGAGTATTAGTTCAAGAGATAATAAATTAAGAAGAGTAAGTAATTTAAACAAGCCCAATTATTTATTTAAGTATTGGACTTGTAGATAAATTGATTTAATAGCAATTAAATTGTTAAACTAGCTCAATATAACATGTATAGGGCAAGTATAATAATAGCATAATTTAATTTTTTGGTGGAAGCCTAAGTTCATTCTAACTAGTAAGCAAATTAAGAAAAAGTGCAAGCCCAAAGGAATTAAAATGAAAGCCCAAGCTTGGCCCATTTGAGAAAGGATATCTTAGTCATTTAATAAAGCATATAATAAAACCAAAAGTGGTAGATAAGGAGGCCACATGGCCAAAAATTGGGAGAGGAGAAAAGGGGGGAGAATGTGATGATTATGCTTACTTTATTAGGTAACTTACTTTTTAGGTGTTGTTTTTCTAATGGGCCAACACATTTGTTTATACTTGCAAGTTACTACTTTTATCATGATGAGAGAGAGAGGGATTGCAAGATGTGGAGATAAAGTATAGATATATATTATATATCTATATCTTTTATCTTTAACTAAATTAAGTATAACTTTTTATTTTGTTTTATTCCATTTCCTAAGCTTAAGAAAGAGAAAACAAAGAAATTAGAGAGAGAAAAAGACAGAGAATTCGGTGGGAGCGAGAAGAGAGAAAGGGAGTTTGAGCCTAATGCACCCAAGATTCATAACTTGCTACGGGTGGAGAAGGAAGGAAGCTAGGAAAACAAGGTATAAACCTATTTTCTAAGTTTTATTCTCTTCTCTTTCAATGATTAAATGGAAAAGGGATTTTATGATTTGGAAGTTTAAAACTCTTTAATCTATGTGTTTTCTATAGACTCAAGTATAGATCTAACAAATTTAAGTGTTAGAAAGTAGATCAAAAGGAAAGAAATGAAATTAGGTTTCTAGAAAGCTAGAAAACCCTAGCTTTCTCTCCCTTTGATCAACTAGTATTTTAGATCTACACCTTCTTTTCGCGATCCGTCAAAGAGGGGTGCTAGATATATGTGTTCACTAATATACCCAAGTGGTAGCACTCAAAACTCAGGTGTTGAAAAGTCGTGTTGTGGGTTTTAATCAAAACAGTCCATGTAGTGGACGAAAGAGGTAAAAAGTTTTCTGATCAGTCTGCCACAAGAGCATTTTCGTGAACTTTTTATGCTTTAAAAATTTAGTGAAAATTTGGAGGTTTAATATCAGAGGTTATGTAGATCCTGTCAAAATTTGAGAATTTTTGGCCATACATAATGAGAGTTATGGATTTTACGACCAAATACTACTTTTAAAAATCTACCCAAATAACTCTCTGTGTGTAAATCAAAAAATTATGCAAATTTTACGGTAAGTAAATGTATATAACAGGAGCATACCCTAAAAATTTCAAAATTTTTGGAAACAATCTCGATTTATGATAAATCTGACAAAATATGGCTATTTTGGACTATTTAAATATAGTAAATGAATTTTAAAAATTTCCAGAAAAATATATTTCCATGAGGGGATTATATATAGTTTCTCTCCAGAAAAGAATGAATTTTGGAGATGTTTTGCTATTTTTCATAGAAATGATGTTATATGGATAAATGATTTAAATTAAAAATATGATGTAGAAAATATGGAAAATACGGTTTTACGACTTGAGACCCTTAAGCCTGGTTTATGCAGATTTTTGATGAAGGTTTCGGTCAGTTGTGAAGAGTTGTTATGTTTATGGCGTTTTAGAATGTTTAAATGAATTAATTAATGAAAGAAAAATAATTAAAATAAATTGTTTATTAATTTAATAAATGACTTAAAATATTTTTACTTGACTAATGATATTGGATGGAAATATTATTAGTAATATTTGACTTAAATATTATTAGAAGGTTAATAACATTAGCTTAAAATATTATTAAATAATTAATAATATTAAACGAGAAATTAAAATAAAGAATTAAGTTATTTTAAATATAGTTGTTGAATTTGATATTCAAGGAACTATATTATGTATGTAGTAGACTGAAAAGAGAATTCAGGGTGCTGAATTGAATTTCGGGTTGCTGAAATGATTTTGATTTACTGAGTTTGATTTTGGTCTGTTAAAATTATGATTTCAGGATACTGAAATGTAATCTGGTTTACTGAAATAGTATTTTTAGTTTACTGAAATGTTATCTAGTTTACTAAGATGACATGTAAATGGAAAATTTTATAAGTATAAGTTATGACATAGATTATCAAAGTATAACAGTAACACTAAGACTTTAATATAATGTCTAATACTTAACTATATGATTGAATGTTAGACAATTTAATATAAAATGATAAGATTATAAATGCGTTATGTTATGACTAATTGAAGGATCAATTATAGGTCTTTTCTCTAAGAAGTTAAAGTAAATTGCATAGCAGTAGACTACGATTAAGGCAAGTTCATCTAACTCAACTTGAGTTATTACTTTCGAAGCATGTTAGTGAATAATTATTGTTGATTATTCACATCTAAACTAATTATTGCTATTCGCTCTTTGAGCAATTGAATTCATGTTCTATTATTATTGAACTGTGAATTAGTTAAAGTTCTTTTATTCATGAACTATTTATGATATGGATCTATGCTAGTTGTATCAGCTAGATCAAACATGTTTTAATTTGTTAAATCAAATATGTTTTAAAAGCGGTGACTAACCAATTGAAATGGTAAGGACTCATGACTGAGAAAAAGAACAATTTTACTAAAGCATTATTGGAAAATAATTGTTGCTAGTATACTGAGTGATTATGCATATTTTACTGGGTATGAAAGGCTGATCCCCTTGATTATCAAAACTTATTAAAAGGATCAGTTTAAATACTGACAACTTTAGTATATGTATGGTTATTTCAAACCACTCAGCCTCTGTTATTCAACTATTCGAATATACAGTTATTGAAATGTAATTAATGTTCTTTCATTAGCCATTTATATGATTGAACTTCGAAAGTTAAATTCTTTTCTAATCATGATATATCTCCTTCATATTTAAACTTGCTAAGCAAATTAGTTGTTTACCCTTGCTATATCATGACATTTATTTCAGCTAAGCCCGAAGATTCGAGTAAGAAAGACAAGGGCAAGGGAAAGGTCCAAGAATAATTAATATGAGTGTTTATATGATATACTATGTTAATGATTATGTAAACCTTTTGTGTTACTATATGTAATGAAGCTACTTTTAAGTTATGGTAATAGACCTTGGGATATTGTATAAGACTTTATTGTAATGACCAATATATTTTTATTATTCCGCAATAGTTATAGAATGCTTATGATGATGATGTATCGTGAGCACTGAATTCGAGGTTAGAGAACCCGAATTTGGGGGTGTCACAGGTTGGTATTAAAGCTATAGGTTATAAACATTAGGATGCGAAACCTAGGTTATAACCTAAGAAGAAACTCGTATAGAATATGCTAGGAGATGGATTGGGGAGATTCATCTAGTATAGAATGTACATAATAAACTATTGTTTCATTTTATAAATGAATATATTTTATTGTGATACTGATGTTGTGTTTGTTTGGTTATAGGATGCCTGAAGAAAGGCATGATAGCCATTCGGTTGAGCAAGAGCCGATAGAGTCTGTAGAGGAGCAAGCTGAGAGCGATGTCTATGACGAAGATATGATGGTGGTGGACTTGTTCGAAGAGAATATAGCACTGGAGAATAGAGTAACACAGTTAGAGCAAAAGAACGCTACTCATCAGTTTAATGAAACACAATACAAGAAGTTAGCGTACCAGGCTCAGGCAGAGCTTGCAGAGGTGAAGGTACAGTTGCAGGGACAGACGACCTCGGCTCAACAGATGGTTGCTGTGAATGCTGAGCTGAGGAAAAAACTTGAGCAAGAGGTGGTAAAGCTGGGAGTGCTAAGAGTTGAGCATCGGCGATGCGTTTTGAGTTTGATCTGGAGATTGCAGATAAGATTAGGATTGATGAGGCATGGCTTAGAGCAGTGAGGATGGTTGACCAGCTGGAGTTAGCTTTGGAGGAGAAGGAGGTCAGGCTAGAGTCTCTGGGACGGGCGTTAGATGCAGCATACACAGTTCCCAGGGTTGGAGATAGGAGGCCGCGTTTGGAGATCGGCGAGTCTAGCAGGTCAGTGTGATGTCGTGTGATTGGAGATGCACTGCAGGCACAGGAGCATGTCCAAGTGGAGGTGCCTCTACCTGACAACCAGTAAGATGTTGGTGGATAGTGATGTATATAGATGCCATAGTACCCTTTTTGTTTAAACAGGGTTAGATTATGTATGATGTGAACCTCTAAGCTGTGAGAGGTTGTATGTAAATATGATGTATCCCCATCTTAGTTGTGTAGGGGAATATATCTTTTGATAGATCCCATCTCTGGATGTTTAGAATGGGATAGTTAGCATTTATAGAAATATGCCAGATATGTGTACGACACTAAAAAAATTTGGTATATAAATATAAATGCGCTATTATAAGTAAATGTTTGATTAAGTAGATAAGTCTTGAGAATGAAGATAGAAAGTTATCTCTGTAATAATTTCAAAGTTTATTAAACTGAATGTGTTGTTTCGGCAAGTTGGATTGGATAATTAAGCAAGCTGAAAAGGTTATTTCAGCAAGCTGAAAAGGATATTTCAGCAAGCTCAAATGGATAGTTCAACAAGTTGAACATTATGATAATTTGATCATTAGAGTTTAAATTACATGTTGTATTTTAAATACCTATAATATATGACATATAATGAAACTCGAAGTAATAATATAAGATTTTATCTAATCAGATAATGCCGTCAAGACGTCAAAATCGTAACCAGAGGGAGGAACGTTCTGTGAACAATGAAAGAGATCAAGCTGACCCAATGCAGAACTTCGCAAAAATGATAGCTCAAGCTATGCGAACTCGTACACCTGCAGCAAGGAATCAAGCGAATAATATACTAGCAAATTTTAAATATTTTAAGGTTGTAGGACAGCCAGAATTCAGTGGAACCACGGACCCCATAGAAGCTCAGACATGGGTGAAAGAGCTGGAAAAGGCCTTTATCATTACTAGGGTAGCCGAAGAGCAAAAGACGGCTTTCGCTACGTACTTGATGAAAGGTGAGGCTAATTACTGGTGGGAGTCGAACCAAGCTAGAGCTGGAACGGAAGTAGCAGCATTGACAAGATTTAAGGAGTTGTTCTTTGAAAACTATTTATCGAAGGGCATGCAAGCCAGGATGGAGGTAAAGTTTCTTGAATTGAAGCAGGAGAACATGTGTTGACTTGGTCATATTCCATCTTTAGGTGTTTTGATGATGACTTTTCTATTGTACTAAAATGTTTACTCATGCATTTACAGGATATTAAAAGAATTCTTGAAGCTTTGATTTATTAAAGGATTGAAGACATGAATGCTTGAAGAATTGCTTGAGTCATTAGGAAATAAATGTAAGACCCTAGCTTTAATTATTTCTCAATCAAGGCTCTAGGATTTGCATTGCATTATTAATTAATTGTGGAATACATTAAAATGATTAATTAATTAAAGATTAATTATGAAATAAATTTAATTAAGCTTTCAAAATTAATAAGGATCAAATATTAATTGGAGTAATTTTTGAAAAGCTAATTTTGAAGCCTTCCCATAATTAAAGGATTTAATTTAAAATAGATTTTGATAAATCTATACCACATATCTTGGGATTGAGTTATTCATTATGTTTTCCATGATTTATTAATTGATTGAGCTTTCTATAAAATTGATTAAGCAAATCAAATTTCATATCTTTAGAATCAATTTGCATGGATCGAATAATTGGAGTAATTTTTGGAAAGTTAATTAGTGAGGGAAAATCTAAATAAATTGGGATTTCAAAACAAATATGGAAATGTGTTTAAATATTGATACTTCCCATAATTGATGGAGTTGGTTAGTAAATGAGTTTTAAAAAGATCATTATTTTTCATATCTCTAACCAAGATTGTTTCCATAAATATGGAAATGTGTTTAAATATTGAGACTTCCCATAATTGATGGAGTTGGTTAGAAAATGAGTTTTACAAAGATCATTATCTTTCATATCTCTGACCAAGATTGTTTCCATAAATTTTGGGATATGGATTTTCCATTATTGTAATTGCCATAATCTAAGGGATGTATTTAGATTTTCCACCAACCTTATTAATGCTAAATCTTATATATGGAAATATCTTAATGATACCAGTAGCCACGAGATTGCATGGAAAAATGGAAAGTAAATCAATCTGGTCTTAATCACGTGATATTGTGTTTCCAGTTTATTAGGCTACGGACATATTGCTATATAACATAAATCTGATAGTAGTGTGCATACAAGCCAATCATGTATGATGATAAAGCACATACTTTGTAAACAATCTTATTTATTTATTAATAAAATATTTATTTATTAAAGGCATTTAATTATCTACATGGTGCTGTTTTTATAATATGTAAATAACCCATAAGTTTTAAGCAATGCTTTTAGAATCATGATGTTGATCATGCTAATGAGATCTAAATTCTTAGAAAGCTTTAAAACTAAAATAGTTCCCAATCGTGGGATTACTAAAAAAGGGATTAGTAAATCCGGATAGATTGGTATATATGTTGCTTGCTCATTGGATGAGGATGACTGATCTCATGGTCATTTGTGTGGAGACACTAAAGCAAGTATGTACGTGCTTATTGGAGAATAAGTTCACTGAACGTGACTCGCTATGGAATACCTAATAGAGTTTTACTCGCCTGTCAATAGGAATTCCTAATGTGATAGTAGTACATGTGATCCTTGGACTTGAGATCATCATAGTATCTTGTATGTAACAAATTATACTTTGACTAATTCCTTAAGGCCTTTTAAGGCATATATAGGGTATGCTTGGGTGTAATGAGTTACATATGGAGATAATTAATGATCAATAAAGAATCTACCACCTCTAGTAAAAGAGGAGATATGTCCTATGTGATTCGTTAAATGACAACCCAGGAATCCTTGGCCAAGGTAGAATGAAATTAGAAAGAGGTTTCTAATTTGCATTATTTGGAGTTGTGCATTTTCTAATCGAAATACATATGATTAAATAAATTAAGACTTGACAGTAAATCCATGTCTTATATTTAATTGGGACATTGTATAGTGGAAGGATTGAATTGTACGGTAACTATTAACTCACAGGTTCTTTTATGATTAATGTTGAAATCTATATTATCTGGAAAGTCGTTGATCGCTAGGGAGGCTTATCCCTATTGTAGAATAAATGTTATTTATTTAAATAGATTATTAGTTTAATTTGTTTATTTAAATAAGATTAGAATTGTTCTAATTGATTTATTCACAACCGGTTTAATATGGAGAACCTAAAGGGTCACACCATAAAAGGAAGAAGAATTATTTAAGAAGAAAATGGCATGATAGTAATAATGCATTAAGTATAATTAATTTAATCTATGATGATAGAATAAATTAAATAGCTTAATATTTATTATTTAATATTTTAGAAATATTAAATATAAATTAATAAGAGGAGTCTTATTAATATTATTATTATTATTATTATTATTATTTTAATTCTAAAGGAGTTTAGGAATTAATATAATATCAGTACTCTCTCTCAATCCTAATAAAGATTAGGATATAAATTAATTAAATAAAACCCTATTCTAATTGGATTAGGAGGGTTAACCTAATATCTATATAAGAGAGTCTTATATCAGAAATAAGGGACGTGAAATTTTCCAAGAGTTGGGAGTACACATATTCTATAAAGATAGAAACAAGGGTTAAGCCAATAACCCATCTTCTTGAGTTCTTCATCTTCCTTGGTGGATCACCGTTAGAGGCCAAACATTTGGGTGGCTGACATTGATCAAGGGAAGGAGCCACTACAGAGGAATCAAAGGAATCAAAGGAGTAGTACTTGTACCTGAGGAAGCTTAGATCTTCAAAGGTATAATTCCATGTTCTCTCTTTTTTGTTATTGATAACAAGCACAAAGCATGATCATGGTTATGGGTTTGTATAAATTTTTGAAAACCTATTTTTACGCTTCCGCCCTATTTATGTGATTTGATTGCATAATTGCGTTACGTACAAACCCAACAGTGGTATCAGAGCCTAACTTTGTGCTAATTATCAATTTTATAATTCCATGTATGAATTGATGTGAGAATTGGATCATTTTTCTGGACAAAAATTGTTTTCTGCAAGTTTCTGCGGCGAACGGCGCAGCTGCGCAGATTCCCAGTTCATTACTGGCGCAGCTGCTCCGGTCTGCAAAAACTGCTGCTTCCGTTTACCTGCGCAGATGCCCAGTTCATTACTGGCGCAGCTGCGCCGGTACCTGGACAGACCCTGAAAATTGATTTTAATTAATTAAGTAAACTGTTTATTTAATTGATAAAGTTTTAAAATAAAGAAGTTTATTTTATCTGAAATATGATTTCAGAATGCTAAAATTAAAGGAGTTTAATTTCGATTTATTTTTGATTAAAATAAAAGAGTTTATTTTGTTTCAAAAATAAAATTTAGCAAAACTTTTGTCCATTAAATAACATCGATCCATATATGGAATAGCATTGTTATTCATGAGATGAATGAATATTTATTGATGCATATGTTGATGTGTATGATAATAAATGGGGTTGATTATGGACTATGACCAATGTGATTGGATTTTATTTTGGATGAATGCTTGAATGTATGGGTTTTATAAAATGGGGTCTGCATACCTCGTCTTCTCTAGTTTTATTCTCGATGTAAATTCTATCTCCTTTCTATGTACTTCCCCTTGACTGCTGATCAAGGTTTCTATTTAATTTTAAAATAGTTAATGTAATAGAGATAGTTAGAATTATTTTGAAGAAATTGGAGACCAAGGAGCAAGGAGCGCGTGAAGACCCGTTTGTATGGAGCCCGGGTTTAAATGTAATAGTTACATTTAAAATTTAAATTCTTGCACTCCTAGGTTTGACCTTTTGGTTCACTTGGTGGCTCTAGTGAACCAAACTAGAATAAAAGTCCATAATCAATCCGGGTAGAATACAGTATTCTATATCGCATGCTAAATATTATATATATTATATTTTATACAAACATGTTTCGCATGTTTAATAAAATGACGCGTATTTTATATATATATGTGCATGCGCGCTTAAAAGATGAGACAAATAATAACAAATCCCTCAAAGAAATAATATTAAGTCTGAAGCGTTCAAATGATATTTGGAATATCGAACGTCGCCTTCTAGCATAATTAGTTAATAGAGTATTAAATATTTAATATGAGTTTGTTGTGCTATCCACAAGGCGAGTATTGAATGTTTAAGATGTTAATTAATCACATTTGATGCTTATCAAGAAAATTGAACGATCTAGTCTTGTTGTGCTATCCACAAGGACGAAAATTTTTCTTTTTGAATTTATGGAAGTGCTAGGCTGGACTTAACTTAAATCATTTTAGTTCGGATGTGCACACACATGACCATTATGATTTAAGAGGCAAAATAAAAGGAGTTACATGGTGATGTAATTGACAAGAGTTGTCTACCTATTTATTTGTATATCGCTTGTTGTGCTATCCACAAGGTTATATACATTTGAAATGGGATCCTTAATCTCACTAGCAAATCTTTAATTAGATGTTGCCGAACTATATGAGTGAGGGTAATATAGTTTGATGAAAATAGTGGGAGATACCAATTTAAAATAAAGACCTAAATTTATTTTGGTATGCAAAGTTAATAAAATGAATGTTTGCTAAAATATTGTCTTTTCACATGCAGAATTTTAAAAATGTCAAAATCACTAATCTCACTACGAAGCATACTTGATGCAAATAAGCTTACCGGCCCGAATTATGAGGACTGGCTAAGAAATCTGAGAATTGTTCTCACTGCTGAAAAGATTTTTTATGTCCTAAATTCCACTATCCCTGAATCTGTTTCAGAAACAGCCTCTGAGGAAGAGATTGCCACTTTCAATAAGTGGCAAGATGATGCATCTGTGGCTCAATGCATCATGCTCGCATCCATGAATAACGAGCTCAGCGTCAGCACGAAAAAATGGATGCTCCTGCTATGCTGCTTCACCTCAAGGAGTTGTATGGTGAACAGAGTAGGACTGCTAGATATGAGATATCTAAGGAGCTCTTCCGATCTCGGATGACCGAGGGCACTACCGTCGAGACTCATGTTCTGAAGGTAATCAATTTGATTGAACGCCTTGGACAGCTTGGGTTCGTCATGGATGGGGGGTTGAGTCAAGACTTGGTCTTGCAGTCACTCCCTGAGACCTTCTCGCAGTTTGTGGTTAATTTTCACATGAATAAGCTAGATGTCAGCTTACCTGAGCTGCTTAACATGCTGAAAACTGCAGAAGGTCACTTCTCATCCAAGAAGAACCATGTCTTGATGGTGGATTCTTCCAATAAAAGGAAGAGGCCCAAGGTGTCTTCTGAAAGGAAGAAATCTAAGAAGGCTAAGGGAAAAGGGAAAGAAAAGGAGCAAAAGAAACCTGAACCAGCTAAAGGAATGTGCTTTCATTGCAATAAGCCGGGACATTGGAAGAGGAACTGCAAGAAGTTTCTAGCAGAGAAGAAGCTTGGAGAAGCTTCGACTTCCAATAAAGGTTTGTTTATGATTGAAATTAATTTTTCTGAAAGTCATAATTCTACTTGGGTATTGGATACCGGCTGTGGTTCTCACATATGTAATACTGTGCAGGGACTGGTCAGAAGTAGAAAGCTGAACAAAGATGAGGTGATCCTACGAGTGGGAAATGGAGCAAAAGTTGCTGCATTAGCTGTAGGAACTTATTGTTTAGCAATGCCTTCGGGCAAATCCATTTATCTTAATAATTGTTATTATGTTCCGAATATTATTAAAAACGTTATTTCAATTTCTGTATTGGATATGGAAGGTTTTGACGTTATTATAAAGAACAATGGTTGTTCTATTTATAAAGACGATGTTTTATATGGTATTGGAAATTTGCGAAATGGACTTTATACACTTGACTTGCAAGAAAATATATTTCAAATTGAACAAATTAAGAAAAGGAAAAGAGATGATATTAATTATACCAATATGTGGCACTGTAGACTCGGTCATATCAATGAAACAAGATTATCCAAGTTGCATAAAGATGGGCTCCTCGAGCTATCTGATTATGAATCATATCCAACTTGTGAATCTTGTCTCATGGTTAAAATGACTAAATCTCCTTTTAGTGGAAAAGGGGAGAGAGTTACAGAGTTGTTGGTATTGATTCACACAGACGTTTGTGGACCTATGACAACAAGTGCACGGGGTGGGTATTCTTATTTTATTACTTTCACTGATGATCACTCAAGATTTGGATATGTGTATTTAATGAAATACAAATCAGAATCATTTAAAAAGTTCAAAGAGTTCAGAAGTGAAGTAGAGAAACAAACGGGCAAGAGTATTAAGATACTTCGATCAGATCGAGGTGGAGAATACTTAAGCAGTGAGTTTCTCAATTATCTCAGAGAAAATGGTATAATCTCACAATGGACTCCTCCAGGTACACCACAGTTAAATGGAGTATCTGAAAGGAGAAATCGAACACTGTTGGACATGGTTCGATCCATGATGAGTTTTACCGACCTTCCAATTTCCTTATGGGGATATGCCCTAGAAACGGCTGCATACCTACTTAACAAGGTACCTACCAAATCCGCCCCAAAGACTCCATATGAGATGTGGAAAGGGAGGAAACCAAATCTTAAGCATGTTAAGACTTGGGGTTGTCCAGCTTATGTCAAAAAGTTTGAAAATGATAAGCTACAGACTAAATTCGATAAGTGTAGATTTGTGGGATACCCTAAAGAAACCGTAGGGTATTATTTCTATCATCCAACTGATCAAAAGGTGTTTGTTGCGAAACATGCTACCTTCTTGGAGAAAGAGTTTATCCATGAAGGGGTCAGTGGGAGCAAGATATATCTTGAAGAAGTTCAAGAACCACAAATTACCACGGACCAAAGTCAGGTACCTAACCAAGTAGAAGAACCTACTGTACCACACCCTATTCGTAAATCTGGAAGAGTACCGAAGATACCTGAGAGGTATGGATTCGTTATAGAGGATAACGATGAGGTACACATCATGAATGATGATGATCCATTGAATTACGAATAGGCTATGAGTAATAAAGACTCAGGGAAATGGCTTGAAGCCATGAAATCCGAAATGGACTCCATGTATGAAAACAAAGTATGGTCTTTGGTTTCACCACCTGAAGGTATTAAACCTATTGGGTGTAAATGGGTTTTTAAGGAAAAGACTGGAGCAGACGGAAAGGTAGAGACCTATAAGGCCCGATTGGTTGCAAAAGGTTTCAAACAAAGACAAGGAGTTGACTATGATGAAACCTTCTCACCAGTAGCCATGCTCAAGTCTATTCGGATTTTGCTTGCGATTGCAGCTTACAATGACTATGAGATCTGGCAGATGGACATGAAAACGGCCTTCCTCAATGGGAAACTTAAGGAGGATGTGTATATGACACAGCCAGAGGGATTTATTTCAAAAGTTGGAACAAATCAAGTCTGTAAGCTACAACGATCCATTTATGGGTTGAAGCAAGCTTCTCGTAGATGGAACATTCGTTTTGATGAGACAATCAAAGAGTTTGATTTTATCAAAAACGAGGATGAACCATGTGTATACAAGAAGGTTAGTGGGAGCGCAGTATCATTCCTTGTATTATATGTTGATGATATATTACTGATAGGGAATGACATTCCTATGTTACAATCCATTAAAATCTGGTTATCTAAAAACTTCTCCATGAAGGACTTGGGTGAAGCATCCTATATTTTGGGGATAAAGATCTATAGAGATAGATCTAAAAGGATGCTCGGCTTATCCCAAGGAACGTACATTGATACGATGCTAAAGAGGTTTAGCATGGAAGATTCCAAAAAAGGTCTCATGCCGATGAGCCATAGAATAAATCTCTCCAAGTAACAGGCCCCAAAGACACCTGAGGAGAGAGACCGTATGAGTAAGATCCCTTATGCTTCTGCAATAGGATCTATCATGTACGGTATGATATGTACTAGACCGGATGTTGCTCACGCACTTAGTGTAACAACCAGATACCAGTCGAATCCAGGAGAAGAGCACTGGAAGGCAGTGAAAAATATCCTAAAGTACTTGAGAAGGACTAAAGATATTTTTCTTGTCTACGGTGGGTCTGAATTAAAACTCGAGGGATTCACGGACTCAAGTTTTCAAACAGACCAAGATGACAGTAAATCTGTTTCAGGGTATGTGTTTACCTTGAACGGAGGTGCAGTGAGTTGGAAGAGTTCCAAGCAGCAAACGGTTGCTGATTCAGTGACAGAGGCAGAGTATATAGCTGCAAGTGAAGCTGCAAAGGAAGCTGTTTGGATGAAGAAGTTCATAACTGAACTTGGTGTGGTTCCTAGCATTGGAGAAGCAGTTCCCGTATACTGTGACAACACCGGAGCGGTTGCACAGGCTATGGAACCCAGGTCTCATTAGAAATCTAAACACGTGTTGCGGCGATTTCACTTGATCAGGGAGATCATTGAAAGAGGAGACGTCACCTTGGAGCGTGTAGACTCTCAAGACAACATTGCAGATCCATTTACTAAAGCTTTAATACAACAGCAGTTTGATCGTCACTTAGAGAAGATGGGTATGAGATACCATGGCGATTGGCTTTAGTGCAAGTGGGAGATTGATAGTAGTGTGCATACAAGCCAATCATGTATGATGATAAAGCACATACTTTGTAAACAATCTTATTTATTTATTAATAAAATATTTATTTATTAAAAGCATTTAATTATCTACATGGTGCTGTTTTTATAATATGTAAATAACCCATAAGTTTTAAGCAATGCTTTTAGAATCATGATGTTGATCATGCTAATGAGATCTAAATTAGAAAGCTTTAAAACTAAAATAGTTCCCAATCGTGGGATTACTAAAAAAGGGATTAGTAAATTCGGATAGATTGGTACATATGTTGCTTGCTCATTGGATGAGGATGACTGATCTCATGGTCATTTGTGTGGAGACACTAAAGCAAGTATGTACGTGCTTATTGGAGAATAAGTTCACTGAACGTGACTCGCTATGGAATACCTAATAGAGTTTTACTCGCCTGTCAATAGGAATTCCTAATGTGATAGTAGTACATGTGATCCTTGGACTTGAGATCATCATAGTATCTTGTATGTAACAAATTATACTTTGACTAATTCCTTAAGGCCTTTTAAGGCATATATAGGGTATGCTTGGGTGTAATGAGTTACATATGGAGATAATTAATGATCAATAAAGAATCTACCACCTCTAGTAAAAGAGGAGATATGTCCTATGTGATTCGTTAAATGACAACCCAGGAATCCTTGGCCAAGGTAGAATGAAATTAGAAAGAGGTTTCTAATTTGCATTATTTGGAGTTGTGCATTTTCTAATCGAAATACATATGATTAAATAAATTAAGACTTGACAGTAAATCCATGTCTTATATTTAATTGGGACATTGTATGGTGGAAGGATTGAATTGTACGGTAACTATTAACTCACAGGTTCTTTTATGATTAATGTTGAAATCTATATTATCTGGAAAGTCGTTGATCGCTAGGGAGGCTTATCCCTATTGTAGAATAAATGTTATTTATTTAAATAGATTATTAGTTTAATTTGTTTATTTAAATAAGATTAGAATTGTTCTAATTGATTTATTCACAACCGATTTAATATGGAGAACCTAAAGGGTCACACCATAAAAGGAAGAAGAATTATTTAAGAAGAAAATGGCATGATAGTAATAATGCATTAAGTATAATTAATTTAATCTATGATGATAGAATAAATTAAATAGCTTAATAATATTTTAGAAATATTAAATATAAATTAATAAGAGGAGTCTTATTAATATTATTATTATTATTATTATTTAATTCTAAAGGAGTTTAGGAATTAATATAATATCAGTACTCTCTCTCAATCCTAATAAAGATTAGGATATAAATTAATTAAATAAAACCCTATTCTAATTGGATTAGGAGGGTTAACCTAATATCTATATAAGAGAGTCTTATATCAGAAATAAGGGACGTGAAATTTTCCAAGAGTTGGGAGTACACATATTCTATAGAGATAGAAACAAGGGTTAAGCCAATAACCCATCTTCTTGAGTTCTTCATCTTCCTTGGTGGATCACCGTTAGAGGCCAAACATTTGGGTGGCTGACATTGATCAAGGGAAGGAGCCACTACAGAGGAATCAAAGGAATCAAAGGAGTAGAACTTGTACCTGAGGAAGCTTAGATCTTCAAAGGTATAATTCCATGTTCTCTCTTTTCTGTTATTGATAACAAGCACAAAGCATGATCATGGTTATGGGTTTATATAAATTTTTGAAAACCTAGTTTTACGCTTTCGCCCTATTTATGTGATTTGATTGCATGATTGCGTTACGTACATCCCAACAAAATCTAGCTAATCCATTAAATCACATGATTGCATATGTTAGTGCCATATAAAAGCTATATGACTTGGAATATTAGTGGATCTGAACATATCACGTGATGGGCATATAAGAAGGATATAAAATCAGAAACTTTGAATTAGCACATATAATATGCACTGATTATGTATTCTGTCTAAATCATATCAAACGGTTCAAGAGAAAATTAAGCAAATCAGCAACGGTAATATATTCAGTACACCTATAAAAGAGAATGGACTGGTATTGAGCAAAGACATGAAAAACATACAAAGCTTATTATACATAGAGAATACTCAACTGTTTTTCGACTGCTTCTTCCTCACACTACCATTGAGATTATCATTGAAGAAGTAATCTGTCTTTAATATCAGCACTGGTCTTGGAACGTGAAACTGGTAATATCTTTCTTGTTCATCATTGCATACTAGAGCCTTGCATTGTTAAGTGATTAATTGCTTTGATCAATAGACCTCTACTTTGTATTTTAATTTTCATAGAATTGGTACTATCTAAATCTTTATGGTAACTTGGTTTGGGTTACACTGGTGTTGCAATCAAGTTTAAGGAAGCATAAATGCTTAAGAGTGCATAGGTGCACAAAGAGCAATGGTGCTCAAGTGTAATCTAGTGTGGATTAGGGTTTTATTACAAAACGGGTTCAAGGAAGCATAGGTGCTTAAGAGTGCATAGGTGCACGGGGAGCTGTGAAGCCCCCAAATCCGGGTTCCCAAAACCTCGGACCTAGTACGTTATGATACATCATTTCAATAACTATTGCGGAAGATATAAACATAAATTGTTTATACAATAACTTATTACAACATAATCCCCAAGTTCTGTAACCTTAACTTAATACATGCCTTCAATATCCTATACGACATACCATGTCATTTGCATTCAATACTATTACAAGTTTAACCTGCATCCAAATACAATTCTGGAGTTTGCCTTTATCTTTGCCTGTATCCGTAGTTTCGTCTAAATCTGAAATGTTTATCATGATATAGCAAGGGTGAGCAACAAGTTTGTCCAGCAAGTTTATGTTCAAATGAAGATATATCATGATTGAAAAGAATAATAAGTTGACAAACTTTCAATAATATAAATAATTATGAAAGGATATAAATCAATTTTCATAAATGAATGACCGAGTCAATAATGAAGAATGGCTAACAATAAACATAAACAAATTTATCTGAACCAAATGGTAATAACGGTGATCAGTCTTTCATACCTGATGAACATATGCAACATGCACTAAGTGCGAATCAATAATCAATATAGATGTGAATAATTAACAATAATTATTCACGAACATGCTTTGAAATATAACTCAAAGTTTAGTTAGAGAAAAACTTGCCTGTACCGTCGATTATTGCTACGCAATATAATTTAATCGCTTTATTGTAAAGACCTATCAGTTATAAGATTGATCTTTCAATTAGTATAACATATTTATTCCATCATACTATTATTTTAAAAGTAAACCATCTAACACTTAACCACATAGTCAAATATCTTAACACTAAACATATTCACAAGTTTAAAACTAGCACACATCGAGTCTTTAATAATATTCAATATAGTATACTGAGTGGTTTTCCACAAACGACTAACAATTTAGTTTTCGTCTCGTCTACACTGTTTTCACAGTGAGTTAGATCGGTTACTAATTTGTAGATACCTTCCCCATATGAAGGAGTCGTTTAGCCCAGCTACTATACATCAACCATTAAAGGGTACGATTGCACTACCTTAGACTTATCACTTACTCGTTCATTTATAAGTTCTTATTAAAACTTGGTAAACTGTTTACTATTTCAGTAAACTGAAATCAAACTATCTTCCCTTCCTAACCTTATCAGTTTCCATTTCAGCAAGATGAAACCAAACTGTCTTCCTAACATTTTCAGTTTCAATTTCACCATCCTGAATTGTTCATTTCAGCAAGCTGAAATACCCTAATTACGAAAATACCAAAATAGCTTATTATTTATCTATCCTTTGTCCAATCATATATACATATATTACATACACAAAAAGTATTTTTCTGGAATTTTTTCAACTCCCTTAAGTATTTTTCAGAAATCTATTTCTAGTTACTTCCTTAACAAATTAGCTGCCTTATGCTTAACTCCAGAAATTCCCAACTCTTGGCGGGAGCTTACACATGTTAACGTGAGCTTACAGCTTAAATTTCGTGGCCATCGGAGTTATACAACTCCGGTTATAGCGGTTTCTGTAGGAAAAATGCAAATATTGAAATAGTCATAACTTCCTCAATTTAAGTCTGAATGAGCTCATTTTTCGACACAAGCTACTTTATAACATATATTTTACTGTCCCAGAAGATTGAATTTTTTTTCAAAAATTAAATGCCCGAAACTACCCTTACAATTTCCAGACAACCTACTTTTCTTCAATTTTTAGATTTTGCTTCCTTTACTAAATTCAGTCCATACGAAAATTTACATGGAATTTTTCAGTAATTTCACTTGGAAAAGTTAGAAGACTTGCATATCTAACTCTAGAAATTGACCACACTCAAAAATTCAAAATACACTAGGAGATATGGTCGTTTTAATTTCATACGTCGTTTTTACAAAAATCTGATTTTTCAAACTTGATGATTTCTAAGAAAACTTTCATATCCTTACCCCTTCACCAACATAATACATCACAAAATATCATAACACCTATTAACATCTCATATACTCATGGATATATCATGATCCATGATCTAATACATCAAACAATCACCAATCATAAGATAAACACAATAAAGGCTAAGAAAATTAAGTTTTCTCACTTTTGAAAAACGTAGTTTCCATTTCTTAGTTTAGATCCAACATTTGACCCATAAAAGGGTTAGATATAAACTTGAAACACTATAAAACATATAGATCTAAGGTTTTTTAAGCCTCAAAATCATAACTTTATTAAAATCAAAACTTAAACCAACAAAGAGAAATTAAACTACATAAATAAGAATTTTTGTTCTACCTTACTTTGTTCCTTCTTCTCCTTCTTCCTAATACTTGATTAGGAAGCTATGGAATACCAAAATCCAACTTCTCTCCTCTCCCTCCCTTGGTCGAGCATGAGCCTTTCTCTCTCTCCCTCTTGCTTTGCTAGCTTATGAGATGAAAGATAAAAGAATGAAATGAAATGAAAAGTAAATGATATACTTGATTTGTTAGTTAGTAAAGATGAATAGATATAAAGTGTATATCTATCCTAATCTACCAAGATCTTACTCTTCCTCTCTCTTTAATCATTGACATGTTGCTTGCAAGCCTTAGCTAACTTGTGGACTTGGTAAAAGATGTTGGCTCCTTTACAAAAGTGACACCTAGCAACTATTTCACCAACTAAAGCAAATACAATCATTTCATCCATCCCCCTTTCTCCTCCTTGTGCAAATTTCGGCCACAAGGCCTTCTTGAGCTTAAATTTGTATTATTTTTAAGGCCCATATTGCTTACTTAATGTCCAATAGGTCCTCACTCCATTGGGCCACCAATTGGGCTAATCAAATATATCTTTGGGCTTGAAATTTTCATTCCTTGTACTTGCAAAACAACATAGTTTATACTTTTTAATTTTTATACTTACTTAAGGACTTAAATACTCTTCCTCAAGTGGGCTAAGCTTGGTCCAAGCTTGGGCTCTTTGTTAATTTCCTTTTGGGCTTCGATTTCATAGTTTTGCTTACTACTCCCTCCGTCCCAAATTAATTGCTCAATTTTGACTTTTTTTAGTCAAATTAACTATTTTTAAAATTAATAATTAAGCATGTATAAATATACTTTTAACATTATAAAAATTGGTATTAGTAGTAAATTGTATATACTTTTTTTTGTTATAACCTCTTCACCTATATTTTGGCAAAAATGGTACACAAAATAGTTTTAAAAAATAGTCAATTTGACTTAAAAAAGTCAAAACTGAGCAATTAATTTGGGACGGAGGAAGTAACAAAATTAACTTGGGCATCCACCTATAAATAAGTTGTGTCATCAGTATACATGTCCCATACATGATATATTAGGCTAGCTTAATAACTTAGTTGCTATTAATACAAATTAACTACAAGTCCAATGCTCAAATAAATAATTGAGCTACTTAATTAATTCCTTAGGCCACAAAATCTTCTTAGTCCATTAAATCTATTCTCACTAAAACCAATGCTCAACATTTTTGATATATACATATTCTTAATTGTCTTTATATCCAAAATAAATGTATACACATTATATAATGTATATTTATTTAATCGTGCACACAATTCACATAAGTCATAACATACTCCACTAAATGTATCAACTTAATAGTCCTAATTGACTTAATAAGTTATAAACACTAACATAATTCACATATCAAATTTATATATTAGGTCACCAAACTTTATAGGTATCGTAGTACCTTATTCTTAATATTCCATTAAACACATATAGATTCATCTTTAGGGTTTAATAATTTTTTGTAACCCATATATTCTCTATTCTCATTCGAACAGTAAACCATATAGGTTCTTCTTTAAAAATTTTAAATAAATCATCTATTTCCACTCTAGGTTTTAAAGTTTAACCTTTAATTTAATCATTTAAGATTTTCTAAATTTTTGGATTGTCACATTCACCCCTTCTTCTAAGAATTTCGTCCTCGAAATTACAGCCTACTAATCCCTACTCCTTCTATTCACCAAAATTAGGTGTTCAACTTAACCTTTATCTGATTTCATTCTCAGTTTAATGAGTACACACAGCTTCCTTCTATGAACTATTCTATCATCACATTCTACCCAAACTTCTCCCCAAGGAATTAAAAACTTTTCAAATAATGCTGAGTGGCCATGAACTTTCATTTTTCAATTTTAAAAAGTTTTAAACAGAAATTCATCTGCAAACAGATCTGGACTTACGGATACATTGGATGATCAGCCCGTATGCCCTGCATTGATTAGATGCTACATGCTGGAACGACATTCGCGTTCATCATCACCGCCTTTGGAGCATAAATATTTCCCAATTTAGGGATATTCATACTCAGCCAGGAGTACGAACCAAAACAATATGGTTTGGGATAAATTCTCAAAGAAATACTTGAATTTTCATAAACATTAGTCTAGCTGAATCAAATATCTTTAGACATATACCAATAATTCGAACATCAATCAAAACATGTATCTGGCCAAATTTAATTGGCACTTGAATATTCTTTAAAATTCTGAAAATTATTTTATGACGTCATTATACCGCACTGTATTTACAGTCCATTGAAGATTCCGTCATTTTTGCGACTTTTTCATAAAATAATATACTATAGTGGGCTGTTGATTTTTAGATCACATCCAACACTAGGTAAGAATGTATTGATGACTCAATCGTTTTTATCATCCTTGCATCAAGTTCCATAATGCATTGATGATATATAAAATATATTTTGATATTTTAAATAATTTTTGTCTAGCCGAAACAATTAGCGTAGACTCTTCTTTAAACCGTTCAAAACTATTGAAAATCATTTTTGGAATTATCATGTCGCAATAGGTAACTATGTGATAATGACTCGAAGTCCATCTCCACACCCTTGTCACCATGTTTTGAAGATAACCAAAAATTCATTTCATTTCGTAAAAGGCACATCAGTGCGATTTTAGCTTGATGTCAAAAATTTCAAAGTCTAGCATAGCTAGAAGATTTGGAATACCTATGCTTCGACCATCAACATCAATTTTTCTAATGATCAATTGCTTAATAATTCTATCTATTTCTATTATCCTCAATCCTTCATTCACAATTTTCCTATACCCCCGTATAGTTCATCAAATATACCATACGTTATGAGTTCAGGAACTTACCACAATCGTATGGGTTTTGGAACTTATCCTAGTCAGACCAAAGTCGTCCATTCGCTGAGGGGTTCCACCTTACGATTATGAGTCACGAACTTACCATACGTATGAGTTTAAAGAACTCGCACCTAATCTTATATTCTCTACCTATCCGTTATACATATGAGAAAAGAATCACCTTCTCAACATACATATAGCGAATAGCGTGACACCAACATTTCAATGATTATCAATATGATAAACTAAGTAACCGTTAGACCAAACACAAAACCACCGCCCATACAAAGGTTTGTACAACTCAGCTATCACACGAGTCCTCAATTGAAATCCCACATAATCCTAGCTCCCTCAATACTCGATACGAATTTCATTTAATCCGTATCTACAATTCACAACTCTTTCCTGAGTTTTAATAGTACAATTTCATAGTACAACAGTTGTACAGCAATTATGCTATAAATTTTTCAATCATTTGATTGATCCTCCTCCTACTATGACCTTATAAGATCACGTTGTGATCTCATATTATAATCGTATTATTTTACGATTCTTTCTTATCTTATGATCGTTTTGTTTTACGATCTTCTTTCCCTTTATACTTTTAGCCTTTTAGACTTTATCTATTCATTACTATTGTTCATCTTTATTATCAGAGTTAGGTAACTCTGGATCTTTATTACTTGTCATGATTCTTCTTTGAATCTTATTGACTTACCAATACCTTGCCCAAATTCATCGCTTAAATTTCAAACTCTATTTGAGTTTATTCCTTATCCTCATCCCTGCGGTTATAGCCTAAGGTACCCCTACCTAAGATTTATAACCTACAGCTTTGATACCAACTGTGACGCCCCCAAATCCGGGTTCCCAGAACCTCGGACCTGGTACGTTACGATACATCATTTCTATAACTATTGCGAAAGATATAAACATAAATTGTTTATACAATAACTTATTACAACATAATCCCTAAGTTTTGTAACCTTAACTTAATACATGCCTTCAATATCCTATACGACATACCATGTCATTTGCATTCAATACTATTACAAGTTTAACCTGCATCCAAATCCAATTCTGGAGTTTGTCTTTATCTTTGCCTGTATCCGAAGTTTCGTCTAAATCTGAAATGTTTATCATGATATAGCAAGGGTGAGAAACAAGTTTGTCCAACAAGTTTATGTTCAACTGAAGATATATCATGATTGAAAAGAATAATAAGTTGACAAACTTTCAACAATATAAATAATTGTGAAAGGATATAAATCAATTTTCATAAATGAATGACCGAGTCAATAATGAAGAATGGCCAACAATAAACATAAACAAATTTATCTGAACCAAATGGTAATGACGGTGATCAGTCTTTCATACTTGATGAACATATGCAACATGCACTAAGTGCGAATCAATAATCAGTATAGATGTGAATAATTAACAATAATTATTCACGAACATGCTTTGAAATATAACTCAAAGTTTAGTTAGAGAAAAACTTGCCTGTGCCGTCGATTACTACGACGCAATATAATTCAATCGCTTTATTGTAAAGACCTATCAGTTATAAGATTGATCTTTCAATTAGGATAACATATTTATTCCATCATACTATTATTTTAAAAGTAAACCATCTAACACTTAACCACATAGTCAAATATTAGAAAATCTTAACACTAAACATATTCACAATTTTAAAACTAGCACACATCGAGTCTTTAATAATATTTAATATAGTATACTGAGTGGTTTTTCACAAACGACTAACAATTTAGTTTCCGTCTCGTCTACACAGTTTTCACACTGAGTTAGATCGGTTACTAATTCGTAGATACCTTCCCCATATGAAGGAGTCGTTTAGCCCAGCTGCTATACATCAACCATTAAAGGGTACGATTGCACTACCTTAGACTTAACAATGACTCGTTCATTTATAAGTTCTTAATAAAACTTGGTAAACTGTTTACTATTTCAGTAAACTGAAATCAAACTATCTACCCTTCCTAACCTTATCAGTTTCCATTTCAGCAAGCCGAAACCAAACTGTCTTCCTAACATTTTTAGTTTCTATTTCAGCATCTTAAATTGTTCATTTCAGCAAGCTGAAATACCCTAATTACGAAAATACCAAAACAGCTTAATATTTATCTATCCTTTGGCCAGTCATATATACATATATTCCATACACAAAAAGTATTTTTCTGAAATTTTTTTAACTCCCTTAAGTATTTTTCAAAAATCCATTTCTAGTTACTTCCTTAACAAATTAGCTACCTTACCCTTAACTCCAGAAATTTCCAACTCTTGGCGGGATCTTACACAAGTTAACGTGAGCTTACAGTTTAAATTTCGTGGCCATCGGAGTTATACAACTCCGGTTATAGCAATTTCCGTCGGAAAAACGCAAATATTGAAATAGTCATAACTTGCTCAATTTAAGTCGGAATGAGCTCATTTTTGGACACAAGCTATTTTATAACATATATTTTAATATTACAAAAGATTGGAATTTTTTTCAAAAATTAAATGCCCGAAACTGCCCTTACAATTTCTAGACAGCCTACTTTTCTTCTATTTTTAGATTTTGCTTCCTTTACTAAAATCAGTCCATACGGAAATCTACATGGAATTCTTCAGTGATTCTACTTGGAAAAGTTAGAAGACCTATATATTTAACTCTAGAAATTGACCACACTATAAAATTCAAAATACACTAGGAGATATGGCCGTTTTAATTTCATACTTCGTTTTTACAAAAATCTGATTTTTCAAACTTGATGATTTCTAAGAAAACTTTCATATCCTTACCCCTTCACCAACATTATACATTATAAAACATCATAACACCTATTAAAACCTCATATACTCATGGATATATCATGATCCATGATCTAATACATCAAACAATCACCAATCATAAGATAAATACAATAAAGGCTAAGAAAATTAAGCTTTCTCACTTTTGAAAAATATAGTTTTCATTTCTTAGTTTAGATCTAACTTTTGACCCATAAAAGGGTTAGATATAAACTTGAAACACTATAAAATATATAGATCTAAGTTTTTTTAAGCCTCAAAATCATAATTTTATGAAAATCAAAACTTAAACCAACAAAGAGAAATTAAACTACATAAATACGAATTTTTGTTCTACCTTAGTTTGTTCCTTCTTCTCCTTCTTCCTAATACTTGATTAGGAAGCTATGGAATACCAAAACCCAACTTCTCTCCTCTCCCTCTCTTGGCCGAACATGAGCCTTTCTCTCTCTCCCTCTTGCTTTGCTAGCTTATGAGATGAAAGATAAAAGAATGAAATGAAATGAAAAGTAAATGATATACTTGATTTGTTAGTTAGTAAAGATGAATAGATACAAAGTGTATATCTATCCTAATCTACCAAGATCTTACTCTTCCTCTTTCTTTAATCATTGACATATTTCTTGCAAGCCTTAGCTAACTTGTGGACTTGGTAAAAGATGTTGGCTCCTTTACAAAAGTGACACCTAGCAACTATTTCACCAACTAAAGCAAATACAGTCATTTCATCCATCCCCCTTTCTCCTCCTTGTGCAAATTTCGGCCACAAGGCCTTCTTGGGCTCAAATTTATTTTATTCCAAGGCCCATATTGCTTACTTAATGTCCAATAGGTCCTCACTCCATTGGGCCACCAATTGGGCTACTCAAATATATCTTTGGGCTTGAAATTTTCATTCTTTGTACTTACAAAACAACATAGTTTATACCTTTTAATTTTTATACTTACTTAATGACTTAAATACTCTTCCTCAAGTGGACTAAGCTTGGGCCAAGCTTGGGCTCATTGTTAATTTCCTTTTGGGCTTCGATTTCATTGTTTTGTTTAGTAACAAAATTAACTTGGGCTTCCACCCATAAATAAATTGGGACATCACTATACATTTCCCATACATGATATATTGGGCTAGCTTAATAACTTAATTGCTATTAAATCAAATTAGCTACAAGTCAATGCTCAAATAAATAATTGAGCTACTTAATTAATTCCTTAGGCCACAAAATCATCTTAGTCCATTAAATCTATTCTCACTAGAACCAATACTCAACATTTTTGATATATACATATTCTTAATTATCTTTATATCCAAAATAAATGTATACACATTATATAATGTATATTTATTTAATCGTGCACACAATTCACATAAGTCATAACATACTCCACTAAATGTATTAACTTAATAGTTCTAATTGACTTAATAAGTTATAAACACTCACATAATTCACATATCTAATTTATATATTAGGTCACCAAACTTTATAGGTATCGTAATACCTTATTCTTAATATTCCATTAAACGCATATAGATTCATCTTTAGGGTTTAGAAATTTTTTGTAACCCATATATTCTCTATTCTCATTCGAACAGTAAACCATATAGGTTCTTCTTTAAAAATTTTAAATAAATCATCTATTTCCACTCTAGATTTTAAAGTTTAACCTTTAATTTAATCATTTAAGATTTTTTAAATTTTCGGGTTGTCACATTCACCCCTTCTTCTAAGAATTTCGACCTCGAAATTACAGCCTACTAATCCCTACTCCTTCTATTCACCAAAACTAGGTGTTTAACTTAACCTTTATCTGATTTCATTCTCAGTTTAATGAGTACACACGGCTTCCTTCTATGAGAAACTATTCTATCATCACATTCTACCCAGACTTTTCCCCAAGGAAATAAAAACTTTTCAAATAATGCTGAGTGGCCATGAACTTTCATTTTTCAATTTCAAAAAGGTTTAAACAGAAATTCATCTGCAAATCGATCTGGACTTACGGATACATTGGATGATCAGCCCGTATGCCCTGCATTGATCAGATGCTACATGCTGGAACGACATTCGCGTTCATCATCACCGCCTTTGGCGCATAAATATTTCCCAATTTAGGGATGTTCATACTCAGCCTGGAGTCCGAACCAAAACAATATGGTTTGGGATAAATTCTCAAAGAAATACTTGAATTTTCATAAACATTAGTCTAGCTGAATCAAATATCTTTAGACATATACCAATTATTCGAACATCAATCAAAACATGTATCTGGCCAAATTTAATTGGCACTTGAATATTTTTTAAAATTCTGAAAATCATTTTATGACGTCATTATACCGCACTGAATTTACAGTCCATTGAAGATTCCGTCATTTTTGCGACTTTTTCATAAAATAATATACCATAGTGGGCTGACGATCTTTAGATCACATCCAACACTAGGTAAGAATGTATTGATGACTCAATCGTTTTTATCATCCTTGCATCAGGTTCCATGATGCATTGATAATATATAAAATATATTTTGATATTTTAAATAATTTTTGTCTAGCCGAAACAATTAGCGTAGACACTTCTTTAAACCGTTCAAAATTATTGAAAATCATTTTTGGAATTATCATGTCGCAATAGGTAACTATGTGATAATGACTCGAAGTCCATCTCCACACCCTTGTCACCATGTTTTGAAGATAACCAAAAATTCATTTCATTTCGTAAAAGGCACATCAGTGCGAATTTAGCTTGATGTTAAAAATTTCGAAGTCTAGCACAGCTAGAAGATTTGGAATACCTATGCTTCCACCATCAACATCAATTTTTCTAATGATCAATTGCTTAATAATTCTATCTATTTCTATTATCCTCAATCCTTCATTCACAATTTTCCTATACCCCCGTATAGTTCATCAAATATACCATACGTTATGAGTTCAGGAACTTACCACAATCGTATGGGTTTTGGAACTTATCCTAGTCAGACCAAAGTCATCCATTCGCTGAGGAGTTCCACCATACGATTATGAGTCACGAACTTACCATACGTATGAGTTTAAAGAACTCGCACCTAATCTTATATTCTCTACCTATCCGTTATACATATGAGAAAAGAATCACCTTCTCAACATACATATAGCGAATAGCGTGACACCAACATTTCAATGATTATCAATGTGATAAACTAAGTAGTCGTTAGACCAAGCACAAAACCACCGCCCATACAAAGGTTTGTACAACTCAGCTATCACACGAGTCCTCAATTGAAATCCCACATAATCCTAGCTCCCTCATTACTCGATACGAATCTCATTTAATCCGTATCTACAATTCACAACTCTTTCCTGAGTTTTAATAGTACAATTTCATAGTACAACAGTTGTACAGCAATTATGCTATAAATTTTTCAATCATTTGATTGATCCTCCTCCTACTATGACCTTATAAGATCACGTTGTGATCTCATATTATAATCGTATTATTTTACGATTCTTTCTTATCTTATGATCGTTTTGTTTTACGATCTTCTTTCCCTTTATACTTTTAGCCTTTTAGACTTTATCTATTCATTACTATTGTTCATCTTTATTATCAGAGTTAGGTAACTCTGGATCTTTATTACTTGTCATGATTCTTCTTTGAATCTTATTGACTTACCAATACCTTGCCCAAATTCATCGCTTAAATTTCAAACTCTATTTGAGTTTATTCCTTATCCTCATCCCTGCGGTTATAGCCTAAGGTACCCCTACCTAAGATTTATAACCTACAGCTTTGATACCAACTGTGACGCCCCCAAATCCGGGTTCCCAGAACCTCGGACCTGGTACGTTACGATACATCATTTCTATAACTATTGCGAAAGATATAAACATAAATTGTTTATACAATAACTTATTACAACATAATCCCTAAGTTTTGTAACCTTAACTTAATACATGCCTTCAATATCCTATACGACATACCATGTCATTTGCATTCAATACTATTACAAGTTTAACCTGCATCCAAATCCAATTCTGGAGTTTGTCTTTATCTTTGCCTGTATCCGAAGTTTCGTCTAAATCTGAAATGTTTATCATGATATAGCAAGGGTGAGAAACAAGTTTGTCCAACAAGTTTATGTTCAACTGAAGATATATCATGATTGAAAAGAATAATAAGTTGACAAACTTTCAACAATATAAATAATTGTGAAAGGATATAAATCAATTTTCATAAATGAATGACCGAGTCAATAATGAAGAATGGCCAACAATAAACATAAACAAATTTATCTGAACCAAATGGTAATGACGGTGATCAGTCTTTCATACTTGATGAACATATGCAACATGCACTAAGTGCGAATCAATAATCAGTATAGATGTGAATAATTAACAATAATTATTCACGAACATGCTTTGAAATATAACTCAAAGTTTAGTTAGAGAAAAACTTGCCTGTGCCGTCGATTACTACGACGCAATATAATTCAATCGCTTTATTGTAAAGACCTATCAGTTATAAGATTGATCTTTCAATTAGGATAACATATTTATTCCATCATACTATTATTTTAAAAGTAAACCATCTAACACTTAACCACATAGTCAAATATTAGAAAATCTTAACACTAAACATATTCACAATTTTAAAACTAGCACACATCGAGTCTTTAATAATATTTAATATAGTATACTGAGTGGTTTTTCACAAACGACTAACAATTTAGTTTCCGTCTCGTCTACACAGTTTTCACACTGAGTTAGATCGGTTACTAATTCGTAGATACCTTCCCCATATGAAGGAGTCGTTTAGCCCAGCTGCTATACATCAACCATTAAAGGGTACGATTGCACTACCTTAGACTTAACAATGACTCGTTCATTTATAAGTTCTTAATAAAACTTGGTAAACTGTTTACTATTTCAGTAAACTGAAATCAAACTATCTACCCTTCCTAACCTTATCAGTTTCCATTTCAGCAAGCCGAAACCAAACTGTCTTCCTAACATTTTTAGTTTCTATTTCAGCATCTTAAATTGTTCATTTCAGCAAGCTGAAATACCCTAATTACGAAAATACCAAAACAGCTTAATATTTATCTATCCTTTGGCCAGTCATATATACATATATTCCATACACAAAAAGTATTTTTCTGAAATTTTTTTAACTCCCTTAAGTATTTTTCAAAAATCCATTTCTAGTTACTTCCTTAACAAATTAGCTACCTTACCCTTAACTCCAGAAATTTCCAACTCTTGGCGGGATCTTACACAAGTTAACGTGAGCTTACAGTTTAAATTTCGTGGCCATCGGAGTTATACAACTCCGGTTATAGCAATTTCCGTCGGAAAAACGCAAATATTGAAATAGTCATAACTTGCTCAATTTAAGTCGGAATGAGCTCATTTTTGGACACAAGCTATTTTATAACATATATTTTAATATTACAAAAGATTGGAATTTTTTTCAAAAATTAAATGCCCGAAACTGCCCTTACAATTTCTAGACAGCCTACTTTTCTTCTATTTTTAGATTTTGCTTCCTTTACTAAAATCAGTCCATACGGAAATCTACATGGAATTCTTCAGTGATTCTACTTGGAAAAGTTAGAAGACCTATATATTTAACTCTAGAAATTGACCACACTATAAAATTCAAAATACACTAGGAGATATGGCCGTTTTAATTTCATACTTCGTTTTTACAAAAATCTGATTTTTCAAACTTGATGATTTCTAAGAAAACTTTCATATCCTTACCCCTTCACCAACATTATACATTATAAAACATCATAACACCTATTAAAACCTCATATACTCATGGATATATCATGATCCATGATCTAATACATCAAACAATCACCAATCATAAGATAAACACAATAAAGGCTAAGAAAATTAAGTTTTCTCACTTTTGAAAAACGTAGTTTCCATTTCTTAGTTTAGATCCAACATTTGACCCATAAAAGGGTTAGATATAAACTTGAAACACTATAAAATATATAGATCTAAGGTTTTTTAAGCCTCAAAATCATAACTTTATTAAAATCAAAACTTAAACCAACAAAGAGAAATTAAACTACATAAATAAGAATTTTTGTTCTACCTTAGTTTGTTCCTTCTTCTCCTTCTTCCTAATACTTGATTAGGAAGCTATGGAATACCAAAATCCAACTTCTCTCCTCTCCCTCCCTTGGCCGAACATGAGCCTTTCTCTCTCTCCCTCTTGCTTTGCTAGTTTATGAGATGAAAGATAAAAGAATGAAATGAAATGAAAAGTAAATGATATACTTGATTTGTTAGTTAGTAAAGATGAATAGATATAAAGTGTATATCTATCCTAATCTACCAAGATCTTACTCTTCCTCTCTCTTTAATCATTGACATGTTGCTTGCAAGCCTTAGCTAACTTGTGGACTTGGTAAAAGATGTTGGCTCCTTTACAAAAGTGACACCTAGCAACTATTTCACCAACTAAAGCAAATACAATCATTTCATCCATCCCCCTTTCTCCTCCTTGTGCAAATTTCAGCCACAAGGCTTTCTTGGGCTCAAATTTGTTTTATTTTTATGGCCCATATTACTTACTTAATGTTCAATAGGTCCTCACTCCATTGGGCCACCAATTGCGCTAATCAAATATATCTTTGGGCTTGAAATTTTCATTCCTTGTACTTACAAAACAACATAGTTTATACTTTTTAATTATTATACTTACTTAATGACTTAAATACTCTTCCTCAAGTGGGCTAAGCTTGGGCCAAGCTTGGGCTCTTTGTTAATTTCCTTTTGGGATTCGATTTCATAGTTTTGCTTACTACTCCCTCCGTCCTAAATTAATTGCTCAATTTTGACTTTTTTAGTCAAATTAACTATTTTTAAAATTATTAATTAAGCATGAATAAATATACTTTTAACATTATAAAAATTGGTATTAGTAGTAAATTGTATATACTTTTTTTTTTGTTATAACCTCTTCACCTATATTTTGGCAAAAATGGTACACAAAATAATTTTTAAAAATTGTTAATTTGACTTAAAAAAGTCAAAACTGAGCAATTAATCTGGGACGGAGGAAGTAACAAAATTAACTTGGGCTTCCACCCATAAATAAATTGTGTCATGACTATCCATGTCCCATACATGATATATTGGGCTAGCTTAATAACTTAATTGCTATTAAATCAAATTAGCTACAAGTCCAATGCTCAAATAAATAATTGAGCTACTTAATTAATTCATTGGGCCACAAAATCATCTTAGTCCATTAAATCTATTCTCACTAGAACCAATGCTCAATATTTTTGATATATACATATTCTTAATTATCTTTATATCCAAAATAAATGTATACACATTATATAATGTATATTTATTTAATCGTACACACAATTCACATAAGTCATAACATACTCCACTAAATGTATCAACTTAATAGTCCTAATTGACTTAATAAGTTATAAACACTCACATAATTCACATATCTAATTTATATATTAGGTCACCAAACTTTATAGGTATCGTAGTACCTTATTCTTAATATTCCATTAAACACATATAGATTAATATTTAGTGTTTAAAAATTTTTTGTAACCCATATATTCTCTATTCGCATTCGAACAGTAAACCATATAGGTTCTTATTTAAAAATTTTAAATAAATCATCTATTTCCACTCTAGGTTTTAAAGTTTAACCTTTAATTTAATCATTTAAGATTTTCTAAATTTTCGAGTTGTAACAGGAGCAAAGGTTCTCATAGAGTATAAGTACTCAAAGGTTGTGAAACTTGTTTTTGTAAAGGGGTTTAATTGTAAACCTAGTCTCCAATACTAGTTGGTATTGGACGTGGATTAGGCTACTATTATAGAGGGTAGTAGTTGAACCACGTAAAAATCCTTGTGTTTGTGTGATTGCTTACTGTGTTGAATTCTCTTTTTATTTAGCTAATCATCAATCGAGCAGCCTGAATTCAGATCTATCTAGCAAAGTAATCTAGCAACCTGCATTCACATAATTACTATATCCAGTATGTTGAGCATTTTTCAAACTTACGAAATTAATTTAACATTCTGTTTTAATAATTTGGTATACAAGGATTTTTAATCCAGCACCCTGCATTGAATAAACGAAAGTATTTTTATTTGTTCAAAAGTTTGACATTGTTTGTTCCCACACTTATTCAACCCACCCTTCTAAGTGTGCCTATTTAAATTTCAATATGACAGTTGCCGAATATACAGCGAAATTCAATGAGCTAGCCAGATTTGCACCTCATCAGGTGGATACAGAAGTACGGAAGGCGCGTAGGTTTGAAAATGGGTTGAAGCCGTGGACATACAGCAGGGTTGCAGTGTTACAAATTGCTACATTTTCAGCGTTGTTGGAGAAAGCTATCATTGCCGAAGGTGATAGCGAAGCAGTGTCCAAGGACAATCGAGAGAAAAACAAGAAGAAGATTGAAGATGGAAATCAGGGTGCCAGCAGTGGTGGTAGTAACACTAAGAAACGCAAGTGGAACAGTGGCAACGAATCGGGAACTCAACAAGGAAGTACACCACAGAAGAAGTCAACATGTGTAAAGTGTGGAAAGAATCACTCTGGAGAGTGTATGAAGGGGAAGAATGTCTGTTATAATTGTGGTCAAGAAGGACATATTTCACCAAATTGTCCTAAACCAAAGAAGGGATGTTGCTTTTCTTGTGGGGGAACGGGACATCGGTTTAAGGATTGTCCATTTAAGAAGAATACTGACGGAGGAAGTGGAAACAGGAGCAGTACCCCAAAGTTAACAATTGGAGGGCCAACGCAACAAAGCAAGCCGACAGCCCGAACGTTCAACATGACTGTGCAAGACGCAGTGGCATCAAAGCAGGTGGTGTTAGGTATTATTCTGATCAATAATATAAATGCATATGTATTATTTGATTCGGGAGCTACCTGTTCATTTGTGTCTGATGAATTTCTAAAAGATTAAACTTACCCTGTGAAAAGCTAAAGAACCCAATGAATGTAGAAGTTGCAAACAAAGAAGTGATCCCTGTAGACTTTATCCATAAAAACTGTGGTGTGGAAATAAGGGGACATAAGTTAAGCGTGAATTTGATTCCGATACGCTTAGGAAAATTTGATGTTATCTTAGGGATGGACTGGTTGTTTAACCATAAGGCAGTTATAGATTGTCAAAAAAAGAGTATACGACTTAAGACACCAAATAAGTTTAAGGTTGTATTTTATGGTAGCAAGTCGCCAAAACAAACAAGTTGTCTGACAATGATGCAGGCCAGGAGGATGTTACGAAAAGGATGTGAAGGCTATTTGGCTCATGTGGTGGATACACGGGTTATGAATTCGGACATGAGACAGATACCTATAGTTAATGAGTTTAGGGATGTCTTTCCAGAAGAACTTTTGGGACTTCCGCTAGACAGAGAGATAGAATTTGTGATTGATTTAGTACCGGGGACAGCGCTGATATCAAAAGCACCGTATAGGATGGCTCCGATAGAAATGAAAGAGTTGATGATCCAGCTACAAGAGTTGTTAGACAAGAAGTACATCCAACCTAATGTATCTCCATGGGGAGCACCGGTGTTGTTTGTAAAAAGAAAGATGGTTCGATGACATTGTGTATGGATTATAGAGAGTTGAATAAGGTGACAATCAAGAATAAATATCCGTTACCGAGAATAGACGATCTGTTTGATCAACTTAAAGGAGCGAAATGTTTTTCGAAGATTGACTTAAGGACTAGTTACCATCAGTTAAAGGTGAGGACAGATGATATACCAAAGACAACATTTAGAACTCGTTACGGTCATTATGAGTTCTTAGTGATGTCATTTGGACTGACGAATGCGCTAGCTGCATTTATGGACTTGATGAACAGAGTATTTAAACCGTACTTGGATAATTTTGTGGTTGTGTTCATTGATGATATTCTGGTGTATTCAAAGACTGAAGAGGAGCATGCCAAACATCTGCGGATTGTATTGGAAACATTAAGAAAAGAGAAACTATATGCTAAATTTTCAAAGTGTGAGTTCTGGTTAAAGAGGGTTCAATTTTTGGGACATGTCATCTACAATGAGGGAATTTATGTTAATCCAGCAAAAGTAGAAGCGGTGAAAAGTTGAGGACAACCGAAGATATAGACAGAGATCAGAAGTTTCTTGGGATTGGCAGGATATTACCGAAGGTTTATTCAGGATTTCTCGAAGATAGCGACACCATTGACTAATCTGACGAGGAAGACTGTTAAGTATGTGTGGACAGAAAAGTGTGAACAGAGTTTTCAGGAACTGAAGAAAAGATTAAGTGAAGCACCTGTGTTATCTTTACCAGATAGTACTGGGGGTTTTATAGTGTATAGTGATGCATCACACAAGGGACTAAGTTGCGTGTTAATGCAGAATAGTAAAGTCATTGCGTACGCGTCACGACAATTAAAGGACTATGAGAAGGGATACCTTACCCATGACCTGGAATTGGCTGCGGTAGTGTTTGCCCTTAAGATTTGGAGAAATTACTTATATGGAGAAAAATGTGAGATATACACAGACCACAAAAGTCTGAAGTATATCATTACGCAAAAGGAGTTGAACATGAGGCAGAGGAGGTGGTTAGAATTGATCAAAGATTATGATTGTGATATTCTATATCATCTAGGGAAGGCCAATGTAGTAGCAGATGCTTTAAGTAGGAAGAGCAGAGAAAAGTTATTCGTATTGACAGAACAAGAAGAATTAGTAAGGGAAATGGAGAAAATGGAGTTAGAGGTGAAAACTCTGAAGGATTCAGATAGAGTAATAGAAATGGAAGCGAGTCCAACCTTATTAGACAGGGTAAAAGAATCACAAGAGAATGATGAAGAATACGGTAACATCAAGAAGCGGTTAGCTTAAGGCGAAGAGTTAAAGTATAAGATTGACGACACTGGATTGCTGTGGTTTGAAGGACGAATTTGGGTACCTACAGTACCAGAGTTAAAAGAAGAGATTTTGCAAGAAGCGCACAATACGAGATATTCAATACACCCAGGAAGCACGAAGATGTATCAAGATTTGCGTCAACATTATTGGTGGCCTAACATGAAGAGAGAGGTTGCTGAATACGTCAGTAGATGTTTAACTTATCAAATAGTCAAGGCAGAGCATCAACGACCAAGTGGACTATTACAACCGTTGGAAATTTTGGAATGGAAATGGGAACATGTCACGATGGATTTTGTGGTAGAACTTCCAGTGACACAAAAAGGTTATGACGCCATATGGGTGATTGTAGATCGTCTTACAAAGTCAGCACACTTTTTGCCTATCAGGATCAGGTATAGTTTGGATCAGTTAGCCAAATTGTATATCAAGGAAATAATTTCGATACATGGAGTGTGACGCCCCCAGAATAGGTCCAGTCAACTCAACCCATTCTGAGTCGCCAAATACATGGTACAAAATTCAAATACAAACTTTTATATCACACGGTCGTGCAAATTACGACCACACAACTGTGAGTGTCAATTCAAATATGTAGAAAATATTAATATTCAAACTAAGTCCTCATTACAATTATTATCACACTATTTATTAAAAATAGTGAGGACTACTACTGCTCTAACTCGGACCATCACTATGTCCCCCGACTAGTTCCCGCAACATTCTCATTTCCTGAAGAGGATAACAGATGAAAAGGGTGAGCTCAACTAGCCCAGTAAAGAATATTATGACTAAGATAATGAAAAATAAATTATCATTAGTCTTCAACAATTCAGATAAAATATTATTGACAACAAGTTTTAGATCAATATTCGCAGCGGAAATAACCGTCCATCATCAATATTTTATCCCTATAACATCAATCAATATACATCTCAAATCAAATATTCATCTTTGCACTACAGGCCAAAGATATTCATTTGTATCATCAGTGGTCATATTCATCTCAACACCTGTCATCTTTGCACTACGGCCAAAGATATTCATCAGGTAATCATTCATCTTTGCTCTACAGGCCAAAGATATTCAATTATAACACCACTTAGGACTGAGGATGATGAAAATAATATAAATAACGAATTCAGTGAAATAAAGGACAAGATTAAGGATTCGTATTTTAGTTTATTCAAGTTCAAGAATATTCCATAATAATATTTTGTGGAGCAAAATTCAAGAATGAAGCTCAAAACCTAGATCCAATCAAAAATAGTAACTATAACAGACAATTTGGACAAACAGAAGAAATTTTAATTTTTCTGTGAATAGTGTCGTATACGTGAATAGTGCCGTATACGTGAATAGTAACCCCGACAAAAAAGTAATAATTTCATAATAAAATCCATGCCAATATTTTGGTATAATGATATTGAAAAGAATAACATCATTTATGAAAGAAAATAACATCCCTTACCTCAAAAGAATAGTACCTCTGGCTGGAATATCGGATATAATACCGAAAGAAACTTGCACTGAATACTAACACTCAAAGTATCAAAATACTCACAAAAATACGCTCGATATTATAGAGAGAGAAAACTTCTGATTCTGGTGTATTTTCAATTATAACCTAAGACAGAACTTCCTTAGACATTGTCAATAATGCTATCTAATAATATTATTCAAATAATATGAATTATTGAGTTGATAATGTGAAATACTGTGCAATGACAATTATTGAATCAATAATACAAAATATCAACTGTAGCCATTATTGAATCAATCGTATAAAATAGCAACGTAGCAATTATTGAGTCAATAAAATATCAATGTAACAATTATTGAGTTAATAATATAAAATATCAACGTAGCAATTATTGAGTCAATAATATAAAATATTGAACAGTAATTACTGTAACAATAATTGAGTAAGTGCCTTCTCACGTAAGAATCAATAATTCAAAATACTGTGCAATACCGTGTGCTACTGTGCAACACCGCGTATTACTGTATTTTAACCACCAGGTATTTCAACAGTACTAACGGTAACAACTACGCCGTTATTTATAAAAAGGTTATTTCTGTCGCTTTCTATATTCGACAGTTATTCCGTTGTGGGGCCCACAAATAGCTGCGCCGTCGTACGAATATTCCCAAACAACAAGAATATTCCACGACCAAACGAATATTCCCCGACAACAAGAATATTTTATAACCACTTGCTCATTTTAAAATATTTGCACATTTCACCCATAACTTTTCACATTTATCAAATCAACACCTTACTGTATCGAAATAATATATAAAGAAAATTAAATCTTTATTCATAAAAGTTGGGGTCTTACATGGAGTGCCAGTATCAATTATATCTGATAGAGATCCGCGCTTCACGTTAAACTTTTGGAGGAACCTTCAAGAAAGAATGGGGACACAACTAAGGTTAAGTACTGCATATCATCCACAGACATATGGGCAAAGCGAGAGAATGATTCAATCACTAGAAGACATGCTCAGAGCCTGTGTGATGGACTTCAAAGGAAGCTGGGAAGATCATCTTCCATTGGTGGAGTTTGCATATAACAATAGTTATCATGCAAGCATTGGAATGCCGCCGTATAAAGCTCTATATGGGAGGAAATGCAGAACGCCTTTATGTTAGGACGAGGTAGGTGAACGAAGACTGTTAGGGCCAGAATTGGTGCAGCAGACCGTAGAGATCATCAAAGTGATAAGAGCTCGACTAGTAGCAGCTCAGGATCGACAAAAGAAGTACGCAGATCTTCATCGCAAGAAAAGAGACTTTGAAGTAGGAAGCTATGCATTTCTAAAAGTATCTCCCTGGAAGGAGAAAATAAGATTTGGAAAGAAAGGTAAACTGAGTCCGAGATTTATTGACCGTTTGAGATACTGAAGAAGATAGGTGAAGTAGCGTATGAGGTAGCTCTACCTCCTGAACTGGAACATATTTCACAATGTGTTTTATGTATCAGTGTTGCGTCCATACAAGCCGGATTACAAGCATGTGATATCCTACGAGCCGATTCAAGTCGAGAAGGACTTATCGTACGAAGAAATTCCTATAGAAATTCTGGATAGAAAAGAGCACAAGTTGAGAAATAAGGTTATACATTATGTCAAAGTTCTATGGAGAAACCACAAACTACAAAAAATGGACATTTGGCAACAATTTTTCGGGCAACGACTTGTAAAGTCGTTGCAAAAAATGCATGTTTAGCAACGAAATTCGTCATTCGTTGAAGTTTGTGAAAGACTTTCATTTTTTGTAACAAAATTCATAGTTCGTTGCAAAATTTCGTTGCCAAATCGTTGGTGGGAAAAAAACACCCCCGCCTATTTACTTTTTTTGTTGCCGATGAGATTTATGTTTATCGTCAGCAACGAAAAAATTTTTGTTGCTATATTTCGTTGCCTAATATGGGCGACATTCATTGTCAACAATTTTTTTCGTCGCGTATTTTATACATTTTTTTTGCAACGACTAGTAAATTGTTGCCCCAAATTAAGATAAACCCAATAAACTTGTTTCAACCTCTCTTTTTACATTTTTGTATTGTAAATAATATAAAATAATTATTTAAAATTTTAATATTCAAAAATTAAATAAAATTACATTATAATTTAAATTTAGGATCTCATAAATTCACAAAACAGACTCAATGAAACTTTTTTTTTGGAATGAAGGAGTAACCTTTTAGTATTCCCCATAATTAATATTTTATTATCTATCATTATTTATTTTATTAATCACATAGATGTATTTATTTATTAAAAACGTAATTATCAAACACATATCATGTAAAAGTATTTCCTTGTTTTAGTTCAAACATATGAAATAAGAAACTTTAATTAAAAAAATCATTAATTATTATATTTATTTTCTAAATTCATACTCATAATTTTATTTATTAATGTTTTACACCATTATACAATTATTTATGAACTCTATAAATAATTATAATTCCTTTTTTTTAAAAAGAGTTCCAATTTTGCGAATATTAAAATGAGAATGTATATTCCTAAAAATAGTAAATTATATTAGTTTAATAGATTGGTACGATAAAAATTATGATGACAAACTTTAGTATATCGCATTATTTTGTATAATTATCACTACTAAGAAATGAGAATAATCTAGCGAGTGGATAATGAAAAGAAAAAATAATCAATGGTAATATAGTTTTATTGAATTTATTGTGAAAAATATTTCCTTTAGAAATACTAAAATATTACTCATCCGTTCTACAAAAAAAGTTTTATTAATTAAATTTGTTCTTTGTTAATTTATGACATCCTAAATTTTAAATGCAAATTTATATGTTTGAATCCTAGCTATGACATAAAAATTTTGCTTCATGTGCTACATTTTTTGTGTATTAGATAAATTCTACTACAATCTATATATATATATATATATATATATATATATAAATATTTTTTGTGTCCCCAATATTTTTAAATTTATTCTACCAATATATATATATATATATATATATATATATTCCTTTTTAAATTTCTTGTCAAACTAAATAAAATACTAATTAAATCTCAACATTAAACTAAATATATATAAAGTAACTACGAATATTTATATAAAATAACTATGGATACTTTTATATATAAATATATATATATATAAAATATTCATATGAATATTTATAAATTTATCTCTAAATATTCATATAAATATTTATAAGCAATATTCATATAAATTTTAGATGAATATGTATAAATTTATAAACAAATATTTATATTTCTTTATATAAATTTTTATAAACAAATATTTATAAATTTTAAATGTTCTTATATGAATGATTATGGTTGATTGTTCTTATATAAATATTTATATAACAATATTTATCTAAATTTATCTCTAAATATTTATATGAATTTTTGTTTATAAATTTTAGAGATAAATTTATATGAATATTTGTTTATAAATATATTTAGAGTCCCCTTCTTATGCGTACCACCCGCATGCGAGTGGAAAAATAAAGAGAGTAAGTGGCCATGTATGGATACTTAAAAAATAGTAAGTGGTCACGTGGCAATATATATATATATAGTCCCCTTCCTATATCTTTCTCTCACCAATATATTTATCTGGATAAAAAGTAACCCAACAAACAAAAAAACCACTCCATCTAAAATATAAGGTAATTTATCCAAACATATTCAGATTGATTTTTTAATTTTATGTATTACTGAAATTTATTTTATTTTTATGTTACTAATATTAATTAAATTTTTATTAATAATAACATTTTATCAACTTTAAAATAATTTTAAATTTACTAAAAAGAGAATAAATCTTCCTATTTAATACAATAATAAACTATAAAGGATTAGCATTCACCACAACATATTTTCAAAAATAAAGATAATACAATAAGTTGAACTAACATTCATTCAAATTTTGTTTTGAGGATATCTTTGAATGAATGCTAGTTAAACTTATCCATATAATGAAAATTATTCATCCACTGATAATTTAATTCTATATTTTTTTTTTGGGTACCAAACTCAATATTTCTAGTACTTGACTTATATATAATATTATGATAGTTAAATTTTTTGAACTATTTGTTTTTTTCCACAAAAATTTATGGCCTTTGTTCTAAAACATATATTTAAAATTATTTATTTTAAAATAAATTTAAAATTTGTTGGCAGAGTTAAACTTATTGTATTATTTTTTTCCACAATTTGAATGAATGCTGGTTAAATATTTTAAAATGAATAAATGTTTTTGATCTGTCCAATATATATATATATTTTTATATATATATATATATATATTTATATTTATATACATATATATATATATATTAATTTACAAAAGTATAGTTATTAGCTTGTTACAATTTTTTTACTTTCAAAACTTACTTGCGATGATGGGAGGCGTGCAATTGACAATATAATTTTAAGAAAAAAATATTAAATATTCAATATAAACTTTTAAATCTAATTATAGATTATAAATATTACAAATTTTAATATATATATATATATATATATATATATATATATATATATATTAAGAACTTATCGATATATATAAGTTATTAATATATATACATATATATTAATAACTTACATTCATTATATATATATATATATATATATTAACTTACAAAACTAATCTGTTACAAATTTTATACTTTCAAAGTTTACTTACGATGGCGAGAGACGGAAGCAATTAACAATATAATTTTAAAAAATTTAAATATTTAATATAAACTTTTGAATCTAATTTTAAATTATAAATATTACAAATTTTAAAAAACTCATATATAAGTAAGTTATTATCATGTATATATATAAATAAAAGGCCCAAACCCATTTGTGATGCTATGCGGCTATGCATATACTCGGAGTCTCGGACAGTCGGACCAAATCTAGAAAAGTAGAAACAGTGAAACCCCCAAACCCAAACGCTCGAATCACACAATCGGGAGATCTATTTGTTGGTATGACTTCAATCTCTCTACAAACCACCGAGGTATGTTTATTTATGTTACAAATTTCGATGTTTTATTGAGTATTTATTTTATTATGTTGTTGTTCTTATGGAGATTTGCGTCGATTAATCGTTAGAAAAACATGTTTGGGTTTTGGGATTTTTTTGTTGATATACATATATATAACTGTTCTGGTTATTTCTCTTTGTTGATTAGAAACTATGAAAGAGGGTTTTTGATAGAGGGTTGAGGAAATAGGATTTATGTCGGCAGAGTTTAAATTGGTTGCGATTGGGGCTCAGTTGAAGCTCTGGATTTCATTTGCTTCTGTATTTCTCTCTCTTTGCATGTGACAACAACAATATTGTGTATTTTATTTTGTTTTCATTATATGAATGTTCAGAAAATTGTATGTTTTATGTAATTGTTGTTCTATGATCCCCTGTACCCTAGATTTGAACACTACTACAAAATAGTTAAAAGATGACACTTAAACAACAACGTTTTTATAAAAACGTTGTAGTTTTTTTGTTTACAACGTTTTTTTGACAAAATATTGTAGTTGGATATGTAAAAACGTTGTGAATTTATAAATGCAATTTTTTATTTTATGGTTATAACCTTTTTTTAAAAAAAAGTTATCTTTGTAAAAAACATGGAGGGAGGCTATTAAAAAATACGGAGGCCTCGTGCTGGGCTGAAATAGAGGCAGAGGAGAGAGAGGGACACGACTGGGAGAAAGAGGGTTGTGGCGGTTAGATAAGAATAGAAGAGAAAGAGAGGGTTTTATGCCCTCTCAGGCCACCCAAACTACCGATCCTTCCTTCTCTTGATGGGAATGACAGTCCTGGAGGTTATCGTTAGCTGAATGAATATCCAATCGAAGTTAAGTGAGGTACCTGAAACGCCCACTGTTGTAACAAATAGCCGAAGAAAGGCGGCAATTTCAACTCGCCGGACTAATGTGAAGAAAGACCAAGAAGTGGGTACTGTACAGAGTGTACAGTACCAGGCGGTCAGCGAGGTTGCTCGATAAGTAATTGGTGGAGTCGATTCCGATGGAGAAAGAGATGAAAAAAGCAATTAAGATTGATTTAATTGCTTCAGAAAATTTCTGAAAATGATCTGGGTGAAGTTTCAGATAATATGAGCGTGTTTGGTATGTTTATTTATTGTTGTTTTTAGTATTCTTTCATCAGTTTTATATTGATTTAAACTTGATTATAGTATTTGATATCTGAGAGTTTTTCCCCGGTCTGAAGGTGGGAATGTTTACAAAGAATATATCTATATCTCTATGTTTGTAAATTGCTTCATATCTCATCATAATTTGGGTTTGCTTCATATATAACTAGGGCTTGCTCTTGATTTGGTTTGGGTTTCCTATTATTCATATCTGAAAATAAGGGTTTAGGGTTATATTTTTAAAATTGGGGGTTATTTCAGAAAATTTGTTGCGGTGGTTACTTCAGAAATTTAGCTAGATAGTGTTTGTGCTGTGTAGCATTATTTCTTCTATTTTCCACTTCATATTTTTGGTTCAAGTACTCATTCGTATTGTGTGTGTGTATATTATGCAGCTTGTAAGTGTTAAATAGTGGTACTTGTACTCCTTCTTTGAATGATGACCTTAGAGTGAGGAAAATGTGGATTGATTTTTGATATAATTTCAGGGGGAAGTCAATTGTTCATTGAAAATAGCAAAAGGCCATAGGAAAAAGTAGATGCTTTCTTCATCTAGTCAGAGTCAAAATTTTAATCTATCGTAAGTGTATACTAATGGAATCTTTTGATGTCCCCAACTCAGCTACTGGAGTTTTTTTGAATTAGGAATGTGGAACTAGTAATTTATAGAACTGGAATATTATTTCTCTACTTATTTACTTGTTGCCTTTTCGTCTTATCCATGGTTTTGGATAGTGATCTATAAAGCATTTGCAACATGCTTTGCCACTTTTAGCTAATTGATCCGCCATACCAAGTGGATATATTTTGTTCCATGGGTTCATAGTAATAAGAAGACTGAGTAAATTTATTAAACTATTAGAATATGATTATTATGTATACCTAAATAGAATAAATTTAAGATTTTAGGATGTCTCTTTCATGTGCAGAGTGGTAAACAATTTGTTCCTATTCAAGCTGTGTCATCAGGTGCCAATCATCTTCTCTATGCTGCTGCTCTAATCCTTCTAACCCTTGCTATTTGACAAGTTTATCATGTTTACCGGTTCAAGTTACACTAGGTGTGGAAGATGTTGAAGTTTCTTCTTCTGAATATGAGGAGTTCTCGGTTACTGCTACCAGTAAGGATGAGGTTAACAAACTAAAGGTATTGCCTTTTCCTCTCTCTTTTCCCCTTTCATTGTTTCCCTTTTTTCGCCTTTTGCAGAAATTAAACTTAAGAATATTGTAGACACTTGAAATTTTGCTTTCTTTGTATTAACCTTGCAGAAGGGCAAAAGCGTAATTTTACTCCGGCGACAACCCCGAGGTAGGGCAAAAGAGTCAGTTCATCTCGTAGACAACCCCAGGAGTGATGCAAAGGACCAATGACGTCCGAACATACCGCGAACCGATCGAGGATCAGCGAGCTGAGACAGTGATCGCCGGAAACCACTTCAGCAAACCTCAAACGACGTGCCATCAGAGACGAGTCAGCTAACTGATATCCGGTCCTGGTGGATATATCTCGGCTACGAGTATCGACTTCCCGAACTCTAATCCAGTCAAAATCGATTTATTCCCTCTGCATTCCTCAAAGACTGTCCAAAAGGTCGAGCGGCGGACGTCAACTTCTGCCGAGCTGAGACCGAAGGACCACCTGCCGAGCCTGTGGGGCCCACTTGGGCCAGCCTTGACCATATCTGCGGCTAGCCGCATATATGGTTGTGGCTGCCTTCGGCAGTTTAAATCCCCCACATTAGTTCATTTTAGAAAAAAAGAGAGACAATATAGAGAGAGAAAGTCATTCTAGAGAGAGAGGCTTGGGTGGAACTCAATACAACCAACTTGAAGCTTAATCATCCCATCTAGCATATACTTGAAGCCCCACTAGTGTTCTAATTTCATCCCGGGAGTCAAAACGCTTGTTCACGCGTCCCCCAAGGTGAAATAACGCACTTTCGAGCTCAGTTCTTGTAAATGTTGTTCAAATGATAGATTAATGAGATATCTTGTTTGAATATAGCTAAACTTGTATTTTAAGCATATTATGTAATAGTTGATAGATTTTACATTTCTATCAGTTATATTGTGTTTATTACGTTGTAAATCGACCGCGAAGGCTAGATATACCTATGTCTAAGCCTAATCTAGCCCCCGAGAGGTTATTAAGCGTGAAGCTTTAACCCGTGGGCTATAACGGCTTAGATTCATGGTATATCTATAGATTTATTATTTTGAACGGTCCCGGTTAACCCGTATAACCCTAAATTTATATTTAGAGGTGAAAGGGGGCCGAAACGGCTTAAACGGTGATTTCAATCGATGAAATCATCTAATATCGAAGCCGTGGACGTTATATATATGTAATATTGGACAAATCATGTGAGCCTAGGAATCCCGATGTTGAGATCCCCGAATGGATCCGACTTGATTCCCACGATGGATTGGGTTTTATGATGTAAATACTTTAAATAACGTAAATATCGTTGTATTTCTTTGACATAATTGCACAAACAATCATGACCGTCCACCTCAATTCTCAAGTTATGTAATATTTGGATCTTGAAAACGAACTTGAGGGGGTTAGTCTCGAGAGGTCGGATTCAAGATTCCGTGATAGTGAAAACCGTGATTGCGGGAGCTCGGTTCATCGAGATGGCTTACATGCCCGACGATGATCCGACTCCTTTTTAACGCTTTTGCATGCATATCATCAAAATGATTTCTAATAAAACCACAAAGAGCTTTTGATGAACAATAAAGCAATTCGGGGTAGGTGACATAATGAACGTAAAGAATAAAAGGAAGTATCGAAGTCCTTGGATTCCTAGTCGGGCAAAGGATTTGAAAATCTTACTTTCCAAAACCTCACTTCAATTCATATATCTTGTTAAAAATGAACTTTTCATTAAATCAAATCCTTCGTACCTAGGTGCAAAAGAGGTACATCACTACTTTCTCACCCAAAATAAAGACTTAGAAAAAGAGACTAATAAAGCTTTCAAAATAAAACACACACACACACACATACACACTTTATGCATAGAAAATAAATAAGATGCGGTACCGTGCTTGCACGGGAGTCGGGGGGTGCCTAACACCTTCCCCCCGCTTAACCTAGCTCCCGGATTCCACGAATCTTGGGTTTCAAGACCAATCTTTAGAGTCACGCATTGGACCATCTTACGAAAAAACTATTAAAACTCAAATGAGTTGGTACATCCATTTCCAAAATACCAAATGGCGACTCTGTCTCATTCGGTCCAATCATTAAAATTAAATCAATCTTTTCAAATCGTCGACACATATGTCGGTACCAGTTTCCTACAAAATTCACCCTTTAAACGGAACCCCAAAGACAAAGCGAAAGCGAAAGGTCGAATAATATCAAATTAGGGAATATGGGCAATCCTCTCTTTTTTCCTCGAATAGGAGAGGATGGAAAACCAACCCAAAGAGAAAAAGACCTCCTTCAACAAAAAGGGGTACAGAGAGGACTTAAATTCTTTCCGGCGTCGACAGGTGGCGACTCTGCTGCGGATCAAAGAGGGCTTAAGCCGCGATCAGACTTATTGATTTTCATTTTGCATATGCATTTTGTGTGAATGATCTATGTGTGTATCAATCTTTTAGCATTTTGTATTAGTGCCTCGCACAATATATTAGTGCTTCGCACAATGTCATCATATTACATGCGGTGAGGACGTGAATGTATGTGAATGTATGTTGTGTGGTACCTCTATTAGGAGGCAATCCCGTTGGTTGTTTATTACTGGACTCCTCTGGGTGTTTCCATTGTGAGGCTCAGGAAAGGCACCATTCAGATCCGCTCCAATTGAAAAATGGATGTTTTCATCAAGTAAATTGCGAAGATCTGGGAACCAATTTCAAACAGCCCGTGAGAGTAACCCTAAGATAGGTCAGCCTCTGATAAACCAAATGCGCGGTGTGCTTCTTCATGCCTATTTAATCTTCCGTGTATATAAATGACTGTCATCTGAAAAACTGTCATACATACATCTTTCATATCCTGTCATCAATTCGACTTACCCGTTGTGTTGCAGGAAAAGATTAAAAAACCATTAAACTGATGCATAGCATATCATGCATCCCTATCCACCAATATCCAGTCTAAACTAGATATCGGTTTTGTGTAGATTGGTCCTAGAACCCGATCTCGAGCCAAGAAGGCTCGTTCATCACCGTTTAAGATGGCTAAAGGAAGTTCATTTGAACATACCCCTGTATCTCGAAATGAATTCGAGGAGTTTAAGCAGATGACCGAGATGACGACCCTGTTATGAGAACAGTGCAAAGTATCTCAGGAATCTAAGCACAAGAGTTCGACTGAATCCTCTGTGCAAGGAGACATGAAAGTACCTGAGAAGGAAGGTGATACCCATACGTCCACACCTATTTCTCCCCTTGATGTTGAAGTACCCAAGGAGGCCTCGATCCAGAAGACGACATGGGAAATCATAGACCTGCGGGAGGACAGAGACACTGGAGACATTAGGAAGAAAGTCAGACAGATGGAGGACGCTGTCCGGTTTATGAAAGGGACAGGATCCTACGGGAGCGTGAATTACTTGGATCTGTGTATTTTCCCAAAGGCGAGATACCCCGATAAGTTTCAAATCCCCGAGTTCGAGAAATATAACGGACTAGGAGACCCATACACTCACTTGAAAGTCTACATAGGTGAACTTGGAACTTGCGCCAAGGATGAGAACCTTCGGATGCAACTGTTTTAAAAGAGCCCTACCGGTGAAGCTCGAACGTGGTACGCACGGATAGACAATTCTAAAGTTAGAGGTTGGGAAGATTTGGCCCATGCTTTCCTCAACCAATACAGTTTCCAATCCCAGATGGCACCTGATCGCTACCAGGTTACCAAAGTCAAAAAGTTGGGCGCATCGGTGGAGGCGAATGGCGGCCCAAGTTAACCCACCAATGGATGAGGGTGAGATGGTGACAACCTTCATTGATATACAAGAAGCCCCTTTCTATGAGAGAGTTCTCGCCGGGTTAGGAAAATCCTTATCCGAAATGATCAAACACGGGGAAATGGCGGAAATGGGTTTGAAGTCTGGAAAAATCAAAGACCTCACTGCTTTGGAAGTCGTCGCCGAGCACATACAGTCGGGAAATTATGCCAGCGCTCCCAAAAGAGGATCGAAGAGGAAGGAAGAATATGCCTCTTTAATATTGCAAGAACAATCTGCCAGCAAGAGCCCTAACTCACCCATCCAGAGGCAGAACTCTCATCCAGCAAATTTTCGAAATCCTATAGCAGTAAAAGTTGGGGAAAACAAGCGAAGAATGATATTCACTCCTTTAGGAGACTCCTTGGAGAACATATTAGCCCTACTGATCGCCCAAAAGAAGATCGTTGAGCTTGCTCCACCTTCCGATCCAAATGGAAGGCAATTCGATTCCAGCAAGAAATGCGCCTACCATTCTAACTCACCTGGGCATGATACTCAGGAGTGTTGGACTCTGAAGCACAAAATTCAAAACTTGATTGACAGCGGGGAGATTATAGTCAAAGCGCCCGAGCAGCCGAATGTCAACAACCCTCTGCCTCATCATACGGAGGAAGGAGTCAACATGATCAGTGCCGGAAGCAGGGAAAATCGTAAATACCCGAGGAAGATGGGAGAGTTGCCCTCTGCACATGACCCTACAATTTGGGGATACCCTGAAGAAAAGTATGGGGTAGAGCAAGACTTGGCTTCAATTAAGGCTCAAGTTGATCAGTTGGCAGAATTGATTGTATACTAACACCAGTTGACCCGACAGCTGATAGACCAGGTCCTACCAAAGTCAACCGACCCCATATCTGTCCAAGATGTTTCAACTTCCAGAAGGGATCAGATTCGCTGCCAGGAGCAGAATAAATGGACCGAAAAGATGGCCTGAGAAGCTAGATTGTAGAACCGGCGAGATTTTGCCCCCAAACGGAAATTCGCCCCGTTAAGGCAGTCCAGGGAGGAGATTCTCTGCACCTTGATTGAGGAGGGGAAGGTTACGGAATTTTTGCCACCCCCAGATACAAGATCGAAGTGTTTCGATCCTTCCATATTCTGCTTTTCCCATTCAAATGCTCCTGGACATGCCACGGAGGAATGTTGGGCCCTGCGACATTTAATTCAGAACTTGATTGAATCAGGGGAATTGGAATTGATGAACAAAGCTGAGATCTAGAGGGTATGATAGCCGTTATCCTTTGCATGGAAGGAACATCTGGCGGACCCATAACCATCAAAGGAAGATCTGAGCAGAAAAACAAGGCCACTCTCAAGATACCAGCGCCGAAACCCCTGATGTTGGCTCCTTGGCCGCAACTCCCAATTTTTAGCCTGAAGAAGGTACCGTGGAATTACGGAGAAGGCATCAAGTTGGCACCCGATTGCATAGCCATCGTACCTAAGGAGAATCCTTTTTACCTTCCAGGTCGTTTGGCGAAACCGGTAACCAAGGTATTGGGGAATGTATCTACTGGAAAGATCACAGAGTTACTCCACAAGATGGGGCATGGTGAAGTAAGGACGGTGAGGCAGTTGGAAGCTGAACCCCATCAAATCTCCATCCTGGATTTGGTATTGGATTTTGACGACCATCGTCAAATCCTGATCCAAGTATTGCAGGAAGCACACTTACCCAAAACTATCGATGTTGAGAAATTCCAGCACCTGATTAGCCATGTACTGGACAGTAATGTGATATCCTTCACTGATGATGATATACCAGCCGAAGGAACTGGGCATCACAAACCATTGCATATCGTTGTCGTTTCATCAGGATATGTGGTAGGTGGTGTGCTAATCGACGGAGGGTCGTCCTTAAACATCTGCCCACAGGATACTCTGGAGAAAATGAAGATTAACCCAAACCGGATTCGGGAAAGCCATGTGGTGGTGCGAGCTTTCGACGGATCAAGAAGGGATACCGTGGGGGAGATTGAACTTTCTGTGGAAATTGGCCCTTTCACTTTCAACATACCTTTTCAAATCCTGAAGATCACTACCAGGTATAATTTGTTAAGACGACCATGGATCCATATGGCTGGCGCCGTTCCTTTAACTCTTTATCAACAACTGAAATATATCAACGGCAATCTGGTGACTGTCAGTGCGGAACCTGATTATCCTGTTCATGATCTGGGAGACATGCCTCTGATCGGCATGAATGAAGGTGTCGAGCTCGCCAGTTTTCAAGCCTTCGAGATAAGTAATCCGCGATATAACCCTGTGGGAGCACCGGTCTTAATCCCCTGATATCTCCTGAAGTGATGGCAGTTGGCCAAGAGATGCTGTCCTGAGGACATCGACTAGGCCGAGGATTAGGGGAAAATGGCCAAGGAATCAGGAACCCAATCTGTATACCCACGCAGTTGGGAAAGGCTGGACTCGGATATTCTGGTGGATCCCGACATCAGAATCCTCACAAGCACAAACCAGTTACTCATCTGATTCACCTCAAGCCAAACCTTAGTGAAGCCGGATTTAAAGAACCATTAAAAAAGATCCCAGTCTTTATCTCGAACCTTCTGATTCCTAAAGGGGGGGCATGGGGACGTAAAAAAGGAAAGAGAGGGGTTGAATAATTGAAAAATGAGATTATTCAGGAATACGAATTGAATATATCAAGTCTAGTTTTTCAGGTCTGAGCCTGAACTACGAAAGACGTGATCTCCTATCTGTGGGAGTACGTTGGCTGTCATTTATGGTGCGGTCTAACCCTTGAAAAACATCAAAATCCTATTAAATCAAACAAAAAATCAAATCAAATTCAAACCCAAATAAACCCCTTTTCAAACTTTTCAGGTCTGAGCCTGAACTACGAAAGACCTGATCTCCTTACTATCTATGGGAGTACGTAGGCAGCCATTTATGGTGCGGTCTAACCTTCGGAAAATTCAAACACTTTCCTAACCTATACATAAATCCAAAACCGTATCCATAAAGCCCACCCAATCGACGTCTCATGCGGAGAAGACCTAGCCACATCTCAGCATCACTCCCACCGAATCTGATGCCACATGAAGAGACGAGTTCTATGTCGACATAATAAATCATGAAGCGAAAATGGCAACCGTGTGCAAAGCTAGACATGCACAAACAAGGGGAGTAAACTGAACTTGCTTCTTTTTATATATACAACTGTTTAGAATACAAAAGTTGATTCTAACCTATGACAAGTGATAATAACAAAGTCTCTATAGGAAAATAAAATAGAGCTATAAATCAGTGGTGTGACGAGCCAACATCGCCAAATATCCAGCAGTCTCTGTAGTCGGGGGAGCAGCTCTGAACTCGTGCTCCAACATATCAACCCGCCTCAGCATCTCTGCTGCCATACGAAAAATCTCCTCTCGACTCTGCACTACACCCTGTACGTGACCAATGAGTCCATCTGAGAAAGTCTGGGCCTCATCTCTGTCAACAAGGGCCTGGTCTCTAGAAGTCCGGGCTGCGTCTCTCTCAGTGATAGCAGCATCCCGACCAGCTACGGTGGTCAACAGCAGAGGCCGAGCCTGATCCCTCTCAAAGGTCACCAGGTGAAGCTGCCTATCCATCGCCTCCATGGAAACTGAGGTCGAACGCGGGACAATGCTCACTAGAGAAGCTGTCAAATCTGCAAATAAAGCATCCTCAGTCGGAATATAGGATCCTCCATCGGTTCCGCAGCATCTGTGGACCAACCATCGTCATCGGATAAAGATCCTGTCTCAACCTGATCTGCGGTCTCTGGTGCCAAATCTGACTCAAGCCAAGCTGAATACTCTGCAGATCTACCGGGATGGTAGTCTCTGAACTCCGCTGTCTGTCGATGAGACCAGAATCCATAAACCCGAGCCAAATCAGCCTCGGTAACTAAGCAGATGGGGAAGCGATAATCCTCAATCCCCTTAAAAGAATGGACCTCCTGGAACTGATCAAACTTACCCATCACCGCCAGAGGATGATAGGTCATCACACGCCTCAAACCCGCCAACGGAAGGAAATCTAGGTCGGCTGCATGGGTGATGAAACTCAGGAAGGAGCAATACCCAGAATACATGACTATAGCAAAAGGCTCCTCCATAGCACCCAGAAATGAAATCCATGACGCCTCATCGACGCAAGAAGTCGGGCGATATGAGGAGACCTGAGACAAGCCATGTCCAAAATAAAACCTGTGGCGACGAAGCCGCCCTATCGGTCTGAGGTGCGTCATCAACCAGATGTATAGAAGCAGTGGGCTACCTCTGAACTCCTGATCCCCAACGTCATGGCAGATAGAGGCTGATATCAATGTCTCTGCCAGGATAAAGGGAAGTATAGTAAAGTCCTCTCGGAGAGCTCTAACAGCCATCGACATTGCCACATCCAGATGGTCAGTATAAAATGGCATGTATAGATAGGCTATGTGGGACATAACTCGGGCAACGTCCCACCGCTCCTCTGAAATGGCAAAGTCTTCGTGATAAACGACGAAACTATCCACAGAAGCGAAGTGGCTAATCATAAAGTCCATGGAGATAACGTGGCTACCACCCACCTCGGCCAACACAACTGCCCTCCTAAGTCTAGTCATCGTCATGAACTGGCGGCGCATATGGCCCAAGGTCATCCTAGCACATGACCCCTCCATCGATAATCCTGAGATGCGACCATACTCCTCCAAAGTAGGAGTCAACTCGGCCGAGCCGAACCGGAAGACATGACGCTCAGGAATCCAATACCTGAGTATCCCGACAATAAATCCCGCTGGAACCTGAAAGGACAGCAGAGACATGGAGTGGCCTAACATGCGGCTGACAGCGACACAGTCGGTATATGACAACTGATCATACCAAACCCTCAAACTAGCAGCTACATGGCTAGGAGGAAGGTGGTCCAAACGCACCACAGCAGAGGACGACATCTGTAAAAACTGTGTCAAGACCATAAAGGGGTCAATCTCTATCCAATCATTTAAATATATCTGAAGCATGCATCATAACGAGTGATAAAATAGCATGTGTGATGAATAAATAGAAAACATCATATATAGATATTGGCCAAGTACATTAGTTTCATAAACATCACTGTCATACCTATGATACATGTGAAAACGAAAAAATAAAAAGTACAGGGTATTGGGGCACAAATGCCCAATGACTAACAGATGACCTATGGACTCGTTGCCTCGTCAAAATCATCCAGGAAAGTGAGGGTATCATCAAACTGATCAACCTGGGGCCGTCTGCCTGGAGTGGGCACATCCTGCTGATCAGGGCGATAGGGTGTCTCCTGCATATCCGGGTGACGAGGGAAATGATCATCCCTACCCTGAAAGCCACCAATACCTGAGGGTCTAGCACAATGAGAGCCACCACCGCCTGACAGTCTGGTCTCATGACCCTGAGAAGCAAAAGTACTAGCTAAGGATGGGTCCAACCCATTATAGCGACAGTAGGCCGACAGCTGCTCCAACTGAAGTCTCAAATCAGCAATCTGAACCTGATGAGAAGGTTCTTGAAAACATGATATCCATTCCTTCATCATGAGTGACCCTGGGACCATATCTCCCAAGAACTGGGTAGCAAGTGTATGAGCTCCTATCGTGCGTGGCCCCCACCAAGCGATAAAGTCCTTAGAAGTGATCGGACCGTCGGACAAGTGAAAACATCATACCCCATAGTGGGAATCGATGCAGCTGACGAAGATAAAGGCCAGAAGCGCTGGGCTAGAGGAAGAAAGGAAGGCGAATCTCCCCAATGATGCATCGAAAAGCGCGCTCCCCGAGGTAGAGCTCCCAACCTTCATCAAAAAGGAATGGAATCCGGCGAGTGGATAACTGAAACTCTGGCCCTGTCGGCAAACCATCCTCAAATCCCTCGGACAAGTGCTCTTCGGAATATGGAAGCCACACTATGTCCCGAGCTAACAGTGTCTCCAAATGAAGACGGGCATGGGTAAAGCCCTCCGTGACCGGGACCTCCGACAAAGTAGACTGATGCCATCTACGTCCCCGGGGATAAGTGTCCAAGCCTAAGACAGATATAGGGCGAAGACATGGAAGCCTCTTGTAAGCCCAGAACTGTCAATTCAATAGAACCCTCCATTAGTCGTGGGAAAAGATAAACCAATCAAAAGTCAAATAAATGAAATTCGGTCAAAAAGGACTTGCCAGAAGAAACAGGTAGAATTCGACCCAGACGTCGGTAACTCCCTCAGATCGCAGTCGCATCCTGTGCAGGAAAATAGCGAATGTAAACGATCCCCAATTGTAGTCCCCAATGCGGTCTACGTCTCGAACAGCCCCTACCAAGCTGAAGGGAACAGTGGAGGAGTTGTTCGCAATGAAACAACCCCTCATAATGGTCAGGAGTAGACGCCGCAAGATGCGATCCCTCTCCGCCAAATCGGTAGGCAATGGCTGCTGCAAGGTGCCTCGAGCGGAATCGACGCCCAAACATCCCAATCGAATACTACGAGCCTTAAAGGCTCGCTCCTGAGAAGAAAACCCTAGGAGGGTGCGCACCGTGGTCGGAGTGATAGACGGCTCCAAGGGTACCTTATCTCCGGTAAACTCTAAACCAGTGATGTACCTCCAGTCCATAGGAGTCATCACGACCTTGCAGTCCAGCAAATGGAGAGACCGACTCTGATGAAACCATCGCTCGGACAAAGCTCGCAGATAGCCCCAAGGGCAGCGACGGGGAGCAATGGTGAAGAAAGCCTCAAATCCCCAAGAATCCACGATCACCCTGTACTCGAGATGTAGGGAGTGATACAGAGCATATATACTGAACCAGTTACCCCTAGGCTGGGTAAACTCCGGAACCTGCACGACCTCAAGGTTAAGAAAAACCCGTCTGTGAAAAAAAGGAAAAATGAAAACAAATTAATCACGTACCTCGTTCGCCTGCAAGTGAATGGAGGGATGGCGGCTCAGATCCGTACCCAGCAAATCTGGGATAGCTACCTCGATGCCAGGAAGAAATCTAGGCGCAGTAGGGGGCTGAGGCGGAACCTCAGGCTCGGGGATATCCTCCTCGTCCACGGGAGGATGGTCCTCCCCACCAGGTCAATGAGCTGGCTCCGTCAATCTCTGTACCCGTCTGCTAATCCGAGGAGCAGGAACCTCGGAAGGAGCTCTACGTCGGCGAACTCCAGATGAAACCCGTTGGGATGTAGAACGACTGGGTCCTGCAGAATCCATGTCTGAACAATGAGTTCGTAGGAACCAAAGCCAAGTCAGGTATATTCCTACTTTATTTTAAATTTCAAATTAAATCCATGAAATATAATTTAGGTCATCACATCATGCATGTCCTACATGTGCCATTATATGTGTACATTATTTTAATCACATCCTAGTATATCCATGAATGTATCTAGGACCCTGACATCTGGCTCATGAAAAAATTTCGCCAGAGTCTAAAATGGACTATCCACATGCTCGAAGCATGTATTAAATCACCCTATGAGGGTATACCATCACAACCAAGCATGTAAACATCAATTTAAACTGTAATTCTAACATGTATATATAATGTATGTCTAGATTAACCAATAAATGATAACATATCGCATCTATACGGTATAAACATGTTTATCTAGCTATCTATGCATACATGTTAGATATAATGCCTTTAAGAAAGGAAATACGGGTTTTCGCCAACGAAAACACGAAAAAACGGAGTCTAGACGTTACCCGTATCACGTAGAAGAGATGTACGGTGGCTGATCGCTCCAAATCAAGCCGGAATTGAGTAACTATGAAGTGGGGCTCGGTTTTGTAGAGAGAAAAACTAAGAATTTCGAAAGGAATGGGTGAAAATGAAGGCCTCCCGAGGGTATAAGCTCGATCAGGGGCAGCCTTGACCATGGTTGCTCCAGCCGCAACCATATATGCGGTTGCTACAAGTGGGCCCCACGGCTTCCCGATTGGTAACGCGATGTCCGAAACGTGTTATTTTGGGTTCAGAATGGTCACATTATGTAAGATGATACATTTTCGGGATAGTTTTAAGCCCCGAAAACCCTAAAAAATCCTCCGAAACAACAGAAGTTCGGCGAAGATCAGAAATCCCGACGTCGAACGCCGGAAGACCATAAATCAATCAAAATCAATACTGTATCTCAGAATCCACCGACAACGAACCAGTGAAGGCGTCGGCTCAACCCTAGACGATGAAATCCACCGACAACGAATCAGTGAAGGCGTTGGCTCAGCCCCCGACGATGAAATCCACCGACAACGAATCAGTGAAGGCGTCGGCTCAACCCCCGACGATTTAATCCACCGACAACGAATCAGTGAAGGCGTCGACTCAACTCTCGACGATTTAATCCACCGACAATGAATCAGTGAGGGCGTCGGATCAACCCTCGACGATGTAATCCACCGACAACGAATCAGTCAAGGCGTCGGCTCGACTCCCGATGATGTAATCCGTTGGCAACAACCCTACGCAGGTCGGCAAATCTCCGATGATGTAATCTGTTGGCAACAACCCTACGCAGGTCGGCAAATCCCCGATGATGTAATCCGTTGGCAACCACCCTACACAGGTCGGCAAATCCCCGATGATGTAATCCGTTGGCAACAACCCTACGCAGGTCGGCAAATCCCCGAAGATGTAATCCGTTGGCAACAACCCTACGCAGGTCGGCAAATTCCTGATGATGTAATCTGCGTTGGCAACAACCCTACGCAGGTCGGCAAATCCCCGATGATGTAATCCGTTGGCAACAACCCTACGCAGGTCGGCAAATCCCCGATGATGTAATCCGTTGGCAACAACCCTACACAGGTCGGCAAATCCCCGATGTTGTAATCCGTTGGCAACAACCCTACGCAGGTCGGCAAATCCCCGATGATGTAATCCGTTGGCAACAACCCTACGCAGGTCGGCAAATCCTCGATGTTGTAATCCGTTGGCAACAACCCTACGCAGGTCGGCAAATCCCCGATGATGTAATCCGTTGACTACAACCCAACGCAGGTCGGCAAATCCCCGATGATGTAATCCGTGGGCAACAACCCTACGCAGGTCGGCAAATCCCCGATAATGTAATCCGTTGGCGACAACCCTACGCGGGTCGGCAAATTCCCGATGACGTAATCCGTTGGCTACAACCCAGTGAGGGCATCGGCATGACCCCGATGGTGCAATCCGTTGACTACAATTCAGCGCAGGTCGGTTTGATCCCGACAACGTAATCCTTAACTTCCCCAGCCAGAGAAGTAACCTTTCTCTAAATCTCACATATCATCACATCTGTTATATATGACATTGCATCATCAGATATACCTTGTCATGCATTATCTGTGTCTATTAATCTTTGTCGGGTTCATTCCATTACATTGCATGAACTTGACAAAGAGGGGCATCTGTAGACACTCGAAAATTCGCTTTCTTTGTACTAACCTTGCAGAAGGGCAAAAACATAATTTTACTCCGGCGACAACCCCGAGGTAGGGCAAAAGAGCCAGTTCATCTCGGAGACAACCCTGGGAGTGATGCAAAGGACCAATGACGTCCGAACATACCGCGAATCGATCGAGGATCGACGAGCTGAGACAGTGATCGCCGGAAACCACTTCAGCAAACCTCGAACGACGTGCCATCAGAGACGAGTCAGCTAACTGATATCCGGTTCTGGTGGATATATCTCGGCTACGAGTATCGGCTTCCCAAACCCTAATCCAGTCAGAATCGATTTATTCCTTCATTCCTCAAAGATTGTCTGAAAGGTCGAGCAGCGGACGTCAACTTCTGCCGAGCTGAGACCGAAGGACCACCTGCCGAGCCTGTGGAGCCCACTTGGGCCAGCCTTGACCATATCTGCGGCTAGCCGCATATATGGTTGCGGCTACCTTCGGCAGCTTAAATCCCCCACATTAGTTCATTTTAGAAAAAAAGAGACAATATAGAGAGAGAAAGTCATTCTAGAGAGATAGGCTCGGGTGGAACTCAATACAACCAACTTGAAGCTTAATCATCCCATCTAGCATATACTTGAGCCCCACTAGTGTTCTAAGTTCATCCCGGGAGTCAAAACACTTGTTCACGCGTCCCCCAAGGTGAAATAACGCACTTTCGAGCTTCGTTCTTTATAAATGTTGTTCAAATGATAGATTAATGGGATATTTTGTTTGAATATAGTTAAACTTGTTGTATTTTAAGCATATTATGTAATAGTTGATAAATTTTACATTTCTATCGGTTATATTGTGCTTATTACGTTGTAAATCGACCGCGAAGGCTAGATATACCTAAGTCTAAACCTAATCTACCCCCGAGAGGTTATTAAGCATGAAGCTTTAACCCGTGGGCTATAACGGCTTAGATTCATGGTATATCTATGGATTTATTATTTTGAACGGTCCCGGTTAACCCGTATAACCCTAAATCTATATTTAGAGGTGAAAGGGGGCCCGAAACGGCTTAAACGGTGATTTCAATCGATGAAATCATCTAATATCGAAGCCGTGGACGTTATATATATGTAATATTGTACAAATCATGTGAGCCTAGGAATCCCGATATTGAGATCCCCGAATGGATCCGACTTGATTCCCACGATGGGCTGGGTTTTATGATGTATATGCTTTAAATAATGTAAATATCGTTGTACATATAATATTTGGATCTTGAAAACGAACTTGAGGGGTTAGTCTCGAGAGGTTGGATTCAAGATCCCGTGATAGTGAAAACCATGATTGCGGGAGCTCGGTTCATCGAGATGGCTTACATGCCCGACGATGATCCGACTCCTTTTTAACGCTTTTGTATGCATATCATAAAAATGATTTCTAATAAAACCACAAAGAGATTTTGATGAACAATAAAGCGATTCGGGATAGATCACGTAATGAACGTAAAGAATAAAAGGAAGTATCGAAGTCCTTGGATTCTTAGTTGGGCAAAGGATTTGAAAATCTTATTTTCCAAAACCTCACTTCAATTCATATATCTTGTTAAAAATGAACTTTTCATTAAATCAAATCCTTCGTACCTAGGTGCAAAAGAGGTACAGCACAACTTTCAAGTCACCCAAAATAAAGACTTAGAAAAAGAGACTAATAAAGCTTTCAAAATAAAACACACATACACACATACATACACACTTTATGCATAGAAAATCAATAAGATGCGGTACCGTGCTTGCTGAACACCTTTCCCCCGCTTAACCTAGCCCCCGGATTCCACGAATCTCGGGTTTCAAGACCAATCTTTAGAGTCACGCATTGGACCATCTTGCGAAAAAACTATTAAAACTCGGATGAGTTGGTACATCCATTTCCAAAATACCAATTGGCGACCTGTCTCATTCGGTCCAATCATTAAAATTAAATCAATCTTTTCAAATCGTCGACACATATGTCGGTACCAGTTTCCTACAAAATTCACCCTTTAAACGGAATCCCAAAGACAAAGCGAAAGCGAAGGGTCGAATAATATCAAATTAGGGAATATGGGCAATCCTTTCTTTTTTCCCCCCGATAGGAGAGGATGGAAAACCAACCCAAAGAAAAAAAGACCTCCTCCTTCAACAAAAAGGGGTACATAGAGGACTTAAATTCTTCCCGGCGTCGACAAATAGACATAAGGATGTGATATGCCTATTTCAAAGTTAATAATATTGATGCTTCATGAGATTTATTCTTGATCATGGATAATTTGTTAATCACGTTCTGATTTTCTCTAGTTGACCTTTTACATTTTATAGGGGAGAGGACATTTGGAGTTTTGACAAAAGTTGATCTTATGAACAAGGGCACTGATGCAGTCGATGTAAGTAGCCTTTATGCTGTGCAAACCAATATTATTATATCTTGACATATTTGACTTTGATTTATAAAAACCATCTGTCTAACAAATATGGTTTCGTGGAAGCTGAAAATTTATCCCCCTTTAATGTTTCATATTACTCAAACATGACGTACATTTTTTGTCTATGCCATAGGTTCGATTTCTCGAGTTAGTTTCTTATTGTAGTTTTGTTGCTTTATTGCTATTCCTTTGTTTCTGCTTATAAGAGAATCTCTTATCTAGACTTTCTGCCAATACATTGTAGCTTCTAAAATTAAATGATAAGGACTAATATTTCTTCTATTTGTTTCAAATTACCATGTTTAGTACTGTTTCTATTATTGACCATTGCACCACTAATAATACTTGCCCTTGTTTTTAATTGGTCTACAAAGTAAAGATTTTTGTTATAGTGTTTTGTGAAAGTGATGGGTGTTTCTTTATTTGAATTGCAGTACCAAGGAAAGCTCCATACTGAACCTTATAATGACAGTGTTCCATGTGATATTCTTTGGGTTTATTATAATTGTCGGGTTCTGCAATGGGAGTTCAGAGAACTTGTTGAAGCCAGGAGGCCTAGCTCCTTTTGGTGATAAAGATGTAGTGGATGGAGCTGCAATAGTTTACTTCAGCTATATTGGTTATGACTCTGTTTCGACCTTGGCAGAAGAGATAAATGCCAAATACATTCTCTGTCACTATTTCTATCCTCTCTATACTTTCTCCCAATTATCCAATTGCTCAGAAAGCTTGCAATGATTATTTTATTACTTGGTTTTTGTGTGTGTGTGGTGTTAGGAAAACATGACTTGATGGAAACTGTAGAGGATGGTGACAGCAATTTTCGACAGTAAGGAATTAATAGAAAATCAAAACATGTGATATTCTTTGGGTTTATTACCATCAAGGTTGTTGTGGAAGTTCCAGATCAAACATTGGTTCCTTATGAAGAGCCATAAACCAAATGGATGGAATCAAGCCAAGAAAGCAAAGAAATTGGAGGGCAGAAGCTTGTTACCTGGGACGGTGCTTGATTGAAAATTGTGTTGAAGAATTAGCAAGTAAGACTTCATCCATTCTATTTCTTTTGTTAATTTGATTGCAATCCCAGATGATACTTACTTTGATACAGTCTCAGAGGATTTTTGCATATAATTTTTATATATATATATATATATATATATATATATATACCACATTTAGATTAAACAATGGAAAAAATGAAAATTACAATTACTTATAAACATGGATAACTATATGCCACTTAATTCTTTTGTGCAATTTGTACATTTGGCAGTTAATATGAGCCGGCATGATTCATCCAGGACTTTTCCTTTTTATCACCTACAAAAATTATGTCCTTTTGCTTATTTTGAATCTGATGATATCTCTAATATTGTGACTTGTTATAATTAGTGTAAATACATGCATATATACTTTAAATTTCTTATTTGACTTTATTTTTGAGTAAAGATGATCTCATTCGTTAACAGTCAATTTTATAATGCGTCACAAGTATAAAAAGACTAGGGGCTCATAAGATTTCTAATGGGCAGTCACAGTTTGTTGAGTGTAAGCTGACTAATAATTCAAGAAGTTTGAAATTTGGGATTGATATATAGGCCTTAAAATGTTTTCTATATAAGGTTTAGGGGCAAGGGTAACATGCCTTCATGTGCCATACCAGAGGCAATGTCACCATCAGCTGAAAAGAAAGAAAATTGCCTTTTGTTGATTAGATAGCCGAATAATTACCCCAGTTTGGTGCTCCTATCGTCCTTTATTTCTCTACACCAACTTTTTTTACCTAGGAAAAAAAAATGGTAGTGTTTATTATTTTAAGCTATATATATATTTTTCAGCTTTGATGATTTTGGATTAATGGTTCCACATATTAATAGCAATTTACAAACTTTGTTAATTTGGATATATAAACCCTAGTGTTGGGCAGAAAATAATTAATGGTCACGCGTTAATTACTAATTTGGCTTTGTTTGAAATTTACTAGCATATATACTTGGAAAATTTTCTTTGAGATAAATGTAGACTATTATGTATGTTGAGTTGAATTGGATCAAGAAGATATAATTAAGCCGTCTTTATTAAGGGCAGTTTACTTGTAAGCTACATTGGATTTGGAAGGGGTTTTATATATACAACGTATTGGCGTATATATAGTAAATGCAATAAAAGATCTCATATGTAAAATCATGAGTTCTCTATCTATATGGCTAGTTAGGATACAAATTGTTTCTGATATTAGTTTATGTATGTATGTATATATATATATATACCTCGCTCGCTCGCTCCTTGATGATGATAATATGTATAAATGTATGGGAGTAAAACAAAAAGAGAAGACACAAATGCTGGACATCCCGTATCATGCATTGATTAGATTACCCCGGCCTTTGCAGATCGCTTTCTGAGCCTTAGAACATGCATTATAACTTTTCTTTCTACCCAGGCCACACTGGTATCAGTGGTGCTCCTTCTAAGTGGGTGGGTTCTTTGTCAGATTATTATAACTATTCCCTATTTGGTGGCGTGTTGATTTTAGAATTCAGTAGGCCGATCGAGGACCACATTAATTGATAGTCCTTATACACAGGCATTGGAATTAGACATTGAATTTAATATTGAGAGGGAAGGGTACGGTATTGATGTTGTATCTGTTGGAAGGTGAGGAAAATATATTTTTCGTTTTTTTGAAGTAATGTTTGTTAGCCTTCTACTGGAGTATACAAATATTATCCTTTCGGCGTGTTTTGCATTTGAAAATGTGGTTTATGTTGTTCCATACTTGGTGCGTCATTTGGACAGGCTATGCTCCCTCACTTTTCTTTCCTAATTTTACCAAAATCTTTCGTCTCTGGTTGTTTTGTTGCTGATTGAGTAATCATGGCTACGTAAAACAACCATGCTTGTCCACATTTGGGACAATATTGTTGTTTTTTTGGTAATGTTGATTGTTGAAGTCTTTGTTTAGATTTTTTAAAGTTATTTTGTCCGAGGCTTAATTGTGTTATGAAAAATTTAGTTCACTGACCAATTGTTAATTTTAAATGTTTGAAAATTACATTTGTCCCTTTTTTCATATATTTAGATGCCACAATAGAGAAATACTGTATGAACTGCTCGTCATTATATTATGTTATTGTATAATTGTGAAACATTCTTGATTTGCTTTTCATTAACCACTAAAGGTCCAATACTTCACTCAAGTGTTTATTATTTTTTGCTAGTAAGGAATATTCCATTGTCAATTTGATTATCATCCCAACATGATGTAGACACATTGCATTTTTTCTGCAAATATTTCATGTCAAATAATGTTTTTAATTAATTTTTTATTGCTAATATTTTTAACATGTTTTATTTTCAAATGTTTATTCGCACGGACTTATCAGTGATTTTCAAGTGAGTAGAATTTATAATATAGTTTTCTACTTTAAGTTTCAGGAATGCATAAAGCTACATCAAGGTTGGTCTAAATTAAGCTATTTTTACCTGTATTGAAGCTAGTAAAGTTCGGCTTAACAAGATGAAGGTCTTCATCCAGTTTCTTCAGTAGCACAGACTGTTCGTTTATGTGCTTTTGAGAACATATTGAAAATGTTGCATTATTTCATGTTTTACGTGACTAAAGAACTTTGGTAGTTTAGATAGTTGATTGTGAGGATGATGAATGATTATGTACTGGATGATTTTATTTAGTTAATAATATTTGAGTTTTTTTCTATTTCAGCCATAATTTGTTATGGGGTCAGTGAGACGATTTATTTTGTTTGTAAAATAATTTTGATATTCGTTACATAACAGGATTATTAATAATGGATTTGGCAATGATACAATCAAAATCTATTTCGTTACCAAAAGACAATGTATAGTGTCATTACTAATTGACAATTTTTGTTGTCTTGAAAAATAATCAGCATCGAATATTATTGTTGTTAATTGATTATAATTATTCAAAATAAAATCAACAATAACGAATAATTTCGCTGCAAATTAATATATGACCGATTTATTATGCACGTTTAATAAAGAAAATCGTTGTCAAAAAGTATACAATCAGCAACGAAATCTAGTTAAGGTAACAATTTTCATATTGTTTAGCAACGACAAATATCGTTGGCAAATGTGTATCAAATGTAATAAATTTTATTTTTCGTTGGAAAAAAAAGATTATTTTCGTTGTCAATTAGACAGATTTTGCAACGAAAGTTGATTTTCAGTAACAATTTCTTAATAAATTTGTTACAAAATATTTCGTTGCGAAATGATTTATGATTTTACACGAAAAGAACTTGCGAAATATCTCACTTTTTGCAACGAAAAAATAAATTTCGTTGCTAGATAATTAGCAACGCTCATTGCGCAACGAATAGTCCAACGACCGAAAAATCGTTGCAAATGACCTTTGGCAACGAAATTTCGCACCTTTAGCAACGAAAATTGTTTGTTGCAAAATCACTATTTTTTTGTAGTGCGTGGGAACTAGAGAAAAAGATGAGGAAGAATTATCATAATCTTTTTGAGTAACCTTACGAAAATTTCGGGGACAGAATTCTTATAAAGAGGGGGGAATGTAATAACCAATAATTTGTGTTGCATTATAAATAAATATATTAATTAATCTATGATATATTATGGATGACTAAGTGATTATGTGAATAATATGATATAAATATTTAAAGGAAGTCTCACTAATAAGTTAAATAAGTTAGTGGACTAACCTAAGTATTTTAAGAATACATAAAATTGATTTAATGTGTTAAACCCTAATTACATACTCAATAAACTTGAATACAGCAAGTCTAATTGGATTATGTAAGTGAATTAACATTATTGATTGATAATAATATATAAATATCAATAATAATGAGTATTAGTTCAACAGATAATAAATTAAGAAGAGTACGTAATTTAAACAAGCCCAATTATTTATTTAAGTATTGGACTTGTAGATAAATTAATTTAATAGCAATTAAATTATTAAACTAGTTCAATATAACATGTATAGGACAAGTATAATAATGACATAATTTAATTTTTGATGGAAGCCCAAGTTCATTCTAACTAGTAAGCAAATTAAGAAAAAGTGCAAGTCCAAAGGAATTAAAATGAAAACCTAAGCTTGGCCCATTTGAGAAGGGATATCTTAGTCATTTAATAAAGCATATAATAAAACCAAAAGTGGGAGATAAGGAGGCCACATGGTCGAAAATTGGGAGAGGAGAAAAGGGGGGAGAATGTGATGATTATGTTTACTTTATTAGGTAACTTACTTTATTAGGTGTTGTTTTTCTAATGGGCCAACACATTTGTTTATACTTGCAAGTTACTACTTTCATCATGATGAGAGAGAGAGAGAGAGATTGCAAGATGTGGAGATAAAGTATAGTTATATATTATATATCTATATCTTTTATCTTTAACTAAATTATGTATAACTTTTTATTTAGTTTTATTTCATTTCCTAAGCTTAAGAAAGAGAAAACAAAGAAATTAGAGAGAAAAAGAGAGAAAATTCGGTGGGAGCAAGGAGAAGAGAGAAAGAGAGTTTGAGCTTAATGCACCAAGATTCATAACTTACTACGGGTGGAGAAGGAAGGAAGCTAGGAAAACAAGGAATAAACCTATTTTTTAAGTTTTATTCTTTTCTCTTTCAATGATTTAACGAAAAAGGGATTTTATGTAAGACTCCAAATTTTATGAAATAAAAGTATTTAATTTTTTTTATAATTAATATTCTATTCAGTAAATGGTTAGATTGATAAAAGGTTAAAGTTAAGGGTGATATGTGCAAATTTTTGTGTCAGGGAATATTCGTTTGGTTGGAGAATATTCTTTTTGTCGGAGAATATTCGTACGACGGCGCTGTCATTGGTGGACCCCACAACGGAATAACTGTCAGATATAGAAAGCGACAGAAATAATATTTTATAAAAATAACGGCAAAACTTTTACCGTTAAACTGTTGAAATACCCGATGGTTAAAAATACAATAATACGCGTTGTTGCACAGTAGCACACGGTATTGCACAATAATTTTTAATTATTGATTCTTACGTAAGAAGTCACTCATTCAATAATTGTTACAGTAATTACTGTTCAGTATTTTATATAATTGATTCAATAATTGCTACATTGATAATTGCATATTATTTTATATTATTGATTCAATAATTGTCACAGTAACCACTGCACAGTATTTTATATTATTAAATCAATAATTGTCACACATATTATTGGAATGATATTATTAGATAGCATTATTGACAATGTCTAGAAAGTTCTGTCGAGAAAAGTGATTACGTTATATAATTGTGCGCAAATGAAGAGAAATTCTTATTGAAAAACCTCCTCTTTTCTAAGAACGACCTGGTTGTCATTATTATGGTTCTGTAATATTATTTGTGATTAATTAATTATTGATAAAAATGATAAGAAAATATTTATTCAATGTGAATATAAATGGAGGTATTTTTAGTAAAAGTGACAATTATTGAGAATAAATATTTTATTTATTCTGATAAAATAATTCATTCAAATATATTATTATAATATTACATTATAAGTGTATAATGTGATAATATAATAATATAATAGTAATAATATTTTTTACAATAAATTCACGATATATGAATAAAATGAGGAGAAAGAGAACAAATTGGGTCCGAATTAATTTTGTTACAATAAATGTTAAAAACATATTTTGTGAGTTGGTGGGCCCCACTTGTTGTAAAATACTGATTGTTAATTTTTTAAAGTTGGTATACGGAGGTCTTTATAAATATATATTTTGTCAGAGTGGGGGTGTGAAAAAATTATCCGTATGTAAATTTGGGTCATTTTTCATTCTAAATTCGAAAAAACTTTATTCTACAAAGTTGTAGAGAATTAAATTTTATATATAATTGACATAAGGTTTATATTTATCTAATAAAAGGGCTATTTATTATGAATTATTGAAGTTTTTGAATATTGTTTAAATTTTAAATTTTTTTGTGGAGATTTTCTAGAATGGTGGGCCCCACTCTTGTCCTTTTGTGTGTGAAGAATGCTGAAGAAAAAAAATTTCAAAGTGAGTGGAGGAGGTTTCAAAATTAGAGTGCTCTGTAAATAATTTTGTCAACTTTGGTGTTCTAAACATTTTCCAATAAATAGGGTGCTTAGTTAGAATTGAAAATCACACCAGAATCAGAAAATTTTCTCTCTATAATATTGAGCGTATTTCTTGTGAGTATAAGGATAGTTTGAGTGTGGATTATGGTGCAAAATTTTTCTCAACAAAATATTCGATAGTCTAGTCAGATCTAGTATTTTAATAAGGCAAGGGATGTTATTATGTTTCGTAAAGGAGGTTATTTTTTATAAATGATATTATTTTGCGTAAATGATATTTTGTTAAAGGATGTGATTTTATACTCGTAAGGGGTATTATTACTTTCGTATCTGTAAGAGATATTATTTTTCTTTTAAAGAATATTATTTTTCTCGTAAAGGATGTTGTTTTCGTTTAATATTCGTAAGGAATATTATTTTCTTCCATACTTTATAGTATGTAAGTAATAATATTTTATTTCAAATTCTTAAATTTAAACTTACTTTGGTAAGTATTGTTTCTTTAATTCCTGAAATGATTAAAAATTCCTTGAATTTTCCGCTTTATCAAATATCATTTCACCGGAATATTGGTCTGAACTTTATTATGAAAATTTTATCTTTTTATATCGGAGTTACTATTTACGAATTACTATTCATGAGTTACTATTCATGGGTTACTATTCACGAGTTACTATTTACGGTAAAAAATATAATATAATATTTTTGTTCGTCCAAATTAACTTTGATTTATGAATCTTACTCTTGAAATTAGATCCATGTTTTGATTATATTGTTCTTATTGTCATATATAATATTTTTATAATCATGGTGATGGAGGTTCTCTTTGACTTGAGTGTAAAGATGAGTAGATTATTGATATGACCATGACTATGGGTTCTCTTTGGCCAGTAGTGCAAAGATGAATTGTTGACTGGTATGATCATGACCATTGAGTTTACAATTGAATATCTTTAGCTTAAGTGAAAAGGTGAATTGATTAACATGGTTATAAATGTTATTTCTATAAATTCTGAAATGATTAGATATTTCTTTGGGATATGAATATCTTTGGCATGTAGTGCAAAGATGGGCTGTTGATTTATGAATATCTTTGGCCTGTAGTGCAAAGATGAACTATTGATGAATATCTTTGGCCTGTAGTACAAAGATGAGCTATTGATGAATATCTTTAGCCTATAGTGCAAAGATGAATGATTAATTGTTGAATATCTTTGGCCTGTAGTGCAAAGATGAATTCATTAGCATGATTATGAATAGGAACTGTGATTTGGTATAATCATGATCTTTGGTGTTTCAGGTAAAGACAGGTGATAAAAGTTATCTTCGTCCTGGGTGCGAAGAGAAATTTAGCAACACAATTATGATTATGAATTATTCACATGATTGTGGATAGAAACTGTTGATTGATGTTACAAGGATAAAACATTGTTGGTGGACTTTTAACATGAAGAAGATAATAGACATTATGGTCTATTTGACTCTTCTAATAAATTGTTCGTTCCGCTGCAACTATAGTTGAAAATTTTTATCATCTACTAAATGTTCTAAATCTCTGAGTTATTACTGACGAATGCTATTGATAATTTGATTATCTCTAGTTATAATATTCTTTACTGGGCTATTTGTGCTCACCCTTTTGCTTCACAATTCTTTTCAGGTAATAAGAGTGTAGCTGAGTCGAGCGGGGATAACAGAGGAATAGAACGATGGTCTATAACTGTTGAAGTCTTCCATAAAAAAGTATGAAAATAATTGTATTGAGAACTTTAAATATGCCGTATTTTATACGTCATTTAACAGTTGATTTTGGTGACCGGACTTAGGTGAGGTGAACCCTTCTTTGGAAGGGTGTGTTGCCACTATCATACAAGATGCCTAACCACATACAACTTCATGTTATTATAAGACATAGTTATGCGCATCCACTTGCTGATTATATCTATGAGCAATACCTATATAATCTTGGAGTATGGTTGAAATATAATCTTCATTTTGAGACAATTGGGATAATTATATGGTAAGAGAATATCCACCATTGGAATGAACAAAATAGTAATCTTCTTGTTCTTCTTTGGAATTTATTGGGTCAACCAAGGATAATTTTCAAGTCATATGATATCTATTTTAACTTAGAATCATGGCCTCTACATGTACGAAGGTTTTCTTGAGCATTTTTAAATATTTTAATTCCTAAAACAGTTATTGACTGTACCTTTCTGTAACGTATCATTGAGGTGGAGTGTGAGTACTGTATTTGTATTGAAACTCACAATTTAACTGTAGTCGTATTTTGTACAACAGTTTAAAAGTTAGAAATTAAAATTTTATATTTGAATTCTGTACCATGTATTTTTTGGCGACCCAAAATAGGTGTGTTGTGTATTGAATCTATTTTGGGGGCGTCACATTTTATGATTTGGAAGTTAAAAACTCTTTAATCTATGTGTTTTCTATAGATTCAAGTATGGTTCTAACTAATTGAAGTGTTAGAAAGTGGATCAAAAGGAAAGAAATGAAACTAGGTTTCTAGAAAGCTAAAAAAAATCCTAGTTTTCTCTCCCTTTGATCAACTAGTATTTTAGATCTATACATTCCTTTCGCGATCCGTTGAACAGGGATACTAGATATATGTGTTGACTAATAAACCCAAATGATAGCACTCAAAAATCACGTGTTGAAAAATCGTGGTGTGAATTTTAGTCAAAACAGTCCATGTAGTGGACGAAAGAGGTAAAAAATTTTCTGATCAGTCTGCCACAAGGGTATTTTTATGAACTTTTGTGCTTTAAAAATTCGGTGAAAATTTAAAGGGTTAATATCAGAGGTTATGTACATCCTGTAAAAATTTGAGAATTTTTGGCCTTACAGAATGAGAGTTATGAATTTTACGGTCAAAGACTACTTTTAAAAATTTATCCGAATAACTCTCTGTGTAAGTCCAAAAATTATGCAAATTTTACGGGAAGTACATGTATTTATACAGGAGCATACCCTGAAAATTTTAAAATTTTTGGAGACAATCTCGATTTATGATAAATCTAACAATATATTTTGGACTATTTAAATATAGTAAATGAATTTTAAAAATTTTCAGAAAAATGTATTTTCATGAGGGGATTATATATAGTTTCTTTCCAAAATAAAATGAATTTTGGAGATGTTTTGCTATTTTTCATAGAAATGATGTTATATGGATAATTAATTTAAATTAAAAATATGATTTGAAAAATATGAAAAATACGGTTTTATGACTTGAGACCCTTAAGCATGGTTTATGCAGATTTTTGATGAAGGTTTCGGTCAGTTGTGAAGAGTTGTTATGTTTATGGCGTTTTAGAATGTTTAAATGAATTAATTAATGAAAGAAAAATAATTAAAATAAATTATTTATTAATTTAATAAATGACTTAAAATATTTTTACTTGACTAATGATATTGGATAGAAATATTATTTGTAATATTTGACTTAAATATTCTTAAAAGGTTAATAACATTAGCTTAAAATATTATTAAATAATTAATAATATTAAACGGAAAATTAAAATAAAGAATTAAATTATTTTAAATATAGTTATTGAATTTGGTATTCAAGGAATTATATTATGTATGTAGTAGACTGAAAAGAGAATTCAGGGTGCTGAATTGGATTTAGGGTTGCTGAAATGATTTCGTTTTACTGAGTTTGATTTTGGTTTATTGAAATTATGATTTCAGGATACAGAAATGTAATCTGGTTTACTGAAATAGTATTTTCAGTTTATTGAAATGTTATCTAGTTTACTAAGATGACATATAAAGGGAAAAACTTATAAGTATAAGTTATGACATGATTAAAAGATTATCAAAATATAACAGTAACACTAAGACTTTAATATAATATCTAATACTTAACTATATGATTGAATGTTAGACAATTTAATATAAGATGATAAGATTATAAGTGAGTTGTGTTATGACTAATTGAAGGATCAATTATAGGTCTTTTCTCTAAGAAGTTAAAGTAAATTGCATAGCAGTAGACTATGATTGAGGCAAGTTCTCTAACTCAACTTGAGTTATTACTTTTGAAGTATGTTAGTGAATAAGTATTGTTGATTATTCACATCTAAACTGATTATTGCTATTCGCTCTTTGAGCAATTGAATTCCTGTTCTATTATTATTGAACTGTGAATTAGTTAAAGTTTTTTTATTCATGAACTATTTATGATATGGATCTATGCTAGTTATATCAGCTAGATCAAGCATATTTAAATTTGTTAAATCAAATATATTTTAAAAGCGGTGCCTAACCAATTGAAATGGTAAGGACTCATGACTGAGAAAAGGAATAATTTTACTAAAGCATTATTGGAAAACAATTGTTGCTAGTATACTGAGTGATTATGCATATTTCACCGGGTATGAAAGGCTGATCCCCTTGATTATCAGAACTTATTAAAAGGACCAGTTTAAATACTGACAACCTTAGTATATGTTAATGGTTATTTCAAACTACTCAGCCTCTGTTATTTAACTATTCGAATATACAGTTATTGAAATGTAATTCATGTTCTTTCACTAGCCATTTATATGATTGAACTTCGAAAGTTAAATTCTTTTCTAATCATGATATATCTCCTTCATATTTAAACTTGCTAAGCAAATTAGTTGCTTTCCTTTGCTATATTATGATATTTATTTCAGCTAAGCTCGAAGTTTCTAGTAAGAAAGACAAGAGCAAAGGAAAGGTCTAAGAATAGTTACTATGAGTGTTTATATGATACACTATGTTAATGATTATGTAAACCTTTTGTGTTACTATATGTAATGAAGGTACTTTTAAGTTAAGGTAATAGACCTTGGGATATTGTATAAGACTTTATTGTAATGACCAATATATGTTTATTATTCCGCAATAGTTATAGAATGCTTATGATGATGATGTATCGTGAGTACTGAATCCGAGGTTAGAGAACCCGAATTTGGGAGTATCACAATTGGTTTGTGATTTTTTTTTAAACTTTGATATACCATGCTTCCGCTATTTTGTAATTTGATTGTGCCATGATTTCACACAAAACCTAACATAATAGTGTTGAGCCGAGAGGTTCACAAATTTTGTTGCATCCAGCACATAGTAACCTCATAGCATTATTCTTGTTCTCTTTCACTTTCAAGCACACCAATTGACTGTCAGTTGTGATTAGAAATTTATGTGTGATAGGACATGAGCAGTTACTTGATCACTGATTAAAACTGAGCATTGGCTGAAACATAAGTTTGGGAAATTTTGGTTTCATTTAGTATATATATGTAAAGTAAAAAAAAGAGAAAAAAACACATGGAAAATCCAAAAAACACATGAAAAAAAATTAAAAAATAGTTGCATAAGGAATAAAAACTGGCTTAGTTCGACTTCGTGGCCTTTGTGACTCGGACAAGTACACCCTAGGGGATGTCTCTACACCCAGCGCCTTAAAATCGTATGGTTTGGGAGTCGTTGGTCGAAAGTCCGTTACACAGGTAACATTGAAAAGCCTAAGGGGGTTGGACATTGCACAAGTCAGACACGGAGAATAATTGGTGGGATGGAGCATTGAAATGCACCCGCGAAGCATGAGCATGTAATGGATAATATTTTATTGATCTACAACCTAATTCCCTTAATTTTTATGTGGATGCCATGTTTGGTTAACTATCTGTGAGAAGGGTGAGTGTTTTCTTGTAATTAATCACATAAACTGCTTTGAACTGCTGATAAAAAATTGGACACACACGCACGGAAAGAGGCTAGAGTTGTGTCAATGAGGTGAGGATGTAAGAGGCTATGACTGTACATGATGCGAGGTTGACTGTAAGCTAAGTGTTGATCTATGAGGCATATGCATTATCTATTTACTGTGGTTCTTGTTCGATCTCGTTAGTTGCATTCATTATGTTGAGTTGTGTTAGATTAGGTTATGTCAAGTAGAGGTTGTGTTTGTTTGCTTGAGAAAAAGCAATTGCTTAAGTTTGGGGGTATTTGATGAGTGGGTTAAACACCTACTCATTCGGTATTTCTTAGCTTAATATATTGTTATTTCTTAAGTATTGCGTGTTACTTTTTAGGATTTTCGTGTTAATTTGCAGGAAAGGTGCATGGATAGGCTTACGAGATGAAAAGGGAGAAAAAGGTAAAGATATGGACATTCTGATGATGTGGCGTGAGGCGCGCCACAATTGCACTAGACCAAGCGCGGGCAACGCCAGGCTAGGAAGGATACTGCACTACTAGCGCGGGGCGCGCCGCACGGACGAATTTAGCAGATTTTGTTTCTTTTTTGCTCAAAATTGATTTAAAAGAGGATTTTGACTTATCATATGTACTAGGGTTTTGTTATAGACTATAAATATAATGTTTTGGCTAAGTTTAAGGAGTCTTATGCTTGTAAATAATTGAGAGCCACTTCTATTGGAGACTTGGAGACTTCCATTGGAGAGCACACAAGACGGAGATTGTAGCTATAAAGATTGGAGTTCTTCGACAGAGTTTTTCTTTTTCTCTTTAATTTTTTATCTGTAGTTGGGATGCTATTTAATTTTAATCTTCTAGTTTCTATTATGATGATGAACTAATTTCTCAATTAGGAGTACATTGAAATCTTTTGCAATTTAATAATTCAATTATTATTATTCTTAGTTATTGACCTTATGGAGTTGATTATCATATCTTGTGCTTAATTATTAATTTTCTAGCTAGAAGTTAATAAAATATCTTCGATGGAATTGAAAAATAAAATCTTAGATTAGATCTGGATGTGATAACGCATGAATTTGTTGATTCTTGTTAAGGATAACATAACAGTGTATGAGACGACAGTACTTGTATGACATGCGTAACTTTGTTAAGAGTTTGTGCTTAATGAATCTGTTTTAAGTGTCTTGCACGACAGTAGCAAACTAACTGAAATAGGTCTTTTTATTAATCATTGAAAGATGTTAATGAATTAATATGCAATCCTAGTTAACAACTCATTGGATTAATTAAGTGGGAATAAAATAAGACGATTATGGTTGAGCAATTGGGGAAATTGTATTCCTATATCTTTATCATCTGGTTATCAATAGTTGTTAGTTAATTAGTTTTCATTTTCTTTTCATCAAAAAAATTTCACAAATAATTTGGAGTGATTGTTTAAGTGGATTTAAATTGATAAAACTTGATAATTAGAATAATTGTTAATAACTGTTCCCTGTGGGTTCGACACTCTTCTTACTTCTTTATTATTTGATTGACCGTGTGCACTTGCACGTATTTGTCATTGTATAAAACGGACAAATTTTTGGCGCCGTTGTCGGGGAACGGTTCTAATAACTATTTTTATTTTTAGTTTTTATCAATTTAGTTTATTTAAATATTTTTTTTGCCTTTTGTTTTATTATTATTAGTTTTTCTTCTTCTTTGCGAGGTACATCATGGCTCATTATAATTATCAATTGCCTTACACGAGCATGACTTAGCCAAATGCGAAAGGGATATATGAACTCGATGAGTTATCGGCACAGATGGAGACACTTTCGGTGATTTGTGATTATTGTGTTGGACCCCATCCGAGTCATCAATGCGCCATCAGTTTCGAGTCAATACAGTACGTTGGCAACTTCGTTGACTACTCCAACAATTATGCCTATTCCAATAACTATCAACATGATTTGGAGTATCATTTGAATTTTTTTTGCGAACAACCACACCCACAATAGGAAAAGAAATCAAATTTGGAGGAGCTTCTGATTAAGTAAATAAAAGAGAATGAGACGTGGAAAAACAATCATGAAGTGACTCTTAGAAATATAGAGAATCAGTTGGGGCAGTTGATAAATGCCGTTAACAATCGCCCTCAAGGTGAATTGCCAAGGAACATGGTTTCTGAAATTGATGGAGTACCCGAGCGAATAGTCATGGATGCTGAAAAGGAGGATACAAGTAGGGAGTAGGAAAAGAAGGTCGAAGAAGATCCAACCTTGAGTTCCAACGTAGATGAACCAATTTTAATAGTGCCTCATGTACCTTCTCCACTAAAGCTCAAGGATCCGGGTAGTTTTGCAATCTCGTGCCCAATTGGTAGTCATGTCATCGGCAAAGCTCTATGTGACATGCAATCTAGTATATCTTTTGAGCCATGGTGGGATGAGAAGATGGATGAAGATCCAGTTGTGTTCAAGAAGCTTCAATTCAATATTCCGTTCACAGACACAATGGAGCAAATGCCTAGCTATTTGCAGTTCATAAAGGAGTTTTTATCTAAGAATAACAAGCTAGGTGAACTTGAAATGATGACTCTTACTGAAGTGAAGCCCTCAAAAGTTACATTGCTACTGATGGATGGAGGGTTCCTCAATTTTTGAAGGGGAATTGGATAGAGAGTTGAAGAAGTCGGGCTGACGACTCTAAAACAAGCGCTTATTGGGAGGAAACCCAAGTTTAATTTTTAGTTTTAGTTGTTATTTTATTAGGTTTCATAGTATTAATAAATTTGTAGTTATTAGGATTTAATAAACTTTCTCCTATTGCGTTTACAGGTTAATTGCCCATGCCTACTGTTCTTCCTGTTTATTCCCCTTCGGACGATGATGGAAACTCCGGCGAGTTCTGACTCGCCACTCAGGGAAGTCCTCGGTCTTAAATTCTTATATTTGAACGTAATGAGGACATTACTATTTTAAAGTTTGGTGGGGTTTTATGTTTATTTTATCTATCTGTGAAGTGTTTGCATTTTTAGGTTGCATGAGTAGTTTAGGAATCATTCATCTTTATAAAAAAAATTGCATTCATTCATTCACGTATAGTTTTTTTATTTTTTTTATTTTTTTAGTAGAAGCATACTCATATCATATTGCATGATTGAGCATTGAGTCGTGGTAGCTTAAATAATGGTCGATGATGACTTTGGCTTACCCTTTTCATGTAGAAAATTGAGTATCATGAACTGATTAAACTCGATCCTAGTAACCTCATAGCATTATTCTTGTTCTCTTTCACTTTCAAGCACACCAATTGACTGTCAGTTGTGATTAGAAGTTTATGTGTGATAGGAGCACTTACTTGATCACTAATTAAAACTAAGCATTGGCCGAAAAATAGGTTTGGGGGAATTTTGGTTTCATTTAGTATATATATGTAAAGAAAAAAAAGAGAAAAAAAAGCACATGAAAAATCTAAAAAATACATGAAAAAAAATTAAAAAAATAGTTACATAAGGAATAAAAACTGGCTTAGCTTGACTTCGTGGCCTTTGTTTCTCGGACAATTACGCCCTAGGGGATGTCTCTACACATAGCGCCCTAAAATCGTATGATTTGGGAGTCGTTGGTCGAAAGTCCATTATATGGGTAACATTGAAAATCCGAAGGGGGTTGGGCATTGCACAAGTCAGACACGGAGAATACAATTGGTGGGATGGAGCATTAAAATGTACTCGCGAAGCATGAGCATGTAATGGTTTATATTTTATTACTTTACAACCTAATTCCCTTAATTTTTACGTGGATGCCATGTTTGGTTAGCTATCTGTGAGAAGGGTGAGTGTTTTCTTGGAATTAATCACATAAACTGCTTTGAACTGCTGATAAGAAATTGGGCACACACGCACGGAAAGAGGCTAGAGTTGTGTCAATGAGGTGAGGATGTAAGAGGCTATGACTATACATGATGCGAGGTTGACTGTAAGCTAAGTGTTGATCTATGAGGCATATGCATTATCTATTTACTGTGGTTCTTGTTTGATCTCGTTAGTTGCATTCATTATGTTGAGTTGGGTTAGATTAGGTTATGTCAAGTAGAGTTTGTGTTTGTTTGCTTGAGAAAAAGCAATTGCTTAAGTTTGGGGGTATTTGATGAGTGGGTTAAACACATACTTATTCGGTATTTCTTAGCTTAATATATTGTTATCCTGATACATCTTTGTGCTTCCCGGGTGGATTGAGTAACTTGAGCTATGAGCTTCCTGCAAGATTTCTTCCTTTAATTCAGATACTGCTGGCACCCAAATTCTCTTCTCAAATCTGAATAATCCATCATCACCCCTACTGAACTTAAGCTCTTCTCCATCTGAAATTCTTTTCCTCACCTTCTCACAATCTTCATCGCTGCCTTATGCTTCCTTGATTTTGTCCAATAGAGTCGGATGAGTCTCCATTGCGAACAATTTCTCATCTGGCTCCCTCGGACTTTATATCTCGAGTTCCAATCTCGCCATCTCCTTAATTAACTCCTCTTGAGCTGTTAGCATTGCCAACTTACCACTGCCTTTTCTGCTTAGCGCATCTGCTACCACGTTAGCTTTCCCTGGATGATATAGGATGTCGCAATTGTAATCCTTTATTAGTTCCAACCATCTTCTCTGTCTCATATTCAACTCTTTCTGCGTGAAGATATACTTCAGACTTTTATGGTCCGTGTATATTTCACACCTTACACCATATAAATAGTGCCACGAAATCTTTAGGGTAAATACTACCGCTGGCAATTCCAGGTCATGGGTAGGATATCCGTTCTCGTAATCCTTCAACTGACGCGATGCGTACGCAATAACCTTACCATGTTGCATAAGCACACAGCCAAGTCCTTTGTGTGACGCATCACTGAAAATCAAGAAATCACCTGTATCGTCAAGTAAAGACAACACCGGTGCTTCACTCAGTCTTTTCTTGAGTTCCTTAAAACTTTCTTCACACTTCTCCGTCCAGACAAATTTTACCGACTTCGTCATTAAATTCGTCAAAGTTCCTGCTATCTTCAAAAAATCTTGGATAAACCGTCTGTAATAGCCTGCCAATCCCAAGAAACTTCTTACTTCAGTCGGTGTCTTCGGTTGTTCCCATCTTTGTACCGCTTCCACCTTTGCTGGATCCACAGAAATTCTGTCCTTGTCGATCACGTGACCCAGAAATTGAACTTTCTCCAACCAGAACTCGCACTTCAAAATTTTTGCGTATAACTTATCCTTTCTCAACGCCTCCAATACCATTCTTAAATGTTCAGCACGATATTCCTGAGTCTTGGAATAGATCAGTATATCATCTATGAACACGACTACTAATTTATCTAAGTATTGCTTGAATACCCGATTCATCATATCCATAAATGCCGCCGGCGCGTTCGTTAACCCAAATGATATTACCAGAAACTCGTAGTGTCCGTAACGAGTCCTAAATGCTGTCTTGGGTACATCTTCCTTCCTCACCTTCAACTGGTGATATCCCGTTCTCAAGTCGATCTTGGAAAAATATTTCGCTCCCTTCAATTGATCGAACAGATCATCTATCCTAGGTAACGAATACTTGTTCTTAATCGTCACCTTGTTCAACTCTCGATAGTCGATGCAAAGTCTCATCGATCCGTCTTCTTTTTCACAAATAAAACTGGTGCTCCCCAAGGAGACACACTTGGTTGAATATACTTTCTATCCAATAATTCCTGCAATTGTACCATCAGCTCCTTCATCCCTGCTGGTGCCATTCGGTATGGGGCTTTCAAAATTGGTGCCGTTCCCGGTACTAAATCTATAACGAATTCAACCTCTCTATCTGGCGGAAGACCTGACAATTCTTCCTTAAATACGTCTGGAAATTCATTCACTACTGGTATCTGCCCCATTTCTATCCCTACTTTCTGTGTATCGACGATATGGGCCAAATATCCCACACATCCCTTTCCTAGCAACTTTCTCGCTTGCATCATCGTCAGACAACTCGAGTGTCTCGGTGACCTACTCCCGTAGAACACTACCTTAGACTGATCTGGAGTCATAAGGTTTATACACTTCCTCTGGCCATCTATTATTGCTCCATGGTTAAATAACCAATCCATACCTAGAATTACATCAAATTCTCCTAATTGAATCGGAATTAAACCCACAGGTAACTTATATCCCCTGATATCTATAACACAATTCCTATGGACATGGCTAACGGGAATTATTTCCTTATTAGCAACTTCTATGTTCATCGGATATTTTAATTCTTCCTGGGGTAAGTTTAATTGTTGGGAAAATTCATACGACACGAAGGAACAAGTAGCACCCGAATCAAATAATATGTAAGCAGATATATCATTGATCAGAATGATACCTGAAACCACATCCTTGGATGCGACCACATCCTGAACTGTCATGTTGAAAGTCCTCGCTGTTGGTCGATTCTGAGTTGGTGGTCCAGTAATGGTGAGATTTCCACCACCTGGTCCCTTTCCTCCATTTCCTCCTCCTAAATTCTTCTTTGGGCAATTCCTTGCCTGATGATCCAATGCTCCATAATTGAAGCATCCATTCCTCTTTGGTGCAGAGCAATTAGGAGAGATGTGTCCCTCTTGCCCGCAGTTAAAACACACGTTCTTTCCTTTTAGACATGCCCCCGAGTGATTCCTCCCACACTCCTTGCATGACTCAATCCTCTTCTTTGCTTCCCCTGGTTTCCCCCCAGAGTTTCCCTAGTTGAAATTGTTGTTGTTGTTGTTGTTGTTCCACTTCCTTTTGTTTGCACCACTCCTGCTGCTACCTTCCCCTCGACTTCCTTCTTCCTTCTTCTTCTTTTTCTCCTTGTTAAATTTCATCAGGGCTTCACTTCCGCCCTCCGCAATTATAGCTTTCTCCAAAAGAGTCGCGAAGCTGTTCGTCTGCAACACCAAAAGTCTACTGTATAACCATGGTTTGAGACCCTGCTCAAACCTCCTCGTTTTCCTCTCCTCAGTGTCAACCTGATGAGGCGCGAACCTCGCCAGCTCGTTGAACTTTGCGGCGTACTGAGGTACCGTCATGTCGTCTTGCTTCAGCTCCAGGGATTGTATCTCCATGCGACTCTGCATATTCACAGGAAATAGTTTTCAAAAAAGATCTTCTTAAACTCTTCCCAAGGTATCACACCTTCTCCAGCCCTGGTCTGGTTTGCCTCCCACCAGAAGTTGGCTTCACCCTTCAGCATGTACGTGGTGAAGATTATTTTCTGCTCATCTCCTATTCGGGCGATAGCGAACGCCTTTTCAATTTCTTTGATCCATGTCTGGGCTTCGATGGGTTCGGTGGTTCCTTTGAACTCAGGGGGTCCCGCGCTCTTGAAGTCCTTAAAGTTTGCCACTTGGGCCGCTGGAGGGTTATTGGTATTCGGGGTTCGATTCTGTAATGCCCCAACTAACATGTCTACGAATTATTGCATGGGGTTCAGTGGATCCCCATCATTAACGCCTGACCCCTCTAGTGTTTGACGCCGTCTTCCTCTAGCCATCTATCTGCTTAAAATAAACTTAACGTTATCATCTTATAACTTACTCTACAACATATATAATTCATATAAAACTTAATCATCACATCACATATTTAAATAAAAGCATATTTATTTAAAAAAAACCATAATCACAAAGTATCTCATCATCTTATGGCATTACGCCATTAACATCTCTTTAACCCAAAACACTTGGTAAAAATCGGAAACAAAGTTTTTATTCCATAGCTAAGCGTTCTTTATGCTAATAGTAAAAGTTCAACACAAATAAACTAAAGCCGCCTAATGGCGTCTTCATGCTCTTCATCCGCTATCTCCAGCACCAGCCCTCGGCTTATAACATGTCTAGACGGGTACTCCTCACGTGGAAAGTGATGCACCCTATGCTGAAACCTTCTATGTGCTGACTTAAACGCGTACTTCATCTTGTTTATCCTAACCTTCTTATCTCTCACTTCTTCTTCTAACTCGCCAGTTAGCTTTTCGGCCCGAGCACGGCCTCTTCTCTCATCCCCATAATGTGGTAATGGTCTGCTTGTCCGTTTGGAGACTCTGTATCCTCGACTCTAACCCAATAATGGTATGCACCAAGTGGGTCCTGATGGCCTCTTTCTCATCCTTCAGCCTATCCGCCTTCTGGTCTGATGCTCGCAGCTTGTCAGCCAGATCCCCGTTCCTAATCACCAGGTGATGCACTAATGCCTCAAGCAATGCTGCAGCTTCCTGCTCCCCCTGATACAGCTCCTCCAACTCATGGACTCTGTTGTCCAACTCTGTAATCCTATCCATCAACTCATCTAGTAGACCATCCTCATGTGCTTCCTTGGAGTCCTCCTCGGGCTCCTCTTCCTCTTCAGGATACTCCTCCGGGTCTGAGTCAACTGCTGCCTCAGCTATGGGCTCAGGTACAGCTGCCACCAACTGCTCACTCACAACGTGAATATCTCTAGCCTCCTCTTCTCCTGACATCCTACAATTAAGACAAACAACTCGATTAGTATTTTAAAATAGATATTGATTTTGTTTTTAGAAAAATAGATTCGACACTATACTTAGAACTCTACGTGAGTTCATCTCCTTATTACCTCTACTAGCTCCTCTAAGGTTATAGTCTAAGCTTCCCTACTTAAGATTTATAACCTGCAGCTTTGATACCAACCTGTGACGCCCTCAATTTCGTGTAACATCGATTATAGGACCTGGTGCCCATGGTACAACATACATCATCATCTAACTACATAAACTCCGAAAATAATAATAATAGTTGTGACGCCCCCAAAATAGGTTTAATACCAACCCATTCTGAGTTGCCAAATACATGGTACAGAATTCAAATACAATCTTTTATAACATACGGTCGTGCAAACTACGACCACACAAATTGTGAATTTCAATACAAATCGTATATAATACGAAATATAAACATTTAAATTCACTCCTTATTAATTACAATCATTATCCCACTATTTTATAGAATAGTGAGGACTTCTACTGATCTAACTCTGACCATTACTCTGATCCTCGACTAGTCCCCGCGATATTCTCATTTCCTGAAGAGAATAATGGAAGAAAAGGGTGAGCTCAACTAGCCCAGTAAAGAATATTATGACTTAGATAATGAAGAATAAATTATCGTTAGTCTTCAACAAATTAGATAAAATATTATGGACAACACGTTTTAGATCAATATTCGTAGCGAAAATAACAATTTATTAGAAGAGTTAAGTAGAGAATAATGTCTACTATCTTCTATAAGTCCATCATCAATATTTTATCCCTGTAATATCAATCAATATTCATCTCGAATCAAATATTCATCTTTTGCACTACGGCCAAAGATATTCATTTGTATTACCAGTTGGTCATGTTTATCTCAACACCTGTCCATCTTTACACTACGGGCCAAAGATATTCATCAGGTAATCATTCATCTTTGCACTACAAGGCAAAGATATTCATCAAGTAATCATTCATCTTTGCACTAGTGTAATAGCAGAATACTCTTCTTCTTTCTCTCTTATTCTCTTTATACTTTCTCTCTCTATAGCTTTAGTGAATTGGTGAGAAATAATGAAGAAATGAGCTTCTATTTATAGGCTCGACAGAGTAAGGGTAAAATAGTCTTTTCGCCATAATTTATGACATCATCGCTTACATCATCGATCCTATGACATCATTGCTTACCTCATCGCTCCGATGACATCCTTGCTTACCTCATCGCTCTGATGACATCGTTGTTTGCATCATAAGAGTTCAAATTCAATTTGCACTCTTCCACCTCGTTTAACTTTTATACCATGAATTTACTATAATAATGTTACCATTCAAATTATAAAAATCATACTATTATATAATCACATCATACTACTATAATGTAATATTATAATAATATATTTGAATGAATTATTTTATCGGACAATATAAAATACCAACTTTCAACAAATGTCACATGTTAAAAATTCATCCGTTTAAATCCACATTGAATAAATATTTCCTTATCATATATATTAAAAATTAATTATTCACAAATAATATTACAGAACTACAATATTGACAACCAGGTTGTTCTCAGGAAAGAGGGGGCCTTCCGATAATGATTTCTCCTTACTGGCACGCAATTAATCAACCCCTTTCCTAGACAGAACTTCCTTAGACATTGTCAATAATGCTATCTAATAATATTATTCAAATAATATGAATTATTGATTTGATAATTTGAAATACTGTGCAATGACAATTATTGAATCACTAATATAAAATAGCAAAGTAGCACTTATTGATATAAAATATCAACGTAGGAAATATTGAACCAATAAAATATTATACAATTATTGAATCAATAATATAAAATATTGAACAGTAATTACTGTAACAATAATTGAGTAAGTGCCTTCCTACGTAAGAATCAATAATTCAAAATACTGTGCAATACCGTGTGCTACTGTGCAACACTACGTATTACTGTATTTTAACCACCGGATATTTCAACAGTATTAACGGTAACAGTTTTGCCGTTATTTTTATAAAAAGGTTACTTCTGTCGCTTTCTATATCCCACATTCATTCCGTTGTGGGGCCCACAAATGGCTGCGCCGCCGTACGAATATTCCCCGACAACAAGAATATTCCACGACCAAACGAATATTCCCTGACAACAATAAATATTTTATAACCACTTGCTTATTTTGAAATATTTGCACATTTCACCCATAACTTATTAAATTTATCAAATCAACACCTTACTATTTTAAAATAATATATAAAGAAATTTTTATTCATAACATTTGGGGTTCTACAACCTCCCCTCCTTATGAAATTTTGTCCTCGAAATTGACGTACGTACCTGGTATGTCGAAGAGGTGAGGATACCTCGCTTTCATTTTCGATTCCATCTCCTAGGTCATTTCCTCAATATCATGGTTCCTCCACAAAACTTTAACTTGAGGTATAATCTTTGAGCGTAAGACATGTTCCTTCTTATCCAAGATCTTGACAAGTACCTCCTCGTACGTTAAATCTTCGGCTATCTCGTCTGGTTCTAACTCAATAATGTGGTTTGGGTCTTTCACGTATTTATATAGTACGAATATGTGAAAAATGTTATGAACACGAGACATGCTTGAAGGTAAAGCGAGTCTATAGGCCACAGTTCCTACTCGGTTAAGAATTTTAAATGGACTAATAAATCGTAAATCGGTGTCCATAACTTTCTGCAAACTGACCCTTTGGCACTCGATGCTCCGCCTTGACACGTTTACACGTTAAACACCTCGAGATAAACTCTGCGATCTCTTTCTTCATATTGCTCCACCAAATTGTATGTTGACGAGCACGATACATTTTGGTACTTTCAGGATGGATTGCGAATGGTGTGTTGTGTGTTTCCATCACTATTCTATACTTCAATTCAGAGTCATTAGGAACACAAAGTCTGGATTTGACTCAAAGTATTTCCACTTCATCGATTATTGCTTCGAGAATAGTATCTTCTTTCACCTTCTTCTTCATATTCGTCAGCTCTGGATCTGTAGATTGAGCAGCTTTAACTCTATCCATTAAAGCTGGTTCTACGTGTATATTTGACATCATTACGTGGGTCTCCGGAGTTTTTAACTCTATCTTCATCCTTTGTACGTCATCCAAAATGGGCTTCGTGTTGACAACATCGCACTTGTACCCGCATACGATCTTCTACTCAACGCGTTAGCTACCACGTTCGCTTTTTCCAGGATGGTATGATCGTAATCTTTCAACAGCTCCAACCAACGTTGTTTTCGCATATTGAGTTCATTCTAAGTAAAGAAATATTTGAGACTTTTGGAGTATATTAGGATGTTATCAACAATGACAACCACGAAATGATCCAAATATTTGATACAACTGTGACCCTCATAATGCTTCAACCATAGCACCTCGCAATTGGTCGAACAGGTCATCAATACGAGGTAACGAATACCTATTCTTGATGGTGACATGGTTCAACTCCCGATAGTCAATACAACGTCGTATACTACCGTCTTTCTTCTTTACGAATAAAATAGGAGCACCCCAAGGAGACGTACTAGGACGTATAAAACCGATGTCTAACAACTCCTGTAGTTTGACCTTTAACTCCTGAAGTTCAATAAGAGCCATTCGATATGAGGTTTTAGAAATGGGTTTTGTACCGGGTTCAAGGTCAATAAAGAATTCAACTTCACATTCTGGGGATAGACCGGGAAGTTCTTTGGGAAATACATCAGGAAACTCATTAACAACAAAAATATCATTCAAATCTGATGTATTCTGATTTAAATCAGTGACATGGGCTAAGAAAGCTTGACATCCATTTTTCAATAAACGAATAGTTTTATGACTTGAAATGACATTGTTTGATTTTAGTGGTCTGGTTGTTTGTGTGACAAACCTGGATTTTTAAAAATTGTTAAAATAAGAATTTAATGAATGAAATTCTTATTATGACATGTTTTGCGAGTAAGTAAATATATATATATATATATATATATATATATATATATTCATATATTGGGATGATGAGGTTTAATAGTTAATTTAACTATTGAAGAAATTAAATGAAGTTATTATGAAAAAGAAATTAACTGAATATTATTAGTTAATTTAATTAAGTTAAAGATTATATTATGAAATAATATAATTTGGCTATTATTCCTTATTGACAGTGGAATTATTATGAATTAAATTTCATAAATAATGAGAGTAATTCACTTAATTAAAATAGTGAATTAATATAAATATAATTGTTTTAATAAAATATGAAGGTAATATATTACATGTAAGAGTAATACGTTTATGTAATGACTTAATATATTATATTTAGCCAAGTGAATGTAAATGGGTATGAGAATGAGAAGAACCAATATAATTATAAATAAATATTGGTGTTAGGATTAATGAATAAAATAAATATTCAATGAAAATTAGTATGGAATAATTTATTTAAGTGTGATGGTATTAAATAAATTGATTAATATTTAAGTAGTGATTAGATGTATGGAGTAAATAAATTATATTGAGACAATTTATGCGAGGAAAGGAATTAAATAATTATATATTATAATTATATAATTCATGTGAGTTAATTAAAATAAAGGGAATAAATATTAATTATTTTAATGAAAAGGGTTATTTTAAGTTGAGGGTTATGTATATAATTTCATAATATATAGAGTAATAGCTATATATATTATAATTATATAATTATTCAATGTAGTTAGCTAAATAATTTAGCAACATAGTTAAAGTGTGACATTTAGAGAAAAGAAGAGATACCATATGATAAGGAGAATTATTAGAATAAATTAAAAAGGAGATTAAGGGTTTAGCCAAACATGGCCTTGTGACCTTTTGCCTTTGTAACACCCACATTAAGCCATCAGTTGTAACACCCAAGTTAAGCCATCAGTTTATTTTACGTGGTTTAGCAAAATAGAAAGAAAGAGAGAGACTTAGAGAGAAAGTAAGAGAAAAGAGAATTCTCTATGAAGTTGAGAGCAAAAGTCTGAGGATCAAAGAAGGGGAAGAAGAGTAATCAAGTAATCTTCATCTAAACTAAGGAAGGAATCAAGAGGTGATAATCCAATTTTAGTTTTTTAAGTTTTTATTTTCTTGGGTTCTTCATTATAAATTATTTTGGTGGGTTGAATTGAAGAGGAATTGGTAATATGTTTTTATGGATATATATAATCTGTTATGTATCATCTATAAGCAATTGTTAGGTAATCTAATTCATGAAGTTATGCTAAAGATGAAGAACTTGTGTTCTTAATGAATTTTGTATGTTATGACTTAGTTGAAGTCAAAGTTTAGTTATGAAATCATGATGAAAACCTTAAATTGATGATGTATCATGATAGTACTCAAAAAAATGAAAACAACCCAAGTTGAACGAGTCAAAATGGATGTAAAACGAATTCGTAATGATTGAATTCGCTAAATATATGTAAAACATGAAGAATTAGCATGAACACTGAATTGGAACCCTTAAAAGGAATTGTTAATATTTTTGAAGTGTTATAATTATCATATAGATGAGTAGTTCAGTGTTTCACGAATCCATAGAGTCAAAAACGGACTCAATCGGATGTGTATAGCTTGATTTATGATGATTAGAAGGAGGAAAGGGTTAGAAAATTCGTCGGAACAACATACTGGAGGAAAAAAGTCACATAACACGCTGCCAGGGGCACAGCTGCGCTGCCCCCAAGGCTGGTTGGGGCGCAGCTGCACCGGGAGGAAAGTCAGTTCGGGACTATTTTGACCTCTTGTGGTCAAACAGCCAAAACATTTTCATACGAACTCTGATTGAGGCGATTCAAGATGATCCGGAACGAGCACGAGTAGCCCTACAACTTTTGTTCTTTAAGTTATTTAATTTGAGGTCATTATCAGGGGTCAAAATGGCTATTTTTGAGACTGATGTATTTTTGGAGGTAATCGGGGGGCGTCGGGCATGCACGTATGCACATGTAGTGCTCCCGACCATGTAAAATGATGTTCTAACTTCTATAACATGACTATTAGGTATTACAATGATACTTAGCATTAACCCTTGAGCATTTGTCAATTCGGTTGGGCGTGCTAAGCGTGCGCAAATGCGTGTCGTTTGGGCGTTTGAGTAGGCAAGTTTGGCATACGGACGTGCAAGCGTCTCAACGCTGCAACGAGTGTGTATTACCTTGTTTAATATTATGTTTTTAATAAGAATGAAACATTATAGAGTAATGCAACCCAATATAGGAGCATGCAAAGCACATGCAAAAGAGGCGAGTTAGGCGTGTGACGTATAAATGTCGAAACGCAGTGTAATATGGTAATACACTTAAATAGTATTTCGATTCTAATGAAACAAACATTATAATATATGAAATGTGGTTAATATAAAACCAATAGGTAGTCCTAGCGGGACTTAAACACTTGAATGAATTTTGAATATTACGAAAAAGAATTATAGTGAAATATAAGTCGATAGTTAACACAATCAAGTTGAACATTGTGTATTGATAATAGGAAGGGTTATGAGATGTAGAGTAAAGTTTACATTACAACTAATATGCTTTGCTGTGTGACTAATAGTTGATGCGCATGATTATATAATTGTGTAGGGCACGTGAAGTGCAGATATCTGTATGCTGTTAAACTGTTATTGGTAAACAACGATCAAGTCAAGTCTTTCAGTTCCTATTTTCTACGTGCACTTGATGATAAACTATTTTAAATTGTTTTGCAAAGAGCATGATATGTTGTATATATGTTGTAAGCATGAAATATTAAAGTTAATTTATGACTACATTGATTGATTAAAGAATGTTGATTGAGTAAGGAACTCAATCTTTATATTTGTTATATGATGTAAAGCATGTATGCCATGTTACTTTAATTATTATGAGATGTATGTTGAGCATGTTTTTATGTGCTATGTGATGCATGAATGCTGTTAGATCTTGCTGAGCTGTCGAGCTCATTTTTGCAAATAATCACTTTTGCATGTTAAGGATTCAAGGTAACGCTATGTACTACTTGAAAGAAATGAATCAGATATAATGCATGAAGACTGATATACTTTGGCTGAATTATTATTATTTTGGACTCTGTTTAAGGTTTCAGATAATGTATTTGATAATGTATGATGGTTAACAGATGTTGAGTTGTAAAGTTTAAATGTTACCCAATGTATTAGGGTTATTGAATGTGGTTGTAAGTTTTAGTTTATAATAACTTTGACGAAGAGATTTATGAAATAAAGTTGAATCAAAGTTATGTAATGATAAAGGTTGAGATTCAGGGATAATAAAGAAGGAAAAACATAAAAGTTTTAAATATTTCGTATTTTTAGTGATTGTATCATTGATTAATGATGTAAAGTCTGAATAAGGATGTATTGTTAACGACCGATGTTGAGAGTTATATCGTGTGAATTTTGGGGTCGTTACAGTTGGTATCAAAGCTGATAGGTTATACACCTTAGGTAAGAGTACCTTAGGCTATGACCTTAGAGAATGAGAAGTTAAGTTACGTATAACGAAAATGTGATTCTTTTCACATACGTAGATGTATAGGATGAGTTAAGTCCTAGAAATATTATAAGAAGAAGGTAAGAATAACGAGGAATAAAACTCGAATAAAATGTTGAAATTTATGAACGAAGTTAAAAATTCTTAAAAGAAGAGTTAATAAATAAACAAGATGATTCAAAGAAGAATCTTGAAGAGATATGAAGATGAGAATCAGGAGTTACCTAACTCCAATAATAAAGATGACGAATAACGATGAATAGACGAAGTCTATAAGATTAAATCATAATGAGGTCATGATATAACATGATGAAAGGAAAAGATTAAAAGTTTTAAAACAAAACGATAATGAGATAAGAAAGAATCATAAGGGAGATGATATAGAATATGGTCACGACGTGATCTTTTAAAGTTGAAAGACAGATGGTCAGTAATGATTGAATAGTTATAGTTTGATACTATAACGAGAATGTAATATGATATAGTACGAGGTTAACTCACGAGGAGTTATAAATGATGAGATGCGAAAAATTTGTATCGAGTAAAGAGCAAGTTATGAGTAGGATAGAGTTAGGTGGGATTTCAATTGAAGAATCATGTGATGGCTGAGTTATACAAACCTTTGTATGGGCGAGGGTTTTGTGCTTGCACTTAATTTATCACATTGATAATCATTGGAATGTTTGTGTCGCGCTATCAATGTATATGTGGTGAAAAGGTGATTCTTTTCTCATGTGTATATTTGATAGTTAGAGACTATTAAGATTAGTAAGATGCTATTAGGATTAAGTGCGAGTTCTTAAAACTCATGCTTATGGTAAGTTCATGACTCATAATCATATGGTATGTTTGGAACTCCTCAGCGAATGGACGCCTATGGTCTGACTAGGAAGTTCTTAAACTCATATTATTGTGAAAAGTTCCTGACTTCCAAAGTGTGAAAAGTTTGATGAACTATACTGGGAATAGAAAAGTTATGGTGTAGGAAGCATTGATGTTGTTTAAGGTTGATAGAATGATTAAGTAATGATGGAGTAAAGATTTAATTGACGGAGAAAGTTTTATATTCTAAATCTCCTAGCTTTGCTAGATTTTTGAAATTTATTGACTTCGTGCTGATGTTGCACTTCTGTTTTCTTGAAAAACATTAGATCAAATGTTGGAACCAATGATTTTTTTTAAAATAGTGCTATTATTCGTATGTCTATGCTAATTGCTTCAGCTAGACAAAAATAAATTTAAATTTTCAAAATATATTTTATGTGTTCTATGCATCATTTGATATGGTGTAGAGACAATAATCGAGGAAGTTATCAATGCAGTTAAACTTAGTGTTGGATGTGATCGTATGATCGTCAGCCCGCTATGGTATGATGCAGTATGACGACGTCATGTAATGACGAAATCCTCAACATACCATTATTACCGTACGGTATCAGGATATTATGAAAATATTTACTTACTATTTTTAGTTTCCTTAAACTAAAAAAAAAGAGATTTATCTACTTTTGTTTCCTTAGACTACAAAAAAAAACATTTTTTTTAAAATAAATAAATAAATATTTATTTTGTTGGTTAAAAATATATATGTATATATATATATATATATATATTTCGATTGATGTCCGAATTGTTGCTAGAGGTCTATGCTACTTGATTCAGCTAGACAAATATTGAAAGATATTTATAAAATTCGAGCGTTCTTGGTCAAACTATGCCAAACCAAATTATTTTGGTGTGGATTCAGATGTTAAGAAGCTGAGGTGAACAATCCTATAAAAGGGCGACATGTTATCGGAGACAATGGTTTCGAAAGTAACGCATATAGTCGTTACGATGTTAAGATGTAATACGTTGTGCACGACGTAGGGGTACGATAGGCTGATCACCTAGAGTACTTGCAGAGAGTGTTTTCAGTCTGTGTGATTGCTAAATATTCTGTTAAAGATGGTTTACAGTGGTGATGCACTATTAGACCTGGAGAAGAGTTCAAGGTCTTATGACCCCTCAGCATGAGTTGGAATCTTTTAAATTCATGTTATTCATATCGCTTCCCAATTATTGAACAATTGTGGAAGATTCTTATTATTCTGAAGGTGAAGGTGGCAAGAATGATATTCCCTAGAAAGAAATAGTTGTGGAACACAACAAGTTAGTGAATAAAAGTAACTTAAAATTTACTTTGATGGATTGAATGAATAAAGATTAATGAAAATTTCGAGGACGAAATTCTTAGAAGAAGGGGTGAATGTGATAACCCGAATACTCATAAGATAGTGAATTATAAAGTATATGTCTTCGACGAGTAAAGTATATGGTAATGATTCTTAGAAAGGAAATGAACCAGTTAGAGAATATATAATATTTGAAACATAATTGTGTTTAATGGAAGGTTATAAAATAAAACCTAAAATTTGTTGAAGAACGGAATGTAGTAGAATATATATGTATAACCTATATTAAGGTAATGTGTTGAAGTTATTCAACGATAAATATTTTTAAAGAGATTTGATGGAAACCTGAGTAAAGTAGGGTTTCAGTGATTCCGAGGACGAAATCTTTATAAGGAGGGAAGGATGTGACAACCCAGATTTTTAAAAATTGTTAAAATAAGAATTTAATGAATGAAATTCTTATTATGACATGCTTTGCGAGTAAGTAAATATATATATATATATATATATATTCATATATTGGGATGATGAGGTTTAATAGTTAATTTAACTATTGAAGAAATTAAATGAAGTTATTACGAAAAAAAATTAACTGAATATTATTAGTTAATTTAATTAAGTTAAAGATTATATTATGAAATAATATAATTTGGCTATTATTCCATATTGGTAGTGAAATTATTATGAATTAAATCTCATAAATAATGTGAGTATTCACTTAATTAAAATAGTGAATTAATATAAATATAATTGTTTTAATAAAATAGGAAGGTAATATATTACATGTAAGAGTAATACGTTGATGTAATGACTTAATATATTATATTTAGCCAAATGAATGTAAATGGGTATGAGAATGAGAAGAACCAATATAATTATAAATAAATATTGGTGTTAGGATTAATGAATAAAATAAATATTCAATGAAAATTATTATGGAATAATTTATTTAAGTATGATCTTATTAAATAAATTGATTAATATTTAAGTAGTGATTAGATGTATGGATTAAATAAATTGTATTGAGACAATTTATGCGAGAAAAAGAATTAAATAATTATATATTATAATTATATAATTCATGTGAGTTAATTAAAATAAGGGGAATAAATATTAATTATTTTAATGAAAAAGGTTATTTTAAGTTGAGGGTTATGTATATAATTTCGTAATGTATGGAGTAATAGTTATACATATTATAATTGTATAATTATTCAATGTAGTTAGCTAAATAATTTAACAACATAGTTAAAGTGTGACATTTAGAGAAAAGAAGATATACCATATGATAAGGAGAATTATTAGAATAAATTAAAAAGGAGATTAATGGTTTAGCCAACCATGGCCTTGTGACCTTTTGCCTTTGTAACACCCACATTAAGCCATCAGTTGTAACACCCAAGTTAAGTCATCAGTTTATTTTACGTGGTTTAGCAAAATAGAAAGAAAGAGAGAGACTTAGAGAGAAAGTAAGAGAAAAGAGAATTCTCTATGAAGTTGAGAGCAAAAGTCTGAGGATCAAAGAAGGGGAAGAAGAGTAATCAAGTAATCTTCATCTAAACTAAGGAAGGAATCAAGAGGTGATAATCCAATTTTAGTTTTTTAAGTTTTTATTTTCTTGGGTTCTTCATTGTAAATTATTTTGGTGGGTTGAATTGAAGAGGAATTGGTAATATGTTTTTATGGATATATATAATCTGTTATGTATCATCTATAAGCAATTGTTAGGTAATCTAATTCATGAAGTTATGCTAAAGATGAAGAACTTGTGTTCTTAATGAATTTTGTATGTTATGGCTTAGTTGAAGTCAAAGTTTAGTTATGAAATCATGATGAAAACCTTAAATTGATGATGTATCATGATAGTACTCGAAAAAATGAAAACAACCCAAGTTGAACGAGTCAAAACGGATGTAAAATGAATTCGTAGTGATTGAATTCGCTAAATATATGTAAAACATGAAGAATTAGCATGAACACTGAATTGGAACCCTTAAAAGGAATTGTTAATGTTTTTGAAGTGTTATAATTATCATATAGATGAGTAGTTCAGTGTTTCACGAATCCATAGAGTCGAAAACGGACTCAATCGGATGTGTATAGCTTGATTTATGATGATTAGAAGGAGGAAAGGGTTAGAAAATTCGTCGGAACAACATACTGGAGGAAAAAGTCACATAACACGCTGCCAGGGGCGCAGCTGTGCTGCCCCCAAGGCTGGTTGGGGCGCAGCTGCACCGGGAGGAAAGTCAGTCCGGGTCTGTTTTGACCTCCTGTGGAAAAACAGCCATAACGTTTTCATACGAACTCCAATTGAGGCGATTCAAGATGATCCGGAACGAGTACAAGTAGACCTATAACTTTTGTTCTTTAAGTTTGTTAATTTGAGGTCATTATCAAGGGTCAAAATGGCTATTTTTTGGGACTGATGTGTTTTTGGAGGTAATCGGGGTGCGTCGGGCATGCACGTATGCACATGTAATGCTCCCGACCATGTAAAATGATGTTCTAACTTTCATAACATGACTATTAGGTATTATAATGATACTTAGCTTTAACCCTTGAGTATTAGACAATTCGGTTGGGCGTGCTAAGCGTGCGCAAATGCGTGTCGTTTGGGCGTTCGAATATGCAAGTTTGGCATACGGACGTGCAAGCGTCTCAACGCTGCAACGAGTGTGTATTACCTTGTTTAATATTATGTTTTTAATAAGAATAAAATATTATAGAGTAATGTAACCCAATATAGGAGCATGCAAATCACATGCAAAAGAGGCGAGTTAGGCGTGTGACGTATAAACGTCGAAACGCAGTGTAATGTGGTAATACACTTAAATAGTATTTCGATTCTAATGAAACGAATATTATAATATATGAAATGTGGTTAATATAAAACCAATAGGTAGTCCTAGCGGGGCTTAAACACTTGAATGAATTTTGAATATTACAAAAAAGAATTATAGTGAAATATAAGTCGATAGTTAACACAATCAAGTTGAACATTGTATATTGATAATAGGAAGGGTTATGAGATGTAGAGTAAAATTTACATTACAACTAATATGCTTTGGTATGTGACTAATAGTTGATGTGCATGATTATATAATTGTGTAGGGCACGTGAAGTGCAGATATCTGTAAGCTGTTAAACTATTATTGGTAAACAACGATCAAGACAAGTCTTTCAGTTCCTATTTTCTACGTGGACTTGATGATGAACTGTTTTAAATTATTTTGCAAAGAGCATGATATGTTGTATATATGTTGTAAGCATGAATGTTAAAGTCAATTTATGACTACATTGATTGATTAAAGAATGTTGATTGAGTAAGGAACTCAATCTTTATATTTGTTATATGATGTAAAGCATGTATGCCATGTTACTTTAATTATTATGAGATGTATGTTGAGTATGTATTTATGTGCTATGTGATGCATGAAAGCTGTTAGATCTTGCTGAGCTGTCGAGCTCATTCTTGCAAATAATCACTTTTGCATGTTAAGGATTCAAGGTAACGCTATGTGCTACTTGAAAGAAATGAATTAGATATAATGCATGAAGACTGATATACTTTGGCTGAATTATTATTATTTTGGACTCTGTTTAAGGTTTCAGATAATGTATTTGATAATGTATGATGGTTAACAGATGTTGAGTTGTAAAGTTTAAATGTTACCCAATGTATAAGGGTTATTGAATGTGGTTGTAAGTTTTAGTTTATAATAACTCTGACGAACGATTCATGAAATAAAGTTGAATCAAAGTTATGTAATGATAAAGGTTGAGATTCAGGGATAATAAAGAAGGAAAAATATAAAAGTTTTAAATATTTCGTATTTTTAGTGATTGTATCATTGATTAATGATGTAAAGTCTGAATAAGGATGTATTGTTAACGACCGATGTTAAGAGTTATATCGTGTGAATTTTGGGGTCGTTACAATTTGAATGAAAGCTAACAACCTTACGAAACAATCAATTTTTTGCATGATGAGTGGTTAACCAGTCGATTTAAAAAAAAACCACATCAAATGCAAGTAATTTCAAAGATCTAAAATCCACAGGTAGGGTGAGAATACCAATTTGAATCAAACAAGATTTGTAAACTGTGAATGTAACGAAGCTTTCTCCTAACAGAGTTTCAACAGATAAGTCAAAGTCTAATTTCTCAAGAGTCAAGTTCAAACGTTGAGCACAAGTAGGTGAAATAAAAGAATGGGTAGCACCGGTATCTAATAAGGTATATACTTCGCAAGAGTTTACGCTTAGCTTATCCGTGATCACCTCGTTTGGGTTCCTCGCGTTTTGGGCAGTCACGACAAACGCTCTTCCAGGAACCACCGACTTTGACTTGTCCGGGACAGCCTTTGGAATCACCACCCCCGCTGGACTTGGTTTCTCTACCGGACACTCTCTAGTTATATGTCCTTCCTTTCCACAGTTATAACATACCTTGAATTATTGTGGGCAGTTTGGACTGATGTGTCCCTCTTGCCCGCATTTATAGCATACGACCGATGGTCGTTCTCCTCCCCTAGAAACAATTGATGCTGGTGCTGTTGTCGACGTCTTCACGTTCTCATTGTTGTACCTTCTCTTCTTGAAATCTCCCCCGACTCACTTCTTCTATTATCATGGCCACGATTACCACCGGAGTGGTTACCGCTTCTGTCATGATACTTTTTTCCCCGCTGGTTGTCATTGTTCCGATGACTGCTGCCACCGGTACGACCTTGGTTGTTGTCCCTTGGTTGAACATAATCAATATCTCGTTCTAATAACTGGGCCCTGTTCACTACATCCGAATATAGAGAAAATTTGTGAGAAATGAGGTATTGACGAATCTCGGGTTTCAAACCTCTCAGAAACATCCGCGTCATACGTTCTTCATTCTCCACCAAATGAGGTGCAAAGCGGGATAACTCCGCGAACTTAGCCTCGTACTGGGACACAGTCATGTTGTTTTGTTCCAGTCTGATAAAATCTACCTCTTTCATGTGACGAATAGTTTCTAAAAAGTACTTGTCATTGAACAGTTTCTGGAACGCCCCCCAAGACATCTTGAGTGCGACAGGCTGGATACACTTCACAGATTTTCACCAGTAATCTACCTCTCCACGGAACATAAAGGTGGCAAATAGAACCTTCTGTTCCTCCGTGCATCCCAAGACAACAAATATCTTGGTAATTTACTTAATCTAATTTTCCGCCTTGATTGGATCTGACTTTTCCTGAAACTCTGGTGGTCCCAACTCTTTAAACTACTTGGCAGTGACAAGACGCGAGTTGTTATTTTCACCTGTATTATGAACACGAGTCTCCCTCGTCTGGTTTTGCATGAACTGCAAAAAGCTTCTAAACATCCTGTCATTTATCATTTCTTCGGTAGGGTTGTTTACATGAGGAATATAGCCTTCCTGTTGCACGTTCTCCTCGTTGGTGATTAAAGGTGTCTCAACGGTCTAATTCACTCCATTGTTTAGATTTTCAGCTGCCATTCTCAAATACTGCCACAAAACAAGGGTTAATCAAACAAATTAACATATCACATATTAACCCTATATTCCAACCGACCAATTAAATAACAATTAAGCTTAGGTAGGACACACTAGCGAAGGTTTTACTCGTCTCTCCCCTCTTAGTTCTATTCCCAGATCTCCGCCAGAGATCATATCCCTAAGCTCTGATACCAACTGTAACGCCCCCAAAATAGGTTCAATACTAACCCATTCTGAGTCGCCAAATACATGGTACAGAATTCAAATACAATCTTTTATAACATACGACTGTGCAAACTACGACCACATAAACTGTGAATTTCAATATAAATCGTATATAATACGAAATATAAACATTCAAATTCACTCCTTATTAATTACAATCATTATCCCACTATTTTATAGAATAGTGAGGACTTCTACTGATCTAACTCTGATCATCACTCTGATCCCCGACTAGTCCCCGCGATATTCCCATTTCCTGAAGAGAACAATGGAAGAAAATGGTGAGCTCAACTAGCCCAGTAAAGAATATTATGATTAAGATAATGAAGAATAAATTATCGTTAGTCTTCAACAAATCAGATAAAATATTATGGACAACACGTTTTAGATCAATATTCACAGCGAAAATAACAATTCATTAGAAGAGTTAAGTAGAGAATAATGTCTACTATCTTTTATAATTTAAAAGTCCATCATCAATATTTTATCACTGTAACATCAATCAATATTCATCTCGAATCAAATATTCATCTTTTGCACTACGGCCAAAGATATTCATTTGTATCACCAGTTGGTCATGTTTATCTCAACACCTGTCCATCTTTGCACTACGGGCCAAAGATATTCATCAGGTAATCATTTATTTTTGCACTACAGGCTAAAGATATTCAGTTATATCACCAATTAGGACTAAGGATGATGAAAACAATACGAATAACGAATCCAATGAGATAAAGGACAAATATTAGAGAATTTATCTAGAGTTCAAGAATGAAGATCAAAACCTGGATCCAATCAAAGATGATTTGGAAAGATTTTTTTTTATCCTGAATAGTACCATGTGAATAGTAACTCATGAATAGTAACTCATGAATAGTAAATTGTGAATAGTAACTCGATATAAAAAGATAAAAATTTCACAAGGAAGTTCAGACCAATATTTCAGTGAAATAATATTAGATGAAGCGCAAAACTCAAGGAATTTCTGATCATTTCAGGAATTATAGAAGCAATACTTACCGTAGTAAGTTTAGAGTTAGAAATCTGAAATGAAACTTATATACGAAATTGCAATTGAATTTTCACCCGTCAGGCAGTAGTCCGCTCAGACAGATTATTTTCACAATTTAATAACAACTGAATACGAAGGGTTATTCACCAGGCATACGGTAGTCCGCGTAGACAGGTTATTCCCACAGAATAATAATGAATGGAATAACAACAAGATTTCACTTGCATGCTGTAGTCCGCGTAGACAGGTTATTCCAACAGAATAATAAATAATGGAATAACAACCCTTACGAATATTGAAAGAAAATAACTATCTTTATGAATACGAAAGAAATAATAACCCTTACCTTAAAAATTTAGAGACTGCACTAGTGTAATAGCATAATACTCTTCTTCTTTCTCTCTTATTCTCTTTATACTTTCTCTCTCTATAGCTTTAGTGAATTGGTGAGAAATAATGAAGAAATGAGCTTCTATTTATAGGCTCGACAGAGTAAGGGTAAAATAGTCTTTTTGCCATAATTTATGACATCATCGCTTACATCATCGATCCTATGACATCATTGCTTACCTCAAAGCTCCGATGACATCCTTGCTTACCTCATCGCTCTGATGACATCGTTGTTTGCATCATAAGAGTTCAAATTCAATTTGCACTCTTCCACCTTATTTAACTTTCATACCATGAATTTACTATAATAATGTTACCATTCAAATTATAAAAATCATACTATTATATAATCACATCATACTACTATAATGTAATATTATAATAATATATTTGAATGAATTATTTTATCGAACAAGATAAAATACCAACTTTCAACAAATGTCACATGTTAAAAATTCATCCGTTTAAATCCACATTGAATAAATATTTCCTTATCATATATATTAAAAATTAATTATTCACAAATAATATTACAGAACTACAATATTAACAACCAGGTCGTTCCCAAGAAAGAGGGGGCCTTCCGATAATGATTTTTCCTTACTGACACGCAATTAATCAACCCCTTTCCTAGACAGAACTTCCTTAGACATTGCCAATAAAGCTATCTAATAATATTATTCAAATAATATGAATTATTGATTGGATAATTTAAAATACTGTGCAATGATAATTATTGAATCACTAATATAAAATAGCAAAGTAGCACTTATTAATATAAAATATCAATGTAGCAAATATTGAACCAATAAAATATTATGCAATTATTGAATCAATAATATAAAATATTGAACATTAATTACTGTAACAATAATTGAGTAAGTGCCATCCTCCATAAGAATCAATAATTCAAAATACTGTGCAATACCATGTGCTATTGTGCAACACTACGTATTACTGTATTTTAACCACCGGATATTTCAACAGTATTAACGGTAACAGTTTTGTCGTTATTTTTATAAAAAGGTTACTTCTGTCACTTTCTATATCCGACATTCATTTCGTTGTGGGGCGCACAAATGGCTGCGCTGTCGTACGAATATTCCCCGACAACAAGAATATTCTACGACCAAACGAATATTCCCCGACAACAATGAATATTTTATAACCAATTGCTTATTTTGAAATATTTGCACATTTCACCCATAACTTATCACATTTATTAAATCAACACCTTGCTATTTCAAAATAATATATAAAGAAATTTTTATTCATAAAATTTGGGATCTTACAATAGTAATAACTATTACATACTTATTCAAATAAAATCCCAAGTCTTTACAACCTTAAATAAATCGAAACTTAACTTAGCGTTTATCGCTACATAACATCATATGCGAAAATATAAACTTATTACATAAATAACTCTCAACATTTCATCTTAGACTTCCCTTTGTCCTCGCCCGAGCCCTCAGCCTTCTCATCCTTAACTGAAAGGTTTAAGCGAGAATGAGCACAAATTGCCCAGCAAGCATATAAAGTAGTTTGAAAATATACATCAGGAGTAAAAGCACCTGTATGGCTATATCTCATTAGTTGAAAGAATTATCAAGTGTTAAACAAGAATATCAAAGATAAGAGTTTAAGAATTCTCAATATCATACTAAGGGGTGTTGAATACCCTGAACATTACTTTGTTTCATCGAAAACCAACAGACGGTGTAACAATCAAATAGATTGCAAACGGTCTCTGCAAGTACTCCAGGTGATCGGCCTATCATACCCTACATTGTGCACAAGTATAAAGTTTAAACTGCATAAGCATAAATGGGACTATATGCCCGACATCTGTTTACCCTTTTATATGGGTTGTTCATCTTAGTATTCATGCGAGACTGCACCAAAGCAATTTGGATTGGTAAACATTAAATAGCTTCAAAAGATTTGAATTAAACCATTTTTCATCAATAATAACTAGCCGAAAACAAAGGCCAGGAAACATACTTAGAAACAGTTCTTTAAATAAATAGAACTTTAAAGCATAGCAGTTGAAGCAATATCTGAGTAATCAACAATAAAACTGGCAAGATAATTGAAGTTGTAGAACTTTACGTCAAAGGAACTTGTACGTGTCAACGAATAAACACGAGCTCGGTACTTACCCTTACCGTAATAAAAGAAGTAAGGCTTGATTAATTGATCAATGAAAAATAGGGTAAGAAACTTGCCTGATACGTCTGTTATCATTAAAGCTAGCAATTAACCTTCACGTACCCTAATCATAGGTGTCACGTTAAGTAATTAGGTTCTCGAACTTAAATTTGAAAGAAAATGGTTTCCTTTTATTTAAATAAGTATTAACTAACACGTATTCGATTAATATACAATTCAATTACATAAACATGTTACATCTTATAGGTCTAGGGGTTAAATATTGGAATCTTCTAAAAAATAAGTTTCAGAAATTTTTTCGGCCCGACCCGACCCGGATCCGACCCGATCCGGACCGACCCGGACCGGCGCAGCTGCGCAGGCTTAGGTCTTATGAGCTGCGCAGCTCTTCATCCCCAAAAATTTTTACAGTTTGAGCAGCCCACTTTGTGAATTAATTGTGAACAACCCATACATGATATGACCATGAAACTTGGACACAACATATTTCAGATAGCATAGTATTTTACAAAAATAACACATACCAGAAACTAGTATGTTAAGACCATAACCTGGCTGCCTAGAAAAGCATGCCAGAACAGGTTTTCACACAGAAAAATTCTGAAAAACCCAGATTTTTTTTAGATTTTATTACCAACATGCTTGCTTCCGAATTTCATAACTCTCTTAATTTAACTCCGTTTCTTATGAAATTTGGACAGACTCTACATCATGCTCCATAGTATTTTACAAAATTAATAGATACACTAATCGGGTAACAGAAACCATGATTCCAACGCTCCGAAAAACCCAAAAAATCACAGATTCTAGTTTGGTTCAATTCGACAAAAATCCATGTTTTCGATTCTAGTATGTAATATAAAGGCTCATACTTTCCAGATCACCTATACTAACACGTTTACACATAACACAACCTTTAACTTCACTAAATTCCCATGATTTAATCAACTTGACATCTAAGTAGCATAATATCAAACACTTAGCATGCAAACTCGACTACGTAATTGAGGCATGTTAAAACCAGAATTTTCATTCTTAACAACCACATAACAGAAACTTGCAATAGCATGGCACTACAAAGCCAAAACAAAACACCTACTAAGCTTATACATGCATTTTTTTTACTATTTTCCTCAAGAACATATAAAATGGGTCATGGATTACCTCTTGGTGCGAATTCTTTCTTGTTTTAATTCTATTTAAGACTCACACCTTGCTTGATAGCCTCTCCAAATCTCCAGAATCGTCAAGCTCTGAAACTCCCATTCTCATTTTCTCTTTTTGGCTCTCTTGGTATTGTTTTTTAACAAATAAAAGGAAGAATGCATCATGGTGGATTGTATATATATATATTGTTTGATAGAGAAACTGATTTTGCAGCCCTTCCATATGCACATATCAATTACAAACATTAGCAATAAACCAATAATTTAGTTATGGAGAGGAGTTTAGAAAATGAAGAGTTTTTGGTTTATAAATGTTGTAACTCCCTCTCCCTCAATATATATATAATACGTATACTCCCTCCCCCCTTGTCCCAATTTCTGTGTCACAAGGAGTCCCACCAGCTGCTGACTCTCTTTATTAAAATATTAATTTAATCATTTAATCAATTAATAAGCCATTTTGACCATTTTGCCCTCTGTAGCCAACCTTTTCGATACATATATCGATTCCTACTAAAGTCGACATTCCAGACGTCATGGGACTACCCATTTCATCAAATTAGTCTCTGAAATTCGTGGTTGACTTTCCCCCCAAAAAAGTCAACCGGTTAACTTTGACCAAAAAGTCAACCGTGACACATTTTTGTGGTTACAGTCTATCCTGACTAATTTCGACGTTCTGGACTCAAATACGCAGTCCGCGTCTCTAAATTCTTCTCCGAACTCCAACTCATGTTTTAATACCATTTCACAAAATTAATCAATTAATTATCTACTTAACCAATTCAAATAGTTAAATTAAATTAAACTAACTATTTAAATACATCTCATCACATAACATATATGAATAGCACATATACCCCTAATAATAGAAATCACACAAGAGTTTCACATAAATTCATTGATTGATAATAATTAAATTACATGATAATCTCGGATATTACATGAAACATGATAGAATGTTAAATTTGATGGGCCGTTGAACTCAATCTTGCAAACACAAACCTTTTTGCAGGTTAATGATGTTATGCAATGTTACTTGTAATATGGTTGATGAAGATTGATCAATGTACGAAAATGAATATATTTTCTTGGGATAGAATTGTATAGAGTGGTGATTGATGGTTGTGACATAGGTAATTTACAGCTATGTATAGTTAAAAATATTCAATGAGGAATATTTGTTCTGGATGAATTGTAATGAATACTTTATAAAAGAATAATAAAGTGATATAGTAACATTGTTATATAAGAAAGAATTCATATTGGGGATTGAGTTGTATATTTATATATATATATATATATATATATATATATATATAACTTTGATAAAAGAAATCATTAAATAAATATGATTTCATTATAAAAGAGAATCGTAAAGGTTGAGATTCCGGGAACGAATGAATGGAATAAAAGAAAAAAAAAATTATTTTGCATTTTTAGCTATTTTAACATTAAATATTATTTTAAAGCTAGACAAGATAGTATTAACGCACAAGGTCGGGGAGAGAAATAGTCCTGATTTTGGGGTTGTTATAGTTGGTATCAAAGTTAAGGATTATAAACCATAGGTAAGTGAACCTTAGGCTATAATCGTAAGCAAGGTAGATGAAAAGAAAGAAGATGTTAAAACTCGAATGAGGTCTAAACGATCTTAAATGAATTTAGAAAATTCATAAAGAATGCGTTAATATACTACACAAAGATTCAAAGAAAAATCTTAAAAGGCATGGAATAGAGAATCAGGGGGCATATGATTCAAATAATCATAAAATAATATGAATAGAGAAGAAAGAAAGAAGATCGTAGAAATAAAACGATCATAGAATGAGAAAGAATCGTAATATAACACGATTATGAGATAAGATCACGACATGATCTGATCAAGACAAAGAAAGACAGATAATCAATCGAATGATTGAAAATTTATAGCAAAATGGCTATATAGAAATGGTACTATGTAATAGTACAAGAATAAAACTCGGAAAGAGTTATAGATGATGAAATACAAATTAAATAAAATTTGTATTGAGCAAAGAACAAGATAAGATTTGATGGGATTAGGTGGGATTTCAATTGAGGACTTATGTTAGTGGCTGAGTTGTACGATTCCTTGTATGGGCGGGGAATTTGTGCTTGGTTTGAGAATCACTTAGCTTCCTATATTAATATAGTGGTTGAGTTGAACAATTCCTTGTATGGACAAGGGATTTGACCTTGGTTTAATAACCGCTTAGCTTCCTATATTGATCAGTGGCCGGGTGTACCAATTCCTTGTATGGGCAGGGGATTGTGTTTGGTTTGACGACCACTTAGTTTATTATATTGATAATCATTGAAATGTCAGTGTCGCGTTATCGATATACATATGGTGGGAAGGTGATTCTTTTCTCATGTATATATTTGATAGTTAGAGAATAATAGGAATAGGTGCGAGTTTATAAAACTCATGCTTATGATAAGTTTGTGACTCATAATTATATGATATTTTTTTGAGCCCCTACGCATATGGACGGTCCTTGATTAGTTATTGGACTACGTATTGCTAGGACAAGTTCTTAAACTCATATTTTTATGGCAAATTTCTAATCACATAAGGTGTGGTAAGTTTGATGAACTATCCTAGGGTATAGGGTTAGTTTAATATAGTGGGAGTTAATGGTGATAGAGATGAAAAGAATTGTATGGTGAAGTTTTTGGAAATAGTTAAAGTGGATGAAGAAGAAATGGATATTCTCAAATCTACTAGCTATGCTAGATTTCGAAATTTATTGGAATCGTGCTGATAGTCACACTGTGGTGTTTTGAGGAAAAGAATATATATATAGTCATTAATCCATCATTAATATGATGTAGATATGACAAATGATGTAGTCATCAATGCAGATTAACCTAGTATTGGATGTGATCTAAGGATCGTCAACCCACTATGGTATGATGTGGTATGACAAAGTCATAAAATGAAGACATTCTCAACGGATTGTTGAAAACTGTGCGGTACTATGCGTCATAAAATTATTTCCAGCATTTTTAGCAATTAGAGAGGTGTTGATGCCATTTGAATCGGCTAGACACAAATTCAGATATTGGTTATGTTAAGCATTTGAACTGTCCAACTAAATTGGTTTGGTACGAACTTTCCTATAATGAGATTATTTTATATTGCGTCCTGGGGACGACAAAGAGGAACTGAAATAATTGTTCCACATAGATAGTGTTGATCGACACAGAACATCCAAAATAGGAAATTTTTTTCACGCGAAATAGCGACAAAGATATTATGGGTCAACACAGGGTATAAATAGGATGATCACCTATATATCTGTAAGATATGTCGGTTTGCAGATAAATGTCTGGTGAAACCTTTTTAGAAACAAGTTTATGGTCTTTATGACTTTATTATGATACATAAAGTTTTTTAAGCGAATCTTTTAGATTCTTAAATTATTCATATTACTTCACAATTATTGATCAATTGTGGAGAATTTCTATTTTTTGGAGGTTGGGTATAGAAGGAATCAAATCCTTAAGAGGAAGTAAGTCACAGAATACGACAATGGGTTATAAATCCTTGAAGAAGGAAAAAGGTAGAGTTATGAGAAATAAAGATTCTCGGATAATGAAGATTGATAAGAAAGTCACATGAAGATTAGAAACGTGAAAAAAATGATGAAAAAGTAAGTCCGAGAATTACAGGACTTTAAAAGAATATGAAGAATGTAATGGTTCAGAAATACCCTTAGAAAAAAAGGGGAGGGACATTGAGAAGTATATAATACTCGTAACATAATCGAGTTTAAACAACAATTAAGAATTGGATCCTATAAGAATTGATTAAGGAAATGAAAGAGATAGGTGATATAAAACATAAGGAAATGGTATGTTGGAATGATTCAACGATAAGGTTATGAGAAAGAACAAGATCTAAACCGTTTAAGAGCGATTCGGTATTGTGATTCCGAGGACGGAATCCTTATAAGGGGGGAAGAATGTAAAAACCCAGATTTTTGAGAAGTATTAAAATAAGAATTAATAAAAAGAAAATTCTTATTAAATGATATGTTGCGTGGTATTGTATTGCATAAATGAATATGTGTTATGCAATATGTGATTTTGTGTATAATAAATATATTAGTAGTATATATTTATTATATGTAAATAAATTGTGGGAGTAATTTATTAAGAAAAATGAGATAAGAAAACTTAAAATAATTTATAATATTAAATTATTTTAATGTGGTAATTGGTGGCATTAAATATACTTAATGTATAACCTTGATTTTATTAAAAAAATCATATATTACATTATTGAGTGTAATGTATGCATGCTTTAATGTAATGAATATATTATTATATTTATTAGAGTTAAATTGTTGAAAATAATTTAGAGAAGGGAAAATGAAATAATTAATTTAAGCATACAACTATTATGGTATACTTTAAATAAAGGATATTAAAATAAATTATATCATTGAATTATTTTAATAAGAGAGAATATTATTTTATTTATACATGTAAATAAATTGATATAAACAATTTATAATGTGAGAAAATAAAAGTATTATTTATTTTTTATATGTGATGTGGGTACATGTGTATTACATGAATTATTTGCAAGGTAATAAATATATATTATTTATATGTTTATTATGCGAGGAAATAAAGATTGTTGTGAACAATTTGTATGATGAATTAAAGGAGGTGGTTCAAGAATTGTATTTGCATGAGGAATTATGGGTGTCATATTTATTTTGCAAATATAAAAAAAATATGTGGTTAAGATATGTTATGTTTTATTATGGGTTTATATAATTTATATATATCAAGAGTATGGTATATATTTTATATGCTTCCAAGAAGGAAAAATATTTATGTGGGTAAGTTAGTAACTTGTGACATTAAAACCTAGTTACTAACTATTGAATAATTTATATATTCAATAAGGAAATTAAGAGAGTAATTGGGTAAATATTTAATTTGGGTAATTAGATTAAATCCTTAATTATTCTAATTACTATTACAAGCTTAATGGGCAAACATATTCTTTTCCTTCTTGCCGTGAGTTTTAGGAGAAGAAGAAGTGTGAAGTTTACTCTACATCCAAGCTTGGGCACCAAGGATTTTGACTTAAGGAAAATTAATAAAATTCTTCCTCTTTTTTCTTCTATAACCGTAGTCTCTCCCTCGCTAATTGCGAGAAATTTTGCAATTTATCAAAAATGATGAAGTAAAGGAATTGTGTGTTTGAGGGAGGGTGGACAAATTGGAACCAAAGATTAGGATATTTGAGAGGATATCAAGCTTGGATTAATCATAGTGAAGGAGCATAAGGTATATTCTTTATTTAATTTTGAGTTTAATAAAAATTAAATGATTATATAATTTTTATTGCTAAATTTAAATTTTTGGAAGTTTAGTAGGCTATGATATATTCTAAAAGGAATTTTCTTGGTAGTAAATCAAGTTTTGAATTATGTTGATGTAATATGGTACTAGAAAAGGATTTGAATCAAGAAATTAAAGATTTGAATTAGTTAAGTAAGCTAACTATTTAAATTAGTGTATGTGCATATTTGATTTTGACTATATAATTGGTATGTAAATGATGGAAATAGAGACATGAAGATTAAGTTGGTTGTGCGGAGCTATAAGGCAAAGGATTATGGAATAACCGCAACCAAACCAATAAGAAAGCAAATAAAAATGATAACGCATGTATTATGTTTGTAAAAATTCCTTATAAAGCTAAAATGGCTAAAAGTTTGAAATTTAACGGAGCTGAGAACTTAGACGAGTTTTATTATATTAAATAAGATTTATTTGTGAAGAAAATCAGATTAGAACGAGTTGAGACGAGTTTTGGATGTCAAAACGAGACGTTCGAAAAAACTAGTGGACTTCTGACCCAAAAAGAAAAATTCGGGGTTAGCTAGAAGTTTCAGAAAATTCTGGGCTTTTGGGATATTATATTACATTGAATAAACTTTCCATAAACTCCGGAATGGACTAATTCCGACTTCGGAGCAAGAAGTTATGACATTTCAAATGAGGCATGTCGAATCTATCAAAAAACTAAAAATCGAATTCGTGTCACCCCCCTTGCGCGGGTTTTTTGGAATTTTGTGACTAGAATTTGAAAATGGTCAAAGAACAAAAGTTGTAGCCTAGGAAGTTAGCTTCGCGTGAGCTCAAGAATCGCTCTAAAATATTTTAAAATAAAAAAGTTATGACTGTTTTAGCGAAAGAGGGTAAAGCTGAAACGAAATTAAAAACTGTTATGAACGTACACTTTTGGCACTCTATTTGAGCTGCCTAACAAACTCGAAATGGGAGTTTAATATTTTTTAAAAATATTCTCATATGATAAGAAAAACATATCCAAATTTGGTATTAATCCAATTAACAAGCAAAGCGTGAGAAAATAGCAAAGTATGCAGTGTAGACACTCAAAATTTCCTTTCCCTATTACTAACACTATAGGAGGGCAAGACAGTCCATTAGATCAACTCCGATCTCAATACCGGGTCATCAGTTCAACCCCGGTCTCAATATCGGGTCATCAGATCAACCCCGGTCTCAACCCGGGAGGTACAGGTCAGCCCTGGTCTCAACTCGAGAGGTACAGGTCATCCCCGGTCTCAACCCGTGAAGTACAGGTCAGCCTCGGTCTCAACTTGGGAGGTACAAGTCAGCCCCGGTCTCAACCCAGAAAGTACAGGTAAGCCCCGGTCTCAACCCGGGAGGTATAGGTCATCCTCGGTCTCAACTCGAGAAGTACAGGTCAGCCCCGGTCTCAACCCGAGAGGTATAGATCAGCCCTGGTCTCAACCCAGGAAGTACATATCAGCCCTGATCTCAATCCAGGAGGTACAGATCAACCTCGGCCTCTACCTAGGAAGTACAGGTCATCTTCGATCTCATCCCGGGAAGTACAAGTCTGCCCCGGTCTCAACCCGGGAGGTACAGATCAGCCCCGGTCTCAACCCGGGAGGTACAGGTCAGCCCCGATCTCAACCTAGGAAGTACAGGTCAGTCCCGATCTCAACACGGGAGGTACAGGTCAGCCCCGGTCTCAACCCGGGAAGTATAGATCAGCCCCGATCTTAACCTGGGAGGTACAAATCAACCTCGGCCTCAACCCGGGAAGTACAGGTCATCCCCGGTCTTCACCCGGGAAGTCAGGTCAACTTCAGAAACAATATGGAAGCATGACATCATCTCTAGAGGAAAACCTGGAGGGACCAAGTTAGCCTCAGAGACAACACTGAGGACAAATAGACTTGAATGGGATCCAAATCTTGGAAACAACCCAGGAAGTCAATCGAAGGTCATGCCGACACCAAAGGCAACCCCGGGAGGGGCAAAACGATCATTTTACCAACTCTAAGCCGATTCGGTCAAACTCAAGCCGAATTGATGCCACTAAGGTCATAACGAACCATAACGATGATCCCGAGTGTAAATAATGCAAGACAGCTCAACAGACAAACTATGGGGAATCAGAGACCTGGTTATGAACCTGTATTTTTGGACCCGAAAAATGTTTTATCCTATGTTATTGTGACACTCTCGGCGAGGGCTTTCCGAAAAGGTATCACACGCCTCAAACGGACGCTCCGATCAAAAGTTAGAAAGTTTTAAATTAGACCTCGCGTTGCTCGGAGTGCACGTACTTCGAGACAATGGGACCCACCACGTGGGCTCTGCCACGTGGAGCCGCACCTCTACTTGCTGCAGCAGTAGGTAGAGTGGAGGCTCCCTGGTCTATATATAGAGGTGCACCCCCCTCTCATTTCAAGAATTTAGAAACGCTCTGAACCCCTGCCTGTTTGGTTTTTTGTCTATTTTCTTGTCTTCCAAACCCAAATTTTTTCACTCTAACACGTAGATATACCCACATACTACCGCAAATAAGAAAATAGCCGGTAGATTCGGACGTTTAAAGCCTATAATTTTGCAAAAAGCCCGTGTAGCAGTCCATAATAAGTATTTTTACGATCAGCAAGTCAATACTACTTCTTTGCACTTTTATCCACTTGTATATCAAGTTTCATTTTCTAAATATGTCTGAAACTCAGTTCCGTGGCCGTTTTTGTGAACTTTTGGTACATTTTAGTACCTAAACGTATTTTCTCGCATTTTCTGGCATTTCTACAACTCGGATTAACTATCTGTTGCTTCCAGTAGCTTTTATATACTTGCTTCGTCATTATTAGCAATTTCGCCAGACTGGGTTATCTTTCCAGTCCGGGTTTGACTTTTTGTTGTATTTATTTAACTGTATATATACTAACTTTTCAATTCTGTTAAGCCCGGATTGTAACAACCCCAAAATGCATACAATACAACTCTCGATATCAGTCGTTAACAATACATCCTTATTCAGACTTTACATCATTAATCAATGATACAATCACTAAAAATACAAAATATTTAAAAATTTTATATTATTTCTTCTTTATTATCCCTGAATCTCAACCTTTATCATTATATAACCTTGATTCAACTTTATTTCATGAATCGCTTCGTCAGAGTTATTATAAACTAAAACTTACAACCACGTTCAATAACCTTTATACATCGGGTAAAATTTAAACTTTACAACTCAACATCTGTTAACCATCATACATTATCAAAAACATTATCTGAAACCTTAAACAGGGTCCAAAACAATAACAATTTAGCCAAAGTATATAAATCTTCATGCATTACATCTGATTCATTTCTTTCAAATAGCACACAGCGTTACCTTGAATCCTTAACCTGCAAAAGTGTTATTTGCAAGAATGAGCTCGACAGCTCAGCAAGATCTAACAGCTTTCATGCATCACATAGCACATAAATCCATGCTCAACATACATCTCATTATAATTAAAGTAACATGGCATACATACTTTACTTCACATAACAAATATAAAGATCGAGTTCCTTACTCAATCAACATTATTTAATCAATCAATGTAGTCATAAATTGACTTTAACATTTCATGCTTACAACATATATACAACATATCATGCTCTTTGCAAAATAATTTAAAATAGTTCATCATCAAGTTCACGTAGAAAATAGGAACTGAAAGACTTGCCTTGATCGTTGTTTACCCATAACAGTTTAACAGCTTATAGATATCTGCATTTCACGTGCCCTACATAATTATATAATCATGCACATCAACTATTAGTCACATAGCAAAGCATATTAATTGTAATATAAACTTTACTCTACATCTCTTAACCCTTCCTATTATCAATACACAATGTTCAATTTGATTGTGTTAACTATCGACTTATATTTCACTATAATTCTTTTTCGTAATATTCAAAATTCATTCAAGTGTTTAAATCTTGCTAGGACTGCCTATTGATTTTATATTAACCACATTTCTTATATAATAATGTTTGCTACATTAGAATCGGAACACTATTTAAGTGTATTACCACATTACACGGCGTTTCGACGTTTATACGTCACACGCCTAACTCGACTCTTTTGCATGTGCTTTGCATGTTTCTATATTTGGTTACATTACCCTATAATGTTTCATTCTTATTGAAAACATAATGTTAAACAAGGTTATACATACTCGTTACGGCGTTGCGACGCTTGCACGTCCGTACGTCAAACTTCCCTATTCGAACTCCCAAACGACACGCATTTGCGCACGCTTAGCACGTCCATACGAATTGTCTAATACATAAGGATTAATGTTAAGTATCATTATAATACATACTAGTCATGTTATGGATGTTAGAACATCATTTTACATGGACGGGAGCATTACATGTGAATACGTGCATGCCCGACGCCCCCCGATTGCCTCCAAAAACACATTAGTCTCAAAAATGACCATTTTTACCCATGCTAATGACCTCGAATTAAAAAACTTAAAGAACAAAAGTTGTAGGTCTACTCGTGTTCGTTCCGGATCATCTTGAATCGCCTTAATCGGAGTTCGTATGGAAACGTTATGGCTATTTTACCATAGAAGGTCAAAATAGTCCCGAACTGACACTGTTCCAGGCGGAGCAGCGCCCCAAACAGCCTTGGTGGCAGCGCAGCTGCACCCCTGGCAGCCTGCTCTGCGAGTTTTCTTTCCAGTTTGTGGTTCTGGCGAATTTTTTAACCCTTTCCTCTTTCCTATCTTCATAAATCAAGCTATACACATCCGATTCAGTCCGTTTTCGACTCTATGGATTCGTGAAACACTGAACTACTCATCTATATGATAATTATAACACTTCAAAAATATTTATAATTCCTTTTAAGGTTTCCAATTCAGTGTTCATGCTAATTTTTCATGTTTTCCATATATTTAGCGAATTCATTCACTACGAATTCGTTTTACATCCGTTTTGACTCGTTCAACTTGGTTTGCTTTCGTTTTTTCGAGTACTATCATAATACATCATCAATTTAAGGTTATATACATGATCTAACTATCAATTTAAGCCTAAAAATAGACCAAAATACATATACTAATTCATAATCCAAATTTCTTCATCTTCCAACACATCTTTATGAATTTGATTTCTTAAAAATCACTTTTAGATGATATAAAGCATATTAAACATATCCATTAACATCTATAACCAATTCCTTAACGAATTAACCGTAGAAATTCAACTTTTCAAGGAATACTAAAGAAAATAAAACTAAGAACTCAGAGCTAGATTATTACATTTGATTCTTGTTTAGATTATCTAGATGATTAGAGCAACTTTGGTTGAATCATCTTCCTTCTTTGATTTTACGAAACATCTTCTCAATTTTTCCTCTAGGCTCTCTCTTCTTCTCTGTTCTTCTTCTTCTTAGCCTTAGGAATATTTTTACGTGAATAAAACTGACAAAGCCTTAATAATATTTTTAACGCATCGGTTAAAATACAAATAGCTGTTTAAAATACCAAAGGTCATAAGACCTTGTTTGGCTTGCATCAAATAACACCTTTCTAATTTATTATTATAATTCTCTTATTATAAGGCCCATTTGTCACACCTTTATTTTATTGTTAAACTATTTAGCCTTATTAAGTAATTATGCAATTATAACATGTATAATTACTACACTATAAATTATGAAATTACCTTTGTAACTGAAATAAACATCTCTATTAGAATAAATATTTCCATTAAAATAGTTAATATTTATTCCCTTTATTTTAATTAACTCACATGAATTATATAATTATAATATATAATTATTTAATTCCTTTCCTCGCATAAATTGTCTCAATATAATTTATTTACTCCATACATCTAATCACTACTTAAATATTAATCAATTTATTTAATACCATCACACTTAAATAAATTATTCCATACTAATTTTCATTGAATATTTATTTTATTCATTAATCCTAACACCAATATTTATTTATAATTATATTGGTTCTTCTCATTCTCATACCCATTTACATTCACTTGGCTAAATATAATATATTAAGCCATTACATAAACGTATTACTCTTACATGTAATATATTACCTTCATATTTTATTAAAACAATTATATTTATATTAATTCACTATTTTAATTAAGTGAATTACTCTCATTATTTATGAAATTTAATTCATAACAATTATAGTGCTAACAAGGCATAATAATCAAATTATATTATTCAATAATATAACTTCCAAGTTAATTAACTTAATTCCCTTTTCAAATAATTTTTAAAATAAATTAACTACTAAACCTCATTCCTCCAACCTATGAATATATATATATATATATATATATATATATATATATATATTCTATATTCACACTACATCATATACTTCACCACATATAACACATATATACACATATCCAAACTCAAAACATCTCGTAATAAGAATTTTATTTATTAAATTCTTATTATAATAATTTTTTGAAAATCCGGGTTGTCACATCCTTCCCTCCTTATAAGGATTCCGTCCTCGGAATCACCGAAACCCTACATTACTCATGTTTCCATCAAATCTCTTTAAAAACATTTATCGTTGAATAACTTCAACACATTACCTTAGTATAGGTTTTATATTTTCTACTACATTCATTTCTTCAATAAATTCTAGGTTTTATTTCATAACTTTAATTAACTCGATTATGTTTTGAGTATTATATAATCTTTAATCCGTTCATTTTCTTTCCAAGGATTATTACCATATACTTTACTCATCGAATTCATATACTTCATAATTCACTATCTTATAAGTGTTCGGGTTATCAATCTATCGAAATAGATTCTACGTTAATCTTTATTCACTGGATTAAAGCGTTCTACAACTACTTCTTTCTAAGGAATATCATTCTTGCCACCTTCACCTTCAGAATAATAAAAATCTTCCACAATTGCTCAATAATTGAGAAGCAATATGAATAACAGGAATTTAAAAGATTTTAATTCACGCTGAGGGGTTATAAGACCTTGAACTCTTCTCCAAGTTTAATAGTGCATCACCACTGTAGACATCTTTAACAGAATGTTTAGCAATCACATAGACTGAAAATACTCTCTGCAAGTACTCTAGGTGATCAGCCTATCGTACCCCTACGTCGTGCACAACGTATTACATCTTAACATCGTAACGACTATATGCGTTACTTTCAGAACCATTGTCTCCGATAACATGTCCCCTTTTACAGGGTTGTTCACCTCAGCTTCTTAATATTTGAATCCACACCAAAATAATTTGGTTTGGTATAGTTTGACAAAGAACGCTTGAATTTCATGAACATCTTCCAATATTTGTCTAGCTGAATCAAATAGCATAGACTTCTAACAATAACTCGGACATCATTAGAGATATATATATATATATATATATATATATATATATATATATCTTTAACCAACTCAATTATTTTTTCATTTAAAGAAACTAAAAGTAAATAAATCCCCCCCTTTTTTTTATAGTTTAAGGAAACTAAAAATAAATGAATCTTTTCATAATATCCTGATATCGTATCGTAATAATGGTACGTTGAGGATTTCGTCATTACATGACGTCGTTATACTACATCATACCATAGTGGGCTGATGATCATACGATCACATCCAACACTAGGTTTAACTGCATTGATAACTTCCTCGATTATTGTCTCTACACCATATCAAATGATGCATAGAACACATAAAATATATTTTAAAAATTTAAAATTATTTTTGTCTAGCTGAAGCAATTAGCATAGACATACGAATAATAACACTATTTTAAAAAAAATTCATTGGTTCCATCATTTGATCCAATATTTTTCAAGAAAACAGAAGTGCAACATCAGCACGAAGTCGATAAATTTTGAAAATCTAGCAAAGCTAGGAGATTTAGAATATAAAACTTTCTCCATCAATTAAATCTTTACTCCATCATTACTTAATCATTCTATCAACCTTAAACAACATCAATGCTTCCTACACCATAACCTTTCTATTCCCAGTATAGTTCATCAAACTTTCCACACTTTGGAAGTCAGGAACTTTCCACAATAATATGAGTTTAAAAACTTCCTAGTCAGACCATAGGCGTCCATTTGCTGAGGAGTTCCAAACATACCATATGATTATGAGTCATGAACTTACCATAAGCATGAGTTTTAAGAACTCGCACTTAATCCTAATAACATCTTACTAATCTTAATAGTCTCTAACTATCAAATATACACATGAGAAAAGAATCACCTTTTCACCACATATACATTGATAGCGCGACACCAACATTCTAATGATTATCAATGTGATAAACTAAGTGCAAGCACAAAACCCTCGCCCATACAAAGGTTTGTACAACTCAGCCATCACATGATTCTTCAATTGAAATCCCACCTAACTCTATCCTGCTCATAACTTGTTCTTTACTCGATACGAATTTTCCGCATCTCATCATTTATAACTCCTCGTGAGTTAACCTCGTACTATATCATAGTACATTCTCGTTATAGCATCAACTATAACTATTCAATCATTACTGACCATCTGTCTTTCAACTTTAAAAGATCACGTTGTGACCATATTCTATATCATCTCCCTTATGATTCTTTCTTATCTCATTATTGTTTTGTTTTAAAACTTTTTATCTTTTCCTTTCATCATGTTATATCATGACCTCATTATGATTTAATCTTATAGACTTCGTTTATTCATCGTTATTCGTCATCTTTATTATTGGAGTTAGGTAACTCCTGATTCTCATCTTCATATCTCTTCAAGATTCTTCTTTGAATCTTCTTGTTTATTTATTAACTCTTCTTTTAAGAATTTTTAACTTCGTTTATAAAGTTCAGCATTTTATTCGAGTTTATTCCTCGTTATTCTTACCTTCTTCTTATAATATTTCTAGGACTTAACTCATCCTATACATCTACGTATGTGAAAAGAATCACCTTTTCGTTATACGTAACTTAACTTTTCATTCTCTAAAGTCATAGCCTAAGGTAATCTTACCTAAGGTGTATAACCTATCAACTCTGATACCAACTGTAACGACCCCAAAATGCATACAATACAACTCTCGACATCGGTCGTTAACAATACATCCTTATTCAGACTTTACATCATTAATCAATGATACAATCACTAAAAATACGGAATATTTAAAAATTTTATATTATTCCTTCTTTATTATCCCTGAATCTCAACCTTTATCATTACATAACCTTGATTCAACTTTATTTCATGAATCGCTTCGTCAGAGTTATTATAAACTAAAACTTACAACCACGTTCAATAACCTTTATACATCGGGTAAAATTTAAACTTTACAACTCAACATCTGTTAACCATCATACATTATCAAATACATTATCTGAAACCTTAAACAGGGTCCAAAACAACAATAATTTAGCCAAAGTATATAAATCTTCATGCATTACATCTGATTCATTTCTTTCAAATAGCACATAGCGTTACCTTGAATCCTTAACCTGCAAAAGTGATTATTTGCAAGAATGAGCTCGACAGCTCAGCAAGATCTAACAGCTTTCATGCATCACATAGCACATAAATACATGCTCAATATACATCTCATTATAATTAAAGTAACATGGCATACATACTTTACTTCACATAACAAATATAATGATCGAGTTCCTTACTCAATCAACATTCTTTAATCAATCAATGTAGTCATAAATTGACTTTAACATTTCATGCTTACAACATATATACAACATATCATGCTCTTTGTAAAACAATTTAAAATAGTTCATCATCAAGTTCACGTAGAAAATAGGAACTGAAAGACTTTCCTTGATCGTTGTTTACCCATAATAGTTTAACAGTTTATAGATATCTGCACTTCACGTGCCCTACACAATTATATAATCATGCACATCAACTATTAGTCACATAGCAAAGCATATTAATTTTAATGTAAACTTTACTCTATATCTCATAACCCTTCCTATTATTAATACACAATGTTCAATTTGATTGTGTTAACTATAGACTTATATTTCACTATATTTCTTTTTCGTAATATTAGAAATTCATTCAAGTGTTTAAATCCTGCTAGGACTACCTATTGGTTTTATATTAACCACATTTCATATATAATAATGTTCGTTACATTAGAATCGGAACACTATTTAAGTGTATTACCACATTACACGACGTTTCGACGTTTATACGTCACATGCCTAACTCGACTCTTTTGCATGTGCTTTGCATGCTTCTATATTTGGTTACATTACTCTATAATATTTCATTCTTATTGAAAACATAATGTTAAACAAGGTCATACATACTCGTTACGGCGTTGCGACGCTTGCACGTCCGTACGTCAAACTTCCCTATTCGAACGCCCATACGACACGCATTTGCGCACGCTTAGCACGCCCATACGAATTGTCTAATACTTAAGGATTAATGTTAAGTATCATTATATTACATACTAGTCATGTTATGGATGTTAGAACATCATTTTACATGGACGGGAGCATTACATGTGAATACGTGCATGCCCGACGCCTCCCGATTGCCTCCAAAAACACATTAGTCCCAAAAATAACCATTTTGACCCCTGCTAATGACCTCTAATTAAAAACCTTAAAGAACAAAAGTTGTAGGTCTACTCGTGCTTGTTCCGGATCATCTTGAATCGCCTCAATCGGAGTTCGTATGAAAACGTTATGGCTGATTTACCAAAGGAGATCAAAATAGTCCCAGACTGACACTGTTCCTGGCGCAGCTGCGCCCCAAACAGCCTTTGGGGCAGCGTAGCTGCGCCCCTGGCAGCGTGCTATGCGAGTTTTCTTTCTAGTTTGTGGTTCTGGCGAATTTTCTAACCATTTCCTCCTTCCCATCTTCATAAATCAAGCTATACACATCCGATTGAGTCCGTTTTCGACTCTATGGATTCATGAAACACTGAACTACACATCTATATGATAATTATAACACTTTAAAAATATTAACAATTCCTTTTAAGGGTTCCAATTCAGTGTTCATGCTAATTTTTCATGTTTTCCATATATTTAGCGAATTCATTCACTACGAATTCGTTTTACATCCGTTTTGACTCGTTCAACTTGGTTTGTTTTTGTTTTTTCGAGTACTATCATAATACATCATCAATTTAAGGTTATATACATGATCTAACTATCAATTTAAGCCTAAAAATAGACCAAAATACATATACTAATTCATAATCCAAATTTCTTCATCTTCCAACACATCTTTATGAATTTGATTTCTTAAAAATCACTTTTAGATGATATAAAGCATATTAAACATATCCATTAACATCTATAACCAATTCCTTAACGAATTAACCGTAGAAATCCAACTTTTCAAGGAATACTAAAGAAAATAAAACTAAGAACTCAAAGCTAGATTATTACATTTGATTCTTGTTTAGATTATCTAGATGATTAGAGCAACTTTGGTTTAATCATCTTCCTTCTTTGATTTTACAAAACATCTTCTCAATTTTTCCTCTAGGCGCTCTTTTCTTCTCTGTTCTTCTTCTTCTTCTTAGCCTTAGGAATATTTTTACGTGAATAAAACTGACAAAGCCTTAATAATATTTTTAACGCATCACTTAAAATACAAATAGTTGTTTAAAATACCAAAGGTCATAAGACCTTGTTTGGCTAGTATCAAATAACACATTTCTAATTTATTATTATAATTCTCTTATTATAAGGCCCATTTGTTACACCTTTATTTTATTGTTAAACTATTTAGCCTTATTAAGTAATTATGCAATTATAACATGTATAATTACTACACTATAAATTATGAAATTACCTTTGTAACTAAAATAAACATCTCTATTAGAATAAATATTTTCATTAAAATAGTTAATATTTATTTCCTTTATTTTAATTAACTCACATGAATTATATAATTATAATATATAATTATTTAATTCCTTTCCTCGCATAAATTATCTCAATATAATTTATTTACTCCATACATCTAATCATTACTTAAATATTAATCAATTTATTTAATACCATCATACTTAAATAAATTATTCCATACTAATTTCCATTGAATATTTATTTTATTCATTAATCCTAACACCAATATTTATTTATAATTATATTGGTTCTTCTCATTCTCATACCCATTTACATTCACTTGGCTAAATATAATATATTAAGTCATTACATAAACGTATTACTCTTACATGTAATATATTACCTTCATATTTTATTAAAATAATTATATTTATATTAATTCACTATTTTAATTAAGTGAATTACTCTCATTATTTATGAAATTTAATTCATAACAATTATAGTGCTAACAAGGCATAATAATCAAATTATATTATTCAATAATATAACTTCCAAGTTAATTAACTTAATTCCCTTTTCAAACAATTTTGTTTCCCTTCTTTAATAGTTAAAATAAATTAACTACTAAACCTCATTCCTCCAACCTATGAATATATATATATATATATATATATATATATCTTCTATATTTACACCACATCATATACTTCACCATATATAACACATATATACACATATCCAAACTCAAAACATCTCGTAATAAGAATTTTATTTATTAAATTTTTATTATAATAATTTTTTAAAAATCCAGGTTGTCACATCCTTCCCTCCTTATAAGGATTCCGTCATCGGAATCACCGAAACCCTACCTTACTCAGGTTTCCATCAAATCTCTTTAAAAACATTTATCGTTGAATAACTTCAACACATTACCTTAGTATAGGTTTTATATTTTCTACTACATTCATTTCTTCAACAAATTCTAGGTTTTATTTTATAACTTTAATTAACTCAATTGTGTTTTGAGTATTATATAATCTTTAATCCGTTCATTTTCTTTCCAAGGATTATTACCATATACCTTACTCATCAAATTCATATACTTCATAATTCACTATCTTATAAGTGTTCGAGTTATCACACGGATATCAAATCTGCGGTAGTTTATTACTTTTATATATAAATATGCATATATAATGAGCCTTCACCACACTGGGTTATCTTTTCAGTCTTAGTTGACTACTTTTCTGTCTATATATATATATATATATATATATTTAGATTTCAGTTCGGCCTTGATCATTCTGTGGTATTTTTACGGCTTATATATATATTTATGCATATATAAGCAACATTCACCACACTGGGTTATCTTTCCAATCTTGGTTGACTACTTTTCTATACATTTACATTTCAGTTTGGCCTGGATCATTCTGTGGCCTTTTTACTATTTTTTGCACCAATCACCATACTAGGTTATCTTCCTAATCTTGGTTGACTACATTTCTGTATATATTTATATTTCAGTCCGGGCACAGGTGTAAGAATCTGTCGCCCTTTTTACTATTTTTCTAGATATATATATTTTAATTCTGTCCAGCCTTGATCATTCCGTGGCTTTTATACAGCTTTTATAAATATATAAATATATATTTCAATTTCAGTCCGGGCATCGGTGTGAAAACCTATCTCCCTTTACAGCTTTCATATATATAATTGTATATATATTGCTTACTCATTTTTATTAAAATTATTATTTTAAATATTCATTTCATATGAATCGGCACTGAGATTTTGGCGGGCGAACTAGATTTATTTAAATCTCGCCAATTCTAGCTTTCAAATAGTTCAAAATAGGTACAGACAGAACCGGAAAGCTAGAATGGCTGATATTTATTTAAATGTAGCATTTTTTCTAGTGTCAGTTATAAAAGCTACCTCGCGGCCCTTAGATCGCTTTCTAGTGAGAACGAGATGCTTCGGCCATGTGCGAGCTAGGATTTACTGATGAATCCTTGGTTCTGGCGATATTTGGATATATTTCTGTACAAATCTGAGCTGTGCAGGTTTATCAGTCTCCCCATGTGAGCCTAGAAATCGTGGGATTCATGATCAAACTGATCAGAATCTGATTCCCACGATGGACAAACTCCATTTTACAAATGTACCTTGCCAGTTTTTCTGTAAAAATATACATACAAAAGACCTTAAACGGTTATTCGGATTTAAGGTCTCAACATAGTGAAAATATGGTTTGTTGTGTCAGAGTCCCTCCGATGGCTATCATGCCCATGAGGAGACCGACACTTGTATATATTGTGGTCGAGGATGCTTCACAGCCCGACAATCACCATTCAAATTAAGCCTTAAGGCCGAAAAGATAGTACCGAATTTTTGATATGCTTCAATTCCTATGTTAGCGTAAGGGTTTGAAAACCTTCTTTCAAAACATCATTCAATAATCTTTTCGAAAAAAGAAGCTTTTGCAAATCAAATCAAACACTTTTGCAAATCAAATCAAAGACTTTTTACAAATCAAATCAAAGACTTTTTACAAATCAAATCAAACCCTTCGTATTTAGGTTCAACGATGCATAAACATACTTTCAATCAAAGCATAGGCCCAATTTCTTTCAGCATTCACACACACACACACTGTAGATTTAAAAGGAAAATATTGAAAAGATGCGGTACCGTGTTTACACGGGAGTTGTGGGATGCCTAACACCTTTCCCACACTTAACCAAGCCCCCGAACTCAAACTTTGTTTTCAAAGATCAAGTTTCGACAGTGTCCAGCAATTGGGCCTCTTTCAAACAAAACTTGGTTGAGTTGGTACAATCATTTCAAAAATACCAACTGGCGACTTTGTAAAAAGTTCAAATCGTCGACATGATACATGTTGACGTTTTCCTAAAAAATCTTTCAAAACCTTTTTTCGCAATAAAAAGAGTATGGGTAGAGAAAGATCCGGGTTGTGACCCGATGTAACAGATGAGTTTCTTTTAGTTGTTATTCTGGGGGCAGAATCCTTTTAAGGAGGGAAGATTGTAACGAATGAGAATTTATATATGAATTTTAATATTTATTGAATTAAATAAATATTTTAATTAATTTATTTAATGAGTTAAATAAATAATTTATGTAATTGTTGTGGAGTAATTTAATTAAGTGCAATATGTTAGTTAAATGAATATTTAATATTAAATTGATGTGTAATGATTTTATGGAATCGTTCTAATTTAATTGAGATAATTAAATTAGATGAATTTTATGTGGTAATTGTTACATGAGATTACGATTAGCAAGTAATTGTAATTGTTATGTGGCAAATTTTATTTGATTAATTGATGTTAGCTTTAATTTAATTAAATTAGAATGTTGGGATTTAATTAAATAAGGTGTAACATTAAAAGTATGTGTTAAAGAATTTATTAAGTAAATTAAAAGGGGTTTTAAATTAATTTGACCAAACAAGGCCCTTAAAATTATTTTTAAATGAGTTTTGCCAAACAAGGCCCTTGCACCTATTTTAATCATGTTTGACCAAACAGGGCCTTAAAGTTCTAAAAATATGTTTTTAAAAAATAAATGGTTTTTGCCAAACAAGCCTTATGGCTTTTGATTTTCAAAAATTATAACTGATGTATTTATTGGGTTGTTTAATACTTGTCAGTTATATATATTATATAATTATATGTATAATATATCATATTAGTTAGTGTATTATACGTTAGTTAAAACAAAGAAGTAAGAACAAAGAAGAAAATAAAGAACAAAGAGTTAGAAAGAAGAAGAGAGAAGAAGAAGAAGAGGAAGGAAAATCTTAGAGAAACAAAGAACCATCTCCATCTTCTTCTTCAATCAACAAAAAAGGGTATAATTCTAATTTTGTAGTTTTAGAAATTTTGGTTTTACGTTCTTCAAGTTTTAGTTCTCTATATATATATGAGTTCCATGAAATTTATATAAACATGAATTATATGTATAATTGTGTTCATAACATGCTTATATATGAATTTTATGTATAATTAAGTTGTTTAATTCATGTAAATATGATGAACATGAAGAAATCATGTTCATCAAAAGTTATAGTGAATTAGTTTTGATAAATGGCTCTTTTAAAATCAAAATTCATGTTTGATTGTATTATATTGTATAAATTGATAATAGATTATGATAACATGCTTAGAAATAAATTCAATATGCTTGGAATTATGTGTTTTGATTTAGAAACAAACTCACAGTGTTCAATTTCATCAAGAACACTGAAAAATATCTTTTCTTCTAAATTTACAAAATTTAGTGTTTTGATGTTATATGTGTTAGAATATGATTAGAAACATAAATTGATATTTTTATAAAAGTTTATGTGATTTATGTGTGATGAATTCGGAATTTGGTGTGGAGAAATAAGTCAAATTGACTTTTTCTCTATAAAGTTCGCGAACTGTCAAAATAGTTTGCGCAGTGGCACGGCTGCGTCGCTCCAAGGCTTTGATGGAGCACGCCTGCGCCAAACAGCGTGCCCGCGCCGCTGCCAATGCTTATTGGAGCGCGGTCGCGCTGGTCCTGCAGATTGGGCAGAAAGCTATTTTTAATTGTACAATTTTATTAGATTCATGATGCAATAAATTATAAAGCATGTTAATAAAATTAAAATGCTAAATGGACAATAATGAATTATATTGTTAAAATATAATATATAATTATAATTTGATTAATTATAATTAAAGTAAATGTTTAATTTATATTATAATTTAATTAATATAAATGCATAATGTAATTTGATTAATTATAATCACAATAAATGTTTAATTTAAATTATAATTTATTTAATTATAATTTAATTAATATAAAATAAAATTATAATTTGATTAATTATAATTAAAGTGAATGTTTAATTTAAATTATAATTTATTTAGTTATAATTTAATTAATATGGGTACATAATTATTATTTGATTAATTATGTGCAAATGTAATATGATCATGTGATGTGATAATTAATTGTTAAACTTAATAATTTAATGGGAATGAGTTAACCTAGATGGGTTAACTAAGTTATGTGAATAGTTATATGATAACTAATTATATTATTATTGTTAATTACATATATGTAGGGTTAATTAAGGAAAATGAGTATAACTTGTAGCTTGAGCTTGAGGCAAGTTCTCTATCCCTAAACTTGTGATTTATATGCAAGTGTTTTAAATTCAAATCTTAATTGTATTTGAGCATGTCCTTTTATTTCTGCAATGGTCAAGTAATTATTTAAAGTTCACGATTTAATTAAAGTGACCTTGACTTAATTGTTCAAGTAAGGTCTATTTAATCTTTCGAATGCTTTAAGTTTAATTCTAAAGCATAAGTTATTTAATAATTCTTTATTGTTGAATTATTCTAGATTATTGTAAGTCGATTCAACTACTCCTTAGTTAATGGTAGTTGATCTCCAAATTTCCTTTTTAAGTTTATCCAAACCAAACTTTCTTTGGTGCGGACTTGTTATCAAATACTGAGATGAACAACCCTATTTAATAGGGGATACATGCTAAAACGTTAAGATGTTTGTGCACAATACATGGTACGAAGGGCTGATCCCCCTGAGTACGAGTTAAGAGTCCATATAGTCTAAAAGACTATTAAAGGTTTTAAATAGAAATGTTTATAACCTAGGACAAAGTTCAAGGTCTTATGACCCTTAGATGATTTCTATATTTGAAATTCTAAATGTTGATGAAAGAATTATTATTCAATTCTTTATTATTGATGAAACAAAAGTTATTCAAATCTTTTAAAGTTATTCAGTTATGTCATCGTTATTATTATTGTTATTCCAAGTGAGCTTTTGTTTGCTCACTCTTGCAAGTAAATAACCATTGTAGCTAAAGTCGAGAACGTTGACGTACCCGTCAACGAGTAAAGGAAAAAGCAAGATGAACAAGTGAAGACTTGTTATGTTATGATATGATGTGTAATAGACTTGATTATGTTATGTTTTATTTTCCGCACTTATTATTGACGTTAAGGTTAGATTAAACCTGAGATATTTTGATTAAAGTTGTAATCCTTTTAAGGAAGATTTTTTTTATGGATTTATAAGGTTATAATTTATTTTGCATTCCTTATTATTGGGCAGTAGTTGTATTTTATTTAGATAGTGAGCACCAAATCTCGTGGAATTAAAGTACCCGGATTTGGGGGTGTCACACCCGACCCACGAATTTTTTCCGACGTCGACAGGTGGTGACTCTGCTGGGGACAGTAGAGGGCTTAGGCCGCGCTCAAATCTTTTCAAACATTTCCCTTTTGTTCTACGTATGTCTGAATGTTGCGTCTTTGCATCGAATGAATGCATGAATGCTGCGTATTTACATTGAATGAATGTGAATGAATGCTTTTCTGCTTTTTAATGCTTTGCACCCATATTAGTGCTTCGCACTAATGTCATCATATGTATACGATGAGGCACGATGTATGTGAATGTATGTTGTGTGATTCCTCCTTCGGGAGGCAAAACCCGTCGGTGATAAGTAATGACTCTGGGGACAGCTAAGTCTCTGGGGGCTCATGAAAAAGCACCATCCAGATTCGTTTCAGTTGAAAGATAGGATTAATTTCCCCTCTAGTAGATTGTGATGATCTAGGGACCTTCATGCCAAAAAGCCGAGAGAGTAGCCTAAGATAGGTCAGTCTCTGATTAACCAAATCCGATGGGAAGCTTCTTCATACCTTCCTCTTTCAATTCAATGTTAAGTTTTCAATTCCAAATGTAAAGGAGCACAATATAAATGTCATAATAAAAATTTACATTCCTTGTCATATACATCCTGTCATCAAAATAACTGACCTCTATTTTACAGGATAAGATTAAAAAACTACAAAAACACATCATGCATCCTATCCCTACCTACATCAGGAAATTGACACGCCTACGTTTTATTCTAGGTAAAAAATTGGTCCTGTCACTAGATCTAAGTCTAAGAAAGCACTAAGTCCACCCACGGACATGACTTCGAGTGCTCAACCAGAATCCACCCCTATCTCTAGGGAAGAGTTTGAAGGACTGAAGAATCAGATAACCGAATTGGCCAGTTTCCTGAGAGAACAGAGTAAAGCTCTTAAAGGGAAGCAAGTCCAAGCTCACACAGAACCAGGAACACCTGGTGGTAGTGGTGGCAGTCAAGAAATCAAAAAGTCAGAGACTTAGATTCCTGGACCACAAAACTAGGACCCAACCAACAAAACCCCTGAAATCACCATCCTCAACAAAGAACAGGAAGCTGGTGACATTTTGAAGAAAGTACAGCAGATGGAAGAAACCATCCGGTCTATCAAAGGGACTGGAGCCTTTGGCAGTGTCAATTACTCAGACCTATGTATCTTCCCTGGGGCTCGTTATCCCGAAAAAATTAGAACTCCTAATTTTGAGAAATACGATGGATTAGGAGACCCCTACACCCACTTGAAGGTATTCATTGGAGAACTTGGATCCTATGTAGAGGACGAGAAACTTTGAATGAAGTTATTTCAGAAGAGTTTGACTGGAGAGGCTAGAGCCTGGTACGCTCGTCTAGATAATTCCAAAATTCACAGTTGGGAAGAGTTGGCCCATGCCTTCCTCAGTCAATACAGCTTCCAATCTCAGCTGGCTCCAGACAGATACCAGATAACCAAAACCAAGAAATAAAACACTGAATCATTCAGAGAATATGCTCAATAATGGAGACAAGTTGCAACACAAGTCATTCCACCTATGAATGAGACTGAGATAGTCATGACCTTCATCGACATCCAAGAAGCTCCATATTATGAGAGGGTCCTAACAGGTATAGGAAAACCATTCTCTGAAATGATCAAGCACGGTGAAATGGCCGAAATGGGGCTGAAGTCTGGGAAGATAAAGGACCTGACTACCTTGGAAGCCGTTGCCGAGCATATCCAGTCCAAAAATTACGGGAGTAATCTCTGGAGGGTACACAAAAAGAAAGATAAAGAGGTGTCCTTAGTATTACAAGGACATAATCAAAGAGGCGAGTCAAACAGTATGCCCATTCAAAGGAGGAACTATACCCCTTTCCAAGCTTCAGCACAGCCTTCAAACCCTCCATTTCAGAAAAATATGGAGGTCAGGTGTCGAAGAACATTCACCCCGTTAGTGGATTCACTCGAGAATGTGTTAAAATTGTTGACAGCCTAGAAGAAGATTGTCCAACTCCTTCCACTAACCAATACTGGTGGACGGAATTTCTACCCAAGCAAGAAGTGTGCTTACCATTCTGGATCTCCGGGCCGTGATACAGAAGACTGTTGATCTCTCAAGCACAAAATTCAGGACTTGATTGACAACGGAGAGATTGTGGTAACAAAGCACGAGAAACTGCGCGTACAGGATAATCCCTTACCTCAGCACAAAGAGGAGAATGTCAACATGATCAGTACCAGAAATGGAGAAGGATCCAAATACCTCCGTTATGTGGGGGAGTCAACTCCATCTAGCAGACAGTTGGGAAGTCTCAGAAAGGCGTTTCCTGATAGAACAAGAGATTAAGTCTATCAAGGAGCAGATCGAACAGTTAGCAGAGCTGGTTATATACCAACATCAAATCACCAGACAGATGATGAACCAGACCAACCATTCTAAAGAAAATCCTCCCACACCGGAGATCAGTCCCATTCCCATGAGGGATCACTACCGGTCTCATGAGCATGAATCCTGGACCAATAAGATGGCCAAAGAGGAGAATTTCCAAGATGGTAGGAAATTTGCCTTTCAAAGGAATTTCACCAATCTAAACCAGCTGATGAAGGAAATCCTCCAGATGTTAATCAACGAGGGAATGGGTGTAGATTTATTTCCTCCATTGAACCCGCGACCCAGAAAATTCAAAACTGACCAAATCTGTCAGTATCACTCCAATGCACCCGGCCATGATACTGAAGATTGCTGGGCACTTCGTAATTTGATTCAGAATATGATTAAAAGAGATGAATTGATAAGAGGGAATCGGGATTATGGCCTCACAGATGAAGACACTCTCTTTATCCCCACTGCATGGAATCAGGACACAATGGCTGTGGTTTCCTGTGATAAGGATCCATCCCTCACACCCTTAGTACTGCCAGGGAAAGGGATCCAAGAAATACAAAATCTTGTGAAGGTGACCACACCAGAGCCTCTAATCTTACCCTTCAGACCACAGTATCCAATTGTTAGTCTGAAGAGGGTCCCATAGAACTACGAAAATGATGAAGGTTCCACTTCAAACAACATTACCATCGTACCAAAGGATAATCCATTATACCTGCCTCAGCGGGTGATCAAAGCCGTCATCAAAGCCATAGAAAAGGTAATCAATGAGTAAATTGAAGAGTTCCTTAACAAAATGGGGCACAATGAAATCAAAATCATACAAAGCTTGAAAGATGCACCCAAGTAATTGTCCATCCTAGATTTGGTCTTATCATCGGTGGATCATCGCAACATTCTGGTGAAAGTACTGGAAGAAGCTCATCTGCCACATACCGTGGATGCCGATAAATTCTGTCGTATGGTAGAGCACATTTTCAACAGCAATGTGATATCTTTCACTGACAATGATATTCCTGCAGAAGGAACGGGCCATCATAAGTCATTACATATAGCAGTGATGTCATTCGGGTATGTAATCGGAGGTGTGCTCATAGATGGAGGATCATTCCTCAACATCTGTCCTTACGATACCTTAAAGAGAATGAAGATCAACCCAAACAGGATCAAAACCAGTCATGTGGTAATCCGGACTTTCGATGGATCTCGTCGACAAGCTATGGGAGAAATAGAGCTTCCATTAGAGATTGACCCACACACTTTCTATGTGTCCTTTCAAGTGCTTAACATCGCCATTGGATACAACTTGTTGGGCATGCCATGGATCCATATGGCAGGGGCAGTTCCATCCACCCTCCATCAACAACTCAAATACATTATCAACGGTAACCTCATCACGGTCAATGCCGAACCAGAATACCCTGTTTATATACAGGGAGACATGCTAGTGATTAGCCTGGATACAGGGGTTGAACTTGCAAGTTTTCAAGCCCTGGGGGTGGGTGATACTCAGTATCTACCTATCAGAGCACTAGCCTTGAAGCCTAAAATCTCCCCTGAAGTGATTACAGTAGGCCAAGAGATGGTATCTTTGGGTTTCTAACCTGGAAAAGGGTTAGGAAAGAATCAACAAGGTATCAAGGGTCCAGTACAAATCCAAAGTCAGACTGGGAAAGCGGGATTTGTGACACCCCCAAATCCGGATACTTCGTTTCAACATGATTTGGTGTTCACTATCTAAATAAAACATATATCTACCCAATAATAAGGAATGCAAAAAAATTTACAACCTCATCATTAAATAAAATCTTCCTTACAAAAAAGGATTACAACCTTAATCCAAAAATATCCCAGGTTTGCTAACCTTAACATAAACGATTAAGTGCGAAAATAAAATATCATAAAAAAGTCTTATTACAATCACAATCAAAGATAACAAGTCTTCACTTGTTCATCTTGCCCTTCCCTTTACTTGTTAACGGTACGTCAACGTTCTCGGCTTTAACTACAGGTAATTATGAAATATGCAAGAGTGAGCAAACAAAAGCTCACTTATAATACAATAACAATATAACATAACTGAATAACTTCAAAATATTTGAATAACTTTACTTCCATCAATAATAAAGAATTGAATAATAAGTCTTTCATCAATACTTAGAATTTTGAATATTGAATCATCTGAGGGTCATAAGACCTTGAACAATGTTCTAGGTTATAAACATTTTCGTTTAAAACCTTTAACAGTCATTTAGACTATGGACTCTAACTCGTACTCCCTTCGTACCATGTATTGCGCACAAACATTTAACGCTTTCGCGTAGTAACCTCCCCTAATAAATAGGGTTGTTCATCTCAGCATTTGATAGGAGTCTGCACCAAAGAAAGTTTGGTTTGGATAGCTAAAAGGAAATTTTGATTTTCAACTATCATCAACTAAGGAGTAGTTGAATCGACTCAAAATCATTAAGAGTTCAATAATACAAGAATTATGAACCAAGTATAAGTCATAACAATAGACTTCATATTAGATAAGCATGCTTTGGAAATAACTTAAAGCATTTGAAAGATTAAGTAGATCTTACTTGAACAAATAAGTCAAGATCGCATTAATTCAATAATAAGTTCAATACTTGTTCATTATGAATATCAGAATACAACATAACTTGTACAATAATTAACAAGTTAAGAATCGGAACAAACTTGCATGATATAAAGAGTAAGGATTCGATAACTTGCATAAACGTAAAAGATAGGTTTAGAAAACTTGCATAAACGTAAAAGATAGGTTTAAAAAACTTGCCTCAAGTGCAAGCTACACTTTATAATTACAAACCATTTCCACAATTATCCTACATTTTATATTATGTTTATAACATCAATTAGTACATCATCATGATGTTTAAACCGTTGAACTTCTTGCTTAGGTTCAACTCACAACATGCACAACATACACACATAATATTTTAAACTATCGTATTGTACCTTATGAAAGTAATATCCATGTACACATTTAATATATCAAGATGAGACTTCAAAATATTTAAAACATATTAAAAATATGTTAGCTCATTGTCTAATACACTTAACATGTCATCACATTAAGTTAGCTAACATGTAACGCACAAAAACTTCACGAAACTCAAACTGAAAATCACGGACAGCCCCTACCTCCGCTGGGGCGGGGTTCCTTAGGCTTACAGGCCCGCTGGGGCGGAGCCCACTGCTGGTGGGTTTCCCCAGCTCGCGATCGTGTAGAGAAATAAACCAATTTGACTTATTTCTTCACACCCAAATTCAATTTTTATCAACATAATGTATATAAAACTTTATGAAAACAAAACCTTAAAGTTTTAACATTCATAAACACTATAACACATAATCAAAACACAATTTTTATGATTTTTGAAGAAAACAACATTCTTAAGCGTTCTTGACGAAAATTGCTACTGTGAGTTCGTTTTTAAACCAAATCATGTAATTCCAATTGTATTAACTCTATTCCTTAACATATTATCATAATCCATGATCAAATTAAACAAAATTAACAATCAAACCTCAATTTTGATAATTTAAAAGACTAGTTTCAAAATAAGTTTAATGTAAATTATTATGAACATGATTTCTTCATGTTCATCGTATTTACGTGAATTGAACCATCTAGATTATCACATAACACTTATATAATAGTATATATGTATGCTACAACATGTAATAATCAAAATCACATGATTTTTAAAGAAAACTAATTACAGAGAAGCAAAAACTTGAAGAACATAACTTTAAAATTTTCAAGAGTTTAGATTATACCCTTAGATTATTTTGGAGAAGAAGATGATGGTGATGATTATCTCTTTGATTTCTCAAAACCTTCCCCCTTCTTCTTTCTCTCTTCTTCTCCTCTCTGTTTTCTCTCTTTTTTCTTTGTTCTTTCTTTCTTCTTTGTTTTGTTCTTTTAACTAACGTAAAACTATTTGTACAACTGATATACATATATATTATACGTATAATTATATAATATAACTGTTAAGTATTAAATCACATAATAATTATATAAATTATAATTAATACATGAGTTACAAATTTGAAATTTAAAAAGCCCTAAGGCTTGTTTGGCCAAAACAGCTTTATTTTAAAAACAGATTATTAGTAGCTAGGGCCCTGTTTGGCAAACCAAGATTAAAACTGTTTTAAGGGCCTTGTTTGGGTAAAACTAATTTAAAATCTTTTTTATTCTTTTAATAAATCCTTTAACACATAGATTAAATGTTACACTTTATTTAATTAAATCTTAACATTCTAATTTAATTAAATAAAAGCTAACATCAATTAACCACATAAAAATTGCCACATAACAATTATAATTATTCGCTAATTATAATTTCATGTAACAATTATCACATAAACTTCATCTAATTTAATTATCTCAATTAAATTAGAATCATAAAATCAATATACATCAATTAAATTAAATATTAAATATTTAATTAATTAATATATTATACTTAATTAAAATACTCCACAACAATCACATTATTTATTTAACTTAATAAATAAATTAATTAAAATATTTATTTGATTCAATAAATATTTAAAATTAATATAAAATTCTCATTCGTTATAGGATTGGGTTATTCATTCAGGTCAAGTCACAGGAACCCACACAAGCATCCTATGGCTCATGCTTCCACAATTTTGCTGTCAAACCTTACGGGTGTCGGATGGGTGAAACCCATGAGGAAAATCCCAGCGTGGTATCAACCATGTTATTTCCTCCCATTACACCAGCAAATGAAAGAACAACTCCCAAATCCAAGATGGATAGCAAAAAGGGAAAAGAAAAGATCTTGTACGAAGGACGAGACCCATTTGCTAACATGCGAGTTATCATAAATTACGAGGGTATGAATGATGAGATCCCAGATAGCAATGACGAGGATCAAATTCAAATTCCTCGCATCAAGATGGAAAATGGGGGCAGTTCAAAGAAAAACTCTAGCCCTATTTCGAAGGATGTCTTAGTCATCATCCGAGATGAGGCGGATGATCATAAATCCTTGATCCTCCTTGCTTATGAGGATCTAACCCTGGATAACTAGAACAGTGTCCCTTGCCTCAGTCGAAAAGGGTAAAAGGGCAGAGAGTTCATCTGCCCTTTAAACATGCTTTCATTTACTGCTTACTTTTGATTGCACAACTATAGCAGTAACTTTTGTCATGCTTTGCCAAATGCTCTATATATTTAAGCAGTTGTATATATTAAAATGAAAGCATTTTTGTTTTCAGGACTCAAGCATTGGATGTTTTTGTCTCTGATGATGAGATGCAAACCTGTCAAAGTGACTACAACTTTGATGTAGAACTGAACTTAGACTCGATGGATATTGGTCAAGAGGAGGAAGATGACTATGAGGTGCCCGAGGAGATCAAAGAATGGGTCGAAGACAAACCCAAACCAAACCTCAACCAAACCACCACTATCAACATAGGAACCTCTGAAAACATCAAAGAAATCCAGATAGGCATAGACCTCACCCAAGACCAAAAAGTCGACTTGATCGAACTCCTAATACAGTTTCAGGATGTGTTTGCATGGTCACATGAAGACATGATTGGCCTATCTACTAACATTGTTATCCATCGAATGCCCATCAAAGATGGATTCAAGCCAGTCAAGCAAAAGCTCAGGTGATTAAAACCTGAATGGAGTCTAAAAGTTAAAGAAGAAGTTGTTAAACAATTCAAAGCCGGAATCATCATGGTATTAATCTACCCAGAGTGGCTGTCAAATATAGTCCCCGTACCTAAACCCGAAGGGAAAGTATGAGTATACGTGGATTACCAGGATTTGAACAAAGCCTGCCTCAAGGATAATTTCCCCATACCTTTTATCCACATCCTGATCGACAATACGGCGCAGTACGACATGTATTCCTTCATGGATTGATTTGCTGGTTACCATTAGATTATAGTTGCTGAAGAAGATCGGGAGAAAACAGCTTTCATCACTCCCTGGCGAACCTTCTACTATAGGCGACTGTCCTTCGGCCTCATCAATGCCGGAGCCACATATCAGCGAGCCATGATGGCCCTATTTCATGACATGATGCACAAGGAGATAGAGGTATATGTGGATGGCATTATCATTAAATCCTAGAGGGAGTATGATCATCTAGACCATCTCAAGAAGCTGTTCAATAGGTTGCGTAAGTACTACCTCAAGCTGAATCCCACCAAATGTGCTTTTGGCGTCAAAGCAGGCAAGCTGTTGGGATTCTTGGTGAGTAATCAAGGCATCGAGCTAGACCCTGCCAAGATCAAAGCCATCACTGAGATGCCAGTACCTCGAACAGTGTGAGAACCCGAATTTTCAAAAATTATTAAATAAGAATTTAATAAATAAAATTCTTAAACTGTGAGATGGGTTCGAATAAAAATATAAATATGTGATATGAGGTATGTGGTATTATATTACATAGGGTAATATGGACTTTGTAATATGTATTTTTGTGATTTATAAATATATTATTAATATATATCGTTAATTATCGTAGAGACGATTCAGTGGAGATAAAGGAAGTGGATAAATTCCTATCGATATTAAATAATTTATAGAATTATTTTATCATAGTAAGTTGGTGACATTAAATATCCTTAATGTATAATCACCATATTCTTGTGTATGTGTAATAATAACTAGTATGTTTAAAATATAAGTTATTAATAGCACTTAAATTATCCGTGAATAGGTTTGGATAGTGAAGCATGAGTTAGTTAAGGAATTAACTAATAAGAATAAATATTAGTTAATTTAAGTTGAGAGTTATATTAGGAAATAATATAATGTGAATATTGAACCTTAATTAACTATGGTGATATAGTATAGGGTTTAATTTACTTAAGTAAATGAGTGAATTAATAAGTGTGTTGAATATGTAATTATAGTTGATACTTTTATATATATTACTTAGAATAGTAATATGTGATAAATTCTAATGTACGAATAACGTAAAATATATATATACGTTATTAAAGGGAGATGAAAATTATTATTTTATTTAAATAAATATTTAATATTTGAAGAAATTATTTTGAGGACAATCTATGAAAAAGAAAGAGAACTAATTATTATATATTTTTAATAAAGGGTATTAAAATAATTTTTAATATTGAATTATTTTAATAAAAGGAGGAAATGTTATTTTTGAATAATAATATCACCTTATATATTTTGTATAAGGTGTGACTGATTAATGTGATAGATATATAACGTATTTGCTATGTGTAATTAAATTGATGGAAATAATTTATTATAATAGAAAATAAACTTATTATCTATTTTCTATATATAATATATGTACATGTGTCGTACATATAGTTATTTGATATTATATTAAGAATAATATCACGAGACAATAAGTAAATTATTTTCTAATAATGAATATCCTTATTTGGAGAAAACATAATATTTTATGTTATGGCTAAATACATAATTTCTAATGTATTTTCAAAAGGAGTTTAATTTATAAAAGGAAACTAAGTTATTTTAATAACTTGAGTTGCTATAGTACCGTAAGTGTTATAAATAATATTTGAATATTCTAATTGTAATATATTTATATGTGGACCTTGGACTTAATAGTTCTAATTTAATTGAACATGTTATAAGTAGTAATGTGGTGAGAGATGAGTAAGTGATGAGAATAATAATAAACTTAAGATTAAGCTTGTGGGAGATGCCTTGTGTGGCACGATAGTAGATTCGTTGATGAATTAATTAATTCAAGGACGGAAGAATTATTAATTAAATAATTAAGCTATATTAATTGTTAATTTTATTATATTGGTATGTTGAATTATTATTATTGCGAGTGATAGCATGATAATAAGTATATTGTTTATAAATATAATAAGATTTATATTTATTTAATGTGGTAATTAACCATATAAATGTTAATTAATTGTTATGGAGACTAATAATTACATTGGTTGATGAAGGATGAATTAATTAATATTTTATTAATTAATTAATTGCCATTGAATATAATAATATATAAACGAGTAGGTTATATTTGCTCAACTAGTCGACATATGCAAAGGATGCGATAATTAAACCGTTAGTACATGGTAGCTAACTATATATTATACATATAATACAAGGTGACGCATTAATATGGCTACACATGATATATATAGACTATATGATAAGATTAGAAAATAAATGTGTACATGAGGTAATGTGAGTACATGTGTGAGTGAGCTAAGTACCACATGGATATTATAAGGAGTAAGCAATTGTTAATTGATATTGTTTTTACTAAGTTATTATAATTATAATAATAATCGTTATGAGGATGAATAATAATGATACCCCATTTGAAATATGTTATTGGTATTAAGGAAAATGTACATGAATTATATGGATGTACCCTTATTTGATTACGTTGTATTTAGAAGGGACATTGTGACTTAAAAATATACTATGTGTACATATATTATATAACCAAAGTGTATATATATTATGTGTATGGATATATAACCCAAGTGTTATATTACACTTTGCAAGTTGCTGAGTTCCTTGGTCTTGTCCCTAAATGAGAGCCCATTCACGCGAGAAACTAGCCTACTCTACCTTCCTTCTCAATTTCAGCATTTTAGAGCTAATGAGTATGGGGGGAGTGGGTTTCATAATGGATTTCACCAACTCCTCACCAACTTTTTATTAACCACCATGTTCTTGTTTCTTCCGTTAGTTGAAAATGATGAGCAAAGTCATGGACTGTGTGTTAGAATTTCTATAAGTACAGCCTCTTTTCTTCTATTTTCAAATTGCTAAAATTCTAAGTTAAGTTTGTATAAGTTTTCTGAGAATAAGAGTGAGTATACTGATATTGAAGGAGAGTGGTATAGCATCAAGCAATTCATTGCAGAGGTATAACATTTACATCCATGTTCTTCAAGTTTTAATTCTTGATTTTTGGATTAAGCACGAATTGGATGTTAAGTGGATTAGAGAACGTTATTAGTTGCTATGATAGCTTATAAACATGTTAGAACTATTACGTAGCATGTTTAAATTCGAGTTGTTGAAGAAATTCTGAGTTTGGGCTCGTTTCTGCCGAAGCAGAGCAGTCACTGGCTTGGCCGGACACCGGCGCAGCTGCGCCGGGTTTATACCTGGTACCTACGCAACTGCGCAGGGTCCTAGGTTCTATTTTTGGTCAGACCCCGGCGCAGCTGCGCCGGGTTTATGCATGATAGCTGCGCAGCTGCGTAGGGACTGCACCAGCAGCTTTGTGTTCTGTTGTGGTTTCTGTCCATGATAGCATATGATATCACTTTGGACTGGCTTGAATACTGATTTACTTATTGTGTATGATTTCTTTAATACAACGTACACATTGGTGAGCATGCTAGCACATATTAGGAAAGGAAACCTCATGTTTTGTAAAATAAACTTATGGTTTCGAACATGAACTTTGAGGTCGTGTGGCAGTTATAGTTGGTGCCTTCTGTTAAAATCTAGGCGTGAGAGTTTGACTTAAATATGCTTGAACATGAGTTTAACATATAGTTGAGAGTCCCTTTTTTCATATCATGACTTGCTTTAGTTACGTAATGTATGTTTTCTAAAGAAAGTAGGAAACATTAATAATGAAGTTGACGAAACTTGTGATATTAAATTCTGATATTTAACACAAGCGTATTGTTGAAGTCATGAGTGTATATAAACATGAAGAATGATTCAAGGTTGTATTGCATGTGCTAAACTACTTTGACTTGGTTTAAAACGATTTCAAAGGAGAACTATGACAATTTTGTAAACTAAGTTGCTTGAACATGGTATATCTAGACTCTTATATTTTTGAGCCTACATGCTAGTGTTTTAACATCACTTAGATGGCATATATGTGCACACACCTTGTTAGACACTATGAAAGTTAGTTAAGCATGAATTAGACATGTTTTAAAGCAAGAAAAGATGCTAGTCACGCGTATATGATGAAGATATTTGTAAGCATGTGCATTAACATTATTATGACACCTCGCATGTATATATGATGAAAAGAGTAGCCTTGCATGATTAGTTAAGAATGATAAGGATTGTGGAAATAAAACTTAAAAAGTGCAGTAGTAAGATGGACAACATTGAGTCACTTGCATTCTAACTTTATGTGCAAGCAAGATAGAACTTGTAGGCCTCTAGTCATGATTGATATGTGCACCCCGCTAGTTAACCGTATTATGCACTATACGAGCATGTTTTAAAGTAAGTTTTGAAGACAAACTATACTAACTATATGTAAATAGATTAGTGATAAACGGGCATGTGTATGTGAAGAATGGTAGTAAGTACGTAAGGTTAAAGTATACTTATACGTACATAATTATTCTAGGAATACGATAAGAATGTGAGACGAAGGTTCTAAGAACCAAGCTAGACAACAATGTAATACTTATTATTATATTGAGAATGTATGGAAGTGTGTAACTGATGGGTGTGATCTCTATGATTAATATAACTGTGTAGGATTACACAAAGTGCAGAGATTCTTAAGCAGTTAAGTCGTAGTTGTTAAACTACGAATTAGGCAAGTCTTTCTGTTCCTATTTGATATATGAATTCAATAACTGTTAGTTGAATTATATTACGCTGTGATAATGTGAACTTATATATGAACTGTATATGAGATATAAATGAGACTGAAAGTTGATCTTTGATGATATACTTGTTATGTGAAAGTAACATGCGTAGTAAATATAAATTATTTATAAATGCATGAACTGAGTATGATGTTGTATGCTATGTATGCATGAAAACTGTTAGAATTGCTGAGCTGTCAAGCTCACTCTTGCAAATAACCACTTTTGCAGGTTAAGGATTCACGGTAAAGATTTTGTGCTTCTTGATTGATAAAGATAGATAGTATCGCAACGAAGAATACTATTTAGATTATCGTTTGAACCCTATTTAGGTTCTAAGAGTTGTACTTGATAATTGTATACGTTGTTTAAAACTTGTCGTACTGTAAAGATATATTAGTTGATACATAGAGGATATTAAGTGGAGTTGTTAACGTTTATACAGAAATTGTGTAGAGCGAATCATAATATAGTGTGATCCAAGGATATGTAATTGATTCAAAGTTATGAAATCAATAAGATGAATTTATTCAAAGGATATTGAAAAGTTTAAATTATTCTGCATTTTAGTAACATCGAATATGATGTAAAGCCGAGATCTTGGATATAAATAGAATTTATATTCTAAATTGTAATAAACAAAGTTGTATTCTTTTACTAATGATTAAAAGATGTAATAGTTTGACGATAGTAGTATCGTGACTGCACCGGATCTGAGGTAATAGAAGGGACCCGGATTTGGGGGCGCCACAAACAGAGAAGAAGATATGTGGGTTTCTGGGGAGAGTCAACTTCATAAGCCGATTCATTTCCCAGCTCACAGCAACCTGTGAACCCATCTTCAAACTACTAAGGAAGAATTCCTCCACCAAATGGATCGAGGAATGTCAATGAGCCTTCCTTGCCATCAAGAAATAGCTGGTCGAAGCACCTGTTATGGTACCTCCGAGGGATGGAATTCCCTTGTTCATGTACCTGTCCGTAAATGCCAATGCAATGGGCTGCATGCTAGGACAGAAGGATGATAGTAGCAAGGAGAGAGCCATCTACTACATCAGTAAAAGATTCAGCAGTGGTGAATAGAAGTACAACCTGATCGAGAAGACATGTTGTACATTAGCATGGGCCGCCATGAGGTTGCAACACTATTTTTGCATGGGCACACGACCTACCTCATATCACGCATGGATCCCCTGAAGTACGTATTCGACAAACCAATGTTGAATTGTTGACTGTCCAAATGCCAGTTGATCCTACAACAGTTTGACATTGTCTATGTAACTCAGAAGTCAATCAAGGGTCAATGCATTGCAGATCAATTAGCTGAAGCACCTTTAGGAGGGTTCGAGCCCCTCGAGACTTATTTCTCAGATGATGGGATCATGACAATTCAACAACTCCAGCAAGAGAATACAGTCCAACTATAGAAAATATATTTCGATGGAGCAGTAAACATGGAAGGCACCGGAGCTGGGGCAGTCCTTATCTCTGGTATAGGAGAACAATATCCTGTGGCTACCAAACTTCAATTTGGCAACACCAACAACACAGCCGAGTATGAAGGCTGTATAATGGGGTTGATATTAGCCGAATCCATGGGTATCAAACATTTACTGGTCTTTAGAGACTCTGAGTTGGTCATCAGACAAACCACTGGGACATATCACACCAAAGAACTGCATTTGTTGCCCTATCATCGGCAGGTCGTCAAAATATCCCTTGAGTTTGAAGACAAAACCTTCAGCCATATTCCTCGGGGTATGAATGACTTTGCTGATGCATTGGCGACGTTGGCTTTATTGATCCACATATCCGATAGGAGTGGGATTCCCTGCATCAAATTCACAAATCAGAAGGCACCGACATACGGGAATTACATTGGAGAGGTATCAGATGAAGTACCTCTTGTCAATCAGCCTTGGTATCAAGACATCTAGAATATCTCCGATATGGATCTACACCAGCTGGGGAAAGCTAATCCGAGAGAAAGCGGATTCACAAAATGGCTATGAAGTTCTATCTGAGCGGAGATGCACTCTATAATAGAGATACTGGAATAGGCCTGTTAAGATGCCTTGATAAAGAGCAAGCCCAGAGATTAATGGATGAAGTCCACGGTGGAGTCTGTGGTCCACACATGAGCGGTTATCTGCTGGCCAAGAAGATATTAAGAACATGACATTACTAGATCTCACTCAAAGCCTACTGTGATGATCACGTCAAGATATGTTATCAATGCCAAGTACATGGAAATGCCATCCACGCTCCTCCAAATGAGCTACACAACATGAGTTCACCATGACCTTTCTCCATGTGGGGAATGGATGTGATCGGTCCCGTGGATCCCAAAGCAAGCAATGGCCATCGATTCATTTTCACCATAATCAATTACTTTACCAAATGGGTTGAAGCAGCCTCTTTTCCTAAAGTCACCAAAGAAGTCGTCATTGGTTTCATCAGAAACAATGTCGTCTGTCGATATGGACAACCAGAGGTGATTGTATCAGACAACGCTAAGAACCTGATAATCAAATAATGAAAGAACTATGTAGTAAGTTCCACATCAAGCATCTCAACTCCGTCATCTATCAGCCCAAGATGAATGGTACTGTCGAAGCGGCCAACAAGAATATCACCATAATCAATTACTTTACCAAATGGGTTGAAGCAGCCTCTTTTCCTAAAGTCACCAAAGAAGTCATCATTGGTTTCATCAGAAACAATGTCGTCTGTCGATACGGACAACTAGAGGTGATCGTATCAGACAACGCTAAGAACCTGATAATCAAATGATGAAAGAACTATGTAGTAAGTTCCACATCAAGCATCTCAACTCCGTCATCTATCAGCCCAAGATGAATGGTACTGTCGAAGCGGCCAACAAGAATATCAAGAAGATCATGCAGAAAATGTCTGCCAATCACAAAGAATGGCCTGACCAGCTGCCTCTAACCCTGTTAGCATACATGACATCAATGCGTACCTCTACCGGGGCTACCCCCTTTTCATTGGTCTATGGCATGAAAGCTGTCCTTCCCATAGAAGTAGAGATGGAGTCCTTGCGAGTGTTAATCGACGCTCAGATGGACGAAGATCAGTGATTGCAAGACCGGTACCACCAACTGTCCTTGATAGATGAAAAGAGGGCTACAACCATTTTCTACGGGCAGTTATATCAGCAAAGGATTGCTCGATCCTACAACAAAAAAGTCCAAATACGGCAATTCAAAGAAAATGACTTGGTGCTAAAGAAAGTTTTGGCCAATCAAGATAAAGCTAAGGGCAAGTTCGCCCCTAATTGGGAAGGCCCTTTCATTGTCAAGGAGGTGTTGACAGGAGGATCTATCAGACTACAAGAGATGGACGAGAGCGAATTTTCCCAACTCGTCAATTCAAACACCATGAAAAGGTACTATGTCTGAAGAACATGCATGCCTGCATCCGGGTCCTACAAATTAAATCAGGTTCGATTTTCATTAGAAGCCAGAACTACGAATGATCTGATCTCCCTACACCCGGGAGTACGTAGGCAGCCATTTCTGGTACGGTCAAACCAAATAAAAATTCAAAAAGTCATAAAACCAAACTCAAAAGAGGTACTTCTCAAGCCTCTCACAAAAAATTAAACTACGAATGACCTGATCTCCCTCAGCCCGAGAGTACGTAGGCAGCCATTTATGGTGCGGTTTGACCTTCAAGAAAAACAAAAACCAGTCCCAAGACACCAAAACCATATTAAGCTAAGTCATATCAAGCTACCCTGATCAACAGGCCTTTCTGAGAATACCCTCTGACATCTCAATTGTTAGTCCATCAAGAAGAAGATCAAAATACATCAACAACAGCGAGTCATGAAAGAAGTGGTAATCACTCAGCAATGAAAATACATATCCAAACAGGGAAGTGAATTAAAAATATATTTCTCTGATATATAACACTGTTTGATATATACATAGTGTTCTGTACGTGACAAAAATGGCGGATCTAGTATGTGCAGAAAAAATAAAGCTAGTCTGTGGACCCATGGATAAGCGCGCTAACAATGTCAACATGGCATCTCTCTCTGAAGATGGAGGAGTAGTTGCAAGTGCAATACCCTCAGCCTCCGTATGGCTCAGAATATCCACAGTCATATGTAGTGTGGCACTATAGTCATCAATATATGCATTCATCTCGGTAACCAGACCATGAGTATAAGACCGAAGAGCAGTACTATCGAAAATGTGGAAATCCCGGGCAGCTATAGCCTCATCCCTCTCCACAAAAGTTGCATCCCTAATAATCAAAGTCTCCTCGATCTCCACAAAAGTTGCGTCTCTGGCAGATCGGATCTCCTTTCGCTCAATTAATCTTGCATCTTGAGCGGCTCGAGCCACATCCCTCTCATCCAAAGCTATATCTCTGCCAGATAAGGCGGTTAACATTAGCGCTCTAGCCTGATCCCTCTCAAAGGTCATCTTAGCTAGCGAGTCCGCCAAAGCCGGATCTATCCCGGCAGGAATGATCGACGGATCACTAACTAGTGCTATTGTCAGACCCATGAACAACTCATCCTCGGTAGAAGATTTAGTATCCTCCATAGGCTCCTCCTCGTCTGAATCCACTATAGGAGCTAACTGGATGAATGCAGCTGATGCTATCTCGGCCTCCAACCATGCTGAGTACTCCGTAGAACGATCTGGATGGCTACTGGAGAAATCATCCCTCTCCCTATGAGTCCAACACTTATACACTCTAATCAAATCAGCAGATGACATAGACGAAGCTGACATCCTCTGATCAGCAGCCCCCTCATGCAGGCTCTGGAACTGACCGAACTTACCCATAACAACCAGAGGATGGTAAGTAGTCACTCCCCTCAATCCCGCTAGTGGCAAGTAGTCCATACCAGGTGCATGGTTGATGAAGCTATATGGGGAGACTAGCCCTGCGCACGGCAGAATCGAGAATGGATGCACGATATCAGAAAGAAATGCTGACTATGTCTCTGCATCAGTACACACAACGGACTGGAAGGAGTAGAATATAGCTATATCATGGGAGAAACAATACCCCTGATGTCTGAAGAATCCAATCGGTCGAATATGGGACATGAGCCATATATACAATAAGACCGAACTGCCTCTAAAAAACCCCTTCGGGTGGGTACTATAGTAGGTGGCTTCTCTCAACGTCTCGGCCAATATCATCGGTATGATGGTGCTACCCTACCTAAGGGCCCGAACCATAACTATCAATCCCACATTCAAATGGTTTAAGCGTAGCGGCATATAGACGTAGGATACGATGCACAGTAGTAAAACGTCTATCCTGGCCAAATGCCATGCCTCTGTTGATACAATAAAAACCCCGGTATGTCGATCGTAACTGTCAAGCTCACCAAACCGATCGATCAAAAAGTCGATGGAGATCACACGTCCACAGACAATCTCATCCATAACTACGCTCTGGCAAAGACCTGACATCCGTATAAACGGTCTCCTCATATCACTGATCGCCGTACAAGCGCAAGGCACCTCTAAAGCTAAGCCAGTAAACCGCTGGTACTCCTCAAGGGTCAGAGTCAGCTCATGATGCCCAAAGCAAAAGACCTGTCTGTCCGGTATCCAACAGGATAAAATGCCATCTATGAACCCGAATGACACCAGAAAATCTACGAGGGCCAATGAATGCCCCAACATCTGATCCACTATCCCTCTGGCTGGGAAGGGCAGACTGTCGTACCACGATCTTAATGACAATGCCACCTTAGACGGTGGTAAATGCTTGATACGGCTAACGATAGAGAACGACATCTGTATTATCGTATTACAAGACCATCTAGGGGTCAAATCTGAACTCATCTGTCTAAAATGTATACACATGACATAATACATATATAATGACAATGATAAACATGATGCAATAAATAGGAAATATCATGCATATCTACAATAAACTATCTACTACAAGCATCATCCCTGTCTGATAATATAATACAGAATAAAAAGTACAGGAATATGGGGCACCACCACCCAACTACTAATAGTAGTCTATCAAAATGGGGCACAGCCGCCCAAATAACCAAAACAGTGGCCGACCAAAAGATATAGCTATAATAGCTATCCAAAAAGATCCAAAATATCCACGGTCAGGTGGTTAACCTGCTCCATCTCCTCCGTGGACACAAAGTCACGGTCATCAGGCATATCTGGCCGGTACAAGGGAGGATCTGCCCCTGCAAAACTACTGGAAAATGGACCTGAAGAGGGGCCCGCTCCTAAGCTGGAAGGGTCAAAAGAGGATGCCTCTGACGGATCTTTGCCAAGATGCCTGATAAACAAGTGAGCTCTCTCCAACTGCTGGGTCAATCCTATAATCTGGTCTAAAAGAGTTGGCTCCCTGAGGCAAGCTATCCAGTCTGTCATCATAACAGACCCAGACACTATGTCTGCCATGAACTGGGTAGCCCGAGTCTAAGCTCCAATCGTGCGAGGGGTCCACCAGCTGCTAAATGCCTCATGGCTGTAAGGGCCCTCTGATAAGGCAAAGCCGTCTACGCCCTCCATAGGGATATCTGTCAATGGCAGGATTAATGGCCAATGATGCCAAGCAGTAGGAATAATGGGAATATGGATCTGCCCTATAATACTCCTGATAGCACGCTCTCCTAGATAGAGCTCCCAGCCTCCCTCTGTCAACAACGGGATTCTGCGAGTTGACAAGGCAAACTCTCGACCAGTGGGGAAGCCTCCCTCAAATCCAACAGTCAAAAACTCGGAGGTATATGAGATCTATGAGATCGCTCCAGCCGACAAAAGCTCCAACTACAGGCGGGAGTGAGTAAAGCCCTTAGCAACAAGGACCTCCATCAGAGTGGAGTGATGCCAACGCCGTCCCCGAGGATAGGTCTCTAGACCTAAAGCAGTGGAGAGCCGTAGGTAAGGAAGCTTTTTATACGCCCATAACTGGCCATATAAATATCAAAAGTCCTCAGTGACTAAGACTGACAAATGTAAATGCAAAAATCAAAAGGTACAAGAAAGATGTACTCACCAGCAAAAATGGGTAGAATCCTAACCAAGCCTCCGTTAAACCCTCTGAAAGCATGCGCATGCCCCGGAGAAAATAGGCAAAGGTGTAGGAACCCCAATCAAAGTCACTGAGGTGCTCTACATGTTGGGTAGCACTGACTAAGGCGAAGGACACAATCGATGAGTTATCCGCCAAAAAATAACCCCTGATGATCACCAGAAATAATCGCCTCAAGATGCGATCTCTAACCCTCTGATCATCAGGAAAAGGCTCAAGTAAAGCCCCACTCTGGGCATCTACACTCAAGGGACCAGATCGGACCTTCCGACGCTTGATCGCCATCTCAGGAACTCCCAGCAGGGACCGAACGGTAGTAGGCGTGATGTCAGCCACGACAGGCACTGGCTCACCCTCGAACTCGATGTCGGTGATGAACCTCCAGTCCATATGGGTCATCATCACCTCACAGTCCAACAAATAAAGGGACTGAGTCTGGTGGAACCATCGCTAAGAAAAATCCCTCATGTACCCCCAGGGGCAACGACGGGGAAGAATAGAGAAGAAGGCCTGAAACCCTCAGCCATTAACGATATCCCTGTAGTCCTGATGCAAAGTATGGTACAGGGAGTGCACGTTGAACCAGTTCCCTCGAGGCTACATAAAGCCGGGAACCTGCATAAAAAACCAATCCATGTCAAAAACCTCTGCCCCGAGAATGGCAAAAGAAAGAAAGAGAATCCATAGAGAAGAAAACTTTAAGTCACCTCGTTGGCATAGAGAAACCTCGATGGATGACCACTCAAGTCTCCCAGCAACTCCTGGATAGGCACACTAATGCCCAGAACCTCCGCACGTGGGGCCTGAGCAGGGGCAGAAGCAGCAAAATGAGCCTGCTCATCATCAATATCTATCGGCTGCTCGTCGTGGGCTGGACGAATCATCAACTCTGCTAATCTGTGAGGCGGTTGAGCTGGATGTGGCTGAGGGACATCAGAAGCTCGCCTCCGTCTAATGCCTAAAACTACTTTGCTAGCACTGTCGGGTCTATCTCGGTCCATCACCTAGACAAAGTCTCCAAATCACCTCAGAAAAGGTGTTGTAAGCATAAAACCTGTGGCTTATTAATTTAAACCAGTACTTTATGCATTTCTAAGTCCAAAAACATGCATGGGTCATTCAAAAATACTCAGTAAAGTCAAAACTGAGTGTTTTTTTAAAATCTAAATCCGAAGACCTGCATGGGTCAGTTAAAAAAATCCCCAGTAGAGTCAAAACTGCATGTTTTTTTAATGCATAAAGTGTTGAAATTTTTTGCTAGAGTCTCCTTTGTAAAACGGACTGTCCACATACACACAGACATGTCTAGGTGGCCATTCAGTAGCACACCTTCCCAAAAATAGGAATAGTTTATATTTATGAAATAAAATCAAAAGTAGACTTCGCATGGTAGCCAAATTACCATGGACATCTTTAGTTGAAAATTCAGGCTCACTAGGCCTCAAAAAGGATGAGTAAACTAATCAAAAAGAGCAAAATATGACTGTCTCAGAATCTAAATTTTCTTACATCAAAACGTGCAATACAGTAAAATATGCATACATATGAAGTAAAAAAAATTTAGCAGGTCATATAGGAATACATTTTTCATACATTGCGTCTAAAAGCACCCTAAGTGGTTTACATGCTTTTAATAGTCAAAACTTTCGAAAAAAGGACGTAAAACGTTTCCTACGATGCGCTGAACGCGTAGGAGCTGACGAAATTTGAAAAAAGCTGCCCGAACTCAGTAGATCGGAAAAAGAAAATCGGATTTCGTTTGAAACTCAAAATAGAACTTGAAAATTATGAACTCCCGCTGCCCAATATAAAACCACAGGTAAAAGCAGGCCCACCTACGGCAGCCGCACCTCTACCTGTGGCTCCCCAGGGTGGTTCCCACTCCCCAAGCTCGGTTCGGTTCGAGTTGAAACGGAGTTTATATGAGCTGCCAAGTTAAATCTGAAGAAAAATAGCTACGCGATTGAGCAGTTTGTCCTGAAATCCTGCGTTTAAGAAGCATAATCCTGACAGAAAGGGAAGCTTCTTGAAAACCCTTGGTATTCATCCCGAAGTAATGTCCAGGGACTAATGATGAAGAATACAGAAAAACTGCTGAAAAACTTCGCAAAACTGTCGAAAACTGCCACTTTCGAAGCGTCGGGTACTACCGATGACAGTTCAGCCGTTGGCATAGCCCCAGCGAAGCGTCGGGTACTGACCGATTATAGTTCAGCCGTTGGCACAATCCCAGCGAGGCATCAAGTACTGATCGATGACAGTTCAGTCGTTGGCTCAACCCCAGAGAAGCATCAGGTATAGACTGATGACAGTTCAGCAGTTGGCACAACCCCAGCGAAGTATCGGGTACTGACTGATGACAGTTCAGCCGTTGGCTAAACCCTAGAGAAGCATCAGGTACAAACTGATGATAGTTCAGCAGTTGGCTCAATCCCAATGAAGCGTCGGGTACTGACTGATGACAGTTCAGCCGTTGGCACAACCCCAACGAAGCGTCGGGTACTGACCGATGACAGTTCAGCCGTTGGCACAACCCCAGCGAAGCGTCGGGTACTGACCGATGACAGTTCAGCCATTGGCTCAACCCCAGTGAAGCGTCGTGTACTGACCGATGATAGTTTAGTCGGTTGCACAACCCCAGCGAGGCGTCGGGTACTGACCGATGATAATTCAGCCATTGGCTCAACCCCAGCGAAGCGTCGGGTACTGATCGATGACAGTTCAGCCGTTGGCACAACCCAGCGAAGCGTCGGGTACTGACCAATGACAGTTCAGTCGTTGGCACAACCCCAGCGAAGCGTCGGGTACTGACCGATGACAGCTTAGCCATTGGCACAACCCCAGCGAGGCGTCGGTTACTGACAGATGACAGTGCAGCCGTTGGCTCAACCCCAGCAAAGCGTTGAGTACTGACCGATGACAGTTCAGTCGTTGGCACAACCCAAGCGAAGTGTCGGATACTGACTGATGACAGTTCATCCATTGGCTCAACCCCAGCAAAGCGTCGGGCACTGACCGATGATAGTTTATCCGTTGGCACAACCCCAATGAAGCGTCGGGTACTGACCGATAACAGTTCAACCGTTAGCTCAACCCCAGCGAAGCGTTAGGTACAGACCGCTATAGTTCAGCCATTGGCTCAACCTCAGTGAAGCGTCAGGTATTGACCAATGACATATCTGCCGTTGGCTCAACCCCAGTGATATCTCAGCCGTTGGCTCAACCCCAACAAAGCATCGGAAGAGATCCGATGACGGAAGCAATATAATAATCCTTCCCCGATGATGGAATCTTTTATACACATCCTCAAAGGGAGCACCGAGAAGGATTGGTGATTCAAAATCCTTGTCACTAACTACCGGTGTAAATTATCTGCAGGATAAGCATCATAAACACCCACTGAGGTAAATCTACAACAAAGATATATCCCCAGCGGAGGGCCTTCAGAAATATACAACAGTATCAACCGAAAGGAAATATGTTCCAACGAAGAATATCGACGAATGAGGGAAAACTTTTGGTCTCAAACCAAGAAATTCACCAAAGCTATCATGAGTAACGTCATCCCTAGCAGAGAGTGACGAGAACATTTCGTGGTAGCCTATTAGAGACCTCTCCAGCAGAACGAGACAGCAGCATAAATCTGATAACCTGTCAGTGGATGTCCTACCAGCCACCAGCTGATAATGTCGCCCCAAGGGTTATCATGAATAACGTTATCCCCAGCAGAAGCTAATTTAATCAATCAGTGATAACCCTACCCCCTCGACGGTATCTGACACTCAGGACATACCATATCCTGCATTGCCTCCCTTTTGCATTTGCATTTCCCGTGTCTACTAATCTTTATCCTATCCATTTCATTATATTGCATGAACATGATAAAGAGGGGCATCTGTAGACACTCAAAATTTCCTTTCCCTATTAATAACACTGTAGGAGGGCAAGACTGTCCATTAGATCAACCCCGGTATCAATACCGGGTCATCAGTTCAACTCCGATCTCAATACCGGGCCATCAGTTCAAACCCGATCTCAATATCGGGTTATCAAATTAACCCCGGTCTCAACCCAGAAGGTACAGGTCAGCCCCGATCTCAACCCGAGAGGTACAGGTCATCCCCGATCTCAACCTGGAAAGTACAGGTCAGCCCCGGTATCAACCCAGAAAGTACAGGTCAGCCCCGGTCTCAACACAGAAGGCACAGGTCAGCCCCGGTCTCAACCCGGGAGGTATAAGTTAACCCCAATCTCAACCCAGGAAGTACAGGTCAGCCCCGGTCTGAACTCAGGAGGTATAGGTCAGCCCCGATCTCAACCCGATAAGTACAGATCAGCCCCGGTCTCAACCCGAGAGGTACAGATCAACCTCGGCCTCAACCCAGGAAGTACAGGTCATCCCCGATCTCAACTCAGGAAGTACAGGTCAGCCCCGGTCTCAACTCGGGAGGTACAGATCAACCTCGGTCTCAACCCGGGAGGTACAGATCAGCCCTGGTCTCAACCCAGGAGGTACAGGTCAGCCCCAGTCTCAACCCAAGAAGTACAGGTCAGCCCCAGTCTCAACACTGGAGGTATAGGTCAGCCATGGTCTTAACCCGAGAAGTATAGATCAGCCCCGGTCTCAACCCGAGAGGTACAGATCAACCTCGGCCTCAACCCGGGAAGTATAGGTCATCCCCGGTCTCAACCCGAGAAGTCAGGTTAACTTCAGAAACAATTTGGAAGCATCACATCATCTCTAGAGGAAAACCTGGAGGGACCAAGTCAGCCTCAGAGATAATACTGAGGACAAACAGACTCGAATGGGATCCAAATCTTGGAAACAACCCCAGAAGGTCAACCGAAGGCCATGCCGACACCAAATGCAACCCCAGGAGGGGTAAAATGATCATTTTACCAACTCTAAGCTGATTCGATCAAACTCAAGCTGAATTGATGCCACTAAGGTCAGAACGAACCATAACGATGATCCCGAGTGTAAACAGCGCATGACAGCTCAACGGACAAACTGCGGGGAATCAAAGACCTGGTTATGAACCCATCTTTTTGGACCCAAAAAATATTTTATCCCATGTCATTGTGACACTCTCGATGAGGGCTTTTCAGAAAGGTATCGCACGCCTTAAACGGACGCTCCGATCAAAAGTTTTAAAGTTTTGAATTAGACCTCGCGTTGCTCGGAGTGCACGAACTTTGAGACAATAGGACCAACCACGTGGGCCCTGCCACTTGGAGCCACACCTCTACCTGCGATAGCAGCAGGTAGAGTGGAGGCTCCCTGGTCTATATATAGTGGTGCACCCCTTCTCATTTCAAGAATTCAAAAACGCTCTGAACCCCTGCCTGTTTGGTTTTCTGTCTATTTTCTTGTCTTCCAAACCCAAATTTTTTCACTCTAACACGTAGATATACCCACATACTACCACATATCAAAAAATTATCGGTAGATTTGGACGTTTAAAGCCTACGATTTGGTAAAAAGCCCGTGTAGCAGTCCATTGTAAGTATTTTTACGATCAGCAATTTAATTTTACTTCTTTTCATTTTTATCCACTTGCATATCAAGTTTCGTTTTCTAAATATATCCGAAACTTAGTTCTGTGGCCCTTTTTGTCAACGTTTGGTACATTTTAGTACCTAAACGCATTTTCTGGCATTTCTATAACTCAGATTGACGATCTGTTAATTCCAGTAGTTTTTATATACTTGCATCGTCATTATTAGCAACTTCGCCGGACTAAGTTATCTTCCCATTCTGGGTTTGGCTTTTTGTTGTATATAGTTAACTGTATATATACTAACTTTTTAATTCTGTCAAGCCCGGATGTCAAATCTGCGGTAGTTTACTGCTTTTATATATAAATATGCATATATAAGCAACCTTCACCACACTGGGTTATCTTCCCAGTCTTGGTTGACTACTTTTCTGTCTATATATATATTTATATTTTAGTTCGGCCTGGATCATTCTGTGGCCTTTTTACTGCTTTTATATATATTTATGCATATATAAGCAACATTCACCACACTGGATTATCTTCCCAATCTTGGTTGACTACTTTTCTGTACATTTATATTTCAGTTTGGCCTGGATCATTTTGTGGCTTTTTTACTATTTTTTGCACCATTCACCATACTAGGTTATCTTCCCAGTCTTGGTTGACTACATTTCTGTATATATTTATATTTCAGTTCGGGCACAGGTGTAAGAACCCATTGCCCTTTTTACTATTTTTCTATATATATATATATATATATATATATATTTCAATGCTGTTCAGCCTGGATCATTCCGTGGTTTTTATACAGCTTTTATAAATATATATATTTCAATTCTAGTCCGGGCATCTGTGTGAAAACCCATCGCCCTTTACAGCTTTCATATATATAATTGTATATATATTGCTTACTCATTTTTATTAAAATTGTTGCTTTAAATATTTATTTTATATGAATCGGCACTGAGATTTCGGCGGGTGAACTAGATTTATTTAAATCTCGCAATTCTAGCTTTCAAACGGTTCAAAATAGGTATAGACAGAACCGGGAAGCTAGAATGGCTGAGATTTATTTAAATCTAGCATTTTTTCTAATGTCAGTTATAAAAGCTACCTCGCGGCCCTTAGATCGCTATCTAGTGGGAACGAGATGCTTCGGCCATGTGCGAGCCAGGATTTACTGATGAATCCTTGGTTCTGACGATATTTAGATATGTTTTTGTACAAATCTGAGCTGTGCAGGTTTATCGGCCTCCCCATGTGAGCCTAGGAATTGTGGAATTCATGATCAAACTGATCAGAATCTGATTCTCACGATTGACAAACTCCACTTTACAAATGTACCCTGCCATTTTTTCTATAAAAATGTACATACAAAAGACCTTAAAACGGTTATTCGGATTTAAGGTCTCAACATAGTGAAAATATGGTTTGTTGTGTCAGAGTCCCTTCGATGGCTATCATTCCCATGAGGAGACCGACACATGTATATATTGTGGTCGAGGATACTTCGCAGCCTGACAATCACTATTCAAATTGAGCCTTAAGGCTGAAAAAGATAAAACTGATGTATCAATATGCTTCAATTCCTATGTTAGCGTAAGGGTTTGAAAACCTTCTTTCAAAACATCATTCAATAATCTTTTCGAAAAAAGAAGCTTTTGCAAATCAAATCAAACACTTTTGCAAATCAAATCAAAGACTTTTTGCAAATCAAATCAAACCCTTCGTATATAGGTTCAACGATGCATAAACATTCTTCCAATCAAAGTATAGGCCCAATTTCTTCCAACATTCACACACACACACACTGCAGATTTAAAAGGGAAATATTAAAAAGATGCGGTACCGTGTTTACACAGGAGTTGTGGGGTGCCTAACACCTTCCCCACACTTAACCAAGCCCACGAACTCAAACTTTATTTTCAAATATTAAGTTTTGACAGTGTCCAGCAATTGGGCCTCTTTCAAACAAAACTCGGTTGAGTTGGTACAACAATTTCAAAACTACCAACTGGCGACTCTGTAAAAAGTTCAAATCGTCGACATGATACATGTTGGCCTTTTCCTAAAAAACCCTTCAAAATCTTTTTTCGTAATAAAAAGAGTAAGGGTAGAGATAACTTAGGAAGAGAGAAAGATCTGGGTTGTGACCCGACCAGCGGATTTTTTCCAGATGTCGATAGGCAGCAAGGCTACAAGAGCAGCACAAGCAGCTGCTGACAGCGCCCGCGCGCGCATGCCTAGCGGAGTGCGCTGTGCTGAGTGTTGTCTGACATCCTTTACGTGCGATGTTTTGATTGGTTTTCGTGATCTTTTTTCGCGGTGTGAAATTTTTCTAAAATACTATGACATGAGTTATATAACATGCCAAAAATTTCACTATTATCAGACTTATGGTTTGAAAATTAAAAATAGGCGAATAGGTATGTCAAAACTAAAATTTGTGCGACGCCGAGCGTCGACGCGTCGAACGATTTTGACGTTCGACATTCCGAATCGCATTTCGACGAAATAATAAGTTATAATAAATCTAAGAATGTCTTACGAGACAAGATTTGACTATAAATGATATTTTATATCGAGAAACTTCCTTTCGGGCATAAATAAAGCAATAAAAATATGTAATCAATATACATTTACATATTTAAGGGAAGTAAAAGCTATAGTTGCCTATAAAATTATTTTGGGGTGCAACCAAGGGAGAGAAACCTATAAAAATTTGTATTAATAATAAAAATGATATTTTGAGATTTCTAGGGCTCAAAATGAGGTTTTTGAGCTGAGATTTATATAGCGGTGTATATATATAAACATATATATATATATATATATAAAGCGAAAATGCGAGTTAATTGTAAAACGAGAAATGAAGCAAATGTGCGGACATGATAAAATGTTTATATACGAAACAAATGTCTGAGTTGACTCATGAGTGGACAAAAAGGTATAAAAATTTATTTAAATCAAGAAATAATATAGTAAACTGAGTTTTTACTATAAAAGATATATAATATCTGTTTAGAACCTGAATTCGTAAATAAAGGAAAAAAATATTCTTAAAGTGAAATATAAATGATTTAAGCTTCAATATGTAAAATATTTACATATTAAAATATGAGGGACCTTTATTTAACGTAACAAGATTGAAACGAACTAAGTTTCTAAATAAATTAATATTTATTTTGAGTAAGAATAAATATTATTGATAAATATACATGAATGTTTTGTAACATATTTAATTATCTAATATTTGTGTGCATGTAAATATAATTCTATAAGAATTGTGGAGAAACTCTAAGTTAAATTTGTAGTAATCTCTAATCAAGGCAAGTTTTTCAGTTCTATTATGTTTGTGGATTGTATGTGATTATATGGTGTGTTATATACCATGTTTATTGAATTGTTAAAGTCAAAATATGTCTAAGTCAATTGGGTTATGGAACTAAATTGTTATATGTGATCTGTGATAGCATATGTTGTATGAGAATGTGAGATGTAAAAGGCATGTATAAATATATTGCATAAAATTATATTGCATAAATGATATGCCTATTAGAAGAATTATTAATGCATGAATATATGCATTGTAGAGAATTATTGATGTATGTAGAATGCATAGCAAAGAAAGTATGTTGCATATATGGTGAATATAAAGTTGTGTGCTATGTGAAACATGATAGACTGTTAAATTTGCTGGGCCGTTGAGCTCAATCTTGCAAACACAAACCTTTTTGTAGGTTAATGATTTTATGCAATGTTACTTGCAATATGGCTGATGAAGATTGATCAATGTATGAAAATGAATACATTTTCTTGGGATAGAATTATATAGAGTGGTGATTGATGGTTGTGATATAGGTAATTGACAGCTATGTATAGTTTAAAATATTTAATGAGGAATATTTGTCCTGGATGAATTGCAATGAATACTTTATGATTTCATTATAAAAAAGAATCATAAAGGTTGAGATTCCGGGAACGAATGAATGGAATAAAAGAAAAAAAATATTTCTTATTTTTAGCTATTTTAACATCAAGTATTGTTTTAAAGCTAGAACAAGATAGTATTAACACACAAGATCGGGGATAGAAATAGTTCTGATTTTGGGGTTGTTACAGTTTGTATCAAAGCTAAGGATTATAAACCTTAGGTAAGTGAACCTTAGGCTATAATTGTAAGCAAGGTAGATGAAAAGAAAGAAGATGTTAAAACTCGAATGAGGATTAAACGATCTTAAATGAATTTAGAAAATTCATAAAGAATGCGTTAATATACTACGCAAAGATTCAAAGAAAAATCTTAAAAGGCAAGGAGTAGAGAATCAGGGGACACATGATTCAAATAATCATAAAATAATATGAATAGAGAAGAAAGAAAGAAGATCGTAGAAATAAAACGATCATAGAATGAGAAAGAATCGTAATATAACACGATTATGAGATAAGATCACGACATGATCTGATCAAGACAAAGAAAGACAGATAATCAATCGAATGATTGAAAATTTATAGCAAAATGGCTATATAGAAATGGTACTATGTAATAATACAAGAATAAAACTCGGAAAGAGTTATAGATGATGAAATACAAATTAAATAAAATTTATATTGAGCAAAGAACAAGATAAAATTTGATGGGATTAGGTGGGATTTCAATTGAGGACTCATGTTAGTGGCTGAGTTGTACGATTCCTTGTATGGGAGGGGAATTTGTGCTTGGTTTGAGAATCACTTAGCTTCCTATATTAATATAGTGGTTGAGTTGAACAATTCCTTGTATGGACAAGGGATTTGACCTTGGTTTAATAACCGCTTAGCTTCCTATATTGATCAGTGGTCGGGTGTACCAATTCCTTGTATGGGCAGGGGATTGTGTTTGGTTTGACGACCACTTAGTTTATTATATTGATAATCATTGAAATGTCAGTGTCGCGTTATCGATATACATATGGTGGGAAGGTGATTCTTTTCTCATGTATATATTTGATAGTTAGAGAATAATAGGAATAGGTGCGAGTTTATAAAACTCATGCTTATGATAAGTTTGTGACTCATAATTATATGATATTTTTTTGAGCCCCTACGCATATGGACGGTCCTTGATTAGTTATTGGACTACGTATTGCTAGGACAAGTTCTTAAACTCATATTTTTATGGCAAATTTCTAATCACATAAGGTGTGGTAAGTTTGATGAACTATCCTAGGGTATAGGGTTAGTTTAATATAGTGGGAGTTAATGGTGATAGAGATGAAAAGAATTGTATGGTGAAGTTTTTGGAAATAGTTAAAGTGGATGAAGAAGAAATGGATCAAATCTACTAGCTATGCTAGATTTCGAAATTTATTGGAATCGTGCTGATAGTCACACTGTGGTGTTTTGAGGAAAAGAATATATATATATATATATATATATATATATATAATATTGGGTCAAAGTGTTGAACAAATAAGTTTTAAAAAAAATCGATTATTTCTTATGTCAATGCTAACTGTTTCAGCTAGACAAGCGGTTTAAAAAATATCAAAATATATTTTATATAGTCATTAATCCATCATTAATATGATGTAGATATGACAAATGATGCAGTCATCAATGCAACTTAACCTAGTATTAGATGTGATCTAAGGATCGTCAACCCACTATGGTATGATGTGGTATGACAAAGTCATAAAATGATGACATTCTCAACGAATTGTTGAAAACAGTGTGGTACTATGCGTCATAAAATTATTTTTAGTATTTTTAGCAATTAAAGAGGTGTTGATGCCATTTGAATCGGCTAGACACAAATTCAGATATTGGTTATGTTAAGCGTTTGAACTGTCCAACTAAATTGGTTTGGTATGGACTCCAGATTTAGTAAGAACTTTCCTATAATGGGATTATTTTATATTATGTCATGGGGACGACAAAGAGGAACTGAAATAATTGTTCCGCATAGATAGTGTTGATCGACACAGAACATCCAAAATAGGAAATTCTGTTCACGCGAAATAGCGACAAAGATATTATGGGTCAACACAGGGTATAAATAGGATGATCACCTATGTGTCCGTAAGATATGTCGGTTTGCAGATAAATGTCTGTTGAAACCTTTTTAGAAACAAGTTTATGGTCTTTATGACTTTATTATGATACATAAAGTTTTTTAAGCGAATCTTTTAGATTCTTAAATTATTCATATTGCTTCACAATTATTGATTAATTGTGGAGAATTTCTATTTTCTGGAGGTTGGGTATAGAAGGAGTCAAATCCTTAAGAGGAAGTAAGTCACAGAATACGACAATGGGTTATAAATTCTTGAAGAAGGAAAAAGGTAGAGTTATGAGAAATAAAAAATCTCGGATAATGAAGATTGATAAGAAAGTTACGTGAAGATTAGAAACGTGAAAAAAAATGATGAAAAAGTAAGTCCGAGAATTATAGGACTTTAAAAGACTATGAAGAATGTAATGGTTCAGAAATACCCTTAGAAAAAATAGGGGCGGGGGGACATTGAGAAGTAAATAATACTCGTAACATAATCGAGTTTAAATAACAATTAAGAATTATATCCTATAAGAATTGATTAAGAAAATGAAAGAGATAGGTGATATAAAACATAAGGAAATGGTATGTTGGAATGATTCAACGATAAGGTTATGAGAAAGAATAAGATCTAAACCGTTTAAGAGCGATTCGGTATTGTGATTCCGAGGACGGAATCCTTATAAGGGGGGAAGAATATAAGAACCCAGATTTTTGAGAAGTATTAAAATAAGAATTAATAAAAAGAAAATTCTTATTAAATGATATGTTATGTGGTATTGTATTGCATAAATGAATATGTGTTATGCAATATGTGATTTTGTGTATAATAAATATATTAGTAGTATATATTTATTATATATAAATAAATTGTGGTAGTAATTTATTAATGAAAATGAGAAGGGAAAACTTAAAATAATTTATAATATTAAATTATTTTAATGTGGTAATTGGTGGCATTAAATATACTTAATGTATAACCTTGATTTTATTAAAGAAATCATATATTACATTATTGAGTGTAATGTATGCATGCTTTAATGTAATAAATATATTATTATATTTATTACAGTTAAATTGTTGAAAATAATTTAGAGAAGGAAAAATGAAATAATTAGTTTAAGCATACAAATATTATGGTATACTTTAAATAAAGGATATTAAAATAAATTTTATCATTGAATTATTTTAATAAAGAGAGAATTTTATTTTATTTATATATGTAAATAAATTGATATAAATAATTTATAATGTGAGAGAATAAAATTATTATTTATTTTCTATATATGATGTGGGTACATGTGTATTACATGAATTATTTGCAAGGTAATAAATATATATTATTTATATGTTTATTATGCGAGGAAATAAAGATTGTTATGAACAATTTGTATGATGAATTAAAGGAGGTGGTTCAAGAATATAATATTTACATATACTTTACCCAGGGGTATTAGAATAAATTCTTAAATGAATTATTTTAAGACAGAAAGGATACTATATTTATTATAGTAAAGTAAATAAATTCTTAATTGAATTTATGCTAATGAGGTAATGATATTATATTTATTATAATATCTTGGGTATGTAAATAATTGTATTTGCATGAGGAACTGTGCCATATTTATTTTGCAAATATAAAATAAATATGTTATTAAGATATGTTATGTTTTATTATAGGTTTATATAATTTATATATATCAAGAGTATGATATATATTTTATATGCTTCCAAGAGGGAAAGATATTTATGTGGGTAAGTTAGTAACTTGTGACATTAAAACCTAGTTACTAACTATTGAATAATTTATATATTCAATAAGAAAATTAAGAGAGTAATTGGGTAAATATTTAATTTGGGTAATTAGATTAAATCTTTAGTTATTCTAATTACTATTACAAGCTTAATGGACAAACATATTCTTTTCCTTCTTGCCGTGAGTTTGAGGAGAAGAAGAAGTGTGAAGTCTACTCTACATCTAAGCTTGGGCACCAAGGATTTTAACTTAAGTAAAATTAATAAAATTCTTCCTCTTTTCTCTTCTATAATCGTAGCCTCTCCCTCCCAAATTGCTAGAAATTTTGCAATTTATCAAAAATGATGAAGTAAAGGAATTATGTGTTTGAGGGAGGGTGGACAAACTGGAACCAAAGATTAGGTTATTTGAGAGGATATCAAGCTTGGATTAATCATAGTTAAGGAGCACAAGGTATATTCTTTATTTAATTTTGAGTGTAATGAAAATTAAATGATTATATAATTTTTATTGCTAAATTTAAATTTTTGAAAGTTTAGTAGGCTATGATATATTCTAAAAGGATTTTTCTTGGTAGTAAATCAAGTTTTGAATTATGTTGATGAAATATGGTGTTAGAAAAGGATTTGAATCAAGAAATTAAAGATTTGAATTAGTTAGTAAGTTAACTATTTAAATTAGTGTATGTACATCCTTGATTTTGACTATATAATTGGTATGTAAATGATGGAAATAGAGACATGGAGATTAAGTTGGTTGTGCGGAGCTATAAGGCAAAGGATTGTGGAATAACCGCAACAAAACCGATAAGAAAGCAAACGAAAATGAGAACGCACGCATTATATTTGTAAAAATTTCTTAAAAAGCTAAAATGACTAAAAGTTTGGAATTTAACGGATCCGAGAACTTAGAGAGTTTTATTATGTTAAATAAGATTTATTTGTGAAGAAAATCAGATTAGAACGAGTCAAGTCGAGTTTTGGATGTCAAAACGAGACGTTCGAAAAAATTAGTGGACTGCTGACCCAAAAAAGAAAATTCGGGATTAGCTAGAAGTTTCAAAAAATTATGGGCTTTTGGAATATTATAGTACATTGAATAAGCTTTCTATAGGCTCCAGAACGGACAAATTCCGAGTTCGGAGCAAGGAGTTATGACATTTCAACGGAGGCGTGTCGAATCTGTAAAAAAACTGGAAATTGGATTCGGGTCAGTCCCCTTGCGCGGGTTTTCTAGAATTTTGTGTCTAGATTTTGAAAATGTGCAAAGAACGAAAGTTGTAGCCCCGGAAGATAGCTTCGCGTGAGCTCAAGAATCACTCAAAAATGTTTTAAAATAAAAAAGTTATGACTGTTTTAGCGAGAGAGGGTAAAGCTGAAACGAAATTAAAAACTGTTATGAATGTATACTTTTGGCACTTTGTTTGAGATGCCTAACATACTCGAAATGGGAGTTTAATATTTTTTAAAAATATTCTCATATGATAAGAAAAATATATCCAAATTTGGTATTAATCCGATAAACGAGCAAAGCGTGGGAAAATCGCAAAGTAGGCAGCAAGGCAACAATAGCAGCAGAAGCAGCTGCTGGCAGCGCCCGCCCGCGCCTCCCAGCGGCGTGTGCTGTGCTGAGTGTTGTCTGACATCCTTTTCGTGCGATGTTTTGATTGGTTTTCGTAATCTGTTTTCGCGATGTGAAATTTTTCTAAAATACTATGACTTGAGGTCTATAACATGCCAAACATTTCACTATTACCGGACAAATGGTTTAAAAATTAAAAATAGGCGAATAGGCATATCAGAACTAAAATTTGTGCGACGCCGAGCGTTGACACATCGAGCGATTTTGACGTTCGACGTTCCGAATCGCATTTCGACGAAATAATAAGTTATAATAAATCTAAGAATGTCCTACGGGACAAGATTTGACTATAAATGATATTTTATATCGAGAAATTTCTTTTGGACATAAATAAAATAATAAAAATATGTAATAAATATAAATTTATATATTTAAGCGAAGTAAAAGTTATATTTGCCTATAAAATTATTTTGTGGTGCAACGAAGGGAAAGAAACCTTAAAAAATTGTATTAATCATAAAAATAATATTTTGAGGTTTCTAGAGCTCAAAATGAGGTTTTTGAGCTAAAATTTATATAGCAATGTATACATACATACATACATAAAACAAAAATTAAACCAGTTAAATATTTCTGCTGAAGACTCTGAAAAGATTTTTGATTTGCTTAGAACTCAGTCTGATGAGGATAAGGATATGTCTGATATTCCCTATTCTTCGGCTAATGATCAAAATAGTCAGACTCCTAGTGAAGATAATGAAGTTACTCTTTGCACTGATAATTGTAGATCTGATTGTTGCAAAACTATTAATGTTCTTTCTAAAGAAGACCAAGAAAGTTCTTTGTTAATTGAATTAATTAGTAAGCTTACTGATGAAGATGCCAAAAGGCGGAAGATAGATGATGGAAGAGTGGCGCAAATAAAAACTGAATTATAACTATAGCAATACTATAAGAAATAATAACAGCAGTTCATAAGTATAAAGAGTTTATAAAACAAAACTTTTATTGAACTTTGAAATAATTACAAACAATTAACTGAATAACTTACAACAGATTGACTCGATTATAGAAGCTTAACATATCTAAGAAAGAAGGCAAGAGAGTTGAAGATTAGTCAGATAGGAATCTGAGTCTTCTCAAACGCTCTATTGGATTACTAAATCCTGCCTCATAACAATGACTGAGCCTCTCTTATATAGGAAGAGAAAAGGCGGAGTAATTACAACTCAATAATTACAAAACATAAATGACTATTGAACAACAGTAATGCTTTATCAAAAGATGAAAGCATTATTATAACTTTTGACTATTACAAACAACTTTTACTATTACAGACGCGTTAATCAAATACAGACAAATAATGATAATAACAACTTTTGACTACAGACATCTGACTAATACTAAATGACAACTGACTCAGCAACTGCTTTCGGCTACTTTGGACAAAGGAGCACGGGCTGCGCGGGCAGGGGCATCTAGCAACAAAGCTGACCAAGGTGACTGTAGGAACCCAAGGTGAAAGGAAACCGGGTCCTAAGCAAACGGATCCTGGGCATCTTGAAGAGAGATGCTACCGTACGGATCAGTAGGACTAGAGTGATGACTGGAGCGGGAAGAAGAAGATGAACAAACAGAAGGAACTGAGTCCTCACTGAGTTTATCCATTCTTTTCTGAATTAAACGAGATAACTGTTTGAGCTCATTATTGGTACAATGATCAATATCCGCGAAATCTAACTTAGAACTGGTAGATTTCTTGGATTTAGATTTACTGGAGGATGATTCCTTTGGAGGAGGAATCGTTTGAATGGGTGAAGGATTGGGGAATTCCTTCTGAACTTGGCCCACGATGCGATAAGGATCGAACTTATCCCACCATTTAACTGAAAACTCACGAGTAACATGAGTAATTTGATTAAGGTGATTACTAGAGGCGCCTTTTTCAGGGGCGACTAAGGAAGAAAGAGCAACATTGACTGTAGGAGAATAAAATCCATAGTTCCATCGAAGGATCCATGGGACTTTATATTTACTAGCGAAATGGAGAATAACTGGGATGCAGCAATTAGACTGCACCACCGGAACCCTAGAGCTAAAGACATTAAGAACAGTCTGAAGCTCAATTGGGAGGATATCAAAGATGAGACCATAACGTTCCCACCAAAGAACAAACCAATGAGGAAATTGACTTTTAAATTTGTGGTCAAATTGGATGAACCACGAATGACTAAAAGATGGAGTTTGAAACAGAAAAACTCTGTTCCAAGCTTCCATGTAATCATAATAGCAAAACTGGCTATCATGACCTTCAAGTTGCCTAAGATCACTAGGATGATTACCCCAGTTAGGCATGGAGATAACCTGTTTAATATAAAGAGAATGATAGATGATTTTTGAAGAATCATTTCTATCATAAATAGGTTTAATAGCGATTGACTGAGTTTGCAAAAGGACGTCCTTATAATACATGAGAGATTTATAAGGAGCAGAAGGAATAAAATGCCAACCAGTTGGGAAGAACTGGGCAGCTAATTTGACTGGATCATCAATTGATTTCATATGTCTTTCGATATGAAATAAATTGGTGCTGAAAACAGGGATGTATTCAGTTTGAATACGCTGACCAGCAGGAGGATTACTGGAGGAAGCATACGGATCAACCATTAAAGGGGGTTGAACCAGAGCCGAACTATAGGGTTTCGAGCTAGAAACCAAAGGAGTGAACCTATTAACTACAGTAAGGGGGGTAACTGGGTGATGGATTATAGCTCCCACGGGCTTCTGACTAGGAGGGCTTGGGCTTGGACCCAAGGGCCGAACATTTTTATCTTTCCCTCTCACACTCATTTTGAACCTGAGGGGTACCTGAATTAATAAATTCCCGAGTTAGAAAATCAGGAACGGAATTATCACTACCTTTAATATATTCAATGTCAAAATCGAAAATACTTAAAATAGATTGCCATCTGGCAAAAATATGTTTGGCAGCGATGTTTTTAACATCTTTTTCTAAAATATATTTAGCAGACTTACAATCAATACGAACCAAAAATTTTTGATTTAATAAATCATTTTGAAATTTACTGACACAGAAAACTAAAGCTAAAATTTCTTTTTTAATAGTGCTGTAGTTTAATTGTGCCTGATTCCACGCGCCAGAATGAAATCGGACAATTTGTTCAGAAGAAGCAGGAGTCAATTTCTGCTTTAGAATGCCGCCGAAGCCAATTTCGGAGGCGTCAGTTTCAACAATTTTGAAAGCTAATTCATTAGAAATGCCAAGGCAGGGAAGAACCTTAACATATTTTTAACTTGCTGAACGATGGCAGAATGCTCATCAGTCCATGGAGGAGGATTCTTCTGTAAACGAAGAAACAAAGGTTTACAGATTTTTCGCAAATTTTTATAGAATTTACCAACATAATTAAGAGATCCTAAAAACCTTTGAAGTTGAGTTCTATCAAGGATTTTATCAGGAAATCTATCAGCGAATTGAATAACTCTTTGAATAGGACGAACCAAACCCCGATGAATATCATGACCAAGAAACTTAACTTTAACTTGGAAAAGAGAACATTTGGTTGGTGATAAAACCAAACCATTGACTTTGATAGCTTTGAAGAACGAATTCAAATGTTTGAAATGTTCGTCAATAGATTTAGAAAAAACAAGGATATCATCAATATAGACAATAATGAAATGACTAAAGGGATTTAAAATTTCATTGAGAATATTTTGGAATTCACTAGGAGCGTTTTTCAAGCCAAATGCTTGAACAACCCATTCATAATGACCAAAAGGGGTGGTGAAGGCGGTTTTGTACCTATCACTAGGATGGATACTGACTTGCCAGAAACCAGACTTAAGGTCGAATTTACTAAAAATGGTAGCATTACTAAGACGACTAAGAAGGTCCTCTTTATTAGGAAGGGGATACCTGATCCATTCTAAGACCTTATTAAGAGGCTTATAATTGATGACTAGACGAGGGACACCTCTCTCCTTTTTTGCTTCATTATTAACATAAAAGGCAGGGCAAGACCAAGGAGATTTACTATGTTTTATTAAACCTTTGGCAAGTAAATCGTTAATTTCTTGTTTACAAAGCTCCATTTGTTGGTGACTCATTTGAATAGGTCTAGCTTTAGTAGGAATAAGATGCTCTTTAAATTCTTTAGCGTAAGGAAGTTTAACTACATGTTTCCTTCGATGCCAAAAAGCATTAGGAGAATCAGCACACAAATTTTTAACCATGAATAGACGAAGTTCTTCAATTTTATCTTGTATTTTTTCACTTAAAAGAAGATCTTCAACCTGTTTATACTTAATTTCATGTTTTAAAAACTTTAAATGAGAAGTTTTACATTTTAACAAGTTAAGTGACTTAGAAATAGACTCATCTTGAATAAACCTTAAGTCTCTTTCTTTGGGCTGAGATAAAAACTCAAAGACAACTTTGTGTCCAAGGTGCTCAGTAGATAACCCATTATTACTGGTGGTGAAAGGGTATAACAAATAAATAAATGGTAATCCCAAAATAATTTTATCAGTTAAATTACGAATTAACACAAAAGAAGTTTTAAAACATATATCGTTTTGACAAATATGAACCTTAGGGAGCTTATATTTAATTTCCATGCTACTTCCATTAGCAGAGTTTAAACGTTCACTGGTTTTAACATAAAATTTGGTAGGGATTAACCCTTCCTGGATGCAATTAAGATCTGCACCAGTATCAACAAGAGCAGGAAGTTGAATGGCAAAAGTGCCATCAACCATCAAACGTATCAAAATGTACCACTTTTGAATGGTAATATCTTTTATCCTTTTTAACGAATTACCTTGAATAAACAAAGGAGACTCTTCATCATTGACTCCTGAAGTTTCAGGTAAGTCTTCATTTTCTGAAGAATCAGAAATATGAAGTTCAGAGTCTTTGTTAACTATCGCAGTCATATCACTTCTTAAGTTGGAGATCTCAGTCTTGAGACTAGAAATCTCTTTCTTAAGCTTGTTGACCTCTTGATTTAGTTCTGGGAGAGTAATTTCTCTCTCAGCCACTTTAAATCTCTCAAGGGTTTTATTAAGGCTTATAAGCGGCTTCTCTTTAGCTTTTATAACTTTACCTTTTGCAGAAATGTTTTTGGAAAACAATTCTTTTAACTGTTTCATGTATTGCAATTTCAAATCTTCATCAGTAAGCTTACTAATTAATTCAATTAACAAAGAACTTTCTTGGTCTTCTTTAGAAAGAACATTAATAGTTTTGCAACAATCAGATCTACAATTATCAGTGCAAAGAGTAACTTCATTATCTTCACTAGGAGTCTGACTATTTTGATCATTAGCCGAAGAATAGGGAATATCAGACATATCCTTATCCTCATCAGACTGAGTTCTAAGCAAATCAAAAATCTTTTCAGAGTCTTCAGCAGAAATATTTAACTGGTTTAATTTTTGTTTTAATTTACATTCATTCTTATAATGTCCCTTTTTACCACAGTTAAAACACGTAATTTTACTCTTATCAGTAGATTTAGAAGTGGATTTTTTATTTCCAGCTCTCTTTCTAGACCTGGGATTTTCATAATAACTTTCTTTATTAGTCTGACTAGAGCGCTTTTTATGGTGCTTGCGTTTTTTGTGAATTTCTAATTGCTTTTTCCTATGCTTTCTACGCGAAGGGGCAATAGGAGGCAGACCATATTGTTCACAAAAAGTACCAAGCTCATATTTAGCTTTCTTTTTATCTTTTGCAGCTTGTTTAGCGATTTTGAAATCAATACACATTTTTAAGCCAATTTTTTGAATATAACTAACAATATCACCATAAGTGAGGTTATCATAATCAATATAGCCTAAAGTTTTACTAAGTTCTTCACGGACTTTATGAGCAAATAAAGACGGAAGACCATTAACAAATTTTTCCTTCCAAAAAGGTTTATTACTATCATTACGAAGCATGACACGAGAAATAAAAACATCTTTATACCATCTAAAATCACTTAAAGTAGGACAAGTAAGATTACTAAGTTGATCATGAATGCGTTCAGTAATATTACTAGGAGTACCAATAAAATGTTTTATTATAGTGAAAATTAAAGTATTAATTCCGTCAGGAACACCAAAACCAATATCTTCACGGAAGATAGGTTGACCATTATCATCAAGTTGATAAGCATGAATAATAGAGTTTCTAGCATCTTCATCAAGGTGTTTTTCCCACCAAGAGCGAAGAACTCCCGAAAAACCATTAGTTAAAATTTCAACAATTTCAGGTTGAGTAAGATTAGTAAAAGCAGTGATGTAACTATTAGCAACCATAGACATGTGGTTCATTTTGGTAAGAATTTGATGTTCACTGAAGCCATCAATATTCCATTCATAAATTTTACTAGAGGAAACAGAAAACTGATTGTCAAGATTCTTTTCCTCGAACTGAAGATCAGGGGGAGTGGGTCTCGTATACCAATTTTTTGTAATACTAGTGTTATTAAAAGTTAATTTTTTCAATTGTTCAGTAAGGTCTGGAATAGAAGCGATCTCAGATATCTCTTCTGAGTCACTATTGTAATCATTGCCAGATTCTTGAATCTGATCAATGATGGCAACGGTTCCACTGGCTTCGCCAGAGCTCGAACCAATTTTTTTAATAAGTTTATCAATACTTTTAACAAGATCAGAGTCTTTACTAGGCAATCCCTTGCCATCTCTATTATCAGGAAGAGTTAACAAAGGCTGATCAAGTTTCTTATCAGGGGTCTTAATAAGAGTGTTGTCAAACTTTTCTTCAATTTTATCAAGCTGTTTTCCTATCGTGGCCAAATACTGATTAGTAAAATTATTTTGTTCAATAATCTTTTTATCATCAGTTTTACCATCAGCGACTTTAAAAGGACTAGCAACAACTGAGTTATTTTTGACTTGTAAAAGAACAGTTTCAAGGGGAGGATGAGAAGCTAAAGTTTTGGACTTATCTTCTTTTATCCATTGAGATTTAGTAAGAACTTTACAATGATTTCTATCATACCAATCATAAAATGTAAGGTTCTCTCTTGTAAGTTTAACAAATTTTTTCCAATTATGAATAATTTTATCTCTATCAATTTTATCATGCATATTACGAAAAGCATGTCGTTTAGCTTGATTAGTTTTAGAATTAAAATCATCAACAAGACTATCCCAATCCAATTTAGAGACTTTAGTAAGGACTCTTAATTGGTGATTAATTGGGGCATCAAAATCAGAGGGAGAAGGTCCAACAGAAACAGTAGGAGAAACATCTTCATGTTCTCCTTCAGTCTGAAAGGCAGGAGTATAACAAGGATGACTTGTCTGACCCTGATTCAACACTCCTTTCAGCTTAACATCAGGAATAGAAAAGTCACTTAAGACTTCAGTGTCTCTTCTAGAGGTAGAAGGGACTGAAGAACTGGTAAATTCTTCAATAATGAAAGGTCTTCTAGTACGTTCAAAACTAATTCGAACAGTACCATCAGAGAATTGTTTAATATTTTCCAAATTTAACAAATTATTATTGACTGGTTTTTGTGGAACTTCCTGGGGAAGAATCCATTGACTAGGTAACGTGACATCTTTCCAAAGAATAGTTTTAGGTGTTTGAATGTTGGCATTACTAGTGCTACTCTGTATTAAAACAGTATGATCCTTAGGACTTTTATTAAGAGCATGAATATTTAAGTTGGTTTTCATAACTTTATAATAAATTCTGAAAATTAAAGCTAAGGGTTGAGATCCCTCAATCATTTGAGTTATCTCTCCAGCAGTTTTAATATTTAAAGTTAAAGCCTTAAGTAAATTAATATCAGACAGACTTAAAGGAAGATCAGGAAAGCAATTAAAATGAACAGGACCATCATGCAAACTAGATTCCATTATTCCAATAATACTAGGAGCATAATTAAGATAACGAGCATCTCTTAAGCATAAAAAGACACTTGAGTTTATTCCTTTAATAGTTAATGGTTTAACTGCAACTTGAACAAGACCAATATGAATAAAATTATAACCCTTTTTACGATGTTTATTAATGACATCGGGAGAAAGAAGACTACAATTTTCATATTCTTTATTAATAGCATACACACGTTCAACAGTTTTAACATTGTAATCAGTTTTGAAATTATCGATAAAGGTTGACTGGTAAATTTCTTTAGGAGAAACACTAGGTATATTCCAATTATTAAGAGTTTGGTTAATATTTTCATAACTTTGCTCTTCTTGGTTAACTATATTAGGAACAGAAGGAAGAGAAGATCTATTACTAACCGACGAACTAGATCTAAACAATCTACTCATTGTTAAAAATAAAGTTTTAATTAATCTGTGTTCTTCCGTACATACCCCTTTCTTTGCTTAACATAAACACATACCCTATCATCTAGAAAAATTTATGAATGGAATATTGATGGCTTCAGTGAACATCAAATTCTTACCAAAATGAACCACATGTCTATGGTTGCTAATGGTTACATCACTGCTTTTACTAATCTTACTCAACCTGAAATTGTTGAAATTTTAACTAATGGTTTTTCGGGAGTTCTTCGCTCTTGGTGGGAAAAACACCTTGATGAAGATGCTAGAAACTCTATTATTCATGCTTATCAACTTGATGATAATGGTCAACCTATCTTCCGTGAAGATATTGGTTTTGGTGTTCCTGACGGAATTAATACTTTAATTTTCACTATAATAAAACATTTTATTGGTACTCCTAGTAATATTACTGAACGCATTCATGATCAACTTAGTAATCTTACTTGTCCTACTTTAAGTGATTTTAGATGGTATAAAGATGTTTTTATTTCTCGTGTCATGCTTCGTAATGATAGTAATAAACCTTTTTGGAAGGAAAAATTTGTTAATGGTCTTCCGTCTTTATTTGCTCATAAAGTCCGTGAAGAACTTCGTAAAACTTTAGGCTATATTGATTATGATAACCTCACTTATGGTGATATTGTTAGTTATATTCAAAAAATTGGCTTAAAAATGTGTATTGATTTCAAAATCGCTAAACAAGCTGCAAAAGATAAAAAGAAAGCTAAATATGAGCTTGGTACTTTTTGTGAACAATATGGTCTGCCTCCTATTGCCCCTTCGCGTAGAAAGCATAGGAAAAAGCAATTAGAAATTCACAAAAAACGCAAGCACCATAAAAAGCGCTCTAGTCAGACTAATAAAGAAAGTTATTATGAAAATCCCAGGTCTAGAAAGAGAGCTGGAAATAAAAAATCCACTTCTAAATCTACTGATAAGAGTAAAATTACGTGTTTTAACTGTGGTAAAAAGGGACATTATAAGAATGAATGTAAATTAAAACAAAAATTAAACCAGTTAAATATTTCTGCTGAAGACTCTGAAAAGATTTTTGATTTGCTTAGAACTCAGTCTGATGAGGATAAGGATATGTCTGATATTCCCTATTCTTCGGCTAATGATCAAAATAGTCAGACTCCTAGTGAAGATAATGAAGTTACTCTTTGCACTGATAATTGTAGATCTGATTGTTGCAAAACTATTAATGTTCTTTCTAAAGAAGACCAAGAAAGTTCTTTGTTAATTGAATTAATTAGTAAGCTTACTGATGAAGATTTGAAATTGCAATACATGAAACAGTTAAAAGAATTGTTTTCCAAAAACATTTCTGCAAAAGGTAAAGTTATAAAAGCTAAAGAGAAGCCGCTTATAAGCCTTAATAAAACCCTTGAGAGATTTAAAGTGGCTGAGAGAGAAATTACTCTCCCAGAACTAAATCAAGAGGTCAACAAGCTTAAGAAAGAGATTTCTAGTCTCAAGACTGAGATCTCCAACTTAAGAAGTGATATGACTGCGATAGTTAACAAAGACTCTGAACTTCATATTTCTGATTCTTCAGAAAATGAAGACTTACCTGAAACTTCAGGAGTCAATGATGAAGAGTCTCCTTTGTTTATTCAAGGTAATTCGTTAAAAAGGATAAAAGATATTACCATTCAAAAGTGGTACATTTTGATACGTTTGATGGTTGATGGCACTTTTGCCATTCAACTTCCTGCTCTTGTTGATACTGGTGCAGATCTTAATTGCATCCAGGAAGGGTTAATCCCTACCAAATTTTATGTTAAAACCAGTGAACGTTTAAACTCTGCTAATGGAAGTAGCATGGAAATTAAATATAAGCTCCCTAAGGTTCATATTTGTCAAAACGATATATGTTTTAAAACTTCTTTTGTGTTAATTCGTAATTTAACTGATAAAATTATTTTGGGATTACCATTTATTTATTTGTTATACCCTTTCACCACCAGTAATAATGGGTTATCTACTGAGCACCTTGGACACAAAGTTGTCTTTGAGTTTTTATCTCAGCCCAAAGAAAGAGACTTAAGGTTTATTCAAGATGAGTCTATTTCTAAGTCACTTAACTTGTTAAAATGTAAAACTTCTCATTTAAAGTTTTTAAAACATGAAATTAAGTATAAACAGGTTGAAGATCTTCTTTTAAGTGAAAAAATACAAGATAAAATTGAAGAACTTCGTCTATTCATGGTTAAAAATTTGTGTGCTGATTCTCCTAATGCTTTTTGGCATCGAAGGAAACATGTAGTTAAACTTCCTTACGCTAAAGAATTTAAAGAGCATCTTATTCCTACTAAAGCTAGACCTATTCAAATGAGTCACCAAAAGGCGGAAGATAGATGATGGAAGAGTGGCGCAAATAAAAACTGAATTATAACTATAGCAATACTATAAGAAATAATAACAGCAGTTCATAAGTATAAAGAGTTTATAAAACAAAACTTTTATTGAACTTTGAAATAATTACAAACAATTAACTGAATAACTTACAACAGATTGACTCGATTATAGAAGCTTAACATATCTAAGAAAGAAGGCAAGAGAGTTGAAGATTAGTCAGATAGGAATCTGAGTCTTCTCAAACGCTCTATTGGATTACTAAATCCTGCCTCATAACAATGACTGAGCCTCTCTTATATAGGAAGAGAAAAGGCGGAGTAATTACAACTCAATAATTACAAAACATAAATGACTATTGAACAACAGTAATGCTTTATCAAAAGATGAAAGCATTATTACAACTTTTGACTATTACAAACAACTTTTACTATTACAGACGCGTTAATCAAATACAGACAAATAATGATAATAACAACTTTTGACTACAGACATCTGACTAATACTAAATGACAACTGACTCAGCAACTGCTTTCGGCTACTTTGGACAAAGGAGCACGGGCTGCGCGGGCAGGGGCATCTAGCAACAAAGCTGACCAAGGTGACTGTAGGAACCCAAGGTGAAAGGAAACCGGGTCCTAAGCAAACGGATCCTGGGCATCTTGAAGAGAGATGCTACCGTACGGATCAGTAGGACTAGAGTGATGACTGGAGCGGGAAGAAGAAGATGAACAAACAGAAGGAACTGAGTCCTCACTGAGTTTATCCATTCTTTTCTGAATTAAACGAGATAACTGTTTGAGCTCATTATTGGTACAATGATCAATATCCGCGAAATCTAACTTAGAACTGGTAGATTTCTTGGATTTAGATTTACTGGAGGATGATTCCTTTGGAGGAGGAATCGTTTGAATGGGTGAAGGATTGGGGAATTCCTTCTGAACTTGGCCCACGATGCGATAAGGATCGAACTTATCCCACCATTTAACTGAAAACTCACGAGTAACATGAGTAATTTGATTAAGGTGATTACTAGAGGCGCCTTTTTCAGGGGCGACTAAGGAAGAAAGAGCAACATTGACTGTAGGAGAATAAAATCCATAGTTCCATCGAAGGATCCATGGGACTTTATATTTACTAGCGAAATGGAGAATAACTGGGATGCAGCAATTAGACTGCACCACCGGAACCCTAGAGCTAAAGACATTAAGAACAGTCTGAAGCTCAATTGGGAGGATATCAAAGATGAGACCATAACGTTCCCACCAAAGAACAAACCAATGAGGAAATTGACTTTTAAATTTGTGGTCAAATTGGATGAACCACGAATGACTAAAAGATGGAGTTTGAAACAGAAAAACTCTGTTCCAAGCTTCCATGTAATCATAATAGCAAAACTGGCTATCATGACCTTCAAGTTGCCTAAGATCACTAGGATGATTACCCCAGTTAGGCATGGAGATAACCTGTTTAATATAAAGAGAATGATAGATGATTTTTGAAGAATCATTTCTATCATAAATAGGTTTAATAGCGATTGACTGAGTTTGCAAAAGGACGTCCTTATAATACATGAGAGATTTATAAGGAGCAGAAGGAATAAAATGCCAACCAGTTGGGAAGAACTGGGCAGCTAATTTGACTGGATCATCAATTGATTTCATATGTCTTTCGATATGAAATAAATTGGTGCTGAAAACAGGGATGTATTCAGTTTGAATACGCTGACCAGCAGGAGGATTACTGGAGGAAGCATACGGATCAACCATTAAAGGGGGTTGAACCAGAGCCGAACTATAGGGTTTCGAGCTAGAAACCAAAGGAGTGAACCTATTAACTACAGTAAGGGGGGTAACTGGGTGATGGATTATAGCTCCCACGGGCTTCTGACTAGGAGGGCTTGGGCTTGGACCCAAGGGCCGAACATTTTTATCTTTCCCTCTCACACTCATTTTGAACCTGAGGGGTACCTGAATTAATAAATTCCCGAGTTAGAAAATCAGGAACGGAATTATCACTACCTTTAATATATTCAATGTCAAAATCGAAAATACTTAAAATAGATTGCCATCTGGCAAAAATATGTTTGGCAGCGATGTTTTTAACATCTTTTTCTAAAATATATTTAGCAGACTTACAATCAATACGAACCAAAAATTTTTGATTTAATAAATCATTTTGAAATTTACTGACACAGAAAACTAAAGCTAAAATTTCTTTTTTAATAGTGCTGTAGTTTAATTGTGCCTGATTCCACGCGCCAGAATGAAATCGGACAATTTGTTCAGAAGAAGCAGGAGTCAATTTCTGCTTTAGAATGCCGCCGAAGCCAATTTCGGAGGCGTCAGTTTCAACAATTTTGAAAGCTAATTCATTAGAAATGCCAAGGCAGGGAAGAACCTTAACATATTTTTTAACTTGCTGAACGATGGCAGAATGCTCATCAGTCCATGGAGGAGGATTCTTCTGTAAACGAAGAAACAAAGGTTTACAGATTTTTCGCAAATTTTTATAGAATTTACCAACATAATTAAGAGATCCTAAAAACCTTTGAAGTTGAGTTCTATCAAGGATTTTATCAGGAAATCTATCAGCGAATTGAATAACTCTTTGAATAGGACGAACCAAACCCCGATGAATATCATGACCAAGAAACTTAACTTTAACTTGGAAAAGAGAACATTTGGTTGGTGATAAAACCAAACCATTGACTTTGATAGCTTTGAAGAACGAATTCAAATGTTTGAAATGTTCGTCAATAGATTTAGAAAAAACAAGGATATCATCAATATAGACAATAATGAAATGACTAAAGGGATTTAAAATTTCATTGAGAATATTTTGGAATTCACTAGGAGCGTTTTTCAAGCCAAATGCTTGAACAACCCATTCATAATGACCAAAAGGGGTGGTGAAGGCGGTTTTGTACCTATCACTAGGATGGATACTGACTTGCCAGAAACCAGACTTAAGGTCGAATTTACTAAAAATGGTAGCATTACTAAGACGACTAAGAAGGTCCTCTTTATTAGGAAGGGGATACCTGATCCATTCTAAGACCTTATTAAGAGGCTTATAATTGATGACTAGACGAGGGACACCTCTCTCCTTTTTTGCTTCATTATTAACATAAAAGGCAGGGCAAGACCAAGGAGATTTACTATGTTTTATTAAACCTTTGGCAAGTAAATCGTTAATTTCTTGTTTACAAAGCTCCATTTGTTGGTGACTCATTTGAATAGGTCTAGCTTTAGTAGGAATAAGATGCTCTTTAAATTCTTTAGCGTAAGGAAGTTTAACTACATGTTTCCTTCGATGCCAAAAAGCATTAGGAGAATCAGCACACAAATTTTTAACCATGAATAGACGAAGTTCTTCAATTTTATCTTGTATTTTTTCACTTAAAAGAAGATCTTCAACCTGTTTATACTTAATTTCATGTTTTAAAAACTTTAAATGAGAAGTTTTACATTTTAACAAGTTAAGTGACTTAGAAATAGACTCATCTTGAATAAACCTTAAGTCTCTTTCTTTGGGCTGAGATAAAAACTCAAAGACAACTTTGTGTCCAAGGTGCTCAGTAGATAACCCATTATTACTGGTGGTGAAAGGGTATAACAAATAAATAAATGGTAATCCCAAAATAATTTTATCAGTTAAATTACGAATTAACACAAAAGAAGTTTTAAAACATATATCGTTTTGACAAATATGAACCTTAGGGAGCTTATATTTAATTTCCATGCTACTTCCATTAGCAGAGTTTAAACGTTCACTGGTTTTAACATAAAATTTGGTAGGGATTAACCCTTCCTGGATGCAATTAAGATCTGCACCAGTATCAACAAGAGCAGGAAGTTGAATGGCAAAAGTGCCATCAACCATCAAACGTATCAAAATGTACCACTTTTGAATGGTAATATCTTTTATCCTTTTTAACGAATTACCTTGAATAAACAAAGGAGACTCTTCATCATTGACTCCTGAAGTTTCAGGTAAGTCTTCATTTTCTGAAGAATCAGAAATATGAAGTTCAGAGTCTTTGTTAACTATCGCAGTCATATCACTTCTTAAGTTGGAGATCTCAGTCTTGAGACTAGAAATCTCTTTCTTAAGCTTGTTGACCTCTTGATTTAGTTCTGGGAGAGTAATTTCTCTCTCAGCCACTTTAAATCTCTCAAGGGTTTTATTAAGGCTTATAAGCGGCTTCTCTTTAGCTTTTATAACTTTACCTTTTGCAGAAATGTTTTTGGAAAACAATTCTTTTAACTGTTTCATGTATTGCAATTTCAAATCTTCATCAGTAAGCTTACTAATTAATTCAATTAACAAAGAACTTTCTTGGTCTTCTTTAGAAAGAACATTAATAGTTTTGCAACAATCAGATCTACAATTATCAGTGCAAAGAGTAACTTCATTATCTTCACTAGGAGTCTGACTATTTTGATCATTAGCCGAAGAATAGGGAATATCAGACATATCCTTATCCTCATCAGACTGAGTTCTAAGCAAATCAAAAATCTTTTCAGAGTCTTCAGCAGAAATATTTAACTGGTTTAATTTTTGTTTTAATTTACATTCATTCTTATAATGTCCCTTTTTACCACAGTTAAAACACGTAATTTTACTCTTATCAGTAGATTTAGAAGTGGATTTTTTATTTCCAGCTCTCTTTCTAGACCTGGGATTTTCATAATAACTTTCTTTATTAGTCTGACTAGAGCGCTTTTTATGGTGCTTGCGTTTTTTGTGAATTTCTAATTGCTTTTTCCTATGCTTTCTACGCGAAGGGGCAATAGGAGGCAGACCATATTGTTCACAAAAAGTACCAAGCTCATATTTAGCTTTCTTTTTATCTTTTGCAGCTTGTTTAGCGATTTTGAAATCAATACACATTTTTAAGCCAATTTTTTGAATATAACTAACAATATCACCATAAGTGAGGTTATCATAATCAATATAGCCTAAAGTTTTACTAAGTTCTTCACGGACTTTATGAGCAAATAAAGACGGAAGACCATTAACAAATTTTTCCTTCCAAAAAGGTTTATTACTATCATTACGAAGCATGACACGAGAAATAAAAACATCTTTATACCATCTAAAATCACTTAAAGTAGGATAAGTAAGATTACTAAGTTGATCATGAATGCGTTCAGTAATATTACTAGGAGTACCAATAAAATGTTTTATTATAGTGAAAATTAAAGTATTAATTCCGTCAGGAACACCAAAACCAATATCTTCACGGAAGATAGGTTGACCATTATCATCAAGTTGATAAGCATGAATAATAGAGTTTCTAGCATCTTCATCAAGGTGTTTTTCCCACCAAGAGCGAAGAACTCCCGAAAAACCATTAGTTAAAATTTCAACAATTTCAGGTTGAGTAAGATTAGTAAAAGCAGTGATGTAACTATTAGCAACCATAGACATGTGGTTCATTTTGGTAAGAATTTGATGTTCACTGAAGCCATCAATATTCCATTCATAAATTTTACTAGAGGAAACAGAAAACTGATTGTCAAGATTCTTTTCCTCGAACTGAAGATCAGGGGGAGTGGGTCTCGTATACCAATTTTTTGTAATACTAGTGTTATTAAAAGTTAATTTTTTCAATTGTTCAGTAAGGTCTGGAATAGAAGCGATCTCAGATATCTCTTCTGAGTCACTATTGTAATCATTGCCAGATTCTTGAATCTGATCAATGATGGCAACGGTTCCACTGGCTTCGCCAGAGCTCGAACCAATTTTTTTAATAAGTTTATCAATACTTTTAACAAGATCAGAGTCTTTACTAGGCAATCCCTTGCCATCTCTATTATCAGGAAGAGTTAACAAAGGCTGATCAAGTTTCTTATCAGGGGTCTTAATAAGAGTGTTGTCAAACTTTTCTTCAATTTTATCAAGCTGTTTTCCTATCGTGGCCAAATACTGATTAGTAAAATTATTTTGTTCAATAATCTTTTTATCATCAGTTTTACCATCAGCGACTTTAAAAGGACTAGCAACAACTGAGTTATTTTTGACTTGTAAAAGAACAGTTTCAAGGGGAGGATGAGAAGCTAAAGTTTTGGACTTATCTTCTTTTATCCATTGAGATTTAGTAAGAACTTTACAATGATTTCTATCATACCAATCATAAAATGTAAGGTTCTCTCTTGTAAGTTTAACAAATTTTTTCCAATTATGAATAATTTTATCTCTATCAATTTTATCATGCATATTACGAAAAGCATGTCGTTTAGCTTGATTAGTTTTAGAATTAAAATCATCAACAAGACTATCCCAATCCAATTTAGAGACTTTAGTAAGGACTCTTAATTGGTGATTAATTGGGGCATCAAAATCAGAGGGAGAAGGTCCAACAGAAACAGTAGGAGAAACATCTTCATGTTCTCCTTCAGTCTGAAAGGCAGGAGTATAACAAGGATGACTTGTCTGACCCTGATTCAACACTCCTTTCAGCTTAACATCAGGAATAGAAAAGTCACTTAAGACTTCAGTGTCTCTTCTAGAGGTAGAAGGGACTGAAGAACTGGTAAATTCTTCAATAATGAAAGGTCTTCTAGTACGTTCAAAACTAATTCGAACAGTACCATCAGAGAATTGTTTAATATTTTCCAAATTTAACAAATTATTATTGACTGGTTTTTGTGGAACTTCCTGGGGAAGAATCCATTGACTAGGTAACGTGACATCTTTCCAAAGAATAGTTTTAGGTGTTTGAATGTTGGCATTACTAGTGCTACTCTGTATTAAAACAGTATGATCCTTAGGACTTTTATTAAGAGCATGAATATTTAAGTTGGTTTTCATAACTTTATAATAAATTCTGAAAATTAAAGCTAAGGGTTGAGATCCCTCAATCATTTGAGTTATCTCTCCAGCAGTTTTAATATTTAAAGTTAAAGCCTTAAGTAAATTAATATCAGACAGACTTAAAGGAAGATCAGGAAAGCAATTAAAATGAACAGGACCATCATGCAAACTAGATTCCATTATTCCAATAATACTAGGAGCATAATTAAGATAACGAGCATCTCTTAAGCATAAAAAGACACTTGAGTTTATTCCTTTAATAGTTAATGGTTTAACTGCAACTTGAACAAGACCAATATGAATAAAATTATAACCCTTTTTACGATGTTTATTAATGACATCGGGAGAAAGAAGACTACAATTTTCATATTCTTTATTAATAGCATACACACGTTCAACAGTTTTAACATTGTAATCAGTTTTGAAATTATCGATAAAGGTTGACTGGTAAATTTCTTTAGGAGAAACACTAGGTATATTCCAATTATTAAGAGTTTGGTTAATATTTTCATAACTTTGCTCTTCTTGGTTAACTATATTAGGAACAGAAGGAAGAGAAGATCTATTACTAACCGACGAACTAGATCTAAACAATCTACTCATTGTTAAAAATAAAGTTTTAATTAATCTGTGTTCTTCCGTACATACCCCTTTCTTTGCTTAACATAAACACATACCCTATCATCTAGAAAAATTTATGAATGGAATATTGATGGCTTCAGTGAACATCAAATTCTTACCAAAATGAACCACATGTCTATGGTTGCTAATGGTTACATCACTGCTTTTACTAATCTTACTCAACCTGAAATTGTTGAAATTTTAACTAATGGTTTTTCGGGAGTTCTTCGCTCTTGGTGGGAAAAACACCTTGATGAAGATGCTAGAAACTCTATTATTCATGCTTATCAACTTGATGATAATGGTCAACCTATCTTCCGTGAAGATATTGGTTTTGGTGTTCCTGACGGAATTAATACTTTAATTTTCACTATAATAAAACATTTTATTGGTACTCCTAGTAATATTACTGAACGCATTCATGATCAACTTAGTAATCTTACTTGTCCTACTTTAAGTGATTTTAGATGGTATAAAGATGTTTTTATTTCTCGTGTCATGCTTCGTAATGATAGTAATAAACCTTTTTGGAAGGAAAAATTTGTTAATGGTCTTCCGTCTTTATTTGCTCATAAAGTCCGTGAAGAACTTCGTAAAACTTTAGGCTATATTGATTATGATAACCTCACTTATGGTGATATTGTTAGTTATATTCAAAAAATTGGCTTAAAAATGTGTATTGATTTCAAAATCGCTAAACAAGCTGCAAAAGATAAAAAGAAAGCTAAATATGAGCTTGGTACTTTTTGTGAACAATATGGTCTGCCTCCTATTGCCCCTTCGCGTAGAAAGCATAGGAAAAAGCAATTAGAAATTCACAAAAAACGCAAGCACCATAAAAAGCGCTCTAGTCAGACTAATAAAGAAAGTTATTATGAAAATCCCAGGTCTAGAAAGAGAGCTGGAAATAAAAAATCCACTTCTAAATCTACTGATAAGAGTAAAATTACGTGTTTTAACTGTGGTAAAAAGGGACATTATAAGAATGAATGTAAATTAAAACAAAAATTAAACCAGTTAAATATTTCTGCTGAAGACTCTGAAAAGATTTTTGATTTGCTTAGAACTCAGTCTGATGAGGATAAGGATATGTCTGATATTCCCTATTCTTCGGCTAATGATCAAAATAGTCAGACTCCTAGTGAAGATAATGAAGTTACTCTTTGCACTGATAATTGTAGATCTGATTGTTGCAAAACTATTAATGTTCTTTCTAAAGAAGACCAAGAAAGTTCTTTGTTAATTGAATTAATTAGTAAGCTTACTGATGAAGATTTGAAATTGCAATACATGAAACAGTTAAAAGAATTGTTTTCCAAAAACATTTCTGCAAAAGGTAAAGTTATAAAAGCTAAAGAGAAGCCGCTTATAAGCCTTAATAAAACCCTTGAGAGATTTAAAGTGGCTGAGAGAGAAATTACTCTCCCAGAACTAAATCAAGAGGTCAACAAGCTTAAGAAAGAGATTTCTAGTCTCAAGACTGAGATCTCCAACTTAAGAAGTGATATGACTGCGATAGTTAACAAAGACTCTGAACTTCATATTTCTGATTCTTCAGAAAATGAAGACTTACCTGAAACTTCAGGAGTCAATGATGAAGAGTCTCCTTTGTTTATTCAAGGTAATTCGTTAAAAAGGATAAAAGATATTACCATTCAAAAGTGGTACATTTTGATACGTTTGATGGTTGATGGCACTTTTGCCATTCAACTTCCTGCTCTTGTTGATACTGGTGCAGATCTTAATTGCATCCAGGAAGGGTTAATCCCTACCAAATTTTATGTTAAAACCAGTGAACGTTTAAACTCTGCTAATGGAAGTAGCATGGAAATTAAATATAAGCTCCCTAAGGTTCATATTTGTCAAAACGATATATGTTTTAAAACTTCTTTTGTGTTAATTCGTAATTTAACTGATAAAATTATTTTGGGATTACCATTTATTTATTTGTTATACCCTTTCACCACCAGTAATAATGGGTTATCTACTGAGCACCTTGGACACAAAGTTGTCTTTGAGTTTTTATCTCAGCCCAAAGAAAGAGACTTAAGGTTTATTCAAGATGAGTCTATTTCTAAGTCACTTAACTTGTTAAAATGTAAAACTTCTCATTTAAAGTTTTTAAAACATGAAATTAAGTATAAACAGGTTGAAGATCTTCTTTTAAGTGAAAAAATACAAGATAAAATTGAAGAACTTCGTCTATTCATGGTTAAAAATTTGTGTGCTGATTCTCCTAATGCTTTTTGGCATCGAAGAAAACATGTAGTTAAACTTCCTTACGCTAAAGAATTTAAAGAGCATCTTATTCCTACTAAAGCTAGACCTATTCAAATGAGTCACCAACAAATGGAGCTTTGTAAACAAGAAATTAACGATTTACTTGCCAAAGGTTTAATAAAACATAGTAAATCTCCTTGGTCTTGCCCTGCCTTTTATGTTAATAATGAAGCAGAAAAGGAGAGAGGTGTCCCTCGTCTAGTCATCAATTATAAGCCTCTTAATAAGGTCTTAGAATGGATCAGGTATCCCCTTCCTAATAAAGAGGACCTTCTTAGTCGTCTTAGTAATGCTACCATTTTTAGTAAATTCGACCTTAAGTCTGGTTTCTGGCAAGTCAGTATCCATCCTAGTGATAGGTACAAAACCGCCTTCACCACCCCTTTTGGTCATTATGAATGGGTTGTTCAAGCATTTGGCTTGAAAAACGCTCCTAGTGAATTCCAAAATATTCTCAATGAAATTTTAAATCCCTTTAGTCATTTCATTATTGTCTATATTGATGATATCCTTGTTTTTTCTAAATCTATTGACGAACATTTCAAACATTTGAATTCGTTCTTCAAAGCTATCAAAGTCAATGGTTTGGTTTTATCACCAACCAAATGTTCTCTTTTCCAAGTTAAAGTTAAGTTTCTTGGTCATGATATTCATCGGGGTTTGGTTCGTCCTATTCAAAGAGTTATTCAATTCGCTGATAGATTTCCTGATAAAATCCTTGATAGAACTCAACTTCAAAGGTTTTTAGGATCTCTTAATTATGTTGGTAAATTCTATAAAAATTTGCGAAAAATCTGTAAACCTTTGTTTCTTCGTTTACAGAAGAATCCTCCTCCATGGACTGATGAGCATTCTGCCATCGTTCAGCAAGTTAAAAAATATGTTAAGGTTCTTCCCTGCCTTGGCATTTCTAATGAATTAGCTTTCAAAATTGTTGAAACTGACGCCTCCGAAATTGGCTTCGGCGGCATTCTAAAGCAGAAATTGACTCCTGCTTCTTCTGAACAAATTGTCCGATTTCATTCTGGCGCGTGGAATCAGGCACAATTAAACTACAGCACTATTAAAAAAGAAATTTTAGCTTTAGTTTTCTGTGTCAGTAAATTTCAAAATGATTTATTAAATCAAAAATTTTTGGTTCGTATTGATTGTAAGTCTGCTAAATATATTTTAGAAAAAGATGTTAAAAACATCGCTGCCAAACATATTTTTGCCAGATGGCAATCTATTTTAAGTATTTTCGATTTTGACATTGAATATATTAAAGGTAGTGATAATTCCGTTCCTGATTTTCTAACTCGGGAATTTATTAATTCAGGTACCCCTCAGGTTCAAAATGAGTGTGAGAGGGAAAGATAAAAATGTTCGGCCCTTGGGTCCAAGCCCAAGCCCTCCTAGTCAGAAGCCCGTGGGAGCTATAATCCATCACCCAGTTACCCCCCTTACTGTAGTTAATAGGTTCACTCCTTTGGTTTCTAGCTCGAAACCCTATAGTTCGGCTCTGGTTCAACCCCCTTTAATGGTTGATCCGTATGCTTCCTCCAGTAATCCTCCTGCTGGTCAGCGTATTCAAACTGAATACATCCCTGTTTTCAGCACCAATTTATTTCATATCGAAAGACATATGAAATCAATTGATGATCCAGTCAAATTAGCTGCCCAGTTCTTCCCAACTGGTTGGCATTTTATTCCTTCTGCTCCTTATAAATCTCTCATGTATTATAAGGACGTCCTTTTGCAAACTCAGTCAATCGCTATTAAACCTATTTATGATAGAAATGATTCTTCAAAAATCATCTATCATTCTCTTTATATTAAACAGGTTATCTCCATGCCTAACTGGGGTAATCATCCTAGTGATCTTAGGCAACTTGAAGGTCATGATAGCCAGTTTTGCTATTATGATTACATGGAAGCTTGGAACAGAGTTTTTCTGTTTCAAACTCCATCTTTTAGTCATTCGTGGTTCATCCAATTTGACCACAAATTTAAAAGTCAATTTCCTCATTGGTTTGTTCTTTGGTGGGAACGTTATGGTCTCATCTTTGATATCCTCCCAATTGAGCTTCAGACTGTTCTTAATGTCTTTAGCTCTAGGGTTCCGGTGGTGCAGTCTAATTGCTGCATCCCAGTTATTCTCCATTTCGCTAGTAAATATAAAGTCCCATGGATCCTTCGATGGAACTATGGATTTTATTCTCCTACAGTCAATGTTGCTCTTTCTTCCTTAGTCGCCCCTGAAAAAGGCGCCTCTAGTAATCACCTTAATCAAATTACTCATGTTACTCGTGAGTTTTCAGTTAAATGGTGGGATAAGTTCGATCCTTATCGCATCGTGGGCCAAGTTCAGAAGGAATTCCCCAATCCTTCACCCATTCAAACGATTCCTCCTCCAAAGGAATCATCCTCCAGTAAATATAAATCCAAGAAATCTACCAGTTCTAAGTTAGATTTCGCGGATATTGATCATTGTACCAATAATGAGCTCAAACAGTTATCTCGTTTAATTCAGAAAAGAATGGATAAACTCAGTGAGGACTCAGTTCCTTCTGTTTGTTCATCTTCTTCTTCCCGCTCCAGTCATCACTCTAGTCCTACTGATCCGTACGGTAGCATCTCTCTTCAAGATGCCCAGGATCCGTTTGCTTAGGACCCGGTTTCCTTTCACCTTGGGTTCCTACAGTCACCTTGGTCAGCTTTGTTGCTAGATGCCCCTGCCCGCGCAGCCCGTGCTCCTTTGTCCAAAGTAGCCGAAAGCAGTTGCTGAGTCAGTTGTCATTTAGTATTAGTCAGATGTCTGTAGTCAAAAGTTGTTATTATCATTATTTGTCTGTATTTGATTAACGCGTCTGTAATAGTAAAAGTTGTTTGTAATAGTCAAAAGTTGTAATAATGCTTTCATCTTTTGATAAAGCATTACTGTTGTTCAATAGTCATTTATGTTTTGTAATTATTGAGTTGTAATTACTCCGCCTTTTCTCTTCCTATATAAGAGAGGCTCAGTCATTGTTATGAGGCAGGATTTAGTAATCCAATAGAGCGTTTGAGAAGACTCAGATTCCTATCTGACTAATCTTCAACTCTCTTGCCTTCTTTCTTAGATATGTTAAGCTTCTATAATCGAGTCAATCTGTTGTAAGTTATTCAGTTAATTGTTTGTAATTATTTCAAAGTTCAATAAAAGTTTTGTTTTATAAACTCTTTATACTTATGAACTGCTGTTATTATTTCTTATAGTATTGCTATAGTTATAATTCAGTTTTTATTTGCGCCACTCTTCCAAAAAAAGAAATGACTGTGTGTGTGTGTGTATATTTACATAAAGCGAAAATGCGAGTTAATTGTAAAACGAGAAATGAAGCAAATGTACGGACATGATAAAATGTTTATCTACGAAGCAAATGTCTGAGTTGACTCATGAGTGGACAAAAAGGTATAAAAATTTATTTAAATCAAGAAATAATATAGTAAACTGAGTTTTTACTATAAAAAATATATAATATCTGTTTAGATCCTGAATTCGCAAATAAAGGCAAAAGATATTCCTAAAGTGGAATATAAATGATTTAAGCTTCAATATGTAAAATATTTACATATTAAAATATGTGGGACCTTTATTTGACATAAAAAAATTGAAACGAATTAAGTTTCTAAATAAACTAATATTCGTTTTGAGTAAGAATAAATAATATTAGTTTGTGTAAAACTAATAATTATTATTGATAAATATACATGCATGTTTTGTAACATATTTAATTATCTAATATGTGTATGCATGTAAATATAAATTTGTAGGAATTATGGAGAAACTCTAAGTTAAATTTGTGATAATCTTCAATCAAGGAAAGTTTTTCAGTTCTGTTATGTTGGTGGATTGTATGTGATTATATGGTGAGTTATATACCATATTTATTGAATTGTTAAAGTCAAAATATGACTAAGTCAATTGGGTTATGGAACTCAATTGTTATATGTGATATGTGATAGCATGTGTTGTATGAGAATGTGAGATGCAAAAGGCATGTATAAATGTATTACATGAAATTATATTGCATAAATGATATACCTATTAGAAGAATTATTGATGCATGAATATATTCATTGCAGAGAATTATTGATGTATGTAGAATGCATAGTAAAGAAAGTATGTTGCATATATGGTGAATATAGAGTTGTGTGCTATGTGAAACATGATAGACTGTTAAATTTGTTGGGTCGTTGAGCTCAATCTTGCTAACATAAACTTTTTTGTAGGTTAATGATGTTATGCAACGTTACTTGCAATATGGCTGATAAAGATTGATCAATGTAAGAAAATTAATACATTTTCTTGGGATAGAATTGTATAAAGTGGTGATTGATGGTTGTGACATAGGTAATTGACAGTTATGTATAGTTTAAAATATTCAATGAGAAATATTTATTCTAGATGAATTGTAATGAATACTTTATAAAATAATAATAAAGTGATATATTAACATTGCTATATAAGAAAGAATTCATATTGAGGATTGAGTTGTATATTTATATATATATATATATATATATAACTTTGATAAAAGAAATCATTAAATAAATATGATTTCATTATAAAAGAGAATCGTAAAGGTTGAAATTCCGGGAACGAATGAATGTAATAAAAGAAAAAAAAATTATTTCGTATTTTTAGCTATTTTAACATTAAATATTGTTTTAAAGCTAGAACAAGATAGTATTAACGCACAAGATCGGGGAGAGAAATTGTCCTGATTTTGGGGTTGTTATAGAATATACGTATGCAAACGTATTGGAAGAATAAAATTAAAGTTTGGAGTGCTAGAGGTAGGGCTAAGAGTCAAAATGGGCAGAGTTTCTCTACTTTTTTCCTCTTTTTTCTTTTCATTTCTTTGCTGGTGGGGGGTCTTATTTATAGACCCAATGGCCGCGGGTCTACCTGCGGTAGCCGCGGGTCTACCTGCAGCTGTTTGTGGTGGGCCCGACCTGGTGTGTCTCGCTGTCTCGAAGTACGTACACTCCGACCAACGCGCAGTCTGCTTGAACCTTCATAACTTTTGATCTGGGAGTCCTATGGAGACGTGCCATATCATTTTGAAAAGCCCTTTCCGAGATCTACGCAATGACATTGGACTTGACCTTTTCTGAATCTGGGAAAAATGGTCCATGACCGAATTTTCAAGTCTTTGCAGTCAGTCTGTTGGGCTGTCTTATGCTATTTTCACTCGGGATTGATGTTATGGTTTTACATAACGTTCCTTGTAGTATTTTGACTTGATTTGATGTTGAGTTGGCAAAATTACTCTTTTGCCCTTTCGGGTTGGTTCTGGGCTTGACGTGGCTACAACTGTCTTTCTCGGGGTTATCTTCGGGATTCGACTGCTGCTAACTTTTGTCTGTCTTCAAGGTTATCTCTGAATTTGGCTTGATGATTTCCCGGGGCTGTCTCCGAGGTTTTGGTTTAATGTTGTAATCCTTCGGAGTTGTTCTCCAAAGTGGAAAGAGACGCTCCTCTTGTATGGTTATTAACAGGAAAACAAAATTTTGAGTGTCTACAGATGCCCCTCTTTATCATATTTATGCTATGTAGTAGAATGAACATGATAAAAATTTACTAGACACTTGAAATATGACAAGATATATATTTAATGATGTAAATCGCAATGTAATGAATGTTAAAATATTTTCGCAATTCTCATTTCGCACTTCGCAAATCGCATATCGTATCGCAAATCACATTGCAAATTGCATATCGCATCACATATCGCATCGTAAATCGCTTACCTTTATCGGTCATGAATGATGACTGTGTTGGGGCTAATCTCAACGATTGACTTTCATCAGTGCTGCTGATGTCTATGCTGGTGTTGACTCCAACGGTTTGATTTCTATCGGTGTTGCCGATGCTTGTCTGATGAAGATAAATTGAAATATTTTCTACATTTCTGCTGGGGATGATGTTCCAAAATCATCGGATCTTCCCACTGTTTACACTGGCAGTTTACAGTGGTGCCTACCCTGCTGGAGTTTGACAACGAAGCCTACCTTGCTGGTAGTTGACAACGGTGCCTACCATGATGGTAGTTGACAACAGTGCCTATCCTGCTGGTAGTTAACAACGGTGCCTACCATGATGGTAGTTGACAACGGTTGATCACTGGACTGTCTCAATGCCTACTCGAACGGTAGTTTACAAAGCTTTATCTCACCGAACTGTCTCGAAGCCTACTCGAACGGTAGTTTTCAACAGTAAAATTTTTCCTCAAGTCTGAATATTTAATGTATATGTATATTTAATTCTACTGGGTATGCATGCTTAACTTTTTAATGGATATGTACGATGATATAGCGCTTGTTGCACATGTGCAGACCAGACATGATGTGAGGATCTTAATTTGTCCTAGGTTGTTGCATATGCTTAATTGAATTGATGTAGAACCATACCTCACCCTTCCTGAGGCTATTTGTATTTTCTTTTCATGAATGGATTTTGATATGCTTAGCAGCTCGAACTCCTATATGACTTCTTTTGGCATTCGCGTGACAGATTCAGATGTTCCATTTTCATACGACGTCTTGGTGGGGATCTCGTAGAGGCTGTTATTTTTTCCTTTCTGAATCTAGATCTGATGCTGGTACCTCTGGCGATTCAGACAATGATGGATTTACTAGGAGATATCCCGATATATTCGCTGAAGTAGTGTTCAACGGCTTGCATCACCAGATCTTTCCCCGATGCTACGTTGGATTGACGCCAACGGTTTGATCATTGATTATGAAAAGGGGCGAGCTCTTTACTTGCGACCCTGCTTGATTAGATACTGGCTTAGCTGATGACCCGGGTGTTGCTGACGTCTTGGAGGATGTAGCCCGTTCTTTCATTGCCCAGATTTGAACTTCGGTGAGGAGGCCTCAACTTGTGAGGACTTGGCGCAGGTTAACATGTTTGATGATGTAACACCCCCAAATCCGGGTACTTCGTTTCCACAAGATTTGGTGTTCACTTTCTAAATATAGCATACATCTACCCAATAATAAAGATTTACAAAGTAATTACAACCTCCATCAAAACTTAAATAAGAATCTTCCTTGAAAAAGGATTACAACTTGTCCAAAATAAAATCCCAGGGTTATCTAAACCTTAACATCAATCAAAATAAATGCAGAAATAAAACATCATCAACTAAGTCTTATTACAAACAAAATTGAAGACAACAAGTCTTCACTTGCTCATCTTTCCTTTTCCTTTACTTGTTGATGGTACGTCAACATTTTCAGCCTTAACTGCAAGGGGTTATAAAATATGCAAGAGTGAGCAAACAAAAGCTCACTTGAAATACAACAGTGATATGACATAACTGAATAACTTCAAAAGGGTTTGAATAACTTTTCTTTCATCAAGAATAAATAATTGAATAATAATTCTTTCATCATTTCTAAAGTTTGAATATAGAGTTTATCTGAGGGTTATACGACCTTGAACTATATCCTAGGTTATAAATATTTTTATTTAAAACCTTTAACAGTCATTGAGACTATGGACCCTTAACTCGTACTTAGGGGAATCAACCCTTCGTACCATGTATTGTGCACAACCATCTTAACGCTTTCGCATAAATGTCCCCTAACAAATAGGGTTGTTCATTCTCAGTATTTGAATACAAGTCCGCATCAAAGAAAGTTTGGTTTGGATAGATAAAGGAACTTTAGAGTTTCAACTATCATCAACTAAGGAGTAGTTTAATCGTCTCACAATGCTTTAACAGTTCGATAATATAAGAATTATGAATCAAATGTAAGATACAACAATAGATTTCATGATAACTAGGCATGCTTTGAAAATAACTTAAAGCATTCGATAGATCACGTAGATCTTGCTTTAACAACTAAGTCAAGATCATATTACTTAAATAATACTTCAATACTTATGTTTTACGAATATTTGAATACAGTATAACTTGTACAATATATAACAAGTTAAGAAACGAAAATAAACTTTCATGATATATTGAGCAAGGGTTAGAGAACTTGCACAATGAAAAGATACAATGATAAAGCTTGCATAGCGTACAAGAATGGTTTAGAAAGCTTGCACAAAATAAATAACAAGTTTAGAAATAGAAACTTGCTTAACGTAAAAGAATAAGGATTAAAAAACTTGCCTCAAGCGCAAGCTACACTTTAATAATTATAATCACTTCCACAATTACCCTACACATTATATTACGTTTAAAACATCTATTAGTACCCAACTACAACGTTTAAACCTTTGAAATTCTTACTCAAGTCCAACCTAGCAACATGGTTACGACGTACGTCGATACTAATACACATACGTGAGGCTAAACTCACAATCAAGAACCTCATACACGCATAGCACTTTTACTATCATATTGCACCTTACGGTAATAATATCCAAGCACACATATAATATAATAACATAAGACTTCAATCTATCTTAAACACATCAAAAGTATGTTATCTTATTACCTATTACACTTAAAAAGTCATAAAAATAAGTTAGCTAAACAAACGCGGCATGAAAACTCAACGAAGGGAAAATAAAATTCCCGAACAGCTTGTTAACCCACTGGGGCTGGTCCTCCAAGGGTAACAGCCCCGCTAGGGCCGGGCCGAATGACAGAGAAATAAGCTAATTTGGCTTATTTCTCCACACCAAAGTCCGATTTTTCTCAACATGATGAACATAAAACTTGATAACAACAAAATTTTGGACTCTTTAGCATGATTATAACATATAAAATCCTTACAACACATAATCAAATCCAAGTTTTCATGATTTTTGAAGAAAACTACAATATCAAGCGTTCTTGACAAAAATTGCTATTGCGAATTCGTTTTTCAATCAATTCATGTAATTCCAATTGTACTAACTCTAATTCTTAACATATTAACATAACCCATGATCAAATTAAATAATAATCAGTAATCAAACACCAATTTGATAGTTTAAAAAGGCTATTTTCAAAATTAGTTCACAGTAAATTACTATGAATATGATTTATTCATAAAAACTTGTTTCTACTGAAATTTGATTTTTAAAAACTTGTTTATGGTGTATAATTCAATTATAAACAGTTTGTAAACATAATTTCTACATATCTACATTAACATCATCAATTCAATGAGAAGAAATTTTCACAGAGAACTCAAATTAAAGAAAATAACTAAATAAAGTTCTTAAATTTATAAAGTAGTGATTATACCCTTTGTTTGGAGATTGAAGAAGAGTATGAAGATGATAGTGGATTCCTCTTAGCCTTCTCAAGCTTTTCACCTCTTCTTAGTCTCTCTTATTCCCTTTTCTCTCTATATTTTTTTCTCTATAATTCTCCTTCTCTTCTCAAACACTGATATTCTCTCTTTCTCTTTTCTTCTTTTAGTTTAAGCTTTAAACTAAAACTAACGTAAACATATAAAATATAATACGTATACTTTAACTGACAAAATATATAATAATATGTATTAAAGGCAATTACTTCCCACATAAATTATCAGTTATAGAATTTTAAAAGCCACTAGGGCTTGTTTGGCAAAACAAAGTTATTTAAAAATAATTTTTATTAGTTAATGCCTTGTTTGGGTAAAATAGATTTAAAGCTAGTGCAAAGGCACTGTTTGGCAAAACCTTTTTAAAACAAAAGTAAGGGCCTTGTTTGGTTAAAATAATTTAAAAACTCTTTTCTTTATTTTAATAAATCTTTTTAACACATACTTTAATGTTACACTTTAATTAATTAAATCTTTAACATTCTTATTTAATTAATTAAAATTTAACATCAATTAATCACATAAAAATTACCACATAATTATAATTACTCACTATTAATTATAATTCATGTAACACTCATCACATAATTCATCTAATTTAATTATCTCAATTAAATTAAAATTATACTATAAAATCAATATACATCAATTAAATTAAATATTAAATATTCATTTAATTAATATATAACTCTTAATTAAATCTTTCCACAAAATCATATAATTTATTTATTTAACTCAATAAATAAATCACATAAAATATTTATTCACTCAATAAATATTAAAATTTAATATATAAAATCTCAATCGTTACAGATGATGTAGATTTCATTTGCCAGACTTTTTGTCATCGAGCATCTGTTTTTTCGAGTTAAGGACTTTCTTGAGAATTTTTTTTTCTTTTGTCGGGGGCAAGCTTATGTTGCCGTGATTTCTTTTAGGAATTCTCCCTTTGCTTTTGATAAGAGGCTTAATCCCGCCTTAGATCCCTTCTATTTCATTGAATAACGAAATGCCCTAGCCCTTTTGCATGTTGTTACTGGGGTTCACAGAAGAAACTCGCTTTGTTGACCACATCCAAAGTGAGCAATATCCTGCACATTAGACAAATAACAAAATGTGCCAAAATCTTGATGGCTTGGGCCGTCGGGATTAGTATGATCTTGTGAATGAGGCATTAGAAGTTAAAGTTTATGAAATTGAATGCTTATATTCACTGAGCTTTTATCTTATCGCTAAAGATCTTGAAATTGAGTTTGAAAATGATTTTTTCCTAAGGAAATCAAAATTTTCATTTGACAAGTTATGACATCGCACGAAAACTTTTAAGCATCCATAGTCATTTTTCATGGGTAGGATCAGATTCAGCAGACTTATCTCCCTTCATCAGAGATACTTCATCTTCGCTCTAGACGTTATTCTTCGTAGAATTGACTTTATATAACACATGCACTATGAGTGACGCAACTCTTAGCAAGGGTTTCCATTCCATGACTTTGAAATTTTTTCTTAATTTTCTTTTTCTCTCTTTTTTTTTCTCGCCTAACTTGTCTCATTTTCTTAGGCTATTCAAAGTTACCCATTTAATGAGTTTTGGACCAATGACTCCCAAACCGAACGGTTTTAGGGCACTAGGTGTAAAGATACCCCTTCGGGTTTACTTGCTCGAGTAATAAAGGCCACACTTCTAGATAAGTCAGGCTGTCACTCTATTTGATTCATGCTTGAGCTTGTGTAAGGTCCGTTTTCTTTGGCTTTAATTACCCATTTAGCGAGTGTTGGGCTGGTGACTCCCAAACCAGATGGCTTTAGGGCACCAGGTGTGAAGACATCCATCAGGCTTAATTACTCGAGTAACCTAGACCACGATTCAGATTTGCTTAGGTCTCGCCTTCTTCTTCTTCGTAATGCTCGTTTTCTTAGGTACTGAGTTACCCGTGCAACGAGCGTTGGGCCGGTAACTCCGAAACCAGATGGCTTTAGGGTACCAGGTGTAAGACACCCCTCAGGCTTAATAACTCGAGTAACCCAGGCCACGATTCGAGACATTAGGCTGGCTACTAATTGTCATCCCTATCGCCATAGTTTCATACCCCATAACTAAGAGTTAGGGAAATCGCAAAGTGCAGATATGCATATGAGGTCAAGTTTGTTCCAAAAAGCGCTTTAAATTAGGATGTCGTGCCTAATCAAAAGGTTGAATTATCTTAATTCTCTAATAATCCCTATGGTTCTTGCTCCACGGACGCTTATTGGAATTAATCCAATTCATAACAAGTTAAGCAAAAATCTTCTCTTTTTAAAACCTTTTCTAAAATTCTAACACAAGATTTATCTATAATTAACATATATATCATTGCCAATGCATGTAAATGGAGACCGAAAGCAAATTAAAAGAGTTGAAAGAGTCATACCTTACATGTGGATTTGTTTGTATTTTAAGAAAAACATGATTGAAAAAGACCAAAAGATCATATCGGATCGCTAGTGAAGTGATATGAGGGTCCCTGTGATGATGGCGGACCATACTGAGGGTGCTGACTGGTGCATTTTCCTTTTTTAGGATGGGCAATGAATGCCCCAGTGTTGAGTTGTCGTTGTTTCTGAAATTGTCCCAGTCTTTTTGTAAGGGTCCCAACATCGGGTTGTCGTTGATTCTGAACTTGCCCCAGCCTTACTTGTCATACGGAATAATTGCTTTGTTGTATGTTTGACCGATGGACTGATAAGATGTCGAGATTGCAAGAGTCTTTTTCCTCATGACCCACATGGTGAACCGGTAGTAGATTTTTGACATTTGATTTGCCTCAATCCTCGTTTTGACTTGTAGGCGCAATTGGCTTTGGTGATTTTCTTTTTCTAATTTGATAAAGATTTTAGATTGAGGATATCGGCTCTTTGAAGGTTCTTGCTGATTATCATACTTGACATATCGATATGTTGTTGTTCTAACTTTGATGATTGATAACGAGATGCCTTTGGACTCCAATGAATTGGACCTAAGAGCTCAGCTTGGTTGGTGATGTAATGGCTTCAGCCAGATTTGGTTTGATATGTGAGGTTTAATCCGTGTCCTTTTGCTCAAGGAACAGGTCGTCAGGTATGAAATAGACTTTGCCATGACGGTAGCCCATATGCTTTTGTGGATCAAAGGAGATCAAGTCTTCTCGCACTTCAGGAGTGATGAGTTGCTGACAGATTGCATCTTATGAAGATTACCATTTCATCCCTGTGACTGGTCGTCTTGATGTATATCTGTCTCTTCCTTTCTGGGACTTGTGCTAGATTTGATGGAATGACATTGAGGTGCCGTTGGGTCTTCTCAACATGGGTCACTGACTCTGAGGGTTTTTCTTGGGTGTGGACTTTGGTGTCCTGGGACTGGTTTTTCTTTGATTTAATTTTTTATTTTGAGGGTTAGAGCGCACCATAGATGGTTGTCTACGTACTCCCATTGATGGAGGAAGATCAGGTCTTTCGTAGTTCAGGCTTAGCCTGAACGGCTTGAGATGTGGGATTTTTGTTTTTATTTGGTTTGAGTGAGTTTTTTGGGTTTTTTGTTTGGTTCGACAACACCAAAAATGGTTGCCTATGCACTTCCGTGGCTGATGGGAGATCGGTCATTTGTAGTTCAGGCTTGGTCTGATTGATTCGATTTTTTGATTTTTTAATTTTTTGATTTTTTGATTTTTTGATTTTTTAATTCTTCAATATCTACATGCATGGAGAATAAAAGGTATAACTCTAAGAAAGTGATAACGTCCCAACATCTCTTGGAACTCGCAACTTTCCTCTAGATTTACGTCTTCCTGGCTAGCTGAGGCCTGAGAGTCTAGTTGTCAGTGGTTATGTTACCTTCGAGGCTCGTGATAAAGGTTACCTCCTGGTTCTGAATATCTTCAGTCATGGTCATAACTTAATCGTCTTCTGATTCAGCATATCCCTTATGGAGGCTCAAATTAGACTCGTTGCAAAAAGGGATGAAATCTAGATTCCTCGATGGGTTGGCTTCCCTGATAACTTCACCAATTTTTCTTCATCTGTTCCTTTATCTTTTTCATAGGCTTGAGAGGATTTGACTATGAAATCACTATCAAACTGTTGTATTTCTCGCAAGGAACTTTCCTTTTTAGCTTTTTCTACACTGGGAAGGATCAGTATTTCCTCCTCATCATCCAAGAGGATAAAATCAGGAATGTGGTTGCTGGCTTTGGGCAATAAGATATTTGATGGTGGCGGATTAATTTCCTTAGAGGACTCTCTTGTCTCCTTTGTCACTCCAAGCATTAAGATCAGTCCACCTTATGTTCTGCCAGGATTGGTGCTCACAACCATCACCTCCTCTGAACTGCATGTCTCGAGTGGACATCTTAAGCTCTTTATTTCCCTTTCGCCTTTTATAGTCATGGTGACTTTAATATTCAGTTCTCTATTTTTAATAAGATCCTGAATTTTATGCTTTAGAGACCAGTATTTCTTAGTTGCATATCCAGGTGAGTTAGAATGGTATAGACATATCTTGGTGGAATCATAAATTTTCATCTCGGGATTTGCAGGAGGCAGCAACTCAGTAATCTTCTTCTGCAAAACCAACAATGCTAACACATTTTTCAACAAATCCCCCAAAGGCGTGAATACCCTTCTCCGCCTACTCTCCTTGGCTCTTGATTCTGTAGGATTTTTAGGGTTTGCCAGTGTTTGGAATGTTGCTTGATATTTCCTATTTGGGAATTCACATTCCTCCGAATGATTTTTCCTTGGGCAGGATCTTCTAGTAATTTTATCATTCCACTTTTCTCGTCCATTCAGAATGCTTTGATCTTCTTCATTTAGCTGGTTGATCTTAGAGGGAGATAGGCTTACATTCTGAAGAACCTCCTTTTTCTCTTGGCTTTTTGATAATTGAGTGAAAAGCTGTCTTGTATCCTGATGTTAGCGCACTATTAGATTAGCCAACATAGTCACTTGATGCTAGATCATATCCAATTTTTTCATCACTGTCATACCCTCCTCTGAATTTTCCAACACTAGGACATTTGTTATGTTCCTTTGGGGGTATTCCTCTATCCTTCGTATATATTTACGATTTGGACACATTTCGACGCTTCCTGACCCGATCATGTTTACTCCCTCCGTGTCATGCTGTATAAGAAGGTTGATGTTGACATTTGGATGGTAACATTGTTATACCACAACATTGCCGCTTTCGATCAGATTTTGAATTTTATGCTTTAAGGACCAACAATCTTGTGTATCATGTCCCGGAGACCCTGAATGGTAAGCACATCTCAGTCTTGGATTGTACCTTTTACTTTTTGGATCCAGAGGTGGAGCCAATTCGCTAATTTTCTTCTGTTTAATTAATAACTCCAATACATTTTCCAGGGAATCGCCTAGCGGAGTGAACATCTGATTTTTCGTTCTTTCAAATTTTCTCTTTCTGTCCTGGTATTGGTTGAACGCGGGCTGTTGTTGTAATGACAGATTGCCTTCCCTCTTCCAAATGGGGGGACTATGATTGGGTCTCTTAGTTTGCCCCTGTAAAAATGAAGGATACTTCTTCATCACCTTTCTTGGGTACCCTCATGGGATCACTCGCATAGTTGCCAGACTGTATATGCTCGGCGACTACTTTTAATGTCGTGAGATATTTAATCTTACTTGCTTTCAAGCCCATCTCTGTCATTTCGCTGTGTTTGATCATCTCTGAGAATGACTTTCCTATTCCAGCTAGGATCCTCTCATAGTAAGGTGCCACTTGGATGTCTATGAAAGTCATAACCATTTCACTTTCAGACATAGGCGGGCTGACTTGTGCTGCCATTCACAAAAAGACTCAGTACTCTGCTTTTTGACTTTAGTCACCTGATATCTGTCCGGTGCCATTTGGGACTAGAAACTGTATTAATTTAGGAAGGCGTGAGCTAGCTCTTCCCAGCTATTGATTTTGGAGTTGTCTAGTCGGGCATACCAGGCTCTAGCCTCTCTAGTTAAACTCTTCTGGAATAACTGCATTCTGAGCTTTTCGTCCTTTGTAAAGGATCCAAGTTCTCCTATGTAAACTTTTAGATGGGTATAAGGATAGCCTGACCCATTGTATTTTTCAAAGTTAGGTACTTGGAACTTGTTTGGATAACGAGCTCCTAAAAATATGCAAAGATCTGAATAATTGACACTCCCATAGGTTCCAGTTCCTTTTATTAAACGGATGGTTTCTTCCATTTATTGGACTTTCCTTTGGATATCGCCAGTTTCCCGATCTTCCCTGAGATCTGTGATTTCAGGGGTTTTGTTGGTTCTTTCACTGGCTCGAGGTTCAGGGATCTGCATTTCCCCTTTTTTGGCAGCACTTTGATTGCCACCCTGTGAGGAAGACTCTGTTTGATTGGGCATTGCCTGGCCCTGAGTGCTTTTACTTTTTTCTTTTAGGAGGATAGCCAACTCTGTTATTTGATTCTTAAGTCCCTCAAACTCCTTTCAAGATACAGAACCTGGTTCATGTTGGGCACTTTTCGCCATGTCGGTGGATAGGCCTTGGGCTTTCTTAGATTTCGATCTGGTAATGTGACCAATCTTACCTACAAGACGAGTAGGTAGTTTAGCCTTGATAGACACTAACAATATACATGTTATGCAATGTGTTAGTTTGTAGGGTTTTTTTTAATGTTTTTCTACAAAACAGCTGTTAGTTGTTTTGCTGATAGGATAGTATGCCAAGATTTGATATTTGTTCAAAAAATAAATCTGATGGAAAATAGAATGTACATTTTCATTTTTTTTCTTTTTTTTTTGTTTAGATTTACATGGAATCGTAATTTACATTGAATCAAACTTTACATGGAATTAAAAGGGAAAGGTATGAAGAGTCTCTCCTTCGCGTTTGGTTTATCAGAGGCTGACCTATCTTAGGCTACTTTCATGACTTTTTGGCATGAAGGTCCCCAGATCATCGCAATTTACTAGAGGGGAAATTAATCTATTCTTTCAATTGGAGCGAATTTGAGTGGCGCATTTCCTGAGCCTTGCAAGATTAGTCTCCTTTGAGTCCAGTAATCAAACGCCGACGGGTTCACCTCCTAGTGGAGGAATCACACAGCATACATTCACCGTGTCTCACCGTATGAAATGATGACATTGTGCGAAGCACTAATATAAAGTGCAGTAAGACATTTATTTACATCCATTCAATGTAAACACAACATCCACACACACGCAGATAAAAAGAGAATTCTTGAAAAGATTGAAGTGCGACTTAAGCCCTCTACTGTCCCCAGCAGAGTCGCCACCTGTCGACGTCGGGAAAAATATTTGGACAGATCTTTCTTTTCCCTAATTTTGGTTTTCTACCCTTATTGGTCTTATCCGTTTTATGAAGGGTGAATTTTTAGGAAAAGGCCAACATGTATCATGTCGACGATTTGAAAGGTTCACAGAGTCGCCAGTTGGTATATTTTGAAACGGTTGTACCAACTCAACCGAGTTTTGTTTATTTTTTTGCAAGTAGGCCCAATTACTGGACGCTGTCAAAACGTGGCCTTGGAAACTAAGATTCATAAAGTTCGGGGCTTGGTTAACCGGGGGGAAGGTGTTAAGCACCCCCCGAATTCTGTGAAACACGGTTACCGCATCTTTTCAATTTTTCCCTTTTAATTTGCAATATGTGTGTGTGTGCTTGAAGTAATTGAGCCTACATATTTGATTGGAAGTAGTGCCATGCTTCGTTGGACCTATATACGAAGGGTTTGATTTGATGAAAAGTCCATTTTTTAGACAAGATGTAAGAGTGATGTTTTGAAATATGGTTTTCAAAACCTTTCGTTCGCATAGGAATTGAAGTCTTTTGATACTTTCATTTTATTTTTTGCCGTTGGCTGATTTTTATTTTATTGTCGGAATGCGAAGCATCCTCAACCACATAATGTATATACAAGTGTCGGTCTTCTTATGGGCATGAAAGCCATCAAAGTGACCCGAGCACTACAAACCACATTTTTTACTATGTTGGACCTTAAATTCGGATAACCGTTTTAAGGTCCCTCTGATTTACATTTACAAGAAAAAAAACTAGCAAGATGTATTTACAATGCAAAGTTGTCCATTATGAGAATCAGATTTAGATCCGTGTGGATCTTAGATCCCATGATTCCTAGGCTCACAGAATAATTGAATTTTGTTGGTGATTGTTGGGAATATGTTTGTGTATGTGTTAATAGATGTTTATAACATGATTTATATCAATTATAAACTGTTTCAGAGTAATCAAATCAGTGTAATCATGTTTTCATTGGAGTTGTATAGTTTGTAGAGTATTAATGTATGAATATGGCTTATATGTACAAAAATTCATGCTTCAATTGTATTTTAAACTGAATATTGATGATTTATTATGTTTATGCTTGTAAAAACGAAGAGAACGAAGCTTAAACGGACTGATTCGGTGTTATAACGAATTTGTAATGTATTATTTCATAAAAATTGACGAAACTATAAAAAATATCAAGAACATGAAAATTGTGTGTTCTAATTTAGTTGTTTGTGTTATTTAAGTTGTTAAAAGCATGCTAAGAACATTATATAATGTTTCTGTTAAGTTTTGATTGTATGGGTAGCATTAAATTTGATGTTTAAGTATGATTTTGGCGTAAATTGGCTTTTTTCTGTGTTCTTCGGGAACTTTGCCAGACCTCACTGCGTCGCGGCACCGCATCGTCGGTTCTGTGAAGAAACTGGGCGCTGCAGCGCCAGGCCTATAACGACCCCAAAAATCATACAATAATATTCTCCTTCTCGATCGTTTACAATACAACTTTAATCTATCTTTACATCATTATTCGACATTAAAATCACTAAAAATGCGGAATAATTTAAAATTTTTATAAACTTCTTTCTTTATTGCCTTGAATCGCAACCTTTACATTACATAACTTCGATTCAAATCTAAATCATGAATTGTTACAACGAAATGACTATACAAAGTCTTACATTATAATTATTATCCGTATACATCGGATAACTCAACTTTACGGCTTTAGATCTACATTACAATCAAGATATTAAATGCATTTCTCATAAAACATAAGTAAGCTTCTTGAATTACTATTGAACTCTAACATTCAACTAGCATGTATCATTACCTTGCCTCCTTGACCTATAAAAATGGTTATTTGCAAGAGTGAGCTCGACAGCTCAGCAAGAACTAACAGTTTTCATACACCACGTAGCACATAATTAACATGCTCAACATACATCTCATAAAAATTAAAGTAACATGGCATACATGCTTTAATCACATAACAAATATAAAGATTGAGTTATTATAACTCAATCAACATTCTTAAATCATTCAATGTAGTTATAAATTGACTTTAACATTTTATGCTTGCAACATATATAACATAGCATGCTCTTTGCAACACATTTTAAAACAGTTCATATTATCATAAAGTTCACATAGATAATAGGAACCGAAAGACTTGCCTGGCTCGTAGATTATCAATTAGCGAAAAAAAGCTTATAATAATCTACTTCATCAATCCTACACACGTATTACCATACACATCAACTATTACTCACCTAACAACGCTTAGCAATCGCTTAAGTAAATTCTAATTTACACTTCATAGTTCTCTCCCATTTATTTGATACACACTATCAAATTTATATGTATAATTAACAATATACGTTAATTATCACATAGTTAATCCTCATAGTTAGTTAACCAATTTAGGTTAACTCATTCCTCTTTAACTAATAAGTTAATAATTAATTATCATATAATTAATCACATCACATAAATACATAATTAAGTCAAATAATAATTACATACTCATATTAAATTATAATTAAACGAATTATAATTTAAACATCCACTTTAATCAAATTATAATTAAATAATTTATAATTACACCATTTATAATTTACTTTAAACCATTACTCTAATTATTCAAATTACATCATGCATTAAATTATAATTTAAACATATTATAATTAAATTTAAACAATTACTTATATTATAAATAATCAATTTTAATTAATGCACTCATTAAATTATAATTAAATAATTTATAATTACACCATTTATAATTTACTTTAAACCATTACTCTAATTATTCAAATTACATCATGCATTAAATTATAATTTAAATATATTATAATTTAATTTAAACCATTACTTATATTATAAATAATCAATTTCAATTCATGCACTCATTAAATTATAATTTAAATTACATTTTTACCTTAATTATAATTATTCCAAATTATAATCACATATTAAGTTATAACTAAACAAATTATATTTCAAGTTAAACATTTACTTTGATTATAAAACTAATCAACAATATTCATTATAATTAATCACATTAAATTAAACCTTTATTATAATTATAATTATTTCAAATTATAATTTCACATCATATATTTTTAATATATCTCATTACTATTATTTAGCATTTTAAGGCATGTTAACAGGCCATTCAATTATTACATAAACTTAGCTTTTCAAAACAAAAATCCCTTTTTTTTTGCATACCCCCCTGCCGGGGTAGGGGTTCAAGGCTTAACATGCCCGCCGGGACGGGCTTCAAACTTTTAAAAATCTGCATCCGCTGGGGCGGGGGTACTTGGCCTTGCAAGGCCCGTCGGGGCGGGCCCCCTGCTGCGAACCAAACTTCTTCGCGAACTGTGTAGAGAAAAAACTAATTTGACTTATTTCTCCACACCAAGTTCCAATTTCAGTCAATACAATTCATAACATCTTAATAGAAAACATAATTTCTAAACTCCTAACATGTTTCAACACATTTAATCCTTAAAACACATAGTTTACAATAATCAATTCCATGATTTTTGAAGAAAATCATTAATAAGTGTTCTTGATGAAATTGAACACTGAAATCTATTTTTAAATCAAAATACCCAATCAAAACATATTTAAATTTATTTATAAACATGTTATCAACATCTAAGCTCAATTTACACAATCAAATCACAATTTTTGATTTCAAATAGGCCAATTATCAAACTATTTCACTATGACTTTTGATGAACATGAATTTCCTCATGTTCATGTTGAATTAACCAACTAAACCATCATATAATTCACTTATAAACATCTATTATCACAATTCACATATAAACTTCATTTTATAAACACCATATAACATATATCCCCAAAATTATAAGTTTTCATTAATATTCATATTTTTATAAAACTAAAACTTGAATAACTTAAGGAAATCTTAAACTCTAAAGTTAGAGATTATACCTTTCCTTTGCTTAGGAGAACAAGATGAAGATGAAGATTATAACTTTCCTTTTTGGCTTTTTCTACACTGGGAAGGATCAGTATTTCCTCCTCATCATCCAAGAGGATAAAATCAGGAATGTGGTTGCTGGCTTTGGGCAATAAGATATTTGATGGTGGCGGATTAATTTCCTTAGAGGACTCTCTTGTCTCCTTTGTCACTCCAAGCATTAAGATCAGTCCACCTTATGTTCTGCCAGGATTGGTGCTCACAACCATCACCTCCTCTGAACTGCATGTCTCGAGTGGACATCTTAAGCTCTTTATTTCCCTTTCGCCTTTTATAGTCATGGTGACTTTAATATTCAGTTCTCTATTTTCAATAAGATCCTGAATTTTATGCTTTAGAGACCAGTATTTCTTACTTGCATATCCAGGTGAGTTAGAATGGTATAGACATATCTTGGTGGAATTATAAATTTTCATCTCGGGATTTGCAGGAGGCAGCAACTCAGTAATCTTCTTCTGCAAAACCAACAATGCTAACACATTTTTCAACAAATCCCCCAAAGGCGTGAATACCCTTCTCCGCCTACTCTCCTTGGCTCTTGGTGCTGTAGGATTTTGAGGGTTTGCCAGTGTTTGGAATGTTGCTTGATATTTCCTATTTGGGAATTCGCATTCCTCCGGATGATTTTTCCTTGGGCAAGATCTTCTAGTAATTTTATCATTCCACCTTTCTCGTCCATTCAGAATGCTTTGATCTTCTTCATTTAGCTGGTTGATCTTAGAGGGAGATAGGCTTACATTCTGAAGAACCTCCTTTTTCTCTTGGCTTTTTGATAATTGAGTGAAAAGCTGTCTTGTATCCTAATGTTAGCGCACTATTAGATTAGCCAACAGAGTCACTTGATGCTAGATCGTATCCAATTTTTTCATCACTGTCATACCCTCCTCTGAATTTTCCAACACTAGGACATTTGTTCTGTTCCTTTGGGGGTATTCTTCCATCCTTCGTATATATTTACGATTTGGACACATTTCGACGCTTCCTGACCCGATCATGTTTACTCCCTTCGTGTCATGTTGTATAACAAGGTTGATGTTGACATTTGGATGGTAACATTGTTATACCACAATATCGCCGCTTTCGATCAGATTTTGAATTTTATGCTTTAAGGACCAACAATCTTGTGTATCATGTCCCGGAGACCCTGAATGGTAAGCACATCTCAGTCTTGGATTGTACCTTTTACTTTTTGGATCCAGAGGTGGAGCCAATTCGCTAATTTTCTTCTGTTTAATTAATAACTCCAATACATTTTCCAGGGAATCGCCTAGCGGAGTGAACATCCGATTTTTCGTTCTTTTAAATTTTCTCTTTCTGTCCTGGTATTGGTTGAACGCGGGCTGTTGTTGTAATGACAGATTGCCTTCCCTCTTCCAAATGGGGGGACTATGATTGGGTCTCCTAGTTTGCCCCTGTAAAAATGAAGGATACTTCTTCATCACCTTTCTTGGGTACCCTCATGGGATCACTCGCATAGTTGCCATACTGTATATGCTCGGCGACTACTTTTAATGTCGTGAGATATTTAATCTTACCTGCTTTCAAGCCCATCTCTGTCATTTCGCTGTGTTTGATCATCTCTGAGAATGACTTTCCTATTCCAGCTAGGATCCTCTCAAAGTAAGGTGCCACTTGGATGTCTATGAAAGTCATAACCATTTCACTTTCAGACATAGGCGGGCTGACTTGTGCTGCCATTCACAAAAAGACTCAGTACTCTGCTTTTTGACTTTAGTCACCTGATATCTGTCTGGTGCCATTTGGGACTAGAAACTGTATTAATTTAGGAAGGCGTGAGCTAGCTCTTCCCAGCTATTGATTTTGGAGTTGTCAAGTCGGGCATACCAGGCTCTAGCCTCTCTAGTTAAACTCTTCTGGAATAACTACATTCTGAGCTTTTCGTCCTCTGTAAAGGATCCAAGTTCTCCTATGTAAACTTTTAGATGGGTATAAGGATAGCCTGACCCATTGTATTTTTCAAAGTCAGGTACTTGGAAGTTGTTTGGATAACGAGCTCCTAAAAATATGCAAAGATCTGAATAATTGACACTCCCATAGGTTCCAGTTCCTTTTATTAAACGGATGGTTTCTTCCATTTATTGGACTTTCCTTTGGATATCGCCAGTTTCCCGATCTTCCCTGAGATCTGTGATTTCAGGGGTTTTGTTGGTTCTTTCACTGGCTCGAGGTTCAGGGATCTGCATTTCCCCTTTTTTGTCAGCACTTTGATTGCCACCCTGTGAGGAAGACTCTGTTTGATTGGGCATTGCCTGGCCCTGAGTGCTTTTACTTTTTTCTTTTAGGAGGATAGCCAACTCTGTTATTTGATTCTTAAGTCCCTCAAACTCCTTTCAAGATACAGAACCTGGTTCATGTTGGGCACTTTTCGCCATGTCGGTGGATAGGCCTTGTGCTTTCTTAGATTTCGATCTGGTAATGTGACCAATCTTACCTACAAGACTAGTAGGTAGTTTAGCCTTGATAGACACTAACAATATACATGTTATGCAATGTGTTAGTTTGTAGGGTTTTTTAATGTTTTTCTGCAAAACAGCTGCTAGTTGTTTTGCTGATAGGATAGTATGCCAAGATTTGATATTTATTCAAAAAATAAATCTGATGGGAAATAGAATGTACATTTACATTTTTTTTTCTTTTTTTTTGTTTAGATTTACATGGAATCGTAATTTACATTGAATCAGACTTTACATGGAATTGAAAGGGAAAGGTATGAAGAGTCTCTCCTTCACGTTTGGTTTATCAGAGGCTGACCTATCTTAGGCTACTCTCATGACTTTTTGGCATGAAGGTCCCCAGATCATCGCAATTTACTAGAGGGGAAATTAATCTATTCTTTCAATTGGAGCGAATTTGAGTGGCGCATTTCCTGAGCATTGCAAGATTAGTCTCCTTTGAGTCCAGTAATCAAACGCCGACGGGTTCACCTCCTAGTGGAGGAATCACACAGCATACATTCACCGTGTCTCACCGTATGAAATGATGACATTGTGCGAAGCACTAATATAAAGTGCAGTAAGACATTTATTTACATCCATTCAATGTAAACACAACATCCACACACACGCAGATAAAAAGAGAATTCTTGAAAAGATTGAAGTGCGACTTAAGCCCTCTACTGTCCCCAGCAGAGTCGCCACCTGTCGACGTCGGGAAAATATTTGGACAGATCTTTCTTTTCCCTAATTTTGGTTTTCTACCCTTATTGGTCTTATCCGTTTTATGAAGGGTGAATTTTTAGGAAAAGGCCAACATGTATCATGTCGACGATTTGAAAGGTTCACAGAGTCGCCAGTTGGTATATTTTGAAACGGTTGTACCAACTCAACCGAGTTTTGTTTATTTTTTTGCAAGTAGGCCCAATTACTGGACGCTGTCAAAACGTGGCCTTGGAAACTAAGATTCATAAAGTTCGGGGGCTTGGTTAAGCGGGGGGAAGGTGTTAAGCACCCCCCGACTTCTTTGAAACACGGTTACCGCATATTTTCAATTTTTCCCTTTTAATTTGCAATATGTGTGTGTGTGCTTGAAGTAATTGAGCCTACATATTTGATTGGAAGTAGTGCCATGCTTCGTTGGACCTATATACGAAGGGTTTGATTTGATGAAAAGTCCATTTTTTAGACAAGATGTAAGAGTGATGTTTTGAAAGATGGTTTTCAAAACCTTTCGTTCGCATATGAATTGAAGTCTTTTGATACTTTCATTTTATTTTTTGCCTTTGGCTGATTTTTATTTTATTGTCGGAATGCGAAGCATCCTCAACCACATAATGTATATACAAGTGTCGGTCTTCTTATGGGCATGAAAGCCATCAAAGTGACCCGAGCACTACAAACCACATTTTTTACTATGTTGGACCTTAAATCCGGATAACCGTTTTAAGGTCCCTCTTATTTACATTTACAAGAAAAAAAACTAGCAAGATGTATTTACAATGCAAAGTTGTCCATTATGAGAATCAGATTTAGATCCGTGTGGATCTTAGATCCCATGATTCCTAGGCTCACAGAATAATATCAAAAAGCCTGCACATCAAAGATATTGACATAAAGTGTAAATTGTACTCTAGACGTCGCAATACAAAGGATTCATCAGTTAAATCCTTGCATGCGCGTAGCCGAAGCTTCCCGTTCCCACTAGATATGGATCTAGGGTCGCGTAGTCGCTTTAATATGTATAAAACTAGAAAGAAAGCTAAATTTAAATAAATCTTAGCCATTCTCCACGGTTCCATTTGACAACGTTTGAACTGGTTGAAAGTTAGAAATGACTAGATTTAGATGAATCTAGTCCACAAAATTTACATTAGAACATATTCATATCAAATGAATAATTAAAACAGATATTTAATCACATTGAATAAAGGATACATATATTTATTTATTTATATATAAAAATTGTAAAGAGCCACGGATTTCCAATCCATGCTCGACTGAGAAATGTAAATATATATATATAAGCTGAAAAAGGCCACAAAATTATAATCCAGGCCAAACGAGTTAGTATATATATATATATATATATATATAATAACAATAAAAAGCAATAAAAAGCCACGAATTAATAATCCAGGCTAACGAAGTCAGAATATATATATATATATATATATATATATATATATATATAAGTGGTAAATACCACGGATTTACAATCCAGGCTTAACAGAATTGAATATTAGTATTTATATAGTTAGTTATATATATAATAAAGCTGAATATGTCACAAATTAGCAATCCAGGCCAAACAAATTAGTACAAATATATATATATAGTTATATATATATATATAGTTATATATATATATAAAAGCGGTAAAAAGCCAAGGATTAGCAATCCAGGCAGTGCAAGCAATAAAAAACTTATATATACTTAAAAGTAAACTAGAAAGGCCACGGATTTAAAATCCAGGCAAAACCAAAAGCTATAAATTTATATATATGCTCATATATATATGATAAAGCAGTAAACAGTTTTTGATTGTAAAAAAACTTACAATGGATAGCGCTACATGCTTTATGCCACTCGGAGGGCTTCAAAAGTCCGTTTCCACCGGTTAAAACTTGATATGTTACAGAATATACATATGCAAATGTATTGGAAGAATAAAATTAAAGTTTGTAGTGCTAGAGGTAGGGCTAAGAGTCGAAATGGGCGGAGTTCCTCTACTTTTTCCCTTTTTTATTATTTTTTCTTTGTTGGTGGGGGTCTTATTTATAGACCTGATGGCCGTGGGTCTACCTGCGGCAGCCGCGAATTTACCTGCGATAGTCGCGAGTCTGCCTGCGGCTGTTTGTGGTGGGCCCGACCTAGTGGGTCCCGTTGTCTCGAAGTACTGCACTCCGACCAACGCGCAATCTACTTGAACCTTCATAACTTTTGATTTGGGAATCCTATGGAGACGTGCTATATCATTCTGGAAATCTCTTTCCAAGAGCTACGCAATGACATAGGACTTGATCTTTTTCGAATCCGGGAAAATTGATCCATGACCAAATCTTCAAGTCTTCGCAATCAGTCCGTTGAGCTGTCTTGTGCTATATTCACTTGGGATTGATGTTATGATTTTATATGACCTTCCTTGTAATATTCTTACTTGATTTGATGCTGAATTGGCAAAATTACTCTTTTACCCTTCCGGGTTGGTTCCGAGCTTGACATGGCTACAACTGTCTTTCTCGGGGTTATCTCTAGGATTCGACTGCTGCTGACTTTTTTCTGTCTTCATGGTTATCTCTGAAGTTGGCTTGATGATTTCTTGGGGCTGTCTCCGGGGTTCTGGTTTGATGTTGTAATCCTTCGGAGATGTTCTCCAGAGTGGAAAAAGACGATTATGCCCTCCGTATGGTTATTAACATGAAAATAAAATTTTGAGTGTCTACAAGTACTTGAACACGTGATATATGCTTATTTAGCTGAGTTATTTGTGGAGTTGTCTATGCGCACTAATCTCATTATTTAGGACTGTTGAAGTGCTTATGCTATTTACAGGACCATGTGAAAGAAAAAATTTAGAAAAGTTGACAACCAAGAAATTTTTGGAAAAAAAAAAGAAGAAAAGGGGCAAAAGAGAAACCATGTGGTGGGTTGAGATGGAGCGTAAACTGCACTCTCCCATAAACAGGTGCAAATAAGTGAGATAGAGCATAAAATGCACTCAAAAAAGAAAAAGAATGAGAAAGGTGAAATGGAGTATAAAATGCATTCAACTGAAAAAGAAATAGAATTTGAAAGGGTTTTGGTGAGAAGAAAGAAAGAAACATTAGGGAAATATGTTTTAATTATTGAGTTAGTGTGCACGATTTTTGTTCCATGATAACTTAGTTGAGTATGTGTGCAGATCATAAGAATGTTACTTATGTGGATACAGTTTGATTCTGAGAGGTTCAATGGTGAAAGATGAAGTTGTTATACATTCATTGATGATGTGCTAGTCGGATATCTGTCCGTTATCTGTCCGTTAGTGTTGATATTCATGATGTGAAACTTTATTCTTTAAAGATATTGCTTAAATAAGATTCTTCTGAACATTAATACAACTTTTGTTTTGGTTTACACGAGGACGTGTAAAGACTAAGTGTGGGGAAATTTGATAAGTACAATATATTCATAGATTTTGATTCCTTTATATTTAGTTTTATTGCATGTTTTGTGTGTATATGAGCTTATCAAGTTGTTTAATGATTTTAGGAGGAATTGGAGCTGAAACGAGGAGAAATGGAAGATTGCAGGATTTTTAACACCATGTTGGATATATGTTCTTGGCTTAAAATTTGAATATTATTATAGATCTCGTCGAGAGCTTCGATTTGATAGGTGGCACGTCCCGTGACTCTTTTCGGAACAAAAGTTATGACCTTTACACATAAATTCAGATTTATTTGCTTCGATTTCACTTGTGAATGACACGAACAAATTATTTAACACTCAACATCACATAATTAAGATTTTCATCATCTCATACAACCCAAAACAATTCTCAACAATATAACACTTTAGAAAATGGTGATTAAGCATTTTAGAACGTATTTCTTACTTCTTTAGATATTTCTTAGCTTAACTAGATGATCTAGAATGGAGATTAAGAAAATGAAATGTTAATATATACAGTTAGTATATATATATTAAATCTGAAAAGGTCACGAATTAGCAATCCAAGCCAAACGAGTTAGTATATATATATATAATAGCAATAAAAAGCCATGAATTAATAATCCAGGCTAACGAAGTCAAAATATATATATATATATAGTTATAAATATATAAAAGCGGTAAATACCACGGATTTACACTCCAGGCGTGAAGAAATTGAATATTAGTATATATATAGTAAGTTATATATATAATAAAGCTGAAAATGCAACGAACTAGCAATCCAGGCCAAACGAATTAGTACAAAGATATATATATAGTTATATATATATATAAGCGGTAAAAAGCCACGGATTAGCAATCAAGGATGTGCAAGCAATTAAAAACTTATATATACTTAAAAGTAACTAGAAAGGCCACAGATTTGAAATCCAAGAAAAATCAGAAGCTATAAATTTATATATACGCTCATATTATATATGATAAAGAAGTAAACAGTTTCTAATCGTAAAAAACTTACAATGGATAGCGCGACGGGCTTTATGCCACTTGGAAGGCTTCAAAAGTCCGTTTCCACTTGTTAAAACTTGATAATGTTATAGAATATACGTATGCAAATGTATTAAAAGAATAAAATTGAAGTTTGGAGTGCTAGAGGTAGGGCTAAGAGTCAAAATGGGCGGAGTTTCTCTATTTTTCCCTTTTTTTCTTCTCTTTTCTTTGCTAGTGGGGGGGGGTCTTATTTATAGACCTGATGCCCGCGGGTCAACCTATAGCTGTTTGTGGTGGGCCCGACCTGGTGGGTCCCGCTGTCTCGAAGTACTACACTTCGACCAACGCGCAGTCTTCTTGAACCTTCATAACTTTTGATCTGGGAGTCCTATGGAAACGTGCCATATCATTATGGAAAGCTCTTTCCGAGAGCTACGCAATGACATGGGACTTGACCTTTTTTGAATCCGAGAAAGTTGGTCCATGACCAGATCTTCAAGTCTTCGCAATTAGTCCGTTGAGCTGTCTTGTGCTATTTTCACTCGGGATTGATGTTATGGTTTTACATGACCTTCCTTGTAGTATTTTAACTTAATTTGATGTTGAATTGGCAAAATTACTCTTTTACACTTTCGGTTTGATTCCGGGCTTGACATGGCTACAACTGTCTTTCTCGGGGTTATCTCCGGGTTCGACTGCTGTCGAATTTTGTCTGTCTTCATGGCTATCTCTGAAGTTGGCTTGATGATTTCCCGGGGCTATCTCCGGGGTTCTGGTTTGATGTTGTAATCCTTTGGAGTTGTTCTCCAGAGTGGAAAAAGATGATTTTGCCCTCCTGTATGGTTATTAATAGGAAAACAAAATTTTGAGTGTCTACAAGTACTTGAACACGTGATATATGCTTATTTAGCTGAGTTATTTGTGGAGTTGTCTATGTGCACTAATCTCATTATTTAGAAATATTAAAGTGCTTATGCTATTTGCAGGACCATGTGAAAGAAAAAAAATTAGAAAAGTTGACAATCAAGAAATTTTTGAAAAAAAAAAAAGAAAAGTGGCAAAAGAGAAACCATGTGGTGGGTTGAGATAGAGCGTAAACTGCACTCTCCCATAAACACATGCAGATAAGTGAGATGGAGCATAAAATGCACTCAAAAAAGAAAAAGAATGAGAAAGGTGAAATGGAGCATAAAATGCATTCAACTGAAAAAGAAATAGAATTTGAAAGGGTTCTGGTGAGAAGAAAGAAATAAATAGTAGGGAAATATATTTTAATTATTGAGTTAGTGTGCACGGTTTTTGTTCCATGATAACTGAGTTGAGTATGTGTGTAGATCATAGGAATTTTACTTATGTGGATACAATTTTATTCCGAGAGGTTCAATGGTGAAAGATGAAGTTGTTATACATTGATTGATGAGGTGCTAGTCGGATATCTGTCCGTTAGTGTTGATATTCATGATGTGAAACTTGATTCTTTTGAGATATTGCTTAAATAAGATTCTTCTGAACATTAATACAACTTTTGGTTTGGTTTACACGAGGACGTGTAAAAACTAAGTGTGGGAAAATTTGATAAGTACAATATATTCATTGATTTTGATTCCTTTATATTTAGTTTTATTGCATGTTTTGTGTGTATATGAGCTTATCAAGTTGTTTAATGATTTTAGGAGGAATTGAAACTGAAATGAGGAAAAAGGGAAGATTGCAGGATTTTTAACACTAAGTTGGATATATGTTCTTGGCTTAAAATTTGAATTTTATTATAGATCTCGTCGAGAGCTTCAATTTGATAGGTGGAACGTCCCGTGACTCTTCCCGGATCAAAAGTTATGACCTTTACACATAAATTCAGATTTATTTGCTTCGATTTCACTTGTGAATGACACGAACAAATTATTTAACACTCAACATCACATAATTAAGATTTTCATCAACTCATACAACCCAAAACAATTCTCAGCAATATAACACTTAAGAAAATGGAGATTAAGAGTTTTAGAACTTATTTCTTACCTCTTTAGATATTCTTTAGCTTAGCTAGATGATCTAGAATGTTGGCTTCTCCTTGATCTTCCAATTTTCACAGTGAACCCATCTTACTCTCTCTCACTCTGAGTTTTCTCCTTTATCAAAATGAACGGATGAAGGTTTAAGGGTATACAATATTACATTTAGTTTATTGAGCGTTATTGGGAGAAGGAAGGTTTGAGTAACTGAACAATTCCCACGTTCCAGCGTTTTGCTTGCCTGTAGTTATATTCTCTCCTTCCTTATTGATCCAATTATATCTTCCTTGTTTTTAATTAGCTAACACATATTTACTTTGCCTGCTAAATTATTTATTCCATTCCTCTTCAACAAATATATCTGGTATTATATATCCGGTTAATACCTTACAAACACTTATAGTTATAACACATTTATTTATCCATTAAATCAATTTTGATATTACAAATTGGATTTAAATTAGGTTTATTCTAAAATTAATCTGGATATTTAATTCCCACATATTCAGAATATTTTATTCCTTACACTCAGACTTTATTATTTTAATTAAGATTTCGATTTAACCATTTATCAATTAAATTTAATTTAATTTTTTTAATTGGATTAATTATATTTTTTACTCATTAGCGTACTAAAATTACGCATCAAAATATATAAATAACCCATATATTGTTAGGTTTCTATATAGCGCGATCATGCAATCAAATCACATAAAAGTAGTGGCAGCGCGATGAAGTAGGAATTTAAATTTTTTTCATACAAACCACCATGATCTTTCCTTGTGCACAATTATCAATTAAATGAAAGAGACGGAGATATAGAATCATACCTTCGTAGATCAAAGCTTACTTGGGTACAAGTTCACTTCCAATTCCTTCGCGTTCTCCTTGAATTCAACAGATGAAATTCTTTCTTTAGATTAATACAAGCCACCCAAGTGTTTGGCATCTAGAGGTGATCCACCAAGGAATAATACGTATTCAAGAAGTTGTGTGTTTAGTAAAACCCTAGTTTTCTGTCTCTAGAGCATATGTGAGTACTCTCCCAACTATTGGGAAATCATATTGTGAAAACATCATCCTTTACCCATAATAAGACCCTCTTATTTATAGATATAGGCAACCCTCTTAAACTATTTAGGAAAATGGTTTTATTTAATTAAACTCCTAATCAAATTAGGAATTTATGAGAATACTCTTATTAATTAATTCCTAAACCATTTAGAAATTAAATAATAATAATAGTAATAATATTAATAAGACTTCTCTTATTAATTTATATTTAATATTTCCAAAATATTAAATAATATTAAGCTATTTAATTTATTCTATCACTATAGATTAAATTAAATATACTTAACATATTATTACGATTATGTCATTTACTTTTTAAATAAATAATTTTTTTTTGCTGTGTGACCCTTTAGGTTCTCCATATTAAACCGGTTGTGAATAAATCAATTAGAATAATTCTAATCTTATTTAAATAAATAAATTAAATTATTTAATTCATTTAAATAAATAATATTTATTCTACAACAAGGGTAAGCCTCCTTAGCGATCAACGACTTTTCCAAATAATATAGATTTCAACATTACTCACAAAAGAACCTTTTAGTAAATAGTTACCCTACAATTCAATCATATATCTATATAATGTCCCAATTAAATATAAGAATTACTGTCAAGTCTTATTTCATTTAATTATATGTATTTCGATTCTCAAATGCACAACTCTAAATAATGTAAATTAGAAAAAACCCTTCTGATTTCATTCCGCTTTGGCCAAAGACTACTGAGCTGTCATTTATCGAATCACATAGTTTCTCCTTTTACTAGAAGCAATGGATTCTTTATTGATCATTCATTATTTCTATGTACAACTTAATATACCCAAGCATAACCTTTGATATACCCTAAGGGTCTTAAGGGACATGTCAAAGCATGATGCGTACAACACACATAAGTCTTCATTTAGGGAGACCTTCTTATTATTTCATTAGTTCTCTCAAATATCAAAAAAGATGTAATTCCTATTACTTTGTTCTAGTTTGATTAGCATCAAAACGAGCATTCCCATGATTATCACGTTGAAAACGATGCGTACATATCACACGAGTCTTCATTTAGGGATACTTTCTTATTGTTTCATTAGTTCTCTCAAATTGTCAAAACAAAAAGGGGATTAGGAGTCTTATTACTTCGTTCTAGTTTGATTAGCATCAAAAGCAGTGATCCCATGACTATCACATGCGTATATCTCACATAAGACTTGATTTAGAGAGATCTTCTTATTGTTTCCTTGGTTCTCTCAAATTGTTAAAGAAATATGTGATTAGGAGTCCTATTACTTCGTTCTAGTTTGATTAGTATCAAAAGGAGAAATCTCATGACTATCGCGTTCAAAACGATGCGTACATCTCACACAAGTTTTCATTTAGGAAGACCTTCTTATTGTTTTCTTGCTTCTCTCAAATTGTCAAAGAAATAGGAGATTATAAGTCCTATTACTTTGTTTTAGTTTGATTAGCATCAAAAGGAGCAATCTCATGACTATCACATTCAAAACGATACGTACATGTCTTACAAATCTTCATTTAGGAAACCTTCTTATTGTTTCATTGGTTCTCTCAAATTGTTAAAAAAAAGAGGTGATTAGGAATCTTATTACACCATTCTAGTTTGTTTAGCATCAAAAGGAGCAATCCCATGACTAAAACCTTCAAAATGATGAGTACAAGTCTTGATTCAAGGAGACCATCGTATTATTTCATTGGTTCTGTCAAATTGCCAAAAAACGATGTGATTAAGAGTCTTATTACTTCGTTCTAGTTTGATTAGTATCATAAGGAGCAATCTCATGACTATCGCATTCAAAATGATGCGTACATGTCTTACAAGCCTTCATTTAGGGAGACCTTATTGTTTCATTGGTTCTCTCAAATTGCCAAAAAAAAGAGATGATTAGGAATTCTATTACTTCGTTCTAGTTTGATTAGCATCAAAAGGAGCAATCCTATGACAACCACGTTCAAAACGATGCGTACATCTCACAAAAGTCTTGATTTAGGGAGGCCTTCTAATTATTTTATTGGTTCTATCAAATTGTCAAAAAAAGATGTGATTAAGAGTCCTATTACTTCGTTCTAGTTTGATTAGTATCAAAAGGAGAAATCTCATGACTATCGTGTTCAAAACGATACGTCCGTCTCACACAAGTCTTCATTTAGGAAGACCTTCTTATTGTTTCCTTGCTTCTCTCAATTTGTCAAAGAAAGAGGTGATTAGGAGTTTTATTACTTCGTTTTAGTTTGATTAGAATTAAAAGAAGAAATCTCATACCTATCGCATTCAAAATAATGCGTACATATCTTACAAGTCATCATTTAGGGAGACTTTCTTATTATTTTCTTGGTTCTCTTAAATTATCAAAACATATGTGATTTGAAGTCCTATTACTTCGTTTTAGTTTGATTAGAATCAAAAGGAACAATCCCATGACTATCGTATTCAAAATGATTCGTACATCTCACACAAGTCTTGATTTAGGGAGGCCTTCTTATTATTTCATTAGTTCTCTCAAGTTTTCAAAGAAAGAGGCGATTAGCAGTTCTATTACTTTGTTATAGTTTGATTAGTATCAAAAGAAGTAATTCCATGACTATTGCGTTAAAAACAAATCGTACATCTCATATAATTCTTCATTTAGGGAGACCTTATTGTTTCATTGGTTCTCTCAAGTTGTCAAAAAAAGATAGGATTCCTATTACTTCATTCTAGTTTCACTACAAAAAAATAGACATTTGGCAACAATTTTTCAGGCAACGACTTATAAAGTCGTTGCCAAAAATGCATGTTTAGCAACGAAATTTGTCATTCGTTGCTCTTTATGAAAGGCTTTCATTTTTTGCAACGAAATTCATAAGTCGTTGCAAAAATTCGTTGCCAAATCGTTGGCGGGAAAAAAAAACCCACCGCCTATTCACTTTTTTATTGCCGATGAGATTTCTCCTCATCGTCGGCAACAAAAAAAATTTTGTTACTATATTTCGTTGCCTAATATAGGCCACATTTGTTGGCAACAATTTTTTTTCGTTGCGTATTTAATACATTTTTTGCAACGACTAGTAAATTGTTGTCCAAAATTAAGACAAACCCAATAAGCATGCCTCTTTTTTCCCCCCCCCCAAAACGCATCATTTTTCATTTAAATTTTTGTATTTATTTGGACACAATTTTATACAGTGAAATGTTTCACTCCGTCCGTCTCAAAATAAATGCCCAGTTTTATTTTTTTTAAGTTATAATTTTTAAATTAAAATATAGCACATATAGATATATTTTCTAATTTACAAAAATTAAAGTTTGTAGTTAATTGGATGTAGTTTATAATGATCATATTCGCACACTTATAATTTTGAAAAAATATATATAATTAATTTCTAAAATAATTTATATGAATTTTTCTTGTAACTCGTTATTTTACATATATACTTTTTGACAAGGGAGGGGCAAGGAATCGAAATCGCTCCCGAAATTACACCAAAAATCGACCAAACTGCACCGATTAAGTCGCGCCAATGGTTCCGGCATAGACCAATTAAGTTGCACCAATGATGTGTAAGTTCTTTTTTAACTCCCCTTTTTCAAATTCTCCTGTTTCTTGACTTGTAGATTTTTTTATAATCAAATATTAATTTCTCTTTATATCTTGAATTAGAGGGTGTTTGGCAATGACTTATAAGTTGGTCAAACTAAGTTATAAGTCATTTGTTATTATTTAGTGTTTGACAATAACTTAAATTTTATCTTCTTCTTTTTTACTTATAAGTCATTATTAAATTTTTTAATGCTTCATGTGCTATATTTTTTATGTATTATATAAATTTTACTACCATCTAAATATATATATATATATATATATATATATATATATAAATAAATGTTTCTCTTTACAAAAAAAATATTTTTGTAGTCTCCAATATTTTTAAATTTATCCTACTAATATGTATATTCAACATTAAACTAAATATATATAAACTAAATATATATAAAGTAACTATGAATATTTTGATATATATATATATATATATATATATATGTAAACAAATATTCATATAAATATTTATAAATTTATCTCTAAATATTCATATAAATATTTAAAAAAAATATTCATATCTAAATTTTATAAATTTTAGATGAAATATTTATAAATTTATAAATAAATATTTGTTTATAAATTTTAAAGATAAATTTATATGAATATTTAGAGATACATTTATAAATATTTATATGAATATTTGTTTATATATATATATATATATATATATATATTAAAATATATATATTTATAAATATTTATATGACGTGGTATTTTATATTATAATTTGACATGCGTTAGCTGCTGACGTGACGTCTGTTAAATTTTTCCCAAAAAACTACCTCTTCTCATATTCGAACTTGTAACCTCTTAATTGGAACATTGGTCATATGACCACCCGAGCACCACGGGCATAGCTGTTAGTAATTTGCAAGGATTAATATTTATATCAAAACATGAGATTGAATGTATATATTTGTTATTCAAAGCTGAGTCCTATTATACATTCAATCAGCGGGGGACTCTTATTTTATGTTATAGGAGCGAGTTTTTTTATATAAAAAAAATAGAACATATTTTAAGTTACAAAGAAAAAACATAATTACCCTTGTATATAAAGAGGCTAAATAAATAAGATTTTAATGCATAAAATATTGGTTTTTAATAAAAAAAATTTAAAAAGAAAAAACAGAAATAAATAAGATTTTAATGCATAAAATATGATACTGTATCTTAAATTCATACCATCAATACAAGACTAAATACTCTATAATTTAGTAAATACAGAAATAATATGTCTTTAAAATTCATAAAATTTGCGAAGAAGATTCTTTTTGTGAACTAGAGTGAGTAATATTTATGATTATAATGTCTAATTTAAATTAATTCCCATAGTTTTAAATTTTATAATTTTGAAATCTATTCCAAAAAGTCAAAATGAAACTTATTCAGTGAAATGAACAAAATATTATTTATTAAGAATATATATTTTTTAAATATGCAAAAAAAGTACCTAATATATATACAAAAAAATTCAAAGCCCCTAAGAGCGTGGACCCCACAGCCCCAATGTAGGTCCGCCCATCATTCAAAATAATAATAATAGTAATAATAATAATAATAATAATATTAAGAATAATAATTATTATAATTTCAAAATAATAATAATAACTTCAAAATAATAATAATAATTTCAAAATAATAATAATAATAACAATTATTATTATTATTCTTAATATTATTACTATTATTATTATTATTATTATTATTATTATTGTTATTATTACTATTATTATTATTTTGATATAAGGATTAATCCTTGCAAAATATTAATAGTTGACCTGGTTGCTCCAACGGTTATATGACCAAAGTTTCAAATGTGAGGTTGCGAGTTCAAATATGTGTAAAGGCAATTTTTTGGAAAAAAAATCAAAAGAAGCCACGTCAGCAATGCTCACATGTAAAATTACAATATAAAATACCACGTCAGATCTGTCACGTGTGCCACGTAGGCGCCACGTGTGCCACGTCATCAAGTCAACACACATGTGGCGCCTGAGGGTTCAAAGTCCAAATTTTTGAATAGAAAGGGGTTTAGTTTGCGTTGACCGGAAGAAAGGGGCTCAATACCCAAAAACCACTAAAGTTCAGTGGTCGACTTTGCATTTAACCCGTATATATATATAGATGGTAATAGAATTTATCTAATATACAAAAAATATAACATAAGAAGCAAAAATATCACTGCTAGGTTTGGAACCTAAGACCTATGGGTTATTGGGCCATTAAGCTACCAATAAACCATTCTAATTTATTGGTTAACTAAACTACCGCCATAACTTGTAGCGGTAGACAGTGTAGCACATGAGCAAATGAGCAAATGAGGGGCAAATGAATAATTTCTCATGTCGCTACAGCCTGTAGTGGCAGAGAAAAATCCATTTCAATCCGTGCCATCCAATGTTGCGATCAACGGTATAGATTATGGTTGTTGAAATAGTACCCGTGACAACTGATTGCCAAGCATGTTAGTTCCGGGTCTCTGACCCAAATAAACCCAACCTCATCAAACCTGATTATTATATCTATGCTTCCCAATGTTTCCCATTTCTAGATAGAAGTAGGATATACTTACAAGTACTCCCTCACTCCAAGAATGAAAGTGATGATTGATTTTATGCGAATTTAAAAAAAATGTCAAATGATAAAATTATTCATATTTAAATTCTCATCTAATTGCATATTTTTCTATACATGACTAGTGATATTATATAAATATTTATAAATAATAAAAATATGACATTTAATACTAAGGATATTACGCACAAATTATTGTAAAAAATAGATTATTTAATATAAGTAACTATTTAACTTGAGATTACATAAAATAATAAGAACTTTTATTCTTAGACGGAGGGAGTAACTTAAATCATGAACATATTTTTAAGTCCAAAAATAAAACATAAAAAGGAGAATAGTAATGGTATACCCCTAGCTATTCCTAGTTCTCCTTTTACCTTTTTTCCAAATATATTATAAAATTAAATTATAATACTATCAGTTCTAAGAAAAAACATAAAAGATGAAGAAAAATTTATTATGTTTTATGAACTAAAACAGAATAAAGTTATTTAAAAATGACTTATAAGTCATTCCTAATAAGTTTGTTTGACCCATATTAATGTAATATCAATTTTATCCTTATTTAATTTATTTATTTTTAAAAAAAATGAATTTGTAAAAAAGAAGAGTAAGATGCAACGTCACTTTAATTGGCGTTAGAATTTTTATTTTTATTTTTTTATAGCTGAAGTCTTGTATATTCCTTCATTTCCAACGCTGATGACAGAGAATAAACATAAAAAAATATTGATGTTTGTAAACAAGTACAAGAGATCAAAGAAATAAATAAAAAAAAGAGATTCCAACGTCAGTTAAAGTGATGTTACATCTTACTCTTCTTTTTTACAAATTTACTTTATAAAAAATTTAAAAAAAGTTACAATGCCGGTTAGTTTGGCATTGGATCACATTTTTTTTCTTTCAAATTTCTTTAAAAAAATAAAATAGTTTTTAAAAAAATTAAGATAATTTTTGTTTAAATTCGTTTTTTAAAAAAATATTTTTTAAAGTGGCGTTGGTTGCCTTTTTGATTTTTAGCAAAAAAAAATCCAAAAATTCAACACAATTTCAAATGGTGTTCAGTAGTTTTTCCCAAATTAGACGTGAGAGTCTTTACTCCCAATGACAGTTGTTGAAGTTTTTATTTTTTTAAAAATATTCGTTTAAAAATAAAAATCTTTTTAAAAAAAATTAAAGCTTTTTTTAAAAAAAAATTAAAGCTTTTTTTTTAAAAAAAATAAAGTTTTTTTTATTTATAAAAATTGTTCTTAAATTAATTAATTTGGTTAAGAGAAGAGCTTATTTCAAAAAAAATTGAACAAAATAAATATAATTGAGAAAATTGAATATAATTTAACCAATTCTGGGAAAATACTCCAGATCCAACCTTTCCCCATTCTTTCTCCTAATATACTTTTGTCTCCAACCCAACCCAACCCAATCCAGTCGACAAAAAAATTTGGGGATCTGACTTTAGAAACCTAAAATTGAAGAGGCGTTTAGTGATTGATTCAAAATCAGTTCCTTTGATTCCCCTGCAATTGATGGAGCGGAGGACGGAGGAGAATGAGAAGAAGGAGGGAGAAAGTGGCAACTGATCCTATGGCATCGCTCAGAGACTCTCTCCTCCAAATATTTTCCCTATTGGTGACTTTACTAATTTCACCCTCAAATTCACTCCCATTCATCTCCTATTCTTCTCTGTACTTTCTGTCTCGCTTCTTCTCCCACAAAGCTAGGGTTTACTTCCATTTTCTGCCTCCATCCTTGCTTCGGTAACTATATGGCAAAAACTAGAGGTGGTTACACCTTTAAAATCGGGCGACAACCGATGAGACATAAGGAACTGGAAGTAATCGCAGAACCAAGGGAGAAGCGACGCCTCAATCGGAATCTTCAAAAGATTGCTGCAGATTTGGGCGCCTTATCTAAGCAGATAAAACGACGATCTTCAAAGGGTAAAAAACCCATCTCTGTGAGTATACCCGATTCCCCTCCTTCTATTCCTCGTGTTTTTGGGACTGCTCTATCTTTTCGATCCCAAAAGTTTGCTACCCGTTCCAAAATTTGATGTTCAACAAAATTATTGTGTTAGGAAAACCCGTTGACACGGTTTTGTTTGATAAAATTGGGTTTCCATCCATGTTTGCAAAAGTAGGTTTATCATCCATGTTTTCTCCCCCAAAATCTGCATATCTTGTGCTTATTAAACAATTTTTTGGAAATATAACTGTTAAATCTGATAGCATAGATACCTTTGTTCAAAACAAGACAATATCATTTGACTATGCTATTTTGGGTTCAATTCTTAATATTCCTAGCACTAGGTTCTATCCTTTCACTCCTAAGATACTTTGAGTCTCAAGCCTATTCTTCATTCATATAATTGAATCCAATATGTTATTTAAGCTTCTCTGGTTTTATATCATGCATGGAGTTCATAATATTTTATGATTAAGCCAGGGTTTCTACCCAGTTTCCCGCCTCTATAAAATGCTTCTTATTCAATTTTACATAGCTGTATAACATTCCAGAGTCTTACAATAGATCAGTGTACTCTTTTTTTTCTTTTTTGAATAGGAGTGTTGTCTTGCAGTATTTTTTATCAAGCTAGGCCTCAAAATTTACTTTCTTCTTCTCATTGCACATACTTCCTATATTTTGTGTTTCTCTTATAATGAAAGTTAAGTTCCGTATCTTGAATTTAATAGGAATTGGGTTATGTTTAGTTTCATTTGTTATGTATAATTGTTTTTCTTTTTGTACAAAAACATCTTGGTCAGTTGGTGTAGTGCTACATGAGATGGCCAAAAGTATTGTTATATACTTCTTCGAGGCCTAAATTTGTGAATTGGTCACACCAAGCTGTAGACTTCATTCTAGGTATTTGATAAAATTTGAGTCGTTACAACATGACTTTTCCTCTAAAGTTTATCAATTTTTATATAGTTTTCAAAATTGAAATTGACTCTCGCCTTCATTATTACAACATTAGTATTATCTGAATCATTATGATTTAAATTTTAAAAAAAATCCTGCCCCATTGTCCCATTACTTTCAGTATACTGAGAAACTGAGGAAGTAAATCACAAGTATATGCAACATAATTGTAGATAACTTCCTGAGTTTAAGACTTGCATTGTGGTGGTAAGGCTGATGTCTATATATATATATATAATTTTGCTCGGGGAATGATGCTTATTCAAGTGCATGAAAACACCTCTAAGAGGCGGTCAGAAAGTTAATTTATTTGGTAATGATCAAAGATTGGTAAGAAATCATAGGATAATTAATAAATCTCCAGTATCACATTTTACTGGAAAATGGTATATTGGTTTTTAGTTGCTCCTATTTTTAGTTGCTGTTGTTTGGTACCAGTATGAAGATAAAGAGTCATGTTGGATGATCTGGTTAATGTGACAGAATGAATGAACCTATAATGAGGAGTGCTTTATTTAAATCACAAAACCAATATGGACCAGAAATAGGTCAAACAAATTAGGAAGGAAGTAGGTTAAAACTTTTAAGACACCTGACCAACAAGGATTTTGTTGTAGCCAGAGTTGCAAATGAAAAACACAATAATTGCTACTTGGTTAGGCGATGGTTTCATAAATTCGAGTTAAAATTTTAAGTTTTGTGAGACGTTACTTGGAATACACTTTTGCTACAAACATCCCTTTCCATCCTCCAACGAGTCTTTTGGCTTTTGCTTTCAACAACCTCCTGTGGATATGCATTAATGGTCAAGTCAGTTGCATTGTTTTTCTATGGAATTACTTGGTGTGGTGGTAGACAATAATAAAGATTTAATATTCTTTTCTGGAAATCCAAGTTGCTTAAATTCATTTAAGGTTGCGACAATAGCCATCACTCTACCATCTCACTCTGATTTTCTTTACCTTTGTTTATTGCAGCCATATATTCTTATGTATTTAAAAAAAATTAATTTTTTTTGAAGCTTCAATAAAGAATCTCTAAAGGATATTATTCCTTTGTCATTTGAATTTGGCCTCAAAAGGATATTTGTCTTAACTAAATATGTTTTGACTGATTTCAGAGTCGTACTGATCGTATTGTTTTCAAACTTTTTGGAAAAGATCCTAGTGAATTCCCTCGTCTTGCGAAGTCAGGTATGTCAATATTTATGGGAAGCTAACCTGTTTGACTGAAGTTTTATGATCTCCTTCAGTGAATGTATGATGCTATCAAATTTATGACTTATTCATATTCTGGACTAGTTAAAGCACAGTTCTACAGATATTGAAGCTACATCATAACTGGCTGTATCATATTATCAGTATACCTTCGAATGGAAAATTCCAAATGGGAGGAGGTAAGTTTTGCTTCACTTCTAGAATGTAGATTTCTATTTCCAAATTGAGCTTGATTCTATGATCGACTTGAGTCTGAGATCAAAAATAATAGCCTGATTTTAGATCATAGCCTCATATAGGTCTGGGTGTCAACTCACAACGTGCTTGAAATTTAAGTTCAAATTCTGTTATTTATTATCTAATGTGTCAGACTTCCTACTTACTGTGTCTACGTAGCTCTGCTGTGATCTGAGATTCAGTTTGAGGAGGCTTCTGGGTTCATCATTTGACTCTTTCTGGAAAACAGGATGGGTTTATACTAGGGTGCGACATCATGTAGCATTTGTATATGATGGTTTGTTTCCTGTTCTTTATTTTTCAGATCCTATTCTGACTATTTTCTTTTTCAGCCCGTCGTAGCCACATTCAAGTAGAAAGAAAAAGTTCTTTATCTCTTCAATTTTGCAGGTCAGGTTGTTCTAGACACACCCTTACCACTTAAAAATGAGAAAAGCTGCAAAATATTGAGCGTCAAGCCTATTGCAGATTAATTGTCTGAGAGAGCTCAGTTTTTGGTTAAAGGCTTGAGTATATTTGGGTCAACCACAAGGTACAGTTCATGTTCTTTGTGTATGAATGACACATCACCACTTAATCTTAAAAGTGACTTTTTGAGGATTCATTGAGGTTATGTCATCCCCTTTCTGTCTTTTTACAAAATGATACGTACGCGTGCGCATATACTCCTTTAGCCATTTTCTTTGTAAAATGTGGTCTGAAAACCTCAACTCAACTACATTTTCCTATAAAATAAGATGTAACCAAGTTATTTATATTTACGTGGTAAATTTATTTCTTGTTATTTATATTTACGTGGTAAATTTATTTTCTTGTTATTTATCGAGTAGGCCGAGGGTTCACAAAAGCTCCAATGATGATATGTGGTATTCATTTTGAGTAAATCAATGAAGTAATCTCCACTTGCTTCCACTAAATTGAGTTTCCTCAAAAAGATCATTTAATGGCCAATGAAACCATTACCTGTTAACTTCTGGGCAAAGCCTTAATCGTGTTTCCTTTTCTATCTCCATGTTCTATACCTAGTTTTCTCCCTCTAGTACTAAATTCTTTTATATGTTATGTGAATTAAAAAGAAAAAGATTCTTTCTTTTAGCACGTACTTAATACACAGTAAATTGCTTCTTAACTATCCATAAAATTAGCCTCGACTTATCAGAAAAATGAAAAAAATGAAAAAAATGAACTTAGCTTTAATTTGTTAGCTCCATGTATTATATCTTGTGAAGCTTTCTGGGTTAAGACCTAGTGATGTAATTTCAAATATGTTTTCTTATTTTTGGATAACTGAAGATGGTAAGTATTTAGTAGTTCTGTGTCAAATTATGTTTTTTATTTTCCCACACGTTACATTTCATTGCACTCTAGTCCCCCATTCAACCACCCTCCTAAAAGGGAAGTGTCTTGGTTTTATATGTCGAACAACGCATCTTATTCAGAAATTGTTCTAAAAAGCTGTGGCTCACCTTCCCATCTCCTGCTCCTTTTTCTATTTCTAAATTGTGCTACTTGTTTATTTTATCAGGTTGAGGACCACACTCTCCGCAGCAGCTTTTTTCCATTTATAGTCGCTGAGCAGGATGTTTGTTCTGAAATTCGTACTCTAGAGAGTGCTATAGAGGTTGCTGAAGCCGCTGATGGCTTAAAACCTACAACCTACAACCGAAGACAATGGTCAAGTTCAAGTGGCTTCAAGTAAACATATAACTGAACTATTGTATTGTAATAATGAACGTAAAAGTTATTAGTTTAGTAGTTTGGTATAATAATGATCATCATATTTTAAGGATGAATTATCCAACTATTATATTGTAATTTTGTAATGTGAATGATTTTAAATAATGTATATAATATTTTTTATGTTTTATTTTGTATTGTTGCTATAAACAAAAGAAAAGGCAACATTTATATTGTTGCAAATCATAACAACTTTTGTTGCATAGAAAAAGCAAAAGACAACGTAGTGTCGTCGTTAATTGACAACTTTCATTTCTCTCGAAAAATAATTAGCTTCGAATAGTATCGTTGCTAATTGATCATAATTATCCATAACAAAATCAGTGGCAACGAAAAAATTCGTTGCACATTAATATATGACCGGTTTATTTTGTACATTTAGCAACAAATATCGTTACTAAAAAGTACACAATTAGCAACGAAAATCAATTAAGGCAATAATTTTTATATTGTTTAGTAACGACAAACTTTGTTGGCAAATGTGTATCAAATGCAACGAATTTTATCTTCGTTGGCAAATAAAAAGATTCTTTTCGTTGCCAATTAGGCGTATTTTGCAACGAAAATTATTTTTCAGTAACAATTTCTTAATAAATTTGCTACAAAATATTTTGTTGCTAAATGATTTATGATTTTACACAAAAACAACATTTCGTTGCGAAATATATTACTTTCTGCAACGAAAAAAAAAATTCGTTGCTAGACAATTAGCAACGCTCATTGTGCAACGAAATGTCCAACGACTGAAAAATCGTTGCAAATGACATTTGGCAACGAAATTTCGCATATTTAGCAACGAAAACTGTTTGTTGCAAAATCACCATTTTTTATAGTGTTTGATTAGAATCAAAAGGAGCATTCTCATGACTATTGCATTCAAAACGATGCGTATATATCACAAAAGTCTTCATTTAGAGAGACCTTCTTATTGTTTCATTGGTTCTCTAAAATTGTCAAAAAAAGAGGGGATTAAGAGTCCTATTACTTGTTCTAGTTTGATTAGCATCAGAATCAGCAATCCCATGACTATCGCTTTCATAACGACGCGTACATCTCACATAAAACTTAATTTAGGGAGACCTTCTTATTGTTACATTGATTCTCTTAAATTATCAAAGAAAGAGGTGATTAAGAGTCCTATTCTTCGTTCTAGTTTGATTAGTATCAAAAGGAGCAATCATGACTATCACGTTCAAAACGATGCGTACATCTCACATAAGTCTTCATTTAGGTAGACCTTTTACTGTTTTATTAGTTCTCTTAAATTATCAAAGAAAGAGGTGATTAAGAGTCATATTACTTAGTTTTAGTTTGATTAGCATCAAAAGGAGCAATCCCATGACTATCACATTTAAAACAATGCGTACATATCTTACAAGTCTTCATTAGGGGTATTGTTTCATTGGTTCTCTCAAATTATAATTAAAATAGGTGATTAGGAGTCTTATTACATTGTTCTAGTTAGATTAGCATCAAAACGAGCAATCCCATGACAATAGTGTTCAAAAACGATGCGTACCTCTCACACAAGTCTTGATTTAGAGAGACTTTCTTGTTGTTTCATTTGTTATCTCAAATTGTCAAAGAAAGAGGCGATTAGGAGTCTTATTACTTCGTTCTAGTTTAATTAGCATCAAAACGAGCCATCCCATGACTATTGCGTTCAAAAAAAATGCTTATATCTCACACACGTCTTCATTTAGGGAGATATTTTTATTTTTTCACTGGTTCTCTCAACTTGTCGAAAAAAAGGGAGTGATTAGGAGTCCTATTACTTTGTTCTACTTAGATTAGCATCAGAAGTAGCAATCCCATGACTATCGCATTCATAACGATGCGTACATCTCACAAAAGTCTTCATTTAGGGAGACCTTCCTATTGTTTCCTTGGTTTTCTCAAATTGTCAAAGAAGGAGATGATTAGGAGTCCTATTACTTTGTTATAGTTTAATTAGTATCAAAAAGTGCAATCTCATGACTATCTCATTCAAAACGATGCGTACATCTCACACAAGTTTTTATTTAGGTAGACCTTTTATTTTTTCATTATTTCTCTCAAATTGTCAAAGAAAGAGGTGATTAGGAGTTTTATTACTTAGTTTTAGTTTGATTAGCATCAAAAGAAGCAATCCCATGACAATCACATTCAAAATGATGCGTACATGTCTTACATGTCTTCATTTAAGGGTATTGTTTCATAGGTTCTCTCAAATTATCAATAAAAGAGGTGATTAGGAGTTCTATTACTTCGTTCTAGTTTGATTAGCATCAAAAGGAGCATTCCCATGACAATAGTGTTCAAAATGATGTGTACATCTTACACAAGTCTTAATTTAGGGAGACCTTGTTATTATTTCATTAGTTATCTCAAATTATTAAAGAAAGAGGCGATTATGAGTCCTATTACTTTGTTCTAGTTTAATTAGCATCAAAAGGAGCAATCCCATGACTATTGCCTTCAAAACAATGCGTACATTTTATACAAGTCTTCATTTAGGGAGACCTTCTTATTGTTTCATTGGTTTTCTCAACTAGTCAAAAAAGAGGGGATTGATTAGGAATCCTATTACTTCGTTCTAGTTTGATTAGTTTTAAAAGGAGCAATCTCATGCTTATCGTGTTCAAAATGATGCGTACATCTCACACAAGTCTTTATTTAGGGAGACCTTCTTATTGTTTCCTTTTTTTCTCTCAAATTGTCAAAAAAGGTGATTAGGAGTCCTATTACTTCGTTTTAGTTTGATTAGCATCAAAAGGAGCAATCACATGACTATCACATTCAAAACGATGCGTATATGGCTTACAAATCTTCATTTAGGTGATTAGGAGTACTATTACTTTGTTTTAGTTTGATTAACATCAAAAGGAGCAATCCCATGATTATCACATTCAAAACGATGAGTACATGTCTTACAAAACTTTATTTAGGGAGACATTCTTATTGTTTCATTGGTTCTCTCTAATTGTCAAAAAAAGAGGTGATTATAAATCCTATTACTTCGTTCTACTTTGATTAGCATCAAAAAGAGCAATCCCATGACTATCATGTTCAAAACGATGCGTACGAGTCTTGATTTAGAGAGACCTTCTTATTGTTTCATTAGTTCTGTCAAATTATCAAAAAAAGATGTGATTAAGAGTCCTATTACTTCGTTCTAGTTTGATTAGTATCAAAAAGAGCAATCTCATAATTATTGTGACGAACGAGAATTTTATAATTTATTTTAAATATTTATTGAATTAAATAAATATTTTTGTTGATTTATTTATTGAGTAAATAAATGTTTGATGGAATTGTGGTAGATTAATTTAATTAAATGTGTTACATTGATTAAATTAATGTTGAATAATTTTATAGTTCAAAATATAAATTTAATTGAGATTATTAAATTAAATGAGTTGTTATTAATTATAATGTTATTCTATTTAATTTAATAATTAATAAGAGATTTAATGATTTGTCATAATTAATAAATGAGAATTTTAACTATGTGATGATTTGATTTAATGTGTAATATTGTCTTTTATTTAATTAAAATTAAATGATATTATTTGATTAATTAAAGTGTGACAAATAAACTATCTAATAAACAAGTTAATTAAAATAATGAAAAAAAGAGTTAATTTGGAACAAGCCAAACATGACCTTAGGAACATGGGAACAGTTAAGGCCTGATGCGCTTAACTGCTACCCATGATTCCACCGGTTATTATTTTATATGCATTATATCATCAGTTGTATATCTACGTATTCATTCCTAAGGCTAAAGTCTGAGAGAAAAAGAGAGAATTTGAGAGTAAATTTATTGAAGAGGTTTTGAAGAATCAAAGAAAATGTTTCTTTCATCTTAACAGAGTTAGCAAGAGTAATTTCTTAATCCCAGTTTTAAATTTATGTTTTTAAAGTTTTCTCCATGAACGTATATGTAAGTTCTCTATAATTGAATTTTGTTGGTGATTGTTGGGAATATGTTTGTGTATGTGTTAATAGATGTTTATAACATGATTTATATCAATTATAAACTGTTTCAGAGTAATCAAATCAGTGTAATCATGTTTTCATTGGAGTTTTATAGTTTGTAGAGTATTAATGTATGAATATGGCTTATATGTACAAAGATTCATGCTTCAATTGTATTTTAAACTGAATATTGATGATTTATTATGTTTATGCTTGTAAAAACGAAGAGAACGAAGCTTAAACGGACTGATTCGGTGTTATAACGAATTTGTAATGTATTATTTCATAAAAATTGACGAAACTATAAAAAATATCAAGAACATGAAAATTGTGTGTTCTAATTTAGTTGTTTATGTTATTTAAGTTGTTAAAAGCATGCTAAGAACATTATATAATGTTTCTGTTAAGTTTTGATTGTATGGGTAGCATTAAATTTGATGTTTAAGTATGATTTTGGCGTAAATTGGCTTTTTTCTGTGTTCTTCGGGAACTTTGCCAGACCTCACTGCGTCGCGGCACCGCATCGTCGGTTCTGTGAAGAAACTGGGCGCTGCAGCGCCAGGCCTATAACGACCCCAAAAATCATACAATAATATTCTCCTTCTCGATCGTTTACAATACAACTTTAATCTGTCTTTACATCATTATTCGACATTAAAATCACTAAAAATGCGGACTAATTTAAAATTTTTATAAACTTCTTTCTTTATTGCCTTGAATCGCAACCTTTACATTACATAACTTCGATTCAAATCTAAATCATGAATTGTTACAACGAAATGACTATACAAAGTCTTACATTATAATTATTATCCGTATACATCGGATAACTCAACTTTACGGCTTTAGATCTACATTACAATCAAGATATTAAATGCATTTCTCATAAAACATAAGTAAGCTTCTTGAATTACTATTGAACTCTAACATTCAACTAGCATGTATCATTACCTTGCCTCCTTGACCTATAAAAATGGTTATTTGCAAGAGTGAGCTCGACAGCTCAGCAAGAACTAACAGTTTTCATGCATCACGTAGCACATAATTAACATGCTCAACATACATCTCATAAAAATTAAAGTAACATGGCATACATGCTTTAATCACATAACAAATATAAAGATTGAGTTATTATAACTCAATCAACATTCTTAAATCATTCAATGTAGTTATAAATTGACTTTAACATTTTATGCTTGCAACATATATAACATAGCAAGCTCTTTGCAACACATTTTAAAACAGTTCATATTATCATAAAGTTCACATAGAAAATAGGAACCGGAAGACTTGCCTGGCTCGTAGATTATCAATTACCGAAAAAAAGCTTATAATAATCTGCTTCATCAATCCTACACACGTATTACCATACATATCAACTATTAGTCACCTAACAACGCTTAGCAATCGCTTAAGTAAATTCCAATTTACACTTTATAGTTCTCTCCCATTTATTTGATACACACTGTCAAATTTATATGTATAATTAACAATATAAGTTAATTATCACATAGTTAATCCTCATAGTTAGTTAACCAATTTAGGTTAACTCATTCCTCTTTAACTAATAAGTTAATAATTAATTATCATATAATTAATCACATCACATAATCACATAATTAAGTCAAATAATAATTACATACTCATATTAAATTATAATTAAACGAATTATAATTTAAACATCCACTTTAATCAAATTATAATTAAATAATTTATAATTACACCATTTATAATTTACTTTAAACCATTACTCTAATTATTCAAATTACATCATGCATTAAATTATAATTTAAACATATTATAATTAAATTTAAACAATTACTTATATTATAAATAATCAATTTTAATTCATGCACTCATTAAATTATAATTAAATAATTTATAATTATACCATTTATAATTTACTTTAAACCATTACTCTAATTATTCAAATTACATCATGCATTAAATTATAATTTAAATATATTATAATTTAATTAAAACCATTACTTATATTATAAATAATCAATTTCAATTCATGCACTCATTAAATTATAATTTAAATTATATTTTTACCTTAATTATAATTATTCCAAATTATAATCACATATTAAGTTATAACTAAACAAATTATATTTCAAGTTAAACATTTACTTTGATTATAAAACTAATCAACTATATTCATTATAATTAATCACATTAAATTAAACCTTTATTATAATTATAATTATTTCAAATTATAATTTCACATCATATATTTTTAATATATCTCATTACTATTATTTAGCATTTTAAGGCATGTTAACAGGCCATTCAATTATTACATAAACTTAGCTTTTCAAAACAAAAATCCCTTTTTTTTTGCATACCCCCCCGCCGGGGTAGGGGTTCAAGGCTTAACATGCCCGCCGGGACGGGCTTCAAACTTTTAAAAATCTGCATACCCCGCTGGGGCGGGGGTACTTGGCCTTGCAAGGCCCGTCGGGGCGGGCCCCCTGCTGCGAACCAAAACTTCTTCGCGAACTGTGTAGAAAAAAAAACTAATTTGACTTATTTCTCCACACCAAGTTTCAATTTCAGTCAATACAATTCATAACATCTTAATAGAAAATATAATTTCTAAACTCCTAACATGTTTCAACACATTTAATCCTTAAAACACATAGTTTACAATAATCAATTCCATGATTTTTGAAGAAAATCATTAACAAGTGTTCTTGATGAAATTGAATACTGAAATCTATTTTTAAATCAAAATACCCAATCAAAACATATTTAAATTTATTTATAAACATGTTATCAACATCTAACCTCAATTTACACAATCAAATCACAATTTTTGATTTCAAATAGGCCAATTATCAAACTATTTCACTATGACTTTTGATGAACATGAATTTTCTCATGTTCATGTTAAATTAACCAACTAAACCATCATATAATTCACTTATAAACATCTATTATCACAATTCACATATAAACTTCATTTTATAAACACCATATAACATATATCCCCAAAATTATAAGTTTTCATTAATATTCATATTTTTATAAAACTAAAACTTGAATAACTTAAGGAAATCTTAAACTCTAAAGTTAGAGATTATACCTTTCCTTTGCTTAGGAGAACAAGATGAAGATGATGATGTTTGACTCTCTCAAACTTTCTCTTCCTCCTTCTTCTTTCTCCCTTCTCTCCTCTTTTCCCTTCTAGATTTTCTGTGTTTTCTCTCTAACACATACTAACCCTTGTTCTATCTGACTAACATCTATTCTTCTAACTTCTAAACTAACGTATATACAATACACATATAACTAATATATTATATGTATAATTATATAATATAACTCCCAATATTTAAACCATCATATTTAACACCATAATTGTAATTAATATAAATAAGCTACAATTTTGAATATCAAAAGCTTAAAGCTTGTTTGGCAAAATTCATTATTTAAAAAAAATAGGTTTTTAAATAGTTAAGGCCCCGTTTGGCAAAACGAATTTAAAACAATGTAAGGGCCTTGTTTGGGAAAACGGTTTTAAAACTCTTTTAATTCTTTTAATAAATCCTTTAACACATATTCTTAATGTTATCATTTAACTAATTAAATCTTAACATTATAATTTAATTAATTAAAAGTTAATATCAATTAATCACATAAAAATTGTCACATAATTATAATTACTCGCTAATTATAATTGCATGTAACACTCATCACATTACTTATCTAATTTAATTATCTCAATTAAATTAGAACTATAACATAAAATTATTATATCAATTAAATTAAATACTAAATATTCATTTAATTAATATATTACACGTAATTATATTATTCCATAATAATCACATAATTATTTATTTAACTCAATAAATAATTCAATTAAAATATTTATTTATTTTAATAAATATTAAAATTAACATTTAAATTCTCTTCACATTATTTCATATATTTCACAATATATTACATGTATACACATACTCAACTCAAAACATCTCGCAATAAGAATTTTATTTATTAAATTCTTATTTATAATTTCTTAAAAATCTGAGATGTCACATCCTTTCCTCCTTATAAGGATTCCATCCTCAGAATCAACGGAAACCTCCCTTACTTGGTTTTCACAAAATCTCTTTCACAATTTTATTGTTGAATAACTTCAACACATTATCTTAACGACATTTATATAAACTACACATATATCTTTACTAAATTCACCTCTTCAATAGGGTTAAGGTTTTATTACATAACCTTCAATCAAACACAATCATATATCAAATATTACATATCTTCTTTAACTCGTTCATTTCCTTTTTAAGGATCATTACTATACATTCTACTCGTAGAATTCATATAATTCATAATTCATTATCTATAATTATTCGGGTTATCACATTTACCCCTTCTTCTAAGAATTTCGTCCTCGAATTTTTTTATTACTCGTCATTCATTCAATCTATCAAAAATAGATTTTACGTTAATCTTTATTCACTGAATTAAAGCGTTCTACAACTACTTCTTTCTAAGGAATATCCTTCTTACTACATTCTTCTTTAGAATAATAAGAATCTTCCACAATTGCTCAATAATTGGGAAGCGATATAAATAACTCAGAAATTTAAAAGATTATAAATCATGCTGAGCGGTCACAAGACCTAGAACTTAATTTTAGGTTTAATAGTGCTTCATCCCCGGTACTTCACACTATAAACCGCATCGGTACTCTAGGTAGCCAGCCTATCATACCCCTACGTCGGGCCCAAACGTAGTAAATCGTAACGACTATATGCGCTAAATTAGGAACTATAGTCTCCGATAACATGTCCCCTTTTTATAGGGTTGTTCATCTCAGCTTCTTAACATCTGAATCCGCACCAAAATAATTTGGTTTGGCATAGTTTGACCAAGAATGTTGGGTTTGTACGAAATTGTGACGCAATGAAATTGCAAAATTAGCGGAAGCATGGTATATCAGAGTTTAAAATTTTTTTACAAAACTATTACCCGGATCATCTTTTATGCAAATTATTAATTTAAAACGATAAATAAGAAGTTATAAAATCATACCCTTGTAGAACGAAGCTTCCACAGGTACGAGTTCAACACCTTGTTCTTCGTGATTTTCTTGAATTTTCGGGTTAGATTCCTTCCTTTGATCAACGTTAGCCACCCAAGTATTTGGCCTCTAGAGGTGATCCACCAAGGAAGAGAAATTATCAAGAAGGAGGGTGTTTGGCTAAATCTTAGTTTTCTATTCTCTATAGAGAAGGAGTACTCTCCAACCATTGGAATTTCATCAACTGATATCTATTATAAAACTCCTCTTATATAGATATTGGTCAACCCTTCTAATCCTATTAGACATGGGATTTCATTTAACTAATTAAACTCTTTTAATTAATTTAGGCTTCCCACCACATTGGGAATAATTAATTAAATTCATTTAATTAATTTGTCTCCGAATCTTATTAGGAATAAATGAGAGTACTAATATTAAATTAATTACTAAACTCCTTTAGAAATTAAAATAATAATACTTGTAATAATATTAATAAGCCTCCTCTTATAAATTATTATTTAATATTTCCAAAATATTAAATAATAAACATTAAGCTATTTAATTTATTCTATCACCATAGATTAAATTAATTATACTTAATGCATTATTACGATTATGCCATTACCTTCTTAAATAATTATTCTTCTTTTTATGGTGTAACCCTTTAGGTTCTCTATATAAAACCGGTTATGAATAAATCAATTAGAACAATTCTAATCTTATTTAAATAAATCAATTAAACTAATAATCTATTTAAATAAATAATATTTATTCTACAATAGGGATAAGCCTCCCTAGCGATCAACGACTTTTTAGATAATATAGATTTCAACATTAATCATAAAAGAACCTATGAGTAAATAGTTACCGTACAATTCAATCATTCCACTATACAATGTCCCAATTAAATATAAGACATGGATTTACTGTCAAGTCTTATTTTATTCAATTAAATATATTTCGATTAGAAAATGCACAACTCCAAATAATGTAAATTAGAAACTCCTTTCTAATTTCATTCCACCTTGGCCAAATATTCCTGGGTTGTCATTTAACGAATCACATAGGACATATCTCCTCTTTTACTAGAGGTGGTAGATTCTTTATTGATCATTCTATATCTCCATATGTAACTCATTATACCCAAGCATACCCTTTTATATACCCTAAAGGGCTTTAAGGAATAAGTCAAAGTATAATTTATTACATACAAGATACTATGATGATCTCAAGTCCAAGAATCATTTGTACTACTATCACATTAGGAATTCCTATTGACAGGCGAGTAAAACTCCATTAGGTATTCCATAGCGAGTCACGTTCAGTGAACTTATTCTCCAATAAGCACCTACATACTTGCTTTAGTGTCTCCACACAAATGATCATGAGATCAATCATCCTCATCCAATGAGCAAGCAACATATGTACCAATCTATCTGAATTTACTAATCCCCTTTTTAGTAATCCCACGATTGGAAACTATTTTAGTTTTAAAGTTTTCTACGAATTTAGATCTCATTAGTATGATCATCATCATGATTCTAAAAACATTGCTTAAGACTATGGGTTATTTACATATTATAAAAACAGCACCATGTAGATAATTAAATGTCTTTAATAAATAAATATTTTTATTAATAAATAAATAAGATTGTCTCCAAAGTATATGTTTTATCATCACACATGATTGGCTTGTATGCATACTACTTTCAATCTCCCACTTGCACTAAAGTCAATCGCCATGGTATCTCATACCAACTTCTCTAAGTGACGATCAAACTGCTGTTGTGTTATAACTTTAGTAAATGGATATGCAATGTTATCTTGAGAGTCTATATGCTCCTCTTTCAATGATTTCTTTAATCAAAGTGCCGCAACACATGTTTAGATTCAAGATGAGACTTAGGAACTAAGAAAGGAACTATTCTTAGTTATATAATGAACTTTTCATCCGAAACATTAACTTACAGCTTCACTTACAGTTATATACTTTGTCTTTGTCACTAAAGCAGCAACCTTTTGTTGTTTGGAACCTTTCCAATTCACTACACCATCTTTCAAGGTAACGACTTACCCTAAAGTGGATTTGATATCGTCTTGGTCAGTCTGAAAACTTGAGTCTGTTTAGCACTCTAGTTTAATTCAGACTCATTATGTGATATGATGACATCCTTAGTGTCAGTTAAGTACTTTAAGATGTTTATCACTGTCTCACAGTGATCTTCTCCAGAATATGACTAATCAACATCAAGTCTCATATATTTCATTGCATATATGATAGTAGCTCATGCGATTTCTCTTTTATTGAGGATAATTTTAGAGAGATTAACTCCATGGCTCATCATCATGAGACACCTTTTGGAGTTTGCCATGCTAAACGCCTTTAGCATCTAATGAATATGCGTTTCCTTGGGTTAAGCTGAACATCCTTTTAAATCTATTAATACAGATTTATATCCCCAATGCGGGATGTTCTACCCAAATTATTCATCGAGGAATGTTTAGACAACTTTATTTTGATCGATTTTAGCATAGGAATTTCATTCCCTATCAGTAATATATCATCAATATATAATACATGGAATGAAAAAGCGTTCCCACTAACCTTCTTGTACACACATGGTTCATCCTTATTTTTGATAAAATCAAATTCTTTGATTGTCTCATCAAAATGAATGTTTCATCTACGAGAATCTTGCTTCAATCCATGAATGGATTGTTGTAGCTCATATACATGATTTTCTTCAACCATTGAAACAAAAAAAAAACCATCTGGTTGTATCATATATACATTCTCCTCTAATAATGTATATTTGAGGAATGGCGTCTCCACATCCATTTTGCTAGATTAAGTAAAAATAAGCTGCAATCGCAAGAAAAATCCAAATGGGCATGAGCATAGCTTCAAATCCATTTTAGATTTTAGGGTCATTTACCATTTCTCTGAGTCTTTATTACTCATAGTCTATACGTAATTCAATGGATCATCATCATCCATGATGTGTACCTCATTGTCATCCTCTATGACGAATCCATACCTTTCAGGTATCTTCGGTACTTTTTCATATTTACGAATAGGGTGTTGTACAGTAGGTGTCTCTACTTGGACAGGTTCATCCACTTGATCTGTAGTGGTTTGTGGTTCTTGAATTTCTTCAAGATCTATTTTTCTCCCACTAGCTCCTTCAAGGATAAACTCTTTTTCGAGGAAGGCAGTGTATTTCGCAACAAACACCTTTTGCTCAGTAGGATTGTAAAAATAGTATCCCAAACTTTCTTTAGGATATTCCACAAAACGTGCACTTATCTAATCTTGTCCCAAGCTTATCATATTGAAACCTTTTCACATAAGCTGGACATCCCCAAATCTTAACATGCTTAAGACCAGGTTTCTCCCTGTCCACATCTCATATGGAGTCTTGGGGATGGATTTCGAGGGGACGTTATTTAGTAGATATGAAGCCGCTTCTAGGGCATAACCCCAGAAGGAAATTGGAAGGTCGATAAAACTCATCATGGATTGAACCATGTCCAACAATGTTTGATTTCTCCTTTCAGATACTCCATTCAACTGTGGTGTACCTGGTGGAGTCCATTGTGAAATTATACCATTTTCTTTGAGACAATTGAGAAACTCACCGCTTAAGTATTCTCCACCTTGATCTAATCGAAGAATCTTAATACTCTTGTCTGTTTGTTTCTCCACTTCACTTTTGAACTCTTTGAACTTTTCAAATGATTCTGATTTGTATTTCATTTAAATACACATATCCAAATCTTGAGTGATCATCAGTGAAAGTAATAAAATAATAATACCCACCCCGTGCATTTGTTGTCATAGGTCCACAAACGTCTGTGTGAATCAACGTTAACAAATCTGTAACTCTTTCTCCTTTTCCACTAAAAGGAGATTTAGTCATTTTACCCATGAGACAAGATTCACAAGTTAGATATGATTCATAATTAGATAGCTCTAAGAGCCCATCCTTATGTAACTTGGATAATCTCGTTTCATTAATATCATCTTTTTTTCTTTTCTTAGTTTGTTCTATTTGAAGTATATTTTCATGCAAGTCAAATATATAAAGTTCATTTCGCAGATTTCCAATACCATATAAAATAAAGTTTTTATAAATTGAACAACTGTTGTTCTTTATAATAACGTCATATCCTTCTATATCCAATACAGAAATAGAAATAATGTTTCTAATGATATTCGAAACAAAATAACAATTATTTAAATAAATGGACTTGCCCGTAGGCAGTGCTAAACAATAAGTGCCTACAGTAAATGCAGGAACCTTTGCTCTATTTTTCACTCGTAGGACAACCTCATCCTTGTTTAGCTTTCTACTTCTGATCAGTCCCTTCACAGTATTACATATGTGAGAACCACAGCCGGTATCCTATACCCAAGTAGAATTTTGACTTTCTGAAAAATTAATTTCAATCATGAACAAACCTTGATTGGAAGTCGAAGCTTCTCCAAGCTTCTTCTCTACCAGAAACTTCTTGCAGTTCATCTTCCAATGACCCGGCTCATTGCAATGGAAGCACATTTCTTTGCTAACTAGATCAGGTTTCTTTTGTTCCTTAATGTTCACCTTACCCTTGGTCATCCGAGATTGGAAGAGCTACTTAGATATCTTATATCTAGTAGTTCTACTATGTTCACCATATAACTCCTTGAGGTGAAGCAACATAGTAGGAGCATCCATGTTCTCATGCTGACGCTGAAACTCGTTATTCATGGATGTGAGCATGATGCATTGAGCCACAGATGCGTCATTTTACCACTTTACAATGGTGGCAATTTCTTCCTCAGATGCTGATTTTGGAACAGTTCCAGAGATAGGTGAATTTAGGACATAAGAAATCTTTTCAGCAGTGAGAACTATTCTCAGATTCCTTAATCAGTCTATATAATTTGGTCTGGTTAGTTTATTAGCATCAAGTATGCTACGCAGTGAAATTAGTGATTTTGATATTTTTTAAATTTTTGTATGTGAAAAGACAATATTTTAGCAAACATTCATTTAATTAATTTTGCATACTAAAATAAATTTAGGTCTTTATTTTAAATTGGTATCTCCCATTATTTTCATCAAATTATATGACCCTCACTTATATAGTTTGGCAACATCTAATTAAATATTTGCTAGTGAGATTAAGGATCCCATTTTAAATGTATATAGCCTTGTGGATAGCACAACAAACGATATATAAATAAATAGGTAGACAACTCTTGTCAATTACATCAACATGTAACTCTTTTTATTTTGTCTATTAAATCATAATGGTCAAGTGTGTGCACATCCGAACTAAAATGATTTAAGTTAAGTCCTGCCTAGCACTTCCATAAATTCAAAAAAACAAAATATTCGTCCTTGTGGATAGCACAACAAGATTATATTGTTCAATTTTCTTGATAAGCATCAAATGTGATTAATTAATATCTTAAATACGCAATACTCGCCTTGTGGATAGCACAACAAGCTCATATTAAATATTTAATACTCTATTAATTTATCATGCTAGAAGGTGACGTTCGATATTCCAAATATCATTGAACGCTTCGGACTTAATATTATTTTTTTGAGGGGTTTGTTATTATTTGTCTCATCTTGTTTAGCGCGCATGCACATATATATATAAAATACGCGTAATTTTATTAAACATGTGAAGCATGTTTGCATAAAATATAATATATATAATACTTAGCATGCACATATAGAATACTATATTCTACCTGGATTGATTATGGACTTTTATTCTAGTTTGGTTCACTAGAGCCACCAAGTGAACCAAAAGGTCAAACCTAGAAGTGCAATAATTTAAATTTAAACGTAACTATTACATTTAAACCCGGGCTCCATACAAACGGGTCTTCACGCACTCTTTGCTTCTTGGTCTCCAATTTCTTCAAGATAATTCTAACTATCTCTATTACATTAACTATTTAAAATTAAATAGAAACCTTGATCAGCATTCAAGGAGAAGTACATAAGAGAGAGATAGAATTTTACATCAAGAAAAATCAGAGAAGAAGAGGTACGCAGACCCCATTTAATAAAATCCATTCATTCAAGCATTCAACTAAAATAAAATTCAATCACATTGGTCAAATAGTCCATAATCAACCCCTATTTATTATCATACATATCACCATATATATCAATAAATAAATATCCATCTCATGAATTAAAATATTTTATATATATATGAGTATCATTTAATTGGCAATTTTAAATTGCATGAAATCCAATTTCAAGATTAAAATAAACTCTTTATTTTAATTATAAAATTATTTAGAATATAATATATAAATATATCATCTATATATATATATATATTTGATATTATCGTATATATATATATATATATATATATATATATATATATATATAACGAATCAGGTTATATATAAATATAATATAAATTCACGTTTATTTTTTAAAAAGAAGTCACCTTCTTTTATTAAAAGAGTCCTGTAGGTTTATTAAAAGAGTCCTTTCTTAATGGGTCACCTTCTTTTTGGAGTAAGAAAGAGACAACGCCTTTTATTTGCAGAATTCAAGATTAGTGCCCATAAAAAAATTTGTGATTTATCCCAAAAAAAAACGCCATTTTTTTTCTTAAAGAAATAATTTTATACAATAAAATTATGCCCAATAAATTATTCTAAATACATACCCATATGTATATGAAATCAAAAATAAATTAATAATTGCATAAAAATTTGGCACTAATACCACTGTTGGGTTTGTACGAAATCGTGACGCAATCAAATTGCAAAATTAGCTGAAGCATGGTATATCAGAGTTTAAAAAAATTCTACAAAACCAATACCCAGATCATCCTTTATGCAAATTATTAATTTAAAACGATAAATAAGTTGTTATAAAATCATACTCTTCTAGAACGAAGCTTCCACAGGTACGAGTTCAACTCCTTGTTCTTCGTGATCTCCTTGAATTTACGCATTAGATTCCTTCCTTTGATCAACGTTAACCACCCAAGTGTTTGGCCTCTAGAGGTGATCCACCAAGGAAGAGAAATTATGAAGAAGGAGGGTGTTTAGCTAAACCTTAGTTTTCTATCCTCTATAGAAAAGGAGTACTCTCCAACCATTGGAATTTCATCAACTGATATCTATTATAAAACTCATCTTATATAGATATTGGTCAACCCTTCTAATCCTATTAGACATGTGATTTCATTTAATTAATTAAACTCTTTTAATTAATTTAGGCTTCCCACCACATTGGGAATAATTAATTAAATTCATTTAATTAATTTGTCTCCTAATCTTATTAGGAATAAATGAGAGTACTAATATTAAATTAATTACGAAACTCCTTTAGAAATTAAAATAATAATAATTATAATAATATTAATAAGTCTCCTCTTATTAATTTATATTTATTATTTCCAAAATATTAAATAATAAACATTAAGCTATTTAATTTATTCTATCACAATAGATTAAATTAATTATACTTAATGCATTATTACGATTATGCCATTACCTTCTTAAATAATTATTTTTTCTTTTATGGTGTGACCCTTTAGGTTCTCCATATTAAACCGGTTGTGAATAAATCAATTAGAACAATTATAATCTTATTTAAATAAATAAATAAAACTAATAATCTATTTAAATAAATAATATTTATTCTATAATAGGGATAAGCCTCCCTAGCGATCAACGACTTTTTAGATAATATAGATTTCAATATTAATCATAAAAGAATTTGTGAGTAAATAGTTACCGTACAATTTAATCCTTCCACCGTACAATGTCCCAATTAAATATAAGACATGGATTTACTATCAAGTCTTATTTTATTCAATTATATGTATTTCGATTAGAAAATGCACAACTCTAAATAATGCAAATTAGAAACTCCTTTCTAATTTCATTCCACCTTGGCCAAGGATTCCTGGGTTGTCATTTAACGAATCACATAGGACATATCTCCTCTTTTACTAGAGGTGGTAGATTTTTTATTGATAATTCATTATCTTCATATGTAACTCATTATACCCAAGCATACCCTTTTATATACCCTAAAGGACTTTAAGGAATAAGTCAAAGTATAATTCATTACATACAAGATACTATGATGATTTCAAGTTCAAGGATCACTTGTACTACTATCACATTAGAAATTTCTATAGACAGGCGAGTAAAACTCGATTAGGTATTCCATAGCGAGTCACGTTCTGTGAACTTATTCTCCAATAAGCACCTACATACTTGCTTTAGTGTCTCCACACAAATGATCATGAGATCAATCATCCTCATCCAATGAGCAAGCAACATATGTACCAAGCTATCCGGATTTACTAATCCCCTTTTTAGTAATCTCACGATTGGGAACTATTTTAGTTTTAAATCTTTCTAAGAATTTAGATTTCATTAGCATGATCATCATCATGATTCTAAAAATATTGCTTAAAATTATGGGTTATTTACATATTATATAAAAACAGCACCATGTAGATAATTAAATGCCTTTAATAAATGAATATTTTTATTAATAAATAAATAAGATTGTCTCCAAAGTATATGATTTATCATCATACATGATTGGCTTGTATGCATACTACTTTCAAAGAACGCTCGAATTTATAAACATCTTTCAATATTTGTCTAACCAAATCAAGTAGCATAGACTTCTAGCAATAATTCGGACATCAATAGAAATATATATATATATATATATATATATATTAACCAACTCAATCAAATAAAAAAAAATTCTTCGTTTAAAGAAACTAAAAGTAAATAAATCCTTTTTTTAAGAAAATTAATTTTTTTTCTCGTTTAATGAAACCAAAATAAACCAATCAATCTTTTCATAATATCTTGATACCGTACCGTAGTAATGGTATGTTGAGAATTTCGTCATTACGTCGTCATACTACATCATACCATAGTGCGCTGACGATTATACGATCACATCCAACACTAGTTTTCATTGCACTGATAACTTCCTCGATTATTGCTTCTACATCACATCAAATGATGCATATAAAATATATTTTGAAAATTTAAAATCATTTTTGTCTAGCTGAAACAATTAGCATAGACATGTGAATAATAGCACTATTTTAAAATTTTATTGGTTCCATCATTTGATCCAATATATTTCAAGAAAAACAGAAGTGCAACATCAGCACGAAGTCATTAAATTTTGAAAATCTAGCAAAGCTAGGAGATTTAGAATATAAGAACTTTCTCCATCAATTAAATCTTTACTCCATCATTACTTAATTATTTTATTAATCTTAAACAACATCAATGCTTTCTATACCACAACCTTCTATACCCAGTATAGTTCATCAAACTTACCACACTTTGGAAGTTCAGGAACTTGCCACAATAATATGAGTTTAAGAACTTGTCCTAGCAATACGTAGTCAAAGAACTGATCAGAGATTGTCCATATGCTTAGGGGTTCGAAATATACATACGATTATGAGTCACAAACTTACCATAATTATGAGTTTTAAGAACTCGCCTAACCTTAAGATCATCTAATGTAATCTTAATATCATCTAATCTAATCTCTATTGACTTTAACTATCAAATATAAATATGGAACAAGAATCACCTTCTCACCATATATATATATATATCGATAGCGCGACACCAATCTTCCAACGATTATCAATATGATAAACCAAGTGTAAGCACAAAACCCTGCCCATATAAATATTTGTACAACTCAGCCACCACATGAGTCAGTTGAAATTCCACTTAACTCTACCTTACTCATAACTTCTTATTCTATGCTCGATACAGACTTTCTGTATCTTATCATTTATAACTCCTCGTGAGTGAATCTCGTACTACATCATAGTACCTTCTCGTTATAGTCTCAAACTATAACTATTCAATCATTAGAGACCATTTGTCTTTCAACTTTAAAAAATCACGCTGTGATCTTATTCTATAATCATCTCCCTTATGATTCTCATTATCGTTTTATTTTAAAACTTCTTATCTCTACCTTTCATCATGTCATACCATGATTTCATTATGCTTTTAATCTTATAGACTTCGTCTATTCATCGTTATTCGTCATCTTGATTATTGGAGTTAAGAATTCCTGATTCTTATCTTTATATCTCTTCAAGATTCTTCTTTGAATCTTCTTGTTTATTAAACAACTCTTCCTTTAAGAATTTTTAACTACATTCATATAGTTCAATATTTTATTCGAGTTTTATTCTTCGTCATTCTAATCTTCTTCTTATAACATTTTTAGGACTTAACTCATCCTATACATCTACGTATGTGAAAAGAATTACCTTTTTATTATACGTAACTTAAACTTAATTTCTTATTCTCTAAGGTCATAGCCTCAGGTACTCTTACCTAAGGTGTATAACCTACAGCTCTGATACCAACTGTAACGACCCCAAAAATTATACAATAATATTCTTCTTCTTGATCGTTAATAATACAACTTTAATCTATCTTTACATCATTATTCGATATTAAAATCACTAAAAATTAGGAATAATTTAAAAATTTTATAAACTTCTTTCTTTATTGCCCTGAATCGCAACCTTTACATTACATAACTTCGATTCAAATCTAAATTATGAATCATTACAACGAAATGACTATACAAAGTCTTACATTATAATTATTATCCGTATACATCGGATAACTCAACTTTACGGCTTTAGATCTACATTACAATCAAGATATTAAATGCATTTCTCATAAAATATAAGTAAGCTTCTTGAATTACTATTGAACTCTAACATTCAACTAGCATGCATCATTACCTTGCCTCCTTGACCTGCAAAAATGGTTATTTGCAAGAGTGAGCTCGACAGCTCAGCAAGAACTAACAGTTTTCATGCATCACGTAACACATAATTAACATGCTCAACATATATCTCATAAACATTAAAGTAACATGGCATACATGCTTTAACCACATAACAAATATAAAGATTGAGTTCCTTACTCAATCAACATTCTTAAATCAATCAATGTAGTCATAAATTGACTTTAACATTTCATGCTTGCAACATATATAACATAGCGTGCTCTTTGCAACACATTTTAAAACAGTTCATAATATCATCAAGTTCACATAGAAAATAGGAACCGAAAGACTTGCCTGGCTCATAGATTACCAATTACCGAAAAATAGCTATAATAATCTGCTTCATCAATCCTACACACGTATTATCATACACATCAACTATTAGTCACCTAACAACGCTTAGCAATCGCTTAAGTAAATTTTAATTTATACTTCATAGTTCTCTCCCATTTATTTGACACACACTGTCAAATTTATATGTATAATTAACAATATAAGTTAATTATCACATAGCTAATCCTCATAGTTAGTTAACCAATTTAGGTTAACTCATTTCTCTTTAACTAAGTTAATAATTAATTATCACATAATTAATCGCATCACATAATCACATAAGTAAGTCAAATAATAATTACATACTCATATTAAATTATAATTAAACGAATTATAATTTAAACATCCACTTTAATCAAATTATAATTAAACAATTTATAATTACACCATTTATAATTTACTTTATACCATTACTCTAATTATTCAAAGTACATCATGCATTAAATTATAATTTAATTTAAACCATTACTTAGATTATAAAAAATCAATTTCAATTCATTCACTCATTTAATTATAATTAAATAAATTATAATTTAAATTACACTTTTACCTTAATTATAATTATTCCAAATTATAATCATATATTAAGTTATAACTAAACAAATTATATTTCAAGCTAAACATTTACTTTGATTATAAAACTAATCAACTATATTCATTATAATTAATCCAATTAAATTAAACCTTTACTATAATTATAATTATTTCAAATTATAATTTTACATCATATATTTTTAATATATCTCATTACTATTATTTAGCATTTTAAGGCATGTTAACAGGCCATTAAATTATTACATAAACTTAGTTTTTCAAAACAAAGGTCCCTTTTTTTTTCTGCATACCCCTCGCCGGGGCGGGGGTTCAGGGCTTAACATGCCCGCCAGGGTGGGCTTCAAACTTTTAAAAATCTACATACCCCCCGCCGGTTGGAGTGAGCAGTATTCGGATAAAACCGAATTTAAGAACAAAACCGAATTTTTTTAACCGAATTATTTCAGTTTTTCGATTTTTTTTCTTCTAATTTCGGTTATAATTCGAATTATTAATCGGTATTTGGGTGGACATTCGGTTTTAGAAAATAGGTAATACGGATATCCGAGTTACCGAATTTATTAAATAAAAAAAATATACTTGTTTCTGAGTTCTTTCACTTCTCTGTATATTAGATATGCCTCTCGACTCAGAGTCTCAGACCCTAATTTCCATTCCCAAATTCGAGATCCCAATTCCTCGTCTCTGGACTCTCAGTCTCCGACCTCCACCTCCGCCTCTTTCAGTCTCCGGCCTCCGCCTCCGCCTCTCTCAGTCTCCTGCCTCCGCCTCTCTCAGCCTCCGCCTCTCTCAGTCTATTCTTCTTTTAGTCTATTCCTCTCTGCCTCTCTTAGTCTCTGCCTCCGCCTCACACGATCTCATGGTCTCACCCTTGGTTGCTCCGCGTCTCGGCCTCTCTCCCTGCGACTCGGTGACGGCGAGTCGGTGACTCTGTTCTTCAACCTCGACGGAGAGTCGGTGACTCTGTTCTATGACATCTTTGTAAGTTCAAGGTCAATAAACTTTTGAGGTTGCTTATTGTGTTGGGGTCCTGGGGAACCTTACAGAACGGATAGAATATGAATATCTTATTTGGATTTCAAGGTAACTTAAGTGTATCAAATTTCCAATTTCATTTGGAAGAGAAACAATTGTGCCTGTTTGAGTTTTTGACTCTGTTGTTAATTTTAGAGATGTATTGACTCTGTTGTTGATTGTAATTTGTGATGCTGTTTAGTGTTGAGTCATGTTAAGGTTAGGTAACTGTTAATTTTTGAAGTATGGAACTATGGAAGCCTTTTATTTCGGTTATTTACCGAATAACCGAATTATAAATTCGGTAATTCAGTTAGTAGTTAATTTGGGTAGCAGTTTGGATAGTTGAAATGTGATAATTTCGGTTTTCGGTTATAACCAAATAGTTTATTCAGTTCGGTTATAACCGAATGCTCACCCCTACCCGTCGGGACGGGGGTACTTGGCCTTGCAAGGCCCGTCGGGGTGGGTCCCCTGCTGCGAACCAAAACTGCTTCGCGAACTGTGTAGAGAAAAAGCCAATTTGGCTTATTTCTCCATACCAAGTTCCAATTCCAGTCAATACAATTCATAACATCTTAATAGAAAACATAATTTCTAAACTCCTAACATGTTTCAACACATTTAATCCTTAAAACACATAGTTTACAATAATCAATTCTATGATTTTTGAAGAAAACCATTAACAAGTGTTCTTGATGAAATTGAACACTGAAATCTATTTTTAAATCAAAATACCCAATCAAAACATATTTAAATTTGTTTATAAACATGTTATCAACATCTAACCTCAATTTAAACAATCAAATCATAATTTTTGATTTCAAATAGGCCAATTATCAAACTATTTTACTATGACTTTTGATGAACATGAATTTCCTCATGTTCATCATGAATTAACCAACTAAACCATCATACAATTCACTTATAAGCATCTATTATCACAATTCACATATAAACTTCATTTTATAAACACCATATAACATATATCCCCAAAATCATAAGTTTTCATGAATATTCATATTTTCATAAAACTAAAACTTGAATAACTTAAGGAAATTTTAAACTCTAAAGTTAGAGATTATACCTTTCCTTTGCTTAGGAGAACAAGATGAAGATGATGATGTTTGACTTTCTCAAACTTCCTCTTCCTCCTTCTTTCTCCCTTCTTCTCCTCTTTTTCCTTCTAGGTTTTCTGTGTTTTCTCTCTAACACATACTAACCCTTGTTCTATCTGACTAACATCTATTCTTCTAACTTCTAAACTAACGTATATACAATATATATATAACTAATATATTATATGTATAATTATATAATATTACTCCTAATATTTAAACCACCATATTTAACACCATAATTGTAATTAATATAAATAAGTTATAATTTTGAATATCAAAATCCTAAGGCTTGTTTCGCAAAACTCATTATTTTTAAAAAATAGGTTTTTAAATAGTTAAGGCCCTGTTTGACAAAACGAATTTAAAACAATGTAAGGGTTTTGTTTGGAAAAACGGTTTTGAAACTCTTTTAATTCTTTTAATAAATCCTTTAACACATATTCTTAATGTTATCATTTAACTAATTAAATCTTAACATTATAATTTAATTAATTAAAAGTTAACATCAATTAATCACATAAAAATTGTCACATAATTATAATTACTTGCTAATTATAATTGCATGTAACACTCATCACATTACTTATCTAATTTAATTATCTCAATTAAATTAGAACTATAACATAAAATCATTATATCAAATAAATTAAATACTAAATATTTATTTAATTAATATATTATACTTAATTATATTATTCCATAATAATCACATAATTATTTATTTAACTCAATAAATAATTCAATTAAAATATTTATTTATTCTAATAAATATTAAAATTAACATTTAAATTCTCTTCACATTAATTCACATATTTCATAATATATTACACGTATACACATATTCAACTCAAAACATCTCGTAATAAGAATTTTATTTATTAAATTCTCATTTATAACTTCTTAAAAATCCGAGATGTCACAAGGCCAGTGCTGGCTGACGTGTCACGGCGGAGCCGCGTCGGTTCTGTGAAGGAACCAACCACTACAGCGCCAGGCCAATGGCCTGCTGACGTAGACTCGGTGTCGTAGCGCCGGTCCCCATTTCAAACTGGGCGCTGCAGCGCCGACTAGCAGAATGACCCAAAGAATTTTATTTAAGTGTTAAAGTTCATAAATGTAATTTAAAACCTAATGTAATGAACATGATAACATATTAATCATATATTGAGATGTTAAAATAGATTATTAACTTGTCAATGATGTTTACGTGATTAATTGATAAGTTGAATACATGTTTTAAAGTTGTTGTTCACGAAGTCTAATAATGTGATTAAAGAGTTAACATTTGTGGATCCAATTAATCGAATTTAGAGTGAGTTTAATCATGATGCTAGTTGAGTTACGATTACTTGGTATTGTGAATGTAAATGGTATGTAGGATTAATTGAAGAACGTGATTTATAATTATAGCTTACGCATGAGGCAAGTTTTCTATCCCTGACTTGTTATCGTTATGCAAGTTTCTTAACTCTACTTTAATTGAGCAAGTTTATAAATCCTATTATTTCATTAAACAAGTTCTTACTCTTGTTTATTCAAGTTTATAATTCCATATGAGACGTTTTAATCCTTTTAAAGTAATACTTCGGTTATACAATGCTTATTCAATTGTATACCTTTGAGATTCATTATTTGATTAAGTATCATTTATATTGTTGAACCTTGAAAGACAAGCGAACCTTTATTGATTTGACTAGTCCATAGTTGATGAGCGTTCTAAATTCTAGAACTGTTAATGAGTATGGACTCTGATGTCAAACTGAGATGAAAAACCTTCTATAGGGGATTATTTACGCGTTAGCGTTGAGATAATGTGCACATACATGGTACTAAGGGTTGATCCCCCTAAGTAAGAGAAGTAGAGTCCATATAGTCTTACGAATGTTAAAGGTTTAAAGTAGAAATACTTGATAACCTGGGACATAGTTCTTGGTCTTATGAACCTTAGATATACTTTTGATTCTTGTTTCTAATCTTGATTCAAAAGTCGAGTTTTCTATTATTCAGAACTCATTGATTTCTCACATGTTATTATTATTATTATATTGTTATACTTGTGGGCAATTGTTGCTCACTCTTGCATATTAACATTGCAACTAAGATTGAAAGAACTGAAGAGCCTTCCACTACTAAAGGCAAGGGAAAGATGAACAAATGATGAAGACTTGTTATTTATTTGAGAATGTTTTGTTTTAAGACTTATGATGTTATGTTAAGACTTAACTGTTATTTATGTTTCCGCATTTGATGTTTAAGGTTAGTTAACCTGAGATTTATTTGTTCAGATGTTGTAACCCATTAAGGGGAGGATTTCTATTTATTTATGAGTTTCATTTGTTATGGGTAGATAGATGTGTTATTATTGGACAGTGAACACCAAATCTTATGAAAATATAGTATCCAAATTTGGGGGTGTCACAAGTTGGTATCAGAGCTATAGGTTATGAACCTTAGGTGGGGGAAACCTTAGGGTAGTAGCCTTTTTAAGAGATCGATAACATAGTGGTGATAAAATCTTATCGAGTTCTAGGAAATGAATTCCTTAATTCATTGAAGATAATAAAAGACTTTATGTGCTTTTGTGATTACTTATGTGCTCGCGAGTATCGATTAGCATCACGTAGTAACTAAAAACTTAAAATTTTGATTGTCAGAATGTCGGATGTTAGAGGATCCAGTCAGCCTAGAGAGGTTGAGCCTCGAGTGGCTAGAGAGGAGGAGCCCCAAGACATCCATACCGTTTGGGAGTCATTGGTTCGGAGAGAGTCATCTCCGTTGATCACTGTTGTGGGTCAGGAGAATGAGCCAGTGTTCGATTCAGAGGAGGGCTCTGAGGAGATAGAGGTTGAGGCTGAGGCTGAGGAGGAGGATGAGGATGGGGACCCTGATGAGTTTCTGTAACTACCCCAAAATTTCAATAATTCATCTCTCGACTTCGGTCATTAACAATACATCAAACTTCTATTTTTACATCATTAATCGATAATACAATCATTAAAATTTGCTGAATAACTTAAACTTTTCTTTTTTCTTTCTTTATTTTCCTTGAATCACAACCTTTATCATTCACATATCTTTGAATCAACCGTCATCTTGGTCCGTTTGAAAACTTGCGTCCGTGAAGCCCTCGAGTTTTAATTTAGACCAACCGTAGACAAGAAATACATCCTTAGTTCTTCGTAAGTACTTTAGGATATTTTTCACTGCCTTCTAGTGCTCTTCTCCTGGATTCGACTGATATCTGCTTATTACACTAAATGCATGAGCGACGTTTGGTCTAGTACATATCATACCGTACATAATAGATCCTATCGCTAAAGCATAAGGAATCTTACTCATACGGTCTCTCTCCTCACGTGTCTTTGGGGCCTGTTTCTTGGAGAGATGTATTCCATGGCTCATCGGCATGAGACCTCTTTTAGAATCTTCCATGCTAAACCTTTTTAGCATCGACTCAATGTACGTTCCTTGGGATAAGCCAAGCATCCTTTTAGATCTATCTCTATAGATCTTTATCCCCAAAATATAGGATGCTTCTCCCAAGTTATTTATGGAGAAGTGTTTAGATAACCAGATTTTAATCGATTGTAGTATAGGAATGTCATTCTCTATCAGTAATACATCATCAACATATAATACAAGGAATGAAACAGCGCTCCCACTAACCTTCTTGTACACACATGGTTCATCTTTGTTTTTGATAAAATCAAACTCTTTGATTGTATCATCAAAATGGATGTCCCATCTACGAGAAGCTTGCTTCAATCCATAAATGGATTGTTGCAGCTTACAGACTTGATTTGTTCCAACCTTTGAAACAAATCCCTCTGACTGTGCCATATACACATCCTCCTCAAGTTTCCCATTGAGGAAGGCCGTTTTCACGTCCATCTGCCAGATCTCATAGTCGTAATAAGTTACAATCGCAAGCAAAATCCGAATGGACTTGAGCATAGCTACTGGTGAGAAGGTTTCATCATAGTCAACTCTTTATCTTTGTTTGAAACCTTTTGCAATTAGTCGGGCCTTATAGGTCTCTACCTTGCTGTCCGCTCCAGTCTTTCTTTTAAAGACCCATTTACACCCAATAGGCTTAATGCCTTCAGGTGGTGAAACCAAAGCCCATACTTGGTTCTCATCCATGGAGTCCATCTCGGATTTCATGGCTTCTAGCCATTTCCCTGAGTCTCTATTACTCAAAGCCTATTCGTAATTCAATGGATTATCATCATTCATGACGTGTACCTCATCGTCATCCTCTATAAAGAATCCATACCTATCAGGTATCTTCAGTACTCTTCCAGATTTACAAATAGGGTGTTGTACAAAAAGTGTCTTTACTTGGACAGGTTTATCCAATTGATCTGTAGTGGTTTGTGGTTCTTGAATTTCTTCAAGATCTATTTTCCTCCCACTAGCCCCTTCAAGAATAAACTCCTTTTCCAAGAAGGCAGCGTGTTTCCCAACAAACACCTTTTGCTCAGTAGAATTATAGAAATAGTATCCCAAACTTTCTTTAGGATATCCCACAAACGTGCATGTTGGTCGTTTTACCGATCAATATAACGCGCAAGTATACGCGGTCAACAAGTAATAAAGAGTAAGAAAGATATCGTTCCCACAGAGAATTAACAGATAAAAGGTCGCCAAAGCACTAATCCACAATCATCTCGGTCTTATTTAAACGGGCGATAAAGAGTTTTAAATATTAAACTAATATTAACTAGGCAAGGAATTTACACATAAACTAAGTAATTCTAGAGTTAAAATCAGATAATGAAGATAAGAGACTCCAATTTCCTCTAAGGATTAGTCTAAGCCGATTCACTTCCAATTAGGTCAAATTAATCATTACAGTTTGTAAGCCGAGAACATGAAAGGGAGAGAAGGCCATCTTTCGATGTACCTAATCCATATCACTTGCATTCCACAGATGATAGAACGCACGTGAACACCCACATTATCTAAACACCTATATGTCTATAGTGTTTACAAATAAATAGGGTTTAAGGTCAAGTTCTCTATTGACTACGAGCGGCGCTTCGGTATATGTCTATCCTAAGCATAAATCATATGTCCAACGCCCTGTAAACATACAATCGCCCGCTATTACTATTAGATCTAAACCCACACTTCGTCTTTCAAATTCGTGTGGATTATCATGTTAATTGGTAGCTAATCAATTAAGTAATTCAAGCACAAATAGCAATAGACAATCACATAACAATCAAGTAAGATCAACATGGAAGATAAATCAACATTAACTACTCATTAGGTTCTATTGAAACCTCAAAATAAAAAACTAAGTCATATACAACCCAAATATATTATCCATAAGATTGATACACATCATCCGAATACAAATGAAAACAAGGAGAGTAAGAGATAGAGAATGCAAATCTATAATCCTTCTCCAAGTATAGATCTTTGATGATATCCACTTGCTTCAATCTTCAAAACTAACTAAACCCTAGAATCTAACTAACTAATTAAACCTAAGCTTAACCTTAATCTACTCCTAATCTATACAAGAAATGGAAAGGAAAGGAAACACAAGCTAAGCTAGGGCTTAAGGCCAATATGAGCTCCCTAGTGGAGATGCCGAGCAAATGAGGGCAAAAGCCCTAATATAAGCCTTCTCCCGATCTGCTAAGTCGAAAGCCAAACTTGGTCAAGCTGGGAGTCTGCGCTGCCACGCGACATTTGGCTTTGGTCTTGGCGTGGCCTCTCGAACACAAAAATTGGGACTCTAGTCTGGGGATTGGCGCGGGCGCGCGACTGTTGTGCTTGGGCCCAGCACGGCCGCACGTGCCATAAGCTGATGCTGGTGCATTTTTTTGCTGGAGCAAGGCTGGCTGCTACATGCTTTCTTTTCTGCTTTTATTAACACTTCCTGCCTCCTTGCATCCTTTGATCCTTTTTGCTTCACCACATACCCATCCAGCTGCAGACTCCTCACCTTTATCATGCCTTCATGCCACTTCAATGCCTTTTGCTCCTTTTGGCCTCATTTTGTCCTTTTTAGCTCATTAAGCACCAAAGGAGTTCCAAAAAATGCAAAATAAAGGAAAAACCTATTAAAAACATAGGAACACTTGAGTTTAAGCAACGAAACAAGCTGGTTACTATCCGAATAAGTGGCCATAAAACCACTTATCAGTGCACTTATCAGATCTTGTCCCAAGCTTATCATTTTGAAACCTTTTCACATAAGTTGGACATCCCCAAATCTTAACATGCTTAAGATCAGGTTTCCTCCTTCTCCACATCTCATATGGAGTATTGGGGAAGGATTTCGAGGGGACCTTATTTAGTAGATATGCAGCCGCTTCTAGGGTATAACCCCAGAATGATACTAGAAGATCAGTAAAACTCATCATGGAACTAACCATATCCAACATTGTTTGATTTCTCCTTTTAGATACTCCATTTAACTGTGGTGTACCTGGTGGAGTCCATTGTGAGATTATACCATTATCTTTGAGAAAATTAAGAAACTCACTGCTTAAGTATTCTCCACCTCGATCTGATAGAAGAATCTTAATACTTTTGCCAGTTTGTTTCTCTACTTCACTTCTGAACTCTTCGAACTTTTCAAATGATTTAGATTTGTATTTCATTAAATACACATATCCAAATCTTAAGTGATCATCAGTGAAAGTAATAAAATAAGAATACCCTCCCCGTGCATTTGTTATCATAGATCGACAAATGTCTGTGTGAATCAACGCTAACAACTCTGTAACTCTTTCTCTTTTTCCACTAAAAGGAGATTTAGTCATTGTACCCATGAGACAAGATTCACAAGCTGGATATAATTCATAATCAGATAGCTCTAAGAGCACATCCTTCTGTAACTTGGAGAATCTTGTTTCATTAATATGACCGAGTCTACAATGCTATATATAGGTATAATTAACATCATCTCTTTTCTTTTTCTTAGTTTGTTCTATTTGAAATATATTTTAATGCAAGTCAAGTATATAAAGTCCATTTTGTAAATTACAAACACCATATAAAACATTGTTATTATAAATAGAATAATTATTGTTCTTTATTATAATGTCAAATCCATCCATATCTAATACGAAAATAGAAATAATATTTCTAATGATATTCGGAACAAAATAACAATTATTTAAATAAATGGGCTTGTCCGTAGGCAGTGCTAAATAATAAGTGCCTACAGCTAATGCAGCTACCTTTGCTCCATTTCCCACTCGTAGGACAACCTCATCCTTGTTCAGCTTTCTACTTTTGACCAGTCCCTGCATAGTATTACATATGTGAGAACCACACCCGGTATCCAATACCCAAGTAGAATTTTGACTTTTAAAAAAATTAATTTCAATCATGAAAAAACCTTGATTGGAAGTCGAAGCTTCTCCAAGCTTCTTCTCTGCTAGAAACTTCTTGCAGTTCCTCTTCCAGTGACCCGGCTCGTTGCAATGGAAGCACATTCCTTTGCTAGCTAGATCAGGTTTCTTTTGATCCTTTCTGTTCACCTTGCCTTTAATCGTCTTAGATTTCTTCTTTTCAGAAGATACCTTGGGTCTTTCTTTTTCTTGGAAAAATCATCCACCATTAAGACATGGTTCTTCTTGGATGGGAAGTGACCTTCTATAGTTTTTAACATGTTAAGTAATTCAGGCAAGTTGACATCTAACTTATTCATGTAGAAATTTACAACGAACTGTGAGAAGGTCTCAAGGAGTGACTGCAAGACAAAGTCTTGACTCAACTCCGCATCCATGACGAACCCAAGCTGTCCAAGGCGTTCAATCAGATTAATCACCCTTAGGACATGAGTCTCAACGGCAGTGCCCTCGGTCATCCGAGATCAGAAGAGCTCCTTAGATATCTCATATCTAGAAGTCCTACGTTGTTCACCATACAACTCCTTGAGGTGAAGCAACATAGTAGGAGCATCCATGTTTTCATACTAATGCTGAAGCTCGTTATTTGTGGATGCGAGCATGATGCATTGAGCCATAGATGCATCATCTTACCACTTTACAATAGTGGCAATCTCTTCCTCAGAGGCTATTTCTGGAACAGTTACGGGGACAGGTGAATTTAGGACATAAGAAATCTTTTCAGCAGCAAGAACTATTCTCAGATTCCTTAACCAGTCCGTATAATTCGGTCCGGTCAGTTTGTTATCATCAAGTATGCTACGCAGTGAAATTAGTGATTTTGATATTTTTAAATTTCTGCTTGTGAAAAGATAATATTTTAGCAAACATTCATTTAATTAATTATTTACATACCAAGATAAATTAGGTCTTCTTTTAAATTGGTATCTCCCACTGTTTTTTTCAAATTATATTACCCTCACTTATATAGTTCGGCAAATTCTAATTAAAGATTTGCTAGTGAGAATAAGGATCCTAGTTTAAATGTATATAGCCTTGTGTGTGCACAACAAACTATATATAAGTATATAAGTAGACAACTCTTGTCAATTACATCATTATATAACTTCTTGTATTTTATCTCTTAGATCATAATGGTCAAGTGTGTGTACATCCGAACTAAAATGATTTAATTTAAGTCCAACCTAACACTTTCATATATTCAAAAAAGAAAAATATTGTCTTTGTGTGTGCACAACAAAATAATATTGTTCAATTTTCTTTATAAGCATCAAATGTGATTAAATTAACATCTTAAATACTTAATACTTCCCTTGTGTGTGCACAACAAACTCCTATTAAATATTTAATACTCTATTAATTTTATCATGATAGAAGGCGACATTCGATATTCTAAATATCTTTGAACGCTTTATACTTAATATAATTTCTTTGAGGGGTTTGTTATTATTAGTCTCATCTTGTTTAGCGCGCATGCACACACACACAATATATATATATATATATATATATATATATATATTACTTAGCATGCACATATAGAATACTATATTCTATCCGGATTGATTATGAACTTTTATTCTAGTTTAGTTCACTAGAGCCGCCAAGTAAACCAAAAGGTCAAACCTAGGAGTGCAAGAATGAAATTTAAACATAACAATTACATTTAAACTTGGGCTTCATTACAAACGGGTCATCAAGCGCTCCTTGCTCTTTGGTCTCCAATTCTTCAAGTTAATTCTAACTTATCCTATTTCATAAACTATTTAAAATTAAATAAAAACCTTGATCAGCAGTCAAGGGGAAGTACATAGGAGGGATATAGAATTTACATCAAGAATAAATTAGAGAAGACGAGGTACGTAGACCCTATTTAATAAAACACATATATTCATGCATCCAACTAAAATAAATTCAATCACATTGGTCAATAGTCTCATAATCAATCTCATTTATTATTATGCATATCACCATATGCATCAATAAATAAATATTTATCTCATGAATAAAAATTATTCCATATATATATGAGTATCATTTAATGGACAATTTTAAATTGTATGAAATCCAATTTCAAGATTAAAATAAACTCTTTATTTTAATTATAAAAATATTAAAAATATTATATATATATATATATATATATAACTATTACGTGTTAATATATATATAGTAATTGTTATATATATAGTACTACCATCTTTTGAAATCCACCAGATCACCTTGTTGAATTAACATATCAAACATCCTGGGTCACATTATGTTAAGTACAATGATGAATACAGACAATTAGGAACAAGGATTGACATGGGTAGTCCCTGTCCTTAAGGTGTTTATTGCCCCTTACCACTAAGGTTTGCTAAAGGCTACTAGCAATATACCTCCAGGATTTATGTCAAGCCTATATTTGTTCTAAGTGATAGCAACTCACTCTCCGAACCTCAGTTTATACTGCTGTGTAAAGATGATAAGATGGAAGAAGATGAAGACTCTTCAGTTTCATAACTGAATTGTGAATTAAGAATTATTTACAAAGTAAATGATGTAATAATCACATCAGTTTTAAAACTCATTTATATCCCATAATGATTAAACACAAAACTGTTCAACCATTAATGAAGTTTATTAATCTGGTTCAATGCAAAAAATAGGCTCTTGGCTCCTAGCGACGATGCGTACGTGCGAAGTGCAAAGTGCGCCTAAAGCGCCAATGCGACTTTGCGAACCCGAACCCGAACCAGGCCCCCGGCCCCCGGGTCGCGGGCGCGGGCGGGTGGTGCTTTGCACCACGTCATTGTGACCAAATTCAAGCCTTTCCTTTAGTACCACAAGTGAATTAAACTATTTCACATATACTTATAAAGTATTAAATAGTTTTATTCCTACTCAATGTGGGACTTAAAAGAAAATAGTTTTTCTTAAACAACAATGAACCTTTTCATGTACTCCACTTTGGATATAATTAAAACACAATATATAACTCCCACTTGAGCCATATATTGCTCTCTATTAATCTCCTTGTAATAGACTATCAAATGCACATTTAATTTAATATAAATTCAGTCAATTAATGGGTCTAAATTAATCCCCAAATTGATCAAAACCCATGTATTGAAAAGGTGCAATTAACAATCCCCCACTTGTTTGAAAAACTACTTTTCTTCAAACAATTCTTTATCTATCAACTCTAAGGTTTGTATGCATAATAGAAGGTGTGACGAACATTGAACCTTCTTTTAGTATAAACAACTCAAAGTAATATTAAAATAGATGGTGTCCGTAGATTGAACCTCTATTTCAAATAATATGACCGGAGCTATCATACACACACAAACCTCCCTTTACGGTGAGCATAATAATTGCTTTGCGCTATTAAAGCCATGCGCACTATCCTGTTTCTTGAACCTCTAAGAGAGTAAACCATAACTCTCTATAAGAAGCGGCTTCACTTCTAGTTCATATAGGCAAAATGTTTCTCTAGCACTCCTGTTGCTATAAGTGCAACACTTTGTTAAGAGCATAGCTCATCCTCGGTCGTGCAACAGACGTTACTATCATATACTACATATGAGACCAATTAATAGTAACACAGCCAACAACTGTGACTTGTTTTTCCCATTGAACCTATAAACTAGGGGTAACCTAGTAATAGGTTGGGTTCCCATCACCTTGGCTCAGAATGGTTTAAGTCCCATATCTCGCGTAGTCAAACTTATTAAATCTCTCGTCAGAGGCTTAGTAAGTGGATCAGCCAAGTTTTTACTTGACTTCACATAGACAACAGTTATGATACCATCATGTATCAACTGTCTCACAAATTCATGTCTTAGACCAATATGTCTAGACTTACCATTATAGGTACCACTATACGCTCTTGTTAGCGTAGCTTCACTATCACAATATAGTGAAATTGGAGGCATTGGATTTGGCCATAGATTTATGTCTAACAACATATTTCTAATCCAATCAGCCTCTTTTCCTGCTTGAGCCAAAGCAATAAACTCTGACTCCATAGTAGAGTGAGAAATACAAGTTTGTTTCTTGCTTGCCCAAGAAACAGCACCACTGGCAAGAGTGAAAATCCACCCACTTGTAGATTTATTATCTCCCACACTATTAATCCAGCTTGCATCAGAGTATCCCTCTAAAACACTAGGGAATTTATAATAGAACAATCCTATGCCACTGGTTCTTTTTAGATATCCAAGTACCCTTCCAATAGCTTTCCAATGATCAATATTAGGACTGCTCGTATATCTACTAAGTTTAGAAACTGCAAAAGAAATATCTGGCCGAGTACAATGCATAGCATACATAAGGCTACTAATGGCACTTGCGTATTCTAGCTGTGCAATAGCTCTACCATCATTTTCTTTGAGTTTAACTCCATTCTCAAAAGGAGTATTCACCTCTTTGAACTCGAGATGACTAAACTTAGTTAATATTTTTTCAATATAGTGAGATTGATTCAATACAAAACCCCCACTATGTTTTTTAACTTTAATACCTAAAATAGTATCTACTTCACCTAAGTCTTTCATCTTAAAGACAGAGGATAAATACTTTTTAGTCTCATTTACTCCAATCATATTTGTACTGATGATCAACATATCATCTACGTACAAACAGACTATCACCATATAATCAGAAGTGATTTTGGAGTATATGCACCTATCTGCACTATTATATTTAAACCCAAAATTTATAATAGTAGCATCAAATCTCTCGTGCCACTGTTTTGGTGCCTGTTTTAGACCATAAAGAGACTTAACTAATTTTCATACTTTAGCCTCACTTCCGATAGGAACAAACCCTTCGGGTTGTTCCATATATACTTCCTCATTCAAATTGCCATTCAAAAATGCGGTCTTTACATCCATTTGATGAACGTAAAGATCAAACAATGAAGCTAAGGCAAAAAGAATTCGAATGGAAGTAACTCGTGCTACCGGTGCATAAGTATCAAAATAGTCAATACCTTCTACTTGTCTAAAACCTTTTGCTACTAATCTTGCTTTAAAAGCAGAAATAGTACCATTAGTGTTGTACTTTGTTCTAAAAACCCATTTGCACCCTATAGGTTTAGAACCTCTAGGTAAATCTGTCAATACCCAAGTATTATTTCCCATGATTGAATCCATTTCATCATTTACAGCTTCTTTCCAAAAAACAACATCCCTAGAAGCCATAGCTTCTTTAAATGATTTAGGATCAGTCTCAAGACTATATACATAGGGTATTTCATTTACCACCTCATTATTTTGGTCCCCTTCCACCAAAAATAATAGAGACTGTGATGAAATGAAATCATCACCTAAATCTTTATCTTTTCTAGCTCTAGTGCTCCTTCTAGGTCCACTTGGTTGAATTGGAACACTAGGTTCTTCAACCTCAACATTAGACCTTATAGGACCTCTAGGCTCATCAAATTTAGGCATATCCACATTCTCAACATCTTTTGAGAATTTATTTTTAAAAAATTCCACATCCCTTGACTCAGTTATAACATTAGACTCTAAATCAAGAAGCCTGTATGCTTTACTACTCTCAGCATATCCAACAAATATACTTCTAATAGCTCTAGCTCCTAATTTAGTCCTTTTAGGATCAGGAACTCGAAAATAAGCTATGCACCCCCACACTTTAAAATAATTTATGTTAGGTTTTCTGCCTTTCCATATTTCATAAGGACTAGTTTTAATTACAGTACTAGGAATTCTATTTAAAATATGACAGGCAGTTAGAAGTGCTTCACCCCATAAATTATTTGGCAAACAAGCATGATTTAACATACAATTAATCATATCATGAAACACTCGATTTTTTCTTTCTGCTAAACCATTTTGTTGAGGTGTATATCTGCACTTGTTTGATGTATAATGCCATTTTCTTCACAAAATGCATCAAAAGCATTCAAACAATATTCCATGCCTCTATCAGAACGTAAAATTTTAATCTTTTTTTCAAGTTGATTTTCTACTTCTAATTTGTATTTTTTGAATGAGTTAAATGCCTCATCTTTTGTTCTTAACAAATACACAAAACAATATCTGCTAGCATCATCTATAAAAGTAATGAAATATCGTTTTCCGCCTCTTGTCAATATTCCATTTAACTCACAGATATCAGTATGTATTAAATCTAATAATTGTGATTCTCTATGTACACTTGGAAATGGTTTCCTCACAATTTTTGATTTAACACAAATTTCACATTTCTCGAGTTCAGTATTGCCAATATCAATCAATTTCATTGCATGCATATTTTTCAAATTCTTTGAATTTATATGTCCTAAACGACTATGCCACAAAGAAATTGCACAAGTGGTATAAGCAGAAACTGAACTGTTTTTATTAATAGATAATTTGTACATTCCATTACAAGCATAACCCTTTCCAACAAAAACACCATTCTTTGAAAGAATGACTTTGCCAGACTCAACAGAAATTTTAAAACCTTTCCTATCTAAAAGATCAACAGAAATTAAATTCTTTCTAATTTCTGACACAAACAACACATTCAGCAAGGTTAGCTTCTTCCCAGAGGTGAAATTAACTTCCACAGTTCCTTTTCCATTAACTTTAGCCAATGAACTGTTTCCCATCTGAACTTCCTGTCCAATAATTTCTTCAAATGTTTTAAACATTTCTCGATTATTACAAATATGGACAGTAGCTCCGGAGTCCAACCACCAACCATTTGGCTCATTTACCATGTTAACTTCAGAAATCATAGTCACATCAAGACTAAGATCAGATACCATGGCAACAAGGTTCTCCTCAACCATGTTAGCAGAACCACTTTTGCGCTGTTTACATTCTCTGGCATAGTGTCCAATTTCTCCACAAACATGACACTTACCCTTTCTTTTATTAGGATCAGAATTTTTATTTTTCTGTCCAGGATGCTTGAACTTATTATTATCTTTTTTAACTCCAGGTCCTTTCCCTTTAAATGATTTTGCCTCCAAATAGTTTACACTAGACTGTCCTTGAATCAAATTCTTAGCATCGCGTTTTCGGGCTTCCTCCTCAATACGAAGATGCTTCTGAATTTGATCCAAGGAAAAATCCTCAGATTTGTGCATCAACTTTTTAGCAAAATCTTTCCAAGATGGAGGTAATTTTGCAATTATTGCTCCAACTTGAAAAGTTTCAGGCAAGACAATTTTAAGAACCCTCAACTTGTTAACAATAACCTGGAGCTCATGCACTTGCTCCAAAATAGGTTTCTTATCAACCATCTTAAAATCAAAATATTTAGATACTAAATATTTATTTGTACCTTCCTCCTCAGCCTTGTATTTGAATTCCAAAGCCTCCCATAACTCCCTTGGCGACTGAATATTGCTGTAGAAATCGTAGAGACGATCCGACAGCGTGTTGAGGATATGTCCACGAGCAAGTTCCTCGTCTTCAGTCCTTTTCCTTCTTTGCTCTTTCAGTGCTTCGACGGCATCATTATCTGGCTGCTGACCTTCTACTGGTTTGGGATCTTCTGGAATAGGCTGAAGGTTAGGGTCCAAAACATACGCAATCTTCAAAACAGTGAGTAGAAATTTCAGTTTATCTTGCCAACGACTGAAATTATTTCCATCAAAAAGATCAAGCTTGACAAAATCCTGGTTCATGATTTTGAAAGACTCTGTATCCATTTCTATAAACACCTTAAGATTGTTAAGTACAATGATGAATACAGACAATTAGGAACAAGGATTGACACGGGTAGTCCCTGCCCTTAAGGTGTTTATTGCCCCTTACCACTAAGGTTTACTAAAGGCTACTAGCAATATACCTCCAGGATTTATGTCAAGCCTATATTTGTTCTAAGTGATAGCAACTCACTCTCTGAACCTCAGTTTATACTGCTGTGTAAAGATGATAAGATGGAAGAAGATGAAGACTCTTCAGTTTCATAACTGAATTGTGAATTAAGCATTATTTACAAAGTAAATGATGTAATAATCACATCAGTTTTAAAACTCATTTATATCCCATAATGATTAAACACAAAACTGTTCAACCATTAATGAAGTTTATTAATCTGGTTCAATGCAAAAAATAGGCTCTTGGCTCCTAGCGACGATGCGTACGTGCGAAGTGCAAAGTGCGCCTAAAGCGCCAATGCGACTTTGCGAACCCGAACCCGAACCCCGCCCCCGGCCCCCGGGTCGCGGGCGCGGGCGGGTGGTGCTTTGCACCACGTCATTGTGACCAAATTCAAGCCTTTCCTTTAGTACCACAAGTGAATTAAACTATTTCACATATACTTATAAAGTATTAAATAGTTTTATTCCTACTCAATGTGGGACTTAAAAGAAAATAGTTTTTCTTAAACAACAATGAACCTTTTCATGCACTCCACTTTGGATATAATTAAAACACAATATATAACTCCCACTTGAACCATATATTGCTCTCTATTAATCTCCTTGTAATAGACTATCAAATGCACATTTAATTTAATATAAATTCAATCAATTAATGGGTCTAAATTAATCCCCAAATTGATCAAAACCCATGTATTGAAAAGGTGCAATTAACACTTTATATATATAATATGATAACATCCTTTTGGGTACTTTATATATATAATCAGTAACGTGATACAGTGACCCCTAGAAATCTATTCATCATTAAGCACGAAATTCACTCAGCGAGTTTAAAAAAAAAATCTGGTTTTGCGATTTTTTTTTTCATAATTTTTTTTTATACAACTAATTATGCCCAATAAATTATTATAAATACATACCCATACATATATGGAATCATTTCAATTAATAATTCGCATAAAGGTTTGGCTCTGATATCACTGTTATGTTTGTAAGAAATCATGGCGCAATCAAATTGCAAAAATTAGCAGAAACATGGTAAAATCAGAGTTTAAAATTTTCTACAAACTAATTTTTCGGATCATCCTTTATGCAAATTATTAATTTAAAACGATAAATAAGAAGTTATGAAATCATACCCTTATAGAACTAAGCGTCCACAGGTACGAGTTCAACTCCTTGTTCTTCGCGATCTCCTTATTTTTCCGGGATTGATTCCTTCCTTTGATCAACGTTAGCCACCCAAGTGTTTGGCCTCTAGAGGTGATTCACCAAGGAAGATGAATTGTTCACGAAGGAGGGTGGTTGGCTAAACCCTAGTTTTCTATTTTCTATAGAAAATGAGTATTCTCTAACAATTGTAATTGCTTTAACTGATATCTAACATAAGACTCATCTTATATAGATATTGGTCAACTCTTTTAATCCTATTAGACATATGGTTTTATTTAATTAATTAAACTACTTTATATAATTAGGCGTCCCAACATAATGAGATTAATTAATTAAACTTCTTTAATTAATTTACCTCCTAATCTCATTAGGAATAAATGAGAGTACTAATATTAAATTAATTCCTAAACTCTATTAGAAATTAAAATAATAATAATTGTAATCCTCTTATTAATTTATATTTAATATTTCTATAATATTAAATAATAAATATTAAGCTATTTAATTTATTCTATCACCATTGATTAAATTAATTACACTTAACATATTATTACGATTATGCCAATACATTCTTAAATAATTATTCTTCCTTATATGGTGTGACCCTTTAGGTTCTTCATATTAAACCGGTTGTGAATAAATCAATTAGAATAATTCTAATCTTATTTAAATAAATAAATTAAACTAATAATATATTTAAATAAATAATATTTATTCTACAATAGGGATAAGCCTCTCTAGCGTTCAACGACTTTCCATATAATATAGATTTCAACATTAATCATAAAAGAACCTGTGAGTAAATAGTTACCGTACAATTCAATCCTTCCACCATACAATGTCCCAATTAAATATAAGACATGGAATTACTGTCAAGTCTTATTTTATTTAATTATATGTATTTCGATCAGAAAATGTACAACTCCAAATAATGCAAATTAGAAACTCCTTTTTAATTTCATTATGCCTTGGCCAAGGACTACTAGGTTGTCATTTAACGAATCACATAGGACATATCTCTTCTTTTACCAAAAGTGGTAGATTCTTTATTGATAATTCATTATTTCCATATGTAAGTTATTACACCCAAGCATATCCTTTGATATACCCAAAGGGTCTTAAGGAATAAGTCAAAGTATAATTCATTACACACAAGATACTATGATGATCTCAAGTCCGAGGATCACTTGTACTACTATTACATTAGGAATTCCTATTGACAGGCAAGTAAAACTCTATTAGGTATTATTTAGCGAGTCACGTTCAGTGTACTTATTCTCCAATAAGCACCTATATACTTGCTTTAGTGTCTCCACACAAATGATCATGAGATCAATCATCCTCATCCAATGAGCAAGCAACATATGTACCAATCTATCCGAATTTATTAATCCCCTTTTTAGTAATCCAACGATTGAGAACTGTTTTAGTTTTAAGCTTTCTTAGAATTTAGATCTCATTAGTATGATCAACATCATGATTCTAAAAGCATTGCTTAAAACTATGGGTACATTATTTACATATTATAAAAATAGCATCTTGTAGATAATTAAATGCCTTTAATAAATGAATACTTTTATTAATAAATAAATAAAATTATTTACAAAGTATATGCTTTATCATCATACATGATTGGCTTGTATGCATACTACTTTCACATGAATCCTACACAACATATTACCATACACATCAACTATTAGTCACATAGCAACGCTTAGCAATCGATTAAGTAAACTCTACTTTACATTTCATAATTCTATCCCTTTTTTGTTTAACACACACTGTCCAATTATGTGTTTAAGTCTTGCTAGGACTACATATTGGTTTATATTAATCCCATTCCATATCTTATAAACTCCTTTTTAATTAATGCAAATTAGAAACTTCTTTCTAATTTCATTCTGTCTTGGCCAAGGACTACTGGGTTGTCATTTATCGAATCACATAGGACATTCTATTCTTTTACTAGCAGCGGTAGATTCTTTATTGATCATTCATTGTCTCCATGTATAAATTATTATACCCAAGCATACCATTTGATATACCCTTTAGGTGTTAAGAGAAATGTCAAAGTATAACTCATCATGCACAAGATACTATGATGATCTCAAGTCCAAGGATTATTTGTAGTACTATCACTTAAGGAATTCCTATTGATAGGCAAGTAAAACTCCATTAAATATTCCTTAGCGAGCCACGTTTAGTGTACTTTTCTCTAATAAGCACATACATACTTGCTTTAGTGTCTCCACACAAATGATTATGAGATCGATCATCCTCATCCAATGAGCAAGTAACGTATGTACCAATCTATCCGGATTCACTAATCCCCTTTTTAGTAATCCAACGATTGGGAACTATTTTAGTTTTAAGCTATCTAAGAATTTAGATCTCATTAGCATGATCATCATCATGATTCTAAAAGCATTGCTTAAAACTATGTGTTTATCACATATTATAAAAATAGCACAATGTAGATAAATAAATGCCTTTAATTAAATAACCCTTTTATTAATAAATGAGTAAGATTGTTACAAAGTATATGCTTTATCATCAAACATGATTAGCTTGTATGCATACTACTTTCAATACTTTCAGGAAAGCAAAGCTACCTACTTCAAATTCTCATTTCTGACGATGCTGATCTGCATACTTCTTTTGTCTGTCCTGAGCAGCTAACAATCTGGCTCTTATGATTTTGACGATCTCTGCAGTTTTCTGTACCAATTCAAGTCTTAGCAGTCGACGTTCACCAACTTCATCCCAGCATAGTGGAGTTTTGCATTTTATTCCTTACAACGCTTCGTAAGGCGGCATGCCAATACTTATGTGATAGCTATTATTATAGGCAAACTTGACTAAAGGTAGATGGTCGTCCCAATTTCCCTTAAAATCCATGACACAAGCTCTCAACATATCTTCTAATGTCTGGATTGTCCTTTCGCTCTGTCCATTAGTTTGAGGATGGTACGCTGTGCTCATTCTCAACTGCGTTCCCATGAATTCTTGCAAACTTTTCCAGAAATTCAATGTGAAATGCGGATCTCGGTCTGACACAATTGACACTAGAATACCGTGCCTTAAAACGATCTTTTTAACATATAGTTTCGACAACTGATCCAGATTGAATTTAATTTTAATCGACAAGAAATGAGCTAACTTTGTCAGTCGATCCACGATAACCTATATCGCAACATACCCTTTCTGAGTAGTTAGAAGACCTACCATAAAATCCATCATAATATGCTCCCACTTCTATTCGGGTATTTCTAATGGCTGCAACAAACCATTTGGTCTCTGATGTTCTACTTTGACTCTCTGACACATTAGGCACTTAGCAACACACTCAACAACCTCTCTTTTCATATTCGGCCACCAAAAGTGTTGCCAAAGATCATGGTACATCTTCTTACTCCCCGGGTGAATTGAATATCTCGAATTATGGGGCTCATGCAGAATTTCATCTCTGACTTCTGGTACTGGTGGAACCTAAATTCTGCCTTCAAATCTCAACAATCCTTCGACATCTATCTTGAATTTGACTTCCTCCCCTTTGAATACTTTCTTCTTTATTTTCTCACATTCCTCATCCTGAAGTTGAGCTTCTTTTACATTGTCTATTAATGTTGAACGGGTTTCCATCTGAAATAATTTTTCCTCCGTCTCCTTCGGATATTTTACCTCTAACTCCAACTTAGCCATTTCTGCGATGAGCTCCTCTTGAATAGTCAACAATGATAACTTTTCCCGACCTTTCCTACCTAAGGCGACGTCGGCAACAACATTAGCTTTCCCTGGATGGTATAGGATTTCACAATCATAATCCTTTCTTAGCTCGAACCATCGCCTCCAAATCTTCAAAGCAAACACTATCGCAGTTAATTCCAAATCATGAGTCGGATACCCTTTCTTGTAATCTTCTAATTGTCGCGAGGCATATGCAATGACCTTGTCATTTTGCATAAGCACACAGCCTAGTCCCTTGTGCGATGCATCGCTATACACCACAAAATTTTTTGTATTATCTGGCAAAGATAACACAGGTGTCGTACTTAGACTCTTCTTCAATTCTTGAAAACTTTCTTCGCATCTCTTCGTCCAAACAAATTTCACTTCTTTTCTTGCCAAATTCGTCAACGAAGTGGCGATTCTAGAAAAATCTTGAATAAACCGTCTATAGTAAGCTGCCAATCCCAAGAAAGTCCTCATTTCTAACGGTGTCTTCGACTGATCCCAGTTTATCATAGCTTCTACTTTTGATGGATCTACTGAAATTCTATCCTTATCGATTACATGCCCAAGAAATTGCACACGCTCCAACCAAAATGCATATTTTGAAAACTTTGTGTACAACTTCTCTCTTCTTAAGGCCTTTAACGTCACCCTCAAGTGTTCTACATGGTCTTCTTGTGTTTTGGAGTACATCAATATGTCATCGATGAACACCACTACAAACATGTCCAAAAATGGCTTAAACACCCTATTCATAAGTCCATAAACGTTGCAGGAACATTCGTTAAACCAAAGGACATTACTAGAAACTCGTAATAACCATATCGAGTTATGAATGCCGTCTTCGGTATATTTTCCTTTTTCATCTTCAACTGGTGGTATCCACTTCTCAAATCTATTTTTGAGAAATACTTCGCTCCTTTTAATTGATCGAACAAGTCATCGATCCTTGGCAACGAGTATCTATTCTTGATAGTGACCTTGTTCAATTCTCTATAATCAATGTAGTGTCTCATTGACCCATCATTCTTCTTAACAAACAACATCGACGCTCCACATAGTGATACGCTCGGCCTAATATATTTCTTATCCAAAAGTTCTTGTAATTGTACCATCAACTCCTTCATATCCATTCGAGCCATTATGTACGAGGCTTTCGATATAAGGGCAGTCCTTGGTGCTAGATCGATCACGAACTCAATCTCTCGATCAGGCAGAAGTCCTAGCAAATCATCCGAAAACACGCTTGCAAAATCCCTAATAACCGATATCTCCTCCAGCTTCAAACCCACCTTTCGAGTATCGACGATGTAGGCTAAATATCCTATACATTCTTGTCTTAACAATTTCCTGTCTTGCATCATCGTCAGACAACTCGCTTGTCTAGGTGACTTACTACCATAATATACTACCTTTGACTTCTCCAGAGTCATAAGGTTCACACATTTCTTTTGGGAATCAATTATTGCCCCATGATTAAACAATCAATACATTCCTAGGATAACATCAAATTACCTAAGTCGAATTGGAATTAAATCCACCGACATCACATGACCCTTAATATCTACACGACAGTTTCTGTGTACATACTTAACAGGAATCACTTCCATATTCAGAATTTCTATGTTGAGAGGGTAATCTAACTCTTCTTGATGCAATTCTAACTTCATCCTAACACCACATCCTTTGATTGTACAACATCATGCACCTTTATATTGAATGTACGAGCGGTTGGTCGATTCGATGGCGCTGGTCTGGTGATGGTCAAATTTCCACCGCTACTATTTCCCCTTTTTTTGCTTGCTCCTCCTGCTGCTTTCTTTGGACAATCACGAGCCAAGTGATCCTTCGACCCGCAAGTGAAAGACTCTCCTTTCTTTGGACTATGACAATTCGGCGCAATGTGGCCCTCTAATCCATGATTGAAACATACCCTCTTACCCCTAAAATATATGTATGTGTGATTCTTACCGTAGGTAGCACAAGCCTCAACCTTCTTTTTCTAGTTTCCTTGTTGATTCCCACCGGTGCTATTATCATTCCATTTCCTCTTCTGACTACTGCAACTATGGCTACCACCTGTCTTATTCTCACTTTCACTTTTCTTCTTCTTTCGTTCTTGATTATATTTCAGGGCATCACTTCCCCCTTCCGCGATAATTGCCTTCTCCAGTACCGCGACGAATGAATTCAATTGAAACATAGAGACTCGGATATACATATATAGGGCTTCAGTCCCTGCTAAGACCTCCTTGTCTTCCTTTCGTCAGTTTTGACCTGATAAGGTGTAAACCTTTCCAGTTCGTTAAATTTGGTGGCATACTGGGGCACCGTCATTGTACCTTGCTTTAATTCCAGAAATTGAACCTCCATCTGGTTTTGCAAACTCGGCGAAAAATACATCTTGAAGAACAACTCCTTAAATCTCTCCCAGGGAATTATCCCCTGACCACCTCGACACTTGTTCGCCTGCTACCAATAGCTAGCTTCTGCATTCAACATGAAAGTTGCGAAAACAATCTTCTGATCTTCGTTTACCCTTGCAACATCGAACACTTTCTCCATCTCTATGATCCAGGTTTGAGCTTCTACCGGATTCATAGACCCTAGAAATTCTGGAGGTCATACAGCCTTAAAGTTTTTAAATGTCGTGGCTTGAGCTTGTGGTTGATTCGCAAGTGCTCCTGCTAACAAATTCACCAACTGCTGAACTGGATTAGCGTTGGCTTCATCGTTGTTTTTTGATCCCTCTAGGGTCTACTGACGTTGTTGTCTTCTTCTGGGCGGCATCTTACTATTTAAAATATGCCTTATTAGCTCATCATTCATTTCTTTAAACACTTGAGATTTAACTTAAACACTTTTAGATAACACTTAACATAACCAATAAACTTTTGTATTTTATTCATTCACTGCTTTTAAATATAGCAAAGATAACATCACTGTTATTTACGTCAACTATAATGTACTAGTAAAGTTTTGGGATTACATCATCATTATATCCCATCATTTATCTCAAAACTGGGATTTACATCTTATTGACTTTCTTAGTTATTTATATATCATGTTATTCTTCTTATCACAATCTATTAGGACATTCCACGTCGCACATCTTCACTGCGTTTTTGCTCCATTATACGTATCATCGTCATATGATCCATAACATACCAAGGATAGTCTTTAAACTGCACTGGATAATAGAAGACTCGATCATGTACTCTATTAATAGCTGTGTGGAAAATATACTTCGTCTCATCAATCTTGGCCTTCTTTGACATAACCTCACCTTCAATGAGATCTGCACTTTTAGAAGCCTTAAACCATGCATCTTCGGCTGTCGCCCAATTCGCTGATTCCTCTCTCAAGTTATCCTGCACGTTCTCAATCTCAGCCAATAGTTATCCTTTCGGATACTCTGTTTGAGCTAACTTCTGCTCTACCTATGCAAGACGTGTGGTAAGATCTTGAATCATGGCATCTTTTTGCTCTAACACAGCATGGTGCTCTTCAGCTTGTCTCTCTACCACCTCTACCCTATCCTATAACTCTATGTTACTGTCATACACCTCCTCAAACATCTCAGCTCCAATTGAGTTGAGTGGTATTTCTTTAGGATCCTCCTCTACCTCCACTTCCTCAGACTCATCCTCCGAATCAAACTCAAGCTTATACTCAAGGCCCACAATAGTGATCAATAGGGATGACTCCCTCGGCACTAGCTGTTCCCAGACTATGTGAATTTCTCAGGGCTCCTCCTCTCTAGCATCTCTAGGATCCTCATCCCTAGCCTGGCTGGGTCCTTCTATATCAGTCATCCTGACACTAAAAATTTTAAGTTTTAATTACTACTCGATACTACTCGCGAGTACATAAGTTATTAATAAGTAAACACATAAAGTCTTTTATTTTTTATCTTCAATGAATTTCCTTAATTCATTCCTTAGAAATCGATAAGAGTTAAACTACCTCTATGATTTCGATCTCCTATAAGGCTATTTCCTAAGGTTTCCCCACCTAAGGTTCATAACCTAAAGCTTTGATACCAACTTGTGACACCCCCAAATCCGGGTACTTTAATCCCACAGATCTGGTGCTCACTATCCATTACATTCATATCTAACTACCCACAATAAAGGATAATAATGATAATAAACTTTAATAAGCAATACTCACATTAAAGGGTTACATAATCAATACAAAAATCCCAGGTCATCTAACCATTAATTATTACATCATCAGAGGAGATAAAACATAAACATAATTAAGTCTGATTACATAAGCCTTATAAAAAGAAAATAAACTAAACATCATTGTTTATTCATCTTGCCCTTGCCCTTGCTGGTAGATGGCTCCTCAGACTTCTCGATCTTAGCTGTAATGTTTTATGCAAGAGTGAGCAAGACAACTTGGTCATAAGTAGAACAATGAATAATAACAATTTATGAATGAAACACGAATCAACTTTAACTGAATAAAATACTCTTACTTAAAATAATAAGCTTTCAGTCAAGAACTGTGAACTCAACTGAATAATCAACTTGTGAATAAGTTTTAAATGTCAAGATCAAAGATATACCAAGGGTCACAAGACTAGGAACTATGTCCCAGATTATCAAGTATTTTTACTTTAAACCTTTAACAGTCAAAACACTATATGGACCATTTATCTCGTACTCCAGGTGATCAGCCTTTTTGTACCATATATTGTGCACAACTATTTAACACTATTGTGTGATTCGAATTTATAGTTTTCGACAACATAATCCCCCATTATAGGGTTGTTCATCTCAGTCTTTAACATTAGAATCCGCATCAAAGAAAGTTTGGTTTGGAAAAGCTTCAAAAGAAATTATAAATCTTTAGAACGTTTAGCAACTATGGACTAGTCAAATCGATAAGGGTTTGCTAGCCATTAAAGAGTTTGATACAACATTATCTCATATGAAGTACATAATCAAGTTATGAATCGATAAATGATAGAGTCGTAACAATTTACAATGGAATAACATCATATGTTGAAGCAATGCTTTCAGAAGAATTAGAAAGCTTAATTAAGAATTATAGACCTTGAACAATTTAGGAAACATCGCTTGAATAAAGAAGTAGAGGTTAAAAACTTGCACAATGTAAAAGTAGAGTTAAAAGACGTACCTCGTGCGTTCGTTACAACTTATGTAAGACCCCAACTTTTTATGAATAAAATTGAATTTCCTCTATATATTATTTTGAAATAGTAAGGTGTTGATTTGATAAATGTGATAAGTTATGGGTGAGATGTGCAAAGTTTACAAAGTAAGCAAGTGGTTATAAAATATTTGTTGTGTCGGGGGATATTCGTTTGGTCGAGGAATATTCTTTTTGCCAGAGAATATTCGTACGGCGGCGCAGTCATTGGTGGACCCCACAACGAAATGAATATCGGATATAGAAAGCGACAGAAATAACCTTTTTACAAAAATAACGGTAAAACTTTTACCGTTAAAACTGTTGAAATACCCGGTGGTTAAAATACAGTAATAAACGGTGTTGCACAGTAGCACACGGTATTACACAGTAATTCTAATTATTGATTCTTACGTAAGAAGTCACTACTCAATAATTGTTACAGTAATTACTGTTCAATATTTTATTTTATTGATTCAATAATTGCTATGTTGATATTTTATATTGTTATTTCAATAATTGTCACTACACAGTATTTTTATATTATCAAATCACTAATTTATATTATTTGAATAATATTATTAGATAACATTATTGGCAATGTCTAAGAAAGTTCTGTCTAGGAGGGGTTATTTAATTGCGCGCCATTAAGGAGAAATCCTTATCGGAAGGCCCTCTCTTTCCTGAAAACGACCTGGTTGTCATTATTGTGGTTCTGTAATATTATTTGTGAATAATAATTATTGATAAAAATGATAAGTAAATATTTATTCAATGTGAATTTAAACGGAGGATTTTTTAGTAAAAGTGACAATTATCGAGAATGAATATTTTATCTGTTCTGATAAAATAATTCATTCAGATATACATATTATTATAATATTACATTATAAGTATATAATGTGATAATATAATAACGATGATATTTTTTTTACAATAACTTCACGATATATAAATAAACATGTGGTGGAATTCATTATTTCAAATATGGAGGCTTTGAAATTTTTAGTGTGTTAAAGATTTTCAAGAGTGATGAGTGTGGAAAAATCATCCGTATATAAACTTGGGTCATTTTTCTTGCAGAATTTGGAAAAACTTTCTTTTACAAAGTTGTAAAAAATTAAATTTTATATGAAATGGACATAAGGTTTATATTTTTCTGATAAAAGGGTATTTATTATGAATTATTAAAATTCCAGAATATTGAGTCTGAATTGATTTTTGGTGGAAGAGAACAAATTGAATTTGAACTCTTATGATGCAAACAATGATGTCATCGGAGCGATGAGGTAAGTAATGATGTCATCAGAACGATGAGGTAAGCAATGATGTCATATGATCGATGATGTAAGCGATGATGTCATAAATTATGACAAAAAACTATTTTACCCTTACTCTGCCAAGCCTATAAATAGAAGCTCATTTCTTCATTATTTCTCACCAATTCATTAAAGCTATAGAGAGAGAAAGTATAGAGAGAGTAAGAGAGAAAGAAGAAGAGTATTCTGCTATTACACTAGTGCAGTCTCCAAATTTTTATTAAGGTAAGGGGTATTATTTATTTCGTATTCATGAAGAGAGTTATTTTCTTTCAATACTCGTAAGGGTTGTTATTCCATTCTTTATTATTTTGTTAGAATAACCTGTCTACGCGGACTACCGCATGCATAGTGAAATTTTTTTGTTATTCCATTCTTTATTACTCTGTGGAAATAACCTGTCTACGCGGACTACCGCATGCCTGGTGAATAACCTTTCATATTCGTTTGTTATTAAATTATGGAAATGATCTGTCTGAGCGGATACCGCCTGACGGGTGAAAATCCATTTGCAGTTTCGTATATTGTTTCATTTCAGATTCTTAACTCTAAACTTACTACGGTAAGTATTGCTTCTATAATTCCTGAAATGATCAAAAATTTCTTGAGTTTTGCGCTTCATCTAATATCATTTCACTGGAATATTGGTCTGAATTTTTTTGTGAAATTTTGATCTGTTCATATTGGGGTACTATTCATGAGTCACTATTCACGAGTTACTATTTATGATAAAAAAATATATTTTTTCCTTCCAAATCATCTTTGATTGGATCCAGGTTTTGATCTTCATTCTTGAACTCTGGATAAATTCTCTAATATTTGTCTTTTATCTCACTGGATTCGTTATTCGTATTGTTTTTCATCATCCTCAGTCCTAAATGGTGATATTACTGAATATCTTTGGCCTGTAGTGCAAAGATGAATGATTACTTGAAGAATATCTTTGGCCTGTAGTGCAAAGATGAATGATTACCTGATGAATATCTTTGGCCCGTATTGCAAAGATGGACAGGTGTTGAGATGAACATGACCAACTGGTGATACAAATGAATATCTTTGGCCCGTAGTGCAAAGATGAATATTTGATTTGAGATGTATATTGATTGATGTTACAGGGATAAAATATTGATGATAGACTTTTAAATCAAAGAAGATAGTAGACATCATTTCTCTACTTAACTCTTCTAATGAATTGTTATTTCCGCTGCAGTTGTTGATCTAAAACTTGTTGTCCATAATATTTTATCTGATTTGTTGAAGGCTAACGATAATTTATTCTCCATTATCTTAGTCATAATATTCTTTACTGGGCTAGTTGAGCTCACCGTTTTCTTCCATTGTTCTCTTTAGGAAATGAGAATATTGCGGGGACTAGTCGGGGAACAGTGTGATGATCAGAGTTAGATCTGTAGAAGTTCTCACAATTTTATAACATAGTGAGACAATAATTGTAATGAATAAGGAATGAATTTGAGTTTTTATATTTCGTATTATATACGATTTGTATTGAAGCTCATAGTTTGTGTGGTCGTATTTTACACGACCGTATGTTATAAAAGATTGTATTTGGATTCTGTACCATGTATTTGGCGACTCAAGATGGGTTGAGTATTGAACCTATTTTGGGGGTGTCGCAACTTACTATTCACGTTCTCCAAATATCCTACATATCATTAGGATCATCACACCAATTAGTTACATTTAAGCTAACCTTACTATTTTAATTTTCATCTTAGTTAAGTTATTATCTTTAGCTTTAGATCTGATTGTGCTTGTTAGGTTTGTAATATTCGTGAACACAATTAAAGTACATTAAAATAGCGGAAGTCTGAAAAATCAGAGTTTTAAAATTTTACAAACCATATACCCGGATCATCCTTTATGCACAGTTATTAATTAAATGAAAAGATTAAGAATAAGATTCATTCCCTTGAAGATTCTAGCTTCCTTAGGTACGAGTTCAACTTCAAATCCTTTTCATGTTCTACTTGAATCCACTAGGTTGATTCCTTCCTTTCATCAATGTTAGCCACCCAAGTGTTTGGCCTCTAGAGGTGATCCACCAAGGAAGAGTATTTATGTATCACTAGGTTATTTTTATATGCTCCGTGTGCTCAGGCAGTGATCGGTCAGATGCGCTATCAGTTTATGGACATGACAGGTTTACGACGGCCAAAGTTTTTAGCTGAGGTCACCTCGGGTCATATTTTATCCATGGAGTTCCTGATTGACCGTTTTGGATCTTTGGATAGCTTTTCCCGTTATCAGAAGGATTTTTGGATATCAGAGGATGAGTGGAGGATAGCTAGGGTGGACACTCTATTGATATGTGTTGTGGCCTATTTATATATGCCACTTTACATGGACCATTTAGACATTACCTTAGTCACTGCAATCAGAGCTTTACGGGAGGGTTACACCATTCTTCCAATAATTTTTGCAGAGACTTTTATTTCAGCTACATACTGCCATGATCATGATGATGGATATTTTTAAGGCAGTGCGGTTTTACTGTATGTATGGTTCATAACACATCTTCAGCCGATAAGCACTTTGAGACTCCTTGGATATTATTTTGTGCATGATAGAGCGATCTCTTTCTCTTTTCGCCCTATAGAGTGTATAGATGCAGCTTCATGGCTGACTTTTCTGGATGCTATTGAGGACTCTTTCTCTATTTTGCTTTATTCAGGAATCTGCTCCCTATTGAGTTTCATCACACATGCTACCGGTATGGATTTCCTTCCATTGGCGGGTTTGAGAGCGATGACTACTTATCATCGACTGGCTATCTAGGGACAGTTTGAGCAATTTCAGGATTTTCATCCCTTTGAGGGAGCTTTAGACTACCGGTTATCTTCTTCGTCCGTGTTTGTTGACAATTTGGAGCGGGTTTATGATTTATGGACTCTTAGGAAGTCATCTGAGTTTAGTGAGAGTTATTTCGGTCGTTCAGCGGAGTACATTGCTTGGCTAGAGGCAGATATAGCAATGGCCCATGTTTTTCACCTAGAGCTACCTTTTGATTCAGATGATGAGGAGCCCATGGAGGATCCACCCTCTTTTTTAGAGGATGACCTGTTTGAGGCTTTGATGGTAGCTATAGACATGCCTACTCCTAGCTCTATTTCTGCTTCTGTCCCTTAATTACCTAGAGAGGTACTAGAGCAACGAGTACAACTTTTGACTTTTGAGCAAGACCAGGATAGGGCACTATTATTGAGGGTCTCATGTAGTAGAGATGCTGCTTATTTGGCGAGGGACGAGGCCCAGGTGGCCAGGGATGCTGCTTACTTAGACAGGGACGAGTTCCAAGTGGCCAGAGACGCTGTTGTGGCTGATCAGGACACTCTCATATCCTATACATAGGACGTTGTTGCATCGACGAGTGTGTTCATAGCTGATCATGATAGTACTTTACATACATCAATGGAGCTTATAACTTGTCTTGAGACTGCTGGTCAGAAGATCAGAGATTCCCCTTCATCCTCAGAGAGGGATGCAATGCTTAATTTATTGTCCCGCCTGAATGGGGCTTATAGGGTAGCTTATATCCTGAATTAGACTAGGTTAGCCACTTTTTTCATGTACAGGGTATATTATATATATCGAACAGTACATATAGCAAGGAAAATTATTTTATCTCACTTCCCTTTTGGATATATTTTAACTTTGCTTGATAATTGCCATATTTCTTAATGACTTGCCATCTTGATGCGTCCCGAACTTCTCCTTGATAGACTAACCTTGAGATGTCATAGGGTCTCTCAGAAGTGTACTAGCTTCCATGTTTTACTTTTGGTGTCTTGGGACTGGTCCTTTGATATTGGTGAGGTTTAGGTAAAGTGTTTGGTTTTCTTTTTAGGGTCCGATCGCACCATAAATGGTTGCCTACGTATTCTCATAGATGAGATATTAGGTCATTCATAGTTCATCTTGTTTTGAATTGTTCGAAGCCGGTACTCTGTACATGAGAGAAATATTCAAGGAATTTGAAAGGTGTCTGGTTTGAAGGGTTTTGGGAATTTTTATTTTAGTTTGAAGGGTTTTTTTGAATTTTTGTTTAGTTTCACCACACCATAAATAGCTTCCAACGTACTACCGTAGATGAGAGATCAGGTCATTCGTGGTTCAAACCTAAATGATAAAACTTGACTGATTGTTTTTCAGGACCAGAAGGGTGGTTTGCAGGTATTTCAGACATAGTACCTTTTCACGGTGTCTGAATTGATAAGTTGGGGAAATTTTTCGCCGTCCATTTCTTGCAGTCTGAGGGCTCCTCCTGACAATACTTCTTTGGCAATGAAAGGGTCTTCCCAGTTTGGGGCGAATTTTCCTCTTGCTACTTCTTGATTGGAGAGGACTTGTTTCAATACCAGGTCATTTTTTAAAATTGCCAAATTTGGACCTTCTTATTGTAGGACTTAACCATCCTTTGTTGATACAATTGACCATGGAAAATAGCTGCAACCCTTTTCTCATCGATCATGGATAACTGGCTGTATCGCTCTTGTAACCACTGGTCTTCTTCCATCTGAGCATCCATTAATACTCTTAATGACTCCATTTCTACTTCTATGGGGAGACCTGTTTCCATGCCATAGACCAACGAATAGGGGGTAGTCCCAGTAGAAGTGCGCATTGATGTTCTGTATGCTAACAGAGTCAGAGGCAATAAGTATGGCCATCTTTTATAATTGGCAGACATATTTTGCATAATCTTTTTGATATTTTTGTTGGTCGCTTCAACATCACTATTCATCTTGGGTCTGTAGATGACAGAGTTGAGATGCTTGATGTGGAATTTGTTGCATAATTCCTTCTGTTGGGTTTGTACGAAATCGTGGGCGCAATCAAATTGCAAAATTAGCAGAAGCATGGTATATCAAAGTTTAAATTTTTTTTACAAAACAATTACCCGGATCATCCTTTCTGGAAATTATTAATTTAAAATGATAAATAAGAAGTTATAGAATTATACCCTTGTAGAACGTAGCTTCCACAGGTACGAGTTCAACTCCTTGTTCTTTGTGATCTCCTTAAATTTTCGTGTTCGATTCCTTCCTTTGATCAACATTAGCCACCCAAGTGTTTGGCCTCTAGAGGTGATCCTGTAATACCTGTGAATTTTATAAATAATATTAATATTGATATTAATAAACGAGTGAATATTTATTTTAATATAAATATTTATGTGGCATGAGATGAGTAACTTAATTAAATTAAATTAGATTTATGATAATTGAGAAATGTGGAGAATTTATGATAAGCTTATGAAGTGCCTTGTGTGGCACAATGATGAACTTAATGATGGTTTAATTAAATTAAAGAAGGAATGAATTAATAGGTGAAGAATTAATTAATAATATATTTTTAATTAATTATTATTATGAGTAATAGCATATTAACGAGTAAATAATTAATTGATATAGTAGATTAATGTTTATTGCTATGTACAATAAAATGTAATGGGTGATCATATATTATATAGTGCCTACCTTTACTTAAAATAAAATGAGCTGTGACATTACAAGGTGATTATATAATATATGAAACTATATGGTAAAACTAAATGAATAATATAAGTTACATAAATAAGCCTATGTGACAACATGATGTGTGGTGAGTGAATTATGCATATACTTAAATGTTATGAGAAATATTAAAATAAGAATAAATAAATAATTGTTATTTAATAATTATTTTAATTAAGTATAATTGAAATAATAAAGTTTTATAAAAATATGGGTTGATAGTATTCGGCTAAATTATATTCAGTATTATCTAGACTAATCAAATGTACATGGATTATATAATGATGTGTTAATATATACCCCTAATTTACTACAATGTAATAATGTTTCCTCATTAAAACTACATTGTAACTTAAAAGGAAAGTTAAACCTAAGTATACATATATACATTTATGTAGGTATATATATATATATATATATATATATAGACCCAAGTAATATGTTGACATTATTGTTTCTTAATTGCTGAGTATTAGGAATTGTCCCACATTCATTGGCCCTTTCTCTTCCTCACGTGTATAGGCCAATGGTCTAAAGCCTATTCCTTGTCAAACTTAGTGAAATGCATGATGGTGATCATGGCAAGGGGAGTGGGTTGATGGGGTGGTTAGCAACTATTTCACCAACTCATGTATATCCATCATCTTCTTTCTTCCTTTGGTTTAATTCAATGAGCAATGACCATGAATTGGTCCCTAGCTTCTCTATAAATAGGAGACTTCTCTTCTCAATTTCATTTTGTTAGAACATTTGTGAGTTGCAATTAGAGTGAGATTATACTGAGAATTGAGAGAGAAATCTAAAGTGAAGGATCATGAGCATTAATTTAGCTTCTAGAGGTATTACTACAATTCTACATTCTTGATTCTTAGCTTGACATATTTCTAAAATTTCCATGAATTCATTGATAATTGAATTATAAGTTGACATATAAGAGTTAGTTAAGCTTATATACATGTTATAGATAAAATGTGATGAGATACAAACATGCTAACTGAATAACTTTGGAAATGGGTTTTGAGCTCTGCAATTGCAGAGAGCATTCTGAGTTGGAAGCGGAGTGGCACGGTCGCGCCCCTCTCATTAGTACACACACGACGCGGGTGCGTCGTTTAGTAGAACTGCAGTCCATATTTTGTGACTTCTGATATGTTGAGCATTTTGACTTGATTATGCCTATATATGTCCCTGACATGCTAACGTAGGTTGCCTTACGTATAGTCATTACCTTAGCTTGGTTTTAATGGTTTTTTAAAGGAAACTTAAAGTTTACAAAATACAAAATTGGTGAATCTTGACCTTTGAACTCTGAACTTTTAAGCATGCTTATGTGACCTAGTTATATATATATATATATATATATATATATATATATATACATGAGTATGAAGTATGTAATCAAAGAGTCTCGCATGCTTAGTTGGTTTAACATAAAATTTTCAAAGAAAACTAAAGAGTTGAAAACTAATGATGTTAATAACTACCTTATGTTGTATTCTGAAAATTTTGACTACTATGATAGGATTGGTTATGCATCTAGACGCGATCGACATGTACACCTATCTAGCTATGAATGTGTGAACTAGTCAAGCATAGTTCAAATGAGTTTAAAGAAGTAAAACTATGCTACTTTGGAATACATAACTAGGATGACTCGAGCATGTATATTATGGTTTATTAACCTCATTACGTAAGTATAATGGCTAAACATGAGAAGCCTTTTGAATTGAACTCCTTAAGCCTTGTTAAATGAAAAGTTGATATAAAACTATGTTAGAGGTAAACATAAGGTAAGACGAAAACCGAACATAATCATAAACCTCGTAACATGTATGTTTTACATGAATCATCATCTAGAGTACGCTATTGGACAAGCTAGTTTTTTGCAGGAGCAAGTCAGCTCTGGTTTGAACTGGGAGCAGCGCGGCCGCGCCACTCCCTAGTTCAAATCTAGCGCGGCTGAGCCTGCAGTGTAATCTGACCATGTTGTTTGTAATCTGAAACTGCATGCATGCTATTACTAATATCCTAAACTGTAATACATGAATAATAGAATGTTCAAGTGTTAATGAGCATGTTGACGATAAGAAACCATGGATTGATAAGTGTTTATAAAACTTTCAAAAACGCTAAGTCAACAAGCTATGTTATTTGATTACATAGTAACATATAAACTGATTTTGTGTTATGTGTATGTAAGGTATGTAATGACGTACATATAGACTAAGTTAGGATCTTATATATGTGTTTAACTTACATATCAAGTATATGTATTCAACGTATGTAACTAATGAATACCCTATAAACGTAACTATGTTACAATAGGATTTTAAAGTGTTGATAAGCTATAAATTGGTAAACTACGCTTAAGGCAAGTTCCTTAACTCTTTTCACTTTACATATTGTATAATCCGAATTGTTGCCATATTAACCATATTTACATCAAAAAAATATCTGTTACTATTTGAAAATCGATTTTGTATCTTGATGTTGTTGCAAGCATTGAACTTATCATTCCAAAATGCATTACAAAAGTTGTCTAAGTCATTTGATTCGGCTAGACTAATATCATATGTTAGAAAGCTATCCAAACCAATTGACTTGGTGCGGACTCTTGTAATTCTACTGAGATGAACAACCCTCATGGAAGGGGAAATTATATATATATGTCGTGGAACCGACGTGCGCACATGAGTATGATTAAATGTTATGCATAACGTAGGGTACTTTAGGCTGATCACCTGTTGTACTTATTTTTATTGGATTTTCAGCATAATATTGTTAATTCTAGTAAGAGTTCATTGTCCTTAGCGACTGTTTAGTGTTCATTATTCTTGAACCTTGAAATGGTTAAACCTTGAATCTTGTTGATATCTTTCTGTCCATAGTGACATTTATTGAAAACTATTGATACTTCTTGTTATTCTCAAAATATCATTTATTGTTATACCCTTAAGATTTGAAATTTATATTATTCACCCTTATTGCTATATTACTTGCTGAGCAAACTTGTTGCTCATTCTTGCTTTTCCTAAAATATTTCAGTTAAGGCAGAGCAGTGTGGACCCTCTGGCACAGACAAGGGCAAGGGCAAGGCTACGGTGTAGCTTTGTTCTCTTTAGAATATTATGATGATTGTAATAAGACTTATTTCATATCATTTACTAGTTATGTTTAAGTTATGTTTGAGATATGTTTAAGTTACGAGACCGTGGGATACAAATATTTATATTAAATCAATGTAAATTATTCTATTATTTCGTTGCATGAGATGTTAGTATGTTATTAGAATATAGATCGTGATGCACCGAATTCGAGATGTGAGCGGTCTGAATTTGGGGGCGTCACAGGTTGGTATCAAAGCATTAGTTATAAACCTTAGGATCGAGAGTCCTTAGATTATAAACTTAGGAGAATTTAGAAGATAGAAGGAGATAAAACTCATGTAGAGTTTTCCTAAAGAGACTTAGTGTGTTATAAAATATAGTTTCATTCTATACAATGAACTTATGTTTTACTTAACATTCTAATGGAGTTTATTGTTTGTTGTCGTATGTTTGTGATTGTAAGATGACAGACTTGGGAGGACCTAGTAGAGTGGCAGAGGAGGAGCCACGTGATATACATGTAGTATATGAGGCACCTTTGGTAGCCGAGCCTGTGCAGGCAGTAGTACAGTCCGAGTTTGACGATGAGGACGAGATAGAGGTAGAGTCTGATCCAGAGGAGGAACCCATGGAGGACTCGCCCATGGAGGACTCTAACAAGGCTACGATCGAGGAGAGGATGTTAGGAGAGTACGAGGAGCGGATCTTGGAGCTAAACTATCGAGTTCAGGAGCTAGAGGTTGAGGCTCAGGAGAGAGAGACCGATTTCCAGAAACTAAGGGACGAAGACCACCAGAGGAAGTTAGTGATGCAGGCTATGGAGGTGGAGATTGCTTACCGCAAGGAGGCAGGAATTCAGATGGGGACTCTTTTCCACAGATCGATATCGAGGAATGTGGACTTGGCGGGAAAACTGGGGGAGGTTGAGCAGAGAGAGCTAAGTGAGAGGGCAGAGAAGGAGGCTTTTCATACTCATCTCGAACTGGAAGTGATGGAGAGGATCCACTTCGAGGAGAAGTGGGAAGGAGCTAATGACAGGGTAGAAGATTTAGAGGATGAAGTAAGATGTAAGAAGAGGAAGATGAACAAGATGGGTTATGTTTTTTGCACAGCCATAGAGAGAGTGATTGATGGTGTATATCACTACCAGATGGAGCAGGGACAGACCCGTCACACCATGAGCAGGGACTTGATGGTACACATATCACAGGTGGAGTACAAGAGCGCCGTAGAGCACAGAATATTGGGATGAGAGCCATTAGTCTAGTAGTAGTAGTAGTTACTTTTATGTGATGTACACATTGTGATGAAATCCTAATCTTTTGTATAAGATATGGGATAGTTATGTAAACCCGAGTAGGCTTATGTTAGAGGCGTAATATGATAGTGTTTTTCCCCATCTTTTGTGATATTAGAGGATAGATGTGACATTTATAGAAGTATGCTAGGGAAGATCATATTGATGTAATGATTTGGCATATGAATATAAATGTTCTTATTTCAGAAACGTGTTATAAAATTTTTATTCATTTTTGCATTTAAGAAATACTTAAGTAATATAATTAGATGATAAAAGTGAAATTTTGTGATGCAGATAATGGCACCCAGACGTAGATTAGCTGCACTAGAAGAGTCGGTTAACGATGAGAGGGAGCAAGTAGACCCGATACAAAAACTAGTTATCCTGTTAGGAGAAGCCCTTCGGGGAAGGAACAATAAACCCGTTCAACCCAATTCCCAAGCGGTTCCAGTTACAAACTTCAAGGACTTTAGGAGCGTAGGACCTCCAGAATTTGAGGGTACTATCGACCCTATCATGACACAAACATGGATCAAGGAGATAGAGAAAGCCTTCGCTATTGCTCATGTGGGCGAAGATCAGAAGACTATATTTTCTACCTGCATGATGAGGGGCGAAGCAAATTACTGGTGGGAGGCAAATCAACAGAGAGCGGGAGAAGGGACTGTAGCATGTGAAAGGTTTAAGACCTTGTTCTTCGAGAATTATTTCCTAAAGAGCGTGAAGAATAGGATGGAGGTAAAGTTCCTAGAACTTAAGTAAGAGGCGATGACGGTGGCGTAATATGCGGCTAAGTTCAACGAACTCGCCCGGTTTGCAGAACACCAGGTAGGAGATGAAGAAAGAAAAGCAAGACATTTTGAACAAGGACTGAAACCTTAGTTTTCAACAAGGTGTCAGTTCTCCAGATCGACTCATTTGCCACGCTATTGGAAATGGCTATCATTGCAGAGGGAGGAAGTGAGGCCTTAAGTAAGTATAACAAAGAGAAGAAGAGTAAGAACGCTGGAGGAGAAAGCCATGGAGGGAGCAGCAGCAGAGGAAGTAATCTAGGAAAGAGGAAATGGGATAATAACAACAACAACAACAGAAACAACAATCAAGCGGGAAGTTACCAAGGAGGTTTTAAGAAGTGAGCGGAAGGATGCCCGAAGTGTGGTAAGAACCACCAGGGAAAGTGCTGGAAGGGGCGCAGTACCTGTTACAACTGTGGCCAAGAAAGGCACATTTCACCCAACTGCCCGAAGCCAAGTAAAATTAAGGGATGTTTCGCTTGTGGCTAATCGAGCATCAGATCAAGGATTGTCCAAAGAAGGGGAATAGCGGAGGAAGCGGCTAGTAAGGGGGAGGCAGCAAGCTAATGATCGGTGGACCAATGCAATCCAACCGCCCAGCCGCCAGAACCTTTAACATGACTATCCAAGATGCAGTAGCTTCAAAGGACGTTGTGTCAGGTATTATCCCAATCAATAATATAAATGCTTATGCATTATTTGATTCGGGTGCTACCTGTTCATTTGTGTCCGAAGAATTTGCTAGTCGATTAAACTTACCCCGAGAACGATTAGGAAATCCTTTGAACATAGAAGTTGCGAATAAGGAAGTAATCCCTGTAGAATACGTATACCAAAATTGTCACGTAAACATTAGAGATCATAAACTAAGCGTAGATTTAATTCCTATTAGATTGGGAGAATTTGACGTGATACTGGGAATGGATTGGTTATATAACCATGCTGCGATAATTGATTATCAGAACAAAAGTGTGAACCTTCAGACTCCGAATTGATCTAAGGTAGTGTTTTATGGTAGCTCATCGCTTAAGCAATCATGTTTTCTTACGATGATGCAGGCCAAGAAATTGTTAAGAAAAGGATGTGTAGGTTACTTAGCTTACATTGTAGATACTCAGAAAAAGGGAGTAGAAATAAAGGATATATCCATAGTAAGAGAATTCCAAGACGTATTTTCGAACGATCTGCTTGGTCTTTCGCCAGACAAAGAAACCGAATTTGTAATAGACTTAGCACTGGAAACTGCACCAATTTCAAAAGCTCTATATCGTATGGCACCAGTAGAAATGAAGGAATTGATGATGCAATTGCAGGAATTTCTAGCTAAGGTTTATATACGACTGAGTGTGTCTCCTTGGGGAGCACCAGTATTGTTTGTTAAAAAAAAGGATGGATTGATGAGGCTCTATATCGATTATCGAGAATTGAATAGAGTAACGATCAAGAATAGATATCCGTTACCAAGGATAGACGACCTTTTTGACCAATTAAAGGGAGCGAAGTGTTTCTCAAAGATAAACTACGAACGGGTTATCACCATTTGAAGGTATAGGAGGAGGACATACCATAGACGACGCTTAGAACCCGTTATGGGCACTACAAGTTTTTGGTAATGTTATTCAGATTGACTAATGCTCCGGCAGCATTCATGGACTTGATGAACTGAGTTTTCAAGCCATACTTGGATAAATTCGTAGTAATTTTCATCGACGACATCTGGATCTACTCAAAGACGAAGGAAGAGCACGCCGAACATTTAAAGATGGTTTTGGAAGTGTTAAGGAAAGAGAAGATGTATGCAAAATTTTCTAAATGTGAATTTTGGATGGAGTAGGTTCAATTCTTAGGACACGTGGTGGATAAGGATGGAATTTCAGTAGACCCTGCAAAGGTGGAGGCTGTGAGTAATTGAGAACAGCCGAAGACCCCAACGAAAGTAAGAAGTTTCTTAGGGTTAGCTGGGTACTATCGAAGATATATCCAAGATTTTTCTAAGATAGCAACCCCGTTGACCAATCTAACGAGAAAGACGGTAAAGTTCGTATGGACGAAAAAATATGAAGAAAGTTTTCAGGAGTTGAAGAAGAGATTAAGCGAGGCGCCTGTATTATCATTACCGGATGATACGGGAGGTGTTGTGGTATATAGTGATGCATCGCACAAGGGGCTTGGCTGTGTGCTAATGCAACATGGCAAAGTCATTGCATATGCATCACGACAATTGAAGGATTACGAAAAATGATACCCTACTCATGACTTAGAGTTAGCGGCAGTAATTTTTGAGCTAAAGATTTGGAGACATTATCTTTACGGAGAGAAATGTGAGATATACACAGACCACATGAGTCTGAAATATATCTTCACACAAAAGGAGTTGAACATGTAACAGAGGAGGTGGTTAGAATTGATCAAGGATTATGACTGCGAGATTCTTTATCCCCTGGAGAAGGCAAACTTAGTAGCCGATGCACTATACAGAAAAGGGAGGGAGAAATTGTTCCAATTGACGACTCATGAGGAGTTAATAAGAGAAATGGAGAAATTAAAAATGGAGGTAAAGGGACCGGGAAGGTCTGAAGAAAAATTATTTGTAATAGAAGCTCGTCCAACATTATTGGATAGAGTAAAGGAGTTACAAGAGAAGGATGAGGAATGCGAGAAAATAAAGAATAGAATAGTAGAAAATGAAGAAGAAAGATTCAAAATGGATAAAGACGGTATCTTGAGGTTCGAAGGAAGAGTATGGGTGCCAGCTGTAACAGAACTAAGAGAAGAAATATTGCACGAAGCACATAATACGACGTATTCTGTTCATCAAAGAGGCACGAAAATGTATCAAGATCTGCGACAGCACTTTTGGTGGCCCAATCTGAAACAGGAAGTCGTAGAGTGCGTCAGCAGATGTCTCACCTGTCAACGAGTTAAAGCGGAGCACCAAAGACCGAGTGATCTATTTCAACCGTAGGAGATACCAGAATGGAAATGAGAGAACATTACGATGGACTTCGTGGTGGGACTTCCAGTCATGCAGAAAGGATATGATGCCATTTGGGTTATCGTGGATAGACTAACGAAGACAGCTCATTTTCTACCCATCAAGATCCTGTGACACCCTCAAATCCGGGTACTTCAATTTCAGGGGATTTGGTGCTCACTATCTAAATAAAATATTACTGCCCATAATAAGGAATGCAAAATAAATTACAACCTTAAATAAATAATAAAATATTCCTTATAAAAAGGATTACAACCTTGCTCAAAATATCCCAGGGTTATCTAATCTTAACATAAACAAATTGCGAAAAATAAACATCACACAATAAAGTCTTATGTCTTATTACAAATGATAATCAACGAATACAACAAGCCTTCACTTGTTCACCTTTGCCTTGCACTTACTAGTTGATGGTTCACCAACTCTTTCGACCTTAGCTGCAATGGTTATTTAATTGCAAGAGTGAGCAAACAAAGCTCACTTGAAATAACAATAATAATAATGGTGATATAATATTTGAATAGCTTCAACTGAATTAATAATAATTCATTCATCGATAATCAAGAATAAGAGTTAGGATTCATCTGAGGGTCATAAGACCTTGAACTATGTCCTAGGTTATAAACATTTCTATTTAAAATATTTAACAGTCGTTAGACTATATGGACTCTTAACTCGTACTTAGGGGGATCAGCCCTTCGTACCATGTATTGTGCACAAACATCTTAACGCTTTCGCATGGTAATCCCCTATTAAATTGGGATGTTCATCTCAGTATTTTAATAACAAGTCCGCACCAAAGAAAGTTTGGTTTGAATAAGCTTTAAGGGAAATTTAAAGTTCAACTATCATCAACTAAGGAGTAGTTGAATCGACTTACAATAATTTAGAATTTGATAATAAAAGAATTAAGAAATAACTATGAGTCATAATAATAGACATCATATTTAATAATCATGCTTTAGAAATAAACTTAAAGCATTTGAAAGACAATATGGACCTTGCTTGAACAATTAAGTCAAGGTCACAACAATTCAATAATGAACTTGTTCAATAAGATAAGTATTAGAAAACTTGCTCAACGAAAGAGTATAATTAGAAGACTTCCATAAACGTAAAAGAAAGGTTTAGGAACCTTGCCTCAAGCACAAGCTACACTTTACAATTTTACAAATCACTTTCTCAATCGTCTTACACATTACATTACGTTTACAATACCAATTAGTTTCATAACCACTACGTTTAACCGTTGAACTTCTTACTTAAGTTCAACTTAACAACATGATTTGTAAACTTAACTCGCTAACTAACCACATACGTGAGTCTAAACTCACAACATGCATATCACACGTGTCTAATATTTTAAACTATCATAATCATACCCTATGATAACAATATCTAAGTTCACACATAACATGTTAATATAAGACTTTAATTTGTCTTATACATGTCAAAAATATGTTCTCTTATTATTTTATACACTTAACATATCATCACATTAAGTTAGCTAATCATGTACTGCATAAAAACCACTCGGAACCCAAATAAAATTTTTGGGCAGCCTTCACACCCGCTGGGGCTGGTGTTTTATCCTTCACAGACTCGCTGGGGTGGGTCCCCATGCTGGTGAAAAATTTGGTTAGCGAACTGTGCAGAGAAAAAGCCAATTTGGCTTATTTCTTCGCGCCAAAGTCCAATTTTAACCAACACAATGCATATAAAACTCTATGAAAATAAAATCTTAAACTTCTAACATATTTTTGACATACATAAACACCACAACATATAATCAAAACATTTAATTTCATGATTTTGAAGAAAACACCATTTTTAAGCGTTCTTAAAGAAAATTAACACTATGACTTTGTTTTTAAAGCAAATCAAACAATTCAAAGCATGTTAATTTTGTTTTTTGATATATTATCATAATCTATGATCAATTTACATAATATATCACAATCAAACACGAATTTTGATAATTAAAGACTATTTTTTCAAAGTAAGTTCACTATAAATTGCTATGAGCATGATTTCTTCATGTTCATCATATTTACATGAAATTAATTACTTAGACAACCATATGAATCATATATAAGCATGTTATAACACATATTAAACATATATGAACCATATTACATAAATTCTCATAAAAATCAAGTTACAGAGAACTAAAACATGAAAACAACAACATATAATTTCTAAAAACTATAAAGTTAGAGTTATACCCTTTGTTAATTGATTGGAAGAAGAAGATGATGGTGTTGAGTTGATTAACAAGATTCCTCCTTCTTCTTTCTTCTTCTTCTCTCTTTTCTCTCTAGCTCTCTGTAATTTTCTACTTTGTTCTTCCTTTTCTTCTAACGTATATCTATATTAGACTTAACTGACAAAATAGATATAATATAGATATAACATATAATTATATAATATAACTGACAAAACTTAATTCACCTAATAATTATATATTAGTTATATTTTATTTTGAAAATCAAAAGCCATAAGGCTTTGTTTGGTAAAACCCTTTTAATTTTAAAAAACATATTTTTAGAACTAAGGCCACCTTTTGCTCAGTAGGATTGTAGAAATAGTATCCCAAACTTTCTTTATGATATCCCACAAATGTGCACTTATCAGATCTTGTCCAAAGCTTATCATTTTGAAACCTTTTCACATAAGCTGGACATCCCCAAATCCTAACATGCTTAAGACCAGGTTTCCTCCTTCTCCACATCTCATATGGAGTCTTGGGGATGGATTTCGAGGGGACCTTATTTAGTAGATATGTAGCCGTTTCTAGGGCATGACCCCAGAATGAAATTGGAAGATCGGTAAAACTCATCATGGAACGAACTATGCCCAACAATGTTCTATTTTTACTTTCAGATACTCTATTTAACTGTGGTGTACCTGGTGGAGTCCATTGTGAGATTATACCATTATCTTTGAGACAACTGAGAAACTCACCACTTAAGTATTCTCTAACTCGATCTAATCGAAGAATCTTAATACTCTTGCCAGTTTGTTTCTCTAATTCACTTCTGAACTCTCTGAACTTTTTAAATGATTCAGATTTGTATTTCATTAAATACACATATCCATATCTTGAGTGATCATCAGTGAAAGTTATAAAATAAGAATACCCTCCCCGTGCATTTGTTGTCATAGATCCACAAACGTCTGTGTGAACCAACGCTAACAACTCTATAACTCTTTCTTCTTTTCCACTAAAAGGAGATTTAGTCATTTTACCCATGAGACAAGATTCACAAGTTGGATATGATATAAAATTGGATAGCTCTAAGAGCCCATATTTATGCAACTTGGATAATCTTATTTCATTGATATGACCGAGTCTATAGTGCCACATATATGTATAATTAACATCATCTATTTTCCTTTTCTTAGTTTGTTCTATTTGAAGTATATTTTCATGCAAGTCAAGTATATAAAGTCCATTTCGCAGATTACCAACACCATATAAAACATTATCTTTATAAATAGAACAAATGTTGTTCTTTATTATAATGTCAAATTCATCCATATCTAATACGAAAATAGAAATAATGTTTCTAATGATATTCGAAACAAAATAACAATTGGTTAAATAAATAGACTTGCTTGTAGGCAGTGCTAAACAATAAGTGCATACAGTTAATGCAGCAACCTTTGCTCCATTTTCCACTCATAGGACAACCTCATCCTTGTTCAGCTTTCTACTTCTGACCAGTCCCTGCATAGTATTACATATGTGAGAACCACAGCCGGAATCCAATACCCAAGTAGAACTTTGACTTTTGAAAAAATTAATTTCAATCATGAACAAACCTTGATTGGAAGTCGAAGCTTCTCCAAGCTTATTCTCTGCCAGAAACTTCTTACAGTTCCTCTTTCAATGACCCGGCTCATTGCAATGGAAGCACATTCCTTTGCTAGCTGGATCAGGTTTCTTTTGATCCTTCACTTTTGCCTTGCCCTTAGCCTTCTTAGATTTCTTCTTTTTAGAAGATACTTTGGGCCTCTTCCTATTCTTGGAAGAATTATCCATCATTAAGACATGATTCTTCTTGGATGGGAAGTGACCTTCTCCAGTTTTCAACATGTTAAATAATTCAGGCAAGACTAAGTCTTGACTCAACTCCCCATCCATGACGAACCCAAGCTGTCCAAGGCGTTCAATCAGATTAATCACCCTTAAGACATGAGTCTCAATGCAGTGCCCCGGTCATCCAAGATCGAAAAAGCTCCTTAGATATCTCATATCTAGCAGTCTTACTTTGTTCACTGTACAACTCCTTGAGGTGAAGCAATATAGTAGGAGCATCCTTGTTTTCGTGTTGCCGCTGAAGCTCGTTATTCATGGATGCGAGCATGATGCATGAGCCACATATGCATCATCTTGCCACTTTATAATAGTGACAATCTCTTCCTCAGAGGCTGATTCTGGAACAGTTCCAGGGACATGCGAATTTAGGACATAAGAAATCTTTTCAGCAGTGAGAACTATTCTCAGATTCCTTAACCAGTTCGTGTAATTCGGTCCGATCAGTTTGTTAGCATCAAGAATGCTACGTAGGGAAATTAGTGATTTTGACATTTTTAAATTTCTGTATATGAAAAGACAACATTTTAGCAAACATTTATTTAATTAATTTTATATACCAAAATAAATTAGGTCTTATTTTAAGTTGGTATCATTCACTATTTTTTTCAAACTATATTACCCTCACTTATATAGTTCGAAAACATCTAATTAAAGATTTTCTAGTAAGAATAAGTATCTCATTTCAAATGTATATAGCCTTATGGATAGCACAACAAAATATATATAAATAAATAGGTAGACAACTCTTTGTCAATTACATCAACATGTAACTCTTTTTTATTTTACCTCTTAAATCATAATGGTTAAATGTGTGCATATCCGAACTAAAATGATTTAAGTTAAGTCCAACCTAGCACTTCCATAAATTCAAAAAAGAAAAATATTGTCCTTGTGGATAGCACAACAAAATAATATTGTTCAATTTTCTTGATAAGCATCAAATGTGATTAAATTAATATCTTAAAAACGCAATACTTGCCTTGTGGATAGCACAACAAACTCGTATTAAATATTTAATACTCTTTTAATTTATCATGCTAGAAGGCGACGTTCGATATTCCAAATATCTCTGAACGCTTTAGACTTAATATAATTTCTTTGAGGGGTTTATTTGTCTCATCTTGTTTAGCGCGCATGCACATATATATATAAAATACGGGTTATTTTATTAAATATGCGAAGCATGTTTGCATAAAATATAATATATATAATACTTTGCATGCACATATAGAATACTATATTCTACCTGGATTGATTATGAACTTTTTTTCTAGTTTGGTTCACTAGAGCCACCAAGTGAACCAAAAGGTCAAACCTAGGAGTGCAAGAATTTAAATTTAAACGTAACTATTACATTTAAACCCAGGCTCCATTACAAACGGGTCTTCACGCGCTCCTTGCTCCATGATCTCCAATTTCTTCAAGATAATTCTAACTATTTCTATTACATTAAACTATTTAATTTAAATAAAAACCTTGATTAGCAGTCAAGGGGAAGTACATAGGAGGGAGATAGAATTTGATATCAAGAAAAAAACCAGAGAAGACGAGGTACGCAGCCCCCATTTAATAAAACTCATTCATTTATGCATTCAACTAAAATAAAATCCAATCACATTGGTTAATAGTCCATAATCAACCCCATTTATTTTTAAACATATCACCATATGCATCAATAAATAAATATTCATCTCATTAATTAAAAATATTCCGTATATATATGAGTATCATTTAATGGGCAATTTTAATTTGCATGAAATCCAATTTCAATATTAAAATAAACTCTTTATTTTAATTATAAAATTATTAAGAATATTATATATATAACGTGATATAGCTCCTTTTGATTTTAACTTTCCTGCAGTGTTACCTTTTTGTTTTTGAATCCCTTTTATCTCCTTTTTGAGGAGAATCGTGATTCACCATTTGAAACAATACAACACGGATGCAGCGAACAAACGGATCCCAGCGAAAGAGAAAAAATGATTTCCGTTTTTTTTCTTCTATAAAAAATAATAATTTTATACAACTAATTATGCCCAATAAATTATTATAAATACATACCTATACATATATGGAATCAAAATAATTAATAATTGCATAAAGGTTTGGCTCTGATGCCACTGTTGGGTTTGTACGAAATCGTGAGCGCGGTCAAATTAAAAATTAGCGGAAGCATGGTATATCAAAGTTTAACAAATTTCTACAAAATTATTACCCGGATCATCCTTTATGCAAATTATTAATTTAAATCGATAAATAAGAAGTTATGGAATCATACCCTTGTAGAAAGAAGCTTCCACAGGTACGAGTTCAACTCCTTGTTCTTCATGATCTCCTTGAATTTCCTGGTTAGAATTCTTTCTTTGATCAACATTAGCCAGCAAAGTGTTTGGCCTCTAGAGGTGATCCACCAAGGAATAGGAATTATTTAAGAAGGAGGGTAGTTGACTAAACCCTAATTTTCTATCCTCTATAGAAAATGAGTACTCTCCAACAATTGAAATTGCATCAACTAATATCTAACATAAGACTCCTCTTATATAGATATTGGTCAATCCTTCTAATCCTATTAGAAATAGGTTTTTATTTATTTAATTAAACTCTTTTAATTAATTAGGTTTCACAAAATATTGAGATTTAATTAATTAAACTCCTTTAATTAATTTGTCTCCTAATCTTATTAGGAATATATGAGAGTACTAATATTAAATTGATTCCTAAACTCTTTTAAAAATTAAAATAATAATAATTGTAATAATATTAATAAGACCCCTCTTATTAATTTATATTTAATATTTCTATAATATTAAATAATAAACATTAAGCTATTTAATTTATTCTATCATCATAGATTAAATTAATTACACTTAATGCATTATTACGATTATGCCATTATCTTCTTAAATAATTATTCTTCCTTTTTATGGTGTGACCCTTTAGGTTCTCCATATTAAATCGGTTGTGAATAAATCAATTAGAATAATTCTAATCTTATTTAAATAAATAAATTAAACTAATAACTTATTTAAATAAATAATATTTATTCTACAATAGGGATAAGCATCCCTAGCAATCAACGACTTTTCATATAATATAGATTTAATTCAACATTATTCATAAAAAACTTGTGAGTAAATAGTTATCGTACAATTCAATCCTTCCACCATACAATGTCCTAATTAAATATAAGACATAGAATTACTGTCAAGTCTTATTTTATTTAATTATATGTATTTCGATTAGAAAATGCACAACTCCAAATAATGCAAATTAGAAACTCCTTTCTAATTTCATTCTGTATTGGCCAAGGACTACTGGGTTATCATTTAACGAATCACATAAGACATGTCTCTTTTTTTACTAGAAGTGGTAGATTCTTTATTGATCATTCATTATCTCCATATGTAACTTATTATACCCAAGCATACCCTTTGATATACTCTAAGGGTTTTTAAGGAATAAGTCAAAGTATAATTCATTACACACAAGATACTATGATGATCTCAAATTCAAGGATCACTTGTACTACTATTACATTAGGAGTTCCTATTGATAGGCAAGTAAAACTCCATTAGGTATTCCATAGCGAGTCACATTCAGTGAACTTATTCTCCAATAAGCACCTACATACTTGCTTTAGTGTCTCCACACAAATGATCATGAGATCAATCATCCTCATCCAATGAGCAAGCAACATATGTACCAATTTATTCGGATTTGCTAATCCCCTTTTTAGTAATCCAACAATTGGGAACTATTTTAGTTTTAAGTTTTCTAAGAATTTGATCTCATTAGCATGATCAACATCATGATTCTAAAAGCATTGCTTAAAACTATGGGTTATTTACATATTATAAAAACAACATCATGTAGATAATTAAATGCCTTTAATAAATGAATATTTTTATTAATAAATAAATAAGATCGTCCCCAAAGTATATGCTTTATCATCATACATGATTGGCTTGTATGCATACTACTTTCACCTTCATCATCTGATTGTTCAAATTTTTTACATTGTCTGACACGATTACCTCTGGTTGTCCGTATTGACATATCACATTGTTTCTGATGAAATTGACAATCACCTCCTTTGTGACTTTGGGAAAAGAGGCAGCTTCTATCCACTTAGTGAAGTAGTTGATCATGAAGAAGATAAATCGATGACCATTAATGACTTTGAGCTTTATTGGCCCGATCACATCCATTCCCCATATATCAAAGGGATGTCGTGAAGTCATACAGTATAGTTCGTTTGGAGGAGCGTGGATGACATTTCCATGAACTTGACATTAATAACATCTCCTGACGTGATCATCACAGTCAGCTTTGAGAGATATCCAATAATGCCCTGTTCTTAATATCTTCTTAGCAAGTAAAGGACCGCTCATGTGTGGACCACATACTCCACCGTGGACTTCAACCATAAGTCTTTGGGTTTGATCTTTATCTAGGCATCTCAAAAGACCTATTTCAGCATCTTTTTTGTAGAGTGTGTCTCCATTCAAGTAGAATTTCATGGCCATTTTATGGATCCGCTGTCTTTCAGTTTGACTTGCCCCAGCTGGCATAGATCCATCCCGTAAAAATTCTTTGATATCCTGGTACCAAGGCTATTTGATGGGAGGTAGTTCATCAGATACTTCTCCAACATAATTTCCATAGGCTGGTGCCATCTGATTGGTGAATTTGATATCTAGTATTCCCTTCCTTGCAACAATGTTGATTAAGGAAGCCACGGCTGCTAAAGCATCGGCAAAATCATTTCGATTCCTAGGAATATGAATGAAGGCTATATCTTCGAACTCCATAGCCATCTTAATAACTTACCGATGATAGGGCAGTAAATGTAGTTCTTTGGTATTATAGGCCCCAGTGGTTTGTTTGATAACCAACTCAGAATTCCTAAATACTGCTAACCGTTTAATACCCATTGACTGGGCAAATTTCAACCCCATTATACAGCCTTCATACTCATCTATGTTGTTGGTGTTAACAAACCGTAGCTTGGTGGCCATAGGATATTGTTCTCTCGTTATGGATATTAGAACTGCTCCTGCTTCTGCACCTTCCATATTTACAGCACCATCGAAGTATAGTTTTTAGAATTGACACACATCTTCTCGCTGGCTCTTTTGAATTGTCATTATCCCATCATCTGTGAAGTAAGTTTCCAAAGGTTCAAAATTTCCTGATGGAGCCCCGACCAATTAATCTGTAATTCCTTGACTCTTGATGGACTTTTGAGTCACTTAAATGATATAAAATTGTAGAAGGATCAATTGCCATTTGGACAATCAATAATTTAACATGGGCTTGCTGAATATGTACTTCAGAGGATCCATGCGGGAGATGAGATAGGTTGTGTGCCCATGAAGGTAATATTGTAACCTCATGGCAGCCCACGCTAAAGCACATCAAGTCTTTTCAATAAAAATATACTTCTGTTCATGGATGCTGAATCTCTTACTGAGGTAATAGATGGCTCTCTCCTTGTCTTTATCATCTTTCTGCCCCAGCATACACCCCATGGCATTAAGATTGACTGATATATACATGAACAAGGGACTTTTATCTCTTGGAGGTTCCAAAACAGGGGCTTCAATCAACTATTTTTAATGGCAAGGAAGGCCTTTTGACAATCCATATTCCACTTTTAGGAGGAATTTTTCCTCAAGAGCTTAAAGATGGGCTCACAAGTTGTCGTGAGTTGAGAGATGAATCTGCTTATGAAATTGATTCTCCCAAGAAATCCCTATATCTCTTTTTCTAGTTTATGGTATCGGCATCTCAGTGATGGCTTTTATCTTGGCAGGATGCAACTCAATGCCCTTATTTCTCATAAGAAAACCTAACAATTTTCCTGATTTAACATCGAAAGCACACTTGACTGGGTTCAGCTTCAAGTTATATTTGCGGAGCCTGTTGAATAGTTTTCTGAGATGGTCGATGTGTTCATCCTCCTTTCTGGATTTGACGATGATATCATCCACATAAACTTCTATTTCTTTGTGCATCATGTCACGGAATAGGGCCATTATGGCTCTCTGATACATGGCACCGGCATTGATAAAGCCGAAAGGCAATCGCCTATAACAGAAGGTTCCCCAAGGGGTGATAAAAAGTGTTTTCTCTCTATCTTCTTCGGCAACCATGATTTGGTGATACCCAGAGAAGCAATCAACAAATGAGTACATGTCGTACTGCGCCGTGTTGTCTATCAGTATGTGGATGAAAGGTATTGGGAAGTCGTCTTTGGGACAAGCTTTGTTCAAATCCTGGTAATCCATGCATACTAGTACCTTCCCTCCGGGCTTAGGCACAGGAACTATATTGGACAGCCATTCAGGATAGGTTGACACCATGATAATGCCTGCTTTGAATTGCTTGACAACTTCTTCTTTGACCTTCAGACTCCATTCAGGTTTCATTCTACTGAGCTTCTGTTTGATAAGCTTGAATCCTTTTTTAATGGGCAGTCGATGAATGACAATATCAGTAGACAGGCCGACCATGTCTTTATGTGACCATACAAACACATCCTTGAACTGAGTTAGGAGTTCAATCAGGTCTGTTCTTTGGCTTGAGGTAAGGTTGATGCCTATTTGAATTTCTTTTGGATTTGTTGAGGTTCCGATATTGACTGTGGTGGTTTGATCGAGGTTTGTCTTGGGTTTGTCTTCAAACCATTCTTTGATTTCCTCATGCACCTCATAGTCATCTATCTCCTCTTGATCAACCCACATCAAGTCAAAGTCTAGTTCTACATCAAAGTCATAGTCACTGTTGAGACTTGGCAATTCATCAGCAAGGCTAAACAAATCCACGTTTGGAGTCCTGAAAATAAAATGCTTTCACTTATTATATGAAACTGCTTACTAATATAAAGTATCAATGAAAACATGACAAAAGTAACTGCTAGTACTATGCAACAAAAGTAAGCAGTATATAATATCTACACTTTAGGGCAGATGGACTTTATGCCCTTTTACTTTTTGCGATAGATGCAAGGAGTGCTGCTCCAGTTGTCTAGGGTCAGGTCTTTGTTGACAACTATGACAAAGGGGTGGTTGACATCCTCCTCCTCTTCGATAATGACCATGACTGAACTCACATCAAGGTCAGTACTTTTCTTTGAAAGATTCTCTTTAGCCCTATTTATGTGAGGGATCAGGGTTTGATCTTCTGAATAGTCATCATCTGGGATATCCCTGTTCATACCCTCAGTATGTGCCAGAAAATATATCTTTGCAAATCGATCTTGCACTTCTTGTAGGAACCTTTCTTTCCTTTCCTTGTTTTTCGTAACAGGAGTCTGAACTTCTTTCTCACTGGCTGGCTTGAGCTAAGGAATTAGCATACCTGACACAGAAACAGGAACTTTCCTTGTTGGCTTCACAAATTCGACATCCATAAGATTTAGTAGCAGAATGGTGGAGGCATGAACCGACTGATGCTTGTGCGATTTCTTGTGATTGGATCCATAGAAATAAACCAATCCAGCTTTTCCTGTCTGTCTAGGTATCTGGACTGGACGTTTGATCCCTTGTTAATTTTTTCATAGCCCCTTGCCAGGACAGAAATCTAAAGATATCATTTCTTTACCGATGGACATTACCTCGGGAGAAATTCTTGGCTTCAGTGTTGGAACCCCGATAGGTTGATAGTGAGTGTTGCTCACTTCAAAGGCTTGAAACCTGGATGGCTCAACTCCTTCGTTGAGGTTGATCAGAGGTATATCACCTTGTACATAGACAGGATATTCTGGTTCGGCATTAATGGTGACCAAATTGCTATTGATGATGTACTTGACTTGTTGGTGAAGGGTTGGATGGGACTTCTCCTGCCATATGAATCCACGGTCTTCCCAACAACAGATTATATCATGTGGTGATGTTCAACACTTGGAAGGATATGTAGAAGGTATGTGGACCGATCTTCATTGGAAGTTTGATTTCTCCTACAGCATTTCGTCGAGACCCGTCAAAGGCTCTTATGATTATGTGGCTGCTTTGGATTCGATTAGGACTGATCTTCATTCTTTCCAAAGTGTAGCAGGGACAGATGTTCAAGGAAGATCCTCCATCCATCAGTACTCGTCCTATCACACATCTAGAGGATATCACTGCTATATGCAATGACTTGCAATGACCAGTTCCTTCCACTGGTATGTCGTCATCAGTGAAATATATCACATTTCCATTGAAAATGTGATCTATCAAGTGATAGAATTTTTTTGTCTCCACAGCCGAAGACAACACCAAATCTAGAATGGATATCCGTTAAGGTGCATCCCTTAATCTCTGCTCTACCTTGGCTTCATTATGCCCCATTTTGATGAGGAATTCTTCATTTTTCTCCTCGGGCACTCTCCCTTTGGTTTTAGTAACTGGCTTTATCACTCGCTGAGGTAGATACAATGGGTTTTCCTTGATAGCGTCGTCGTGTCATTTGATGTTGATCCCGTATTTTCCCCATAGTTCCATGGGACTCTTTTCAAGTTGATTAAGGGATATTGTGGCCTGAATGGCTACATCAATGGTTCTGGTATAGCCACGTTTAAACGGTTCTTTCCTCTTTTGTCCCCCTTTCCTTGAATGGTCAAGGGTATGACAGTTGTGTCATTTTCACAGGATATGACCGCTACAACTTCCTTTAAACTTTATGCCAGAGGAAGAAATATTGCTTTTCCCTTAAGAAGGCCAGTATCTTGACTTATTTTTAATAGTTTGCCACTTTTAATCAGGTTCTAAATTAGATAACGAAGTCCCCAACATTCTTCTATATCATGCCCAGGAGTGTTGGAATGATATTGACATATCTTAGAAGGGTTAAATTTCCTTGATCGAGGGCCCATTGGGGGTAGCAGCTCTGTGACTCTTCACTCATTGATCAACATATGAAGGATTTCTTCCATGGGCTGATTCAGAGGAGTGAACTTCCTTTTGAGGGAAAAATCTCTATGAGCTCTCTTCCTTGGCAACTTTATCTGCCTATGTTTCATGTTTATGGAACCGATAATGGTACCTCTTTGTAGTTCAAAGGATTTTGGGTACATGATGATTTGTTTTCATCGAGCAGACATGGGTTATCAACTGTCAAGTTATTTGGTGCTGGTATTCCATCATTTTTGCCAGCTGAGCAATCTGTTCATTGATAGATTTCATTTCTTGTTCTATCAAAAATCAATATTCTAAATATTCCCATTTATTCGAACTATCCTTTCTTGTTTGGGGAGAGTCCCCTACGTATTTGAGGTACTTGGAACTTTCTCCACTCCCCATACTGATCATGTTAACTCCTTTCTCATTGTGTTGAGGCAAAGAGTTATCTTGGACATGTGGTTATTCTGGTTTTGTCACCACGATCTCACCACTGTCTATTAGGTCTTGGATCTTGTGCTTCAGAGACCAACATTCTTGGGTATCATGGTTCGGAGCCCCGGAATGATAAGCACATTTCTTGTTTGGGTTAAAAGTCTTCCCACTTGGATTGGCTGGTGGAAGGAGCTGAACGATTTTCTTCTGTGCCGTCAGAAGCTTGAGTATATTCTCAAGTGAATCTCCTAAGGGTGTAAATGTCCTTCGACGTTTAAACTCTCCTGTTCCTTGGAACATAGGATTTGAAGGTTGTGCAGATGTTTGAAAAAGGGAATAATTCTTTCTTTGAACGGGCAGGTTTTGGTTGCCTCTCGGAGTTTGACCTTGCAGTACTAAGGATACATCCTCTTCTTTTTTTATGAACTCTTCGAGAATTATTCCCATAATTTCCAGCCCGAATGTGCTCAGCCATGGCTTCTAAATCAGTAAAGTCTTTAATCTTTCCAGACTTCAACCCCATCTCTGCCACTTCTCTATGTTTGATCATCTCTGAGAATGGTTTTCCTATACCTGCTAGGACTCTTTCATATGGAGCTTCTTGTATATCAATGAAAGTCATCACCATCTCAGTCTCTGTCATAGGTGGGGAACTTATGAAGCCATCCGTCTCCATCTTTGGGCATACTCACAGAAAGACTCATTGCTTTGCTTCTTGACTTTGGTCACTTGATACCGATTCAGAGCCAGTTGAGACTGAAAACTGTATTAATTTAGGAATGCATGGGCTAGCTCTTCCCAACTATGGATCTTGGAATTGTCGAGTCGGGCATACCAAGCTCGGGCTTCTCCAGCCAGACTCTTTTAGAATAATTGCATTCTGAGCTTTTCATCCTCTGTATAGGATTCTAACTCTCCAATGTATCGTTTTAAATGAGTATAAGGATCTCCTAACCCATTATAATTTTCAAAATTTGGGACTTGAAACTTGTCGGGATAACAAGCCCCTGGAAATATACAAACATCTGAGTAGTTTACACTTTCAAATGCCCAAGTACATTTGATGGACAAGATAGTTTCCTCCATTTGTCGGACTTTCTTCCTAATATCACTAGTTTCCTGATCATTCCTAAGATTGGTTATTTCAGGGGTTTTGTTGGTCATATCCTTATTTTGAGGCTCAAGTATGTGAGTATCTTTGTTCTTGTCAGTACCCTGACTGCCACCTTGTGTGGATAACTTTGGCATTTTCTAGCCGTGAGTACTTTTGTTCTAGTCTTTCAACAAGATAGCCAATTCTGCTATCTGATTTCTGAGTCCTTCGAACTCTTCCCGAGATACAGGGGTGGATTTAGGTTGGGCACTTGAAGCCATGTCTGAAGATAGGCTTAGTGCCTTCTTAGACTTTGATCTGGTAACGGGCCCAATCTTTCCTACAAAAAGGGTTATGTAATTTAGTCCTGATAGCTGCTAAAAGGATGCATGCTATGTAATCTGTTTTATAGGTTTTTAATGTTTTCCTGCAAAATAGAGGTCGGTTGTTTTAACGACAGGACAACATGACAAGTTTTGATATTTGCACAATAAAATTGATAAGGAAACAAAATAATATCTACATTTAATAGATTTTTTTAGGGATTTGAACTTTACACTGAATTGAAAGGGAAAGGCATGAAGAGACTTTCCTTCGCGTTTGGTTAATCAGAGGCTGTCCTATCTTAGGGTTACTCTCACGGGCTTTTCGTCATGACGGTTCCCAGATCATCGTAATCTACTAGATGGGACGTTAATTCGATCTTTCAATTGGAGTGAATCTGAGTGGCGCCCTTCCTGAGCCTCACGGGATTAATCTCCTCTTGAGTCCAGTAATGAGCCACCGACGGGTTAGCCTCTTGGTGGAGGAATCACACAACATACATTCATCGCGTCTCACCACATGCAAAATGATGACATTGTGCGAAGAACTAATATAAAGAGTGGTAAAGAGACATTCACATCCATTCAATGTAAAGACGTCATTTCACACTCAGGCACAAAGAATGGAATCTAAAAAAGTTTAAAATACAGCTTAAGCCCTCTATCGTCCCCAACAGAGTCGCCACCTGTCGACGTCAAAAAAATTTATCCCTTTTTCCTATGTGTTTCTTAGCCTTTATGTTTTCTATTTGTTGATTTGTTTGATCTAAAGGGTGAATTTTCAGGAAAAGACCGACATATAATGTCAACGATTTGAAAAGATTGATTTTATTAGTCCGAATTAGACAGAGTCGCCAGTTGGTATGAGTGAAATGGTTATACCAACTCAACCGAGTTTTGAAAGGTTTTGCAAGATGGCCTAATTACTGGACTCTGTTTAATTGGTCTTGGAAACCAAGATTTCAAAGAGTTCGGGGGCTTGATTAAGCGGGGGGAAGTTGTTAGGCACCCCCGACTTCCGTGAAACACGGTTACCGCGCTTTTTATTTCTTAATTTGTGTGTATGTGTGTGTGTATTGCAGTTAATTGGGCCTAAGTGCTTTATTTGAAAGTAATAATGTGCTTCATTGGACCTATATACGAAGGGTTTGATTTAAAAAAATCCATTTTTAGACAAGATATGAAAGTGATGTTTTTAAAAGTGGTTTTCAAACCCTTTTGCTCGCATAGGAATTGAAGTCTTTTGATACTTTTAATTTATTCCATATTCGGCTCATTTTAATTTTATTCTAGTGATGCGAAGCATCCTCGACAAAATAATATATATATATATATATATATATATATATGTGTGTGTGTGTGTGTGTGTGTGTGAGTGTGTCGGGCCTCTTAATTATGGGCATAAAAGCCATCGAAGTGACTCGAACACCACAACCACTGATTTTACTATATTTAGACCTTAAATCCGGATAATCGTTTTAAGGTCATTTTTATTTACATTTACAAAAGGGTTACAAGCTAACTATACAACTCGAACATGTCCATTGTGGGAACTGGATCTAGGTTCAAGGATTCAACCGTAGATTCCATGATTCCTAGGCTCACGGAATATTATTTAAAAGCTTGCACAATGTATAACTTAAAATAAAATGTATATTTAACTCTAGACGTAGTAAAACAAAAGATTCATCAGTTAAATTCCTGCATGCACGTAGCCATGGCTTCACGTTTCCTCTAGATACAGATCTAGGGTCCCGTAATTGCCAAATTTTTATCAACTAAAAAGAAAACTAGATTTAAACAAATCTTAGCCCTTCTAGCTCAACGGTTCTAGTTTTACAACTTTTAAACCGGTTAAAAGCTAGATATGGCTAGACTTATATAAATTTAGTCAACAAACTTTAAATATTGCAGATTTACATCAAATGAATATTTACAATCGATATTTAATCACAATGATTAACTATATATATATGGGGTTCAATCCATGGCAACCGGTTGTCATGATTACTATTCAGCAACCAATCTCTCCACCGTTGATCAAGTTAATGAATGGCTGAGATTTAAAAAAAAAAATTAGGAAGAGCCGCTACTCCTAGGAGCGGCTGGCTAAAAGACAAAAAAAAAGTTGACCGCTACTCATAGTAGCGGCTACTCCTCCCTCCTTTACTTTATGTCTTTGTCCCATTTTGTTTGTCCAATAATATTACTAAATAATATATTATTATTAATAATATTAACTAACTAATATAAATATTAAAAATAATATTAAATAGCTAATATTTTTTATCCCACTTTTAAAATAAATATTATTACAAAATTATTATTTACTTAATATTATTATTAATATTAAATAATACTAATATTATTTTATTACTTGATTAAAATTTACAAAATTAATAAATATTTATTTTATTAATTGATTAAAATTTACAAAATTAATAAATATTTATTTTATTAATTGATTAAAATTTTACAAAATTAATAAAGTAAATAATAATTTTATAATAATATTTATTTTAAAAGTGGGACAAACAAATATTAGCTATTTAATATTATTTTTAATATTAATATTAGTTAGTTAATATTATTAATAATAATATATTATTTAGTAATATTATTGGACAAACAAAATGGGACAAAGGCATAAAGTAAAGGAGGGAGGAGTAGCCGCTAGTATGAGTAGCGGTCAACTTTTTTTTTTTTTTTTGTCTTTTAGCCAGCCGCTCCTAGGACTAGCGGCTCTTCCCAATTTTTTTTTAAATCTTAGCCATTCATTAACTTGATCAACGGTGGAGAGATTAGTTGCTGAATAGTAACCATGGCAACCGGTTGCCATGGATTGAACCCCTATATATATATATATATTATTTATATATAGAGTAAAGCAAGAAAAGGCCACAAATTCACAATCCAGGCAATATTAAACAGTATAATTATATATCTATACATATATATTGTAGACACTCGAAAATTTGCATTCTTGTTATAGACACTCGAAATTTTACGTTCCTATTACTAACCCTGTAGGGGGCAAAATCGTCTTTTCAACCCTGGTCTCAATACTATGATCTCAACTCAGCCCCAGTCTCAATACCGGGATGCCAACTCAGCCCCGATCTCAATACCGGGATGCCAACTCAGCCCCGATCTCAATACCGGGATGTCAACTCAGCCAAGGTCTTAATACCGGGATATCAACTCAGCCCCGGTCTCAATACCAGGATGCCAACTCAGCCCCGGTCTCAATATCGGGATGTCAACTCAGCCCCGGTCTCAATACTGGGATGTCAACTCAACCTCGGTGATAATCCCGGGATGTCAAGTCAAACCCCGATCACAACCCGAGAGGTACAGTAACCCCGGCGACAACACCAAGAGATCCAGTTCAACCCCTGTCACAATTCGGGAGGTCAGGTCAAGCCCTGGTCACAATCCGGGAGGCCAAATCAATTTCAGAGAAAACCCCGAAGCATCACATCATCCCCAGAGACAACCCTGGGAAACCAAGTCAACCTCGGAGACAACCCTGAGGACAAACAGAATTGACAGGGATCAAAACCTCAAAAACAACACCATGTTGATAAATTAAATCACTTATATATATATATATATATATATATATATATATTAACTATCTTGGACTGGATCATGGACTCGTGTCCTTTTTGGCTTTATTATGTATATATTTAACTATATATATATATACTAACTTTTCAACTCTGTCAAGCCCGGATGGCAAATCCGTGGCAGTTACTACTTTAATATATATATATATATATATATATATATATATATATATATATATATATATTTTCTAACTTCATTTGGCCTGGATTTTGACTTTGTGGCCTTTTTATTGCTTTAATATATATATATACTAACTGTATATATTAACCTTTATATTTCAGTTTGGTCTGAATTAGAAATTCGTGGCCTTTTTACATCTTTTATACATATATATATATATATATATATATATATATTCCATTCTGTCAAGCTTGGAATATTTTTTTGGCTTTTATTGCTTTAATATATATATATATATATATATATATATTTACATTCAGTCAAGCCAGGATCATTTTGTGGTTATACCACTTTTATATATATATATATATATATTTTTTTTTTTTTAATTTTGTCAAGCCTTGATCAGTCCATGGCTCTTTTACTGTTTATATATATATATATATATATATATATATATTCTGTCCTGGCATAGGATGACAGATCCGTCGCCCTTCACAACTTTTATATATATATTTCAATTCTGTCAAGCCTGGATCATTCCATGGCTCTTTTACAGCTTTTATAAATATATATACATATATATATATAAATTTTTTTTGGGCATAGGATGGCAGATCCGTCGCCCTTCACAGCTTATATATATATATATAAATATATATATATTTACATTCTATTATGGGCCTGAGAGTGGAAACCCATCGCCCTTTACTACTTTTGTATATTTATAATTATATATATTCTTTATTCATTGTGATTATATTTGCTGCAAATATTCATTTGATATGAATTCTTTTTAAATATCAATCCTGGCAAGTTAGATTTCTTTGAATCTAGTCATTTCTACCTTTCAAACTATTCAAAATAGGTCCAACCGGAACCGAAAAGCTAGAATGGCTAAGATTTATTTAAATCTAACTTTCTTTCTAGTTTTATTCATTTGAAAGCAACCTCGCGACCCTTAGATCGCTATCTATTGGGAACGAGAAGCTTTGGCTACGCGCATGCCATGATTTGACTGATGAATCCTTGGTTTTTACGATGTCTGGATGTAAATATCCTTTTTCTGTAAATATCTGTGTTGTGCAGGTTTACTTGGCTTTCTTATGTGAGCCTAGGAATCATGGGTTTCATGATCAAACTGATCAGAATCTAATTCCCACGATGGACAAACTCCACATTACAAATGTACCCTGCCAGTTTTTCTGTAAAAATATACATCCAAAAGACCTTAAAACGGATATCCAGGTTTAAGGTCTCAAACATAATGAAATAATGGCTTGTCGTGCTAGAGTCACTCTGATTGCTGTCATGCCCTTGAGAAGACCGGTACTTGTAAATATTCTATGGTTGAGGATGCTTCGTAGCCCGATAATCACCATTCAAATTAAGCCAAAAGGCTGAAAATGATAAAAAAAAAATGGAAGTATTAACATGCTTCAATTCCTACATGAGCGTGAAAGTTTGAAAACCTGCTTTTAAAACATCATTTTAATATCTTGTCTAGAAAGGACTTTTGCAAATCAAATAAAACCCTTCGTATATAGGTTCAACAAAGCACGTCCATACTTTCCAAACAAACGTAGGCCCAATTTCTTTCAGCATTCACACACACACACACACACATTGCAAATAAAAAGGGAAATATTGAAAAGATGTGGTATCGTATTTTCACGGGAGTTGGGGGGGGGGGCTAACACCTTCCCCTCACTTAACTAAGCCCTCGAACTTAGAACTTTGGTTTCAAAGATCAAGTTTTGATAGTGTCCAACAATTGGGCCTACTTTCAAACAAAACTCGGTTGAGTTGGTACAACCATTTCAAATCTACCAACTGGCGACTCTGTAAACCGTTCAAATCGTCGACATGATACATGTCGGCCTTTTCCTAAAAAACTTCACCCTTCATAAAACAGGCAAAATAATAAGGGTAGAAAGTAACAAAACTTTGGAAGAAAGAAAGATTCGTGTCCCACGATGACCGAATTTTTTCTCGACGTCGTCAGGTGGCGACTCTGCTGGGGACAGTAAAGGGCTTAGGCCGCGTTTAAATCTTTTCAAAATTTCCTTTTATGTCTGCATGTGTGTGGATGTTGGGTATTTTCTACGCGCTACACGCAAGTGTACGTGGTCAACAAGTAATACAGTGATAAATCAAAGATCGTACCCGTAGAGACAATAATTACTGCTTAATCAAACAATTAGCAATTTTATAGTATCTCAACTTTATCAAACTAGCGGTCAAATGATGTTTTTATAACTAAATTATTAATTAAAAACAATCGCACACTAAATCGAGAATTTAATAGATTTGAGAGAATTAAGCCCACAACTTCACTTATGATTGCATTTCTGACAATTATCCTTTTCCCTAGTTTATTTCAGTTACCCTCAGATTATTAATCGAAAACACTAAAGTAGATAAAACCACCTCACGATGCATAATATCTGTACTCATTTGCATCCACATATGATAGATTCAAGCAAGACATCCTAATTAACGAACTCACTATATTTCTATGTGAATTACAATTAATAAGAATTTATTACCAAGTTCTCTTTCAGATTACATATGGCGTAAAGGCATACATCTATCCTAAACAAGAATCACAAATTCCATCTATACAGAATTCGCGAACATATGTCACTATGGCCAGTTCTAATCTCCTATGTTCCTTCACAAGTTCATACGAAATAACATAATAATCGTTGATCAGGCAATTATATAAATGAATTACACTCATACTGAATAACCCGGGAATAACATCCATAAATTGAGTTTTAACGATAATTAATCATCCATTACAATCAAAGATCCATTGTAGGCCTAAAATAAATTTAGTTCATCATAGGTAAATAAAATCCAGTGATCAACATCAAACTAAACATCCTGAATATAAGATAAAAAGATAGAGAAAAGGTAGACACTAGAACAATATCACCGATCTCCACTTCGATCTTGAGTCCGTCGTGTCGATTTGATGCCTCAATCCTCCAAGCGAGTTCAATCCTTCAATTAGGGCTTCTCCCTTTGTTCAAGTGCCTTTCTAATAGCCGTATATTCCCTCTTTTATATGCTCCTAGCCGCAACACTAATTATTCCTTATTTTCTCCACAATCCCAATCAGAACAGGAAACTGATTATTTTCCCTGCCAAAGGCCCGCCCCGGCGGCAGTTTTAGCCTTGGGTGTGCCCGCCCCGGCGGGGGGTCTTTATCTCACGTGCACATTTTTGCACCCCCGCCCCAGCGGGGATTTTGGCTTGGAGACGCCCGCCCCAACGGGGGTCTTTTCCTATAAAACTCAACTTTTTGCCATTTTTCTTCCCGGTTTCTCTTCAAATTAAATCCTGCACAATCATAACATGAAACCAAGTAAAATAATACTAAAATAACTCAAATTAAGCAAGAAACAAGCTATAACGGATATCAAATCGTTGGTATAAAACCAACTCATCAGTGGATGCTGCGTTTTATATTGAATGGATGTGAATGAATGCTTTGCTACTTTATATTAGTGCTTCGCACAATGTCATCATTTCATACGGTGAGACACAATGTATGTAAATGTATGAAGTATGATTCCTCCACCAGGAGGCAAACCCGTCAGTGTTTGATTACTGGACTCAAAGAAGACTAATTCTGCGTGGCTCAGGAAAGGCACCACTCAGATCTGCTTCAATTGAAAGATCGGATTAATTCCCCTCTAGTAGATTGTGATGATCTGGGGACCTTCATGCTGAAAAACTGCGAGAGTAGCCTAAGATAGGTCAGCCTCTGATTAACCAAATCCGAAGGGAAGCTTCTTCATGCCTTCCTCTTTCAATTCAATGTCAATTTTCCAATTCTAATGTAAATTTCATAATGAAAAATATACATTTCATGTCATATAAATCTTGTCATGCTATCCTGTCAATAAAACAACTGACCTTTGTTTTACAGGATAAGATTAAAAAACTTCAAAAATAAACACATGACATAGCATGCATCCGACTGATACCTACATCAGAAAATTGACACACCTATATTTGTTGTAGGTAAAAATTGGTCCCGTCACCGGGTTAAAATCTAAGAAAGCACTAAGTCCATCTCCAGACATAGCTTCAAGTGCTCAGCCTGAATCCACCCTTGTTTATAGGGAGGAGTTTGAAGGATTGAAAAACTAGATAGCCGAATTGGCTATTTTCTTGAGAGAACAAAGCAAAGGCCTTCAAGGGAAATAAATACCCGGTCATACAGAACCAATTACACCCGGTGGCAGTCAAGAGATCGAAAAGAAAGACACTCAGACTCTTGAACCACAGAACCAGGATATGACCAACAAAACCCCTGAAATCATCAACCCTAAAATAGAGCAGAAAGCTGGTGATATTCTGAAGAAGGTTTAACTGATGGAAGAAACCATCCAGTCCATCAAAGGAACTGGGGCATTCGGCAGTGTCAATTATTCATACTTATGTATATTCCCAGGGGCTCGTTACCCTAAAAAATTTGAAGTCCCTGATTTTGAGAAATACGATGGATTGGGAGACCCATACACCCATTTGAAGGTATTCATTAGAGAGCCCAGATCCTATGTAGAGGACGAGAGACTCATAATGCAATTATTCCAAAAGAGTTCGACCGGAGAGGCTAGAGCTTCGTATGCCATTCTGGATAATTCCAAAATTCATAGCTGGGAAGAATTGGCACATGCCTTCCTCAATCAGTACAGTTTTCAGTCCCAAATGGCTCCAGACAGATATCAAATCACCAAAATAAAAAAGCAAAACACCGAGTCATTCAGAGAATATGCCCAACGATGGAGGCGGGTGGCAGTACAAGTCACCCCACCTATGACTGAATTTGAGATAGTCATGACCTTCATCGACATCCAAGAAGCTCCGTATTACGAAAGGGTCCTAGCAGGCATAGAAAAACCATTCTCGGAGATGATCATGTACGAAGAAATGGCTGAAATGGGGCTAAAATCTGGGAAGATAATAGATCTTACCACCTTAGAAGCCGTTGCCGAGCATATCCAGTCCAGTAGTTACAGGAGTATTCCCCGAAGAGTACACAAGAAGAAAGATGAAGAATTGTCCTTAGTACTGCAAGGACAGGATCAAAGAAGTGAGGCGAGCAGTATGCCCATTCAAAGGAGGAACTATTCCCCTTTCCAAGCTCCAGCCCAACCTTATAATCCTCCATTTTAGAAAAATTTGGAGGCCAGATGTCGGAGAACGTTCACCCCTTCACTCGAGAATGTGCTAAAATTGTTGATAGCATAGAAGAAGATTGTTTAGCTCCTTCCACCAACCAGTACCGGTGGACGGAATTTTGACCCAAGTAAAAAGTGTGCCTACCATTTCGGATCTCCAGGCCACGATACACAAGACTGTTGGGCTCTCAAGCACAAAATCCAAGACTTGATAGTCAATGGAGAGGTTGTGGTGACCAAATCGGAGCAACCGCATGTGCAGGATAATCCCCTCCCTCAGCACAAAGAGGAGAGTGTCAATATGATTAGCACAAAGAATGGGGAAGGCTCTAAATACCTCTTTTATATCGGAGAGTCAACTCAATCCAACACGAATAGCCCAGACAGTTGGGAGTTCTCCGAAAGGTAGTTCCTGATGGAACAGGAAATCAAATCCATTAAGGAACATATTGGACAGTTAGCGAATTTGGTCGTGTATCAGCATTAGGTAACCAAGCAGCTGATAAACCAGACCAACCAGCATGAAGCGAGTCTTCCAACATCAAAAATTAGTCCCATCGCCATGAGGGATCATTACCGATTTCATGAGCATGAACCCTGGGCCGACAAGGTGGCCAAGGAAGAGAAGTTTCAAGCAGATATGGAGTTTGCCTTTTAGAGGAACTTCACTAATTTGAACCAGCAATGAAGGAAATCCTCCAAATGATAATCAATGAGGGGATGATTACGGATCTGTTACCCTCGGTGAACCCTCGATCCAAAAAATTCAAGCTTGACAGAATCTGTCAGTACCATTCCAATGCTTTCGGTCATGACATCGAGGATTGCTAGGGACTTCGTCACCTGATTCAAAATCTTATTGAAAGTGGTGAGTTGATAAAGGGGAATCACGATTATGTCCTTCCCGATGAGGAAGCACTCTTTATTCCCATGGCATGGAATCAGGACATCGTGGCTGTTATTTCCTATGAGAAGGAGCTAGCCATCACACCCCTAATACTGCAAGGGAAAAAGGTCCAAGAAGCACAAAATCCTGTGAAGGTAGCCGCACCCGAGCATTTAATATTGCCTTTCAGACCCCAATATTCAGTGATCAGTCTGAAAAGAATCCCATGGAACTATGGGAATGATGAGGGGTCCACCTCAAATAATATTACCAGCATCTCCAAGGAGAATCTGTTGTACCTGCCTCAGAGGGTGATCAATTCAGTCATCAAAGCCAAAGAAAAGGTGGTTGAAGGGAAGATTGAAGAATTCTTCAGCAAAATAGGGCATAATGAGATCAAGGTGGTGCAAAACTTGAAGGATGCACCCAAACAGGTATCTATCCTAGACCTGGTCTTGTCCTCGGCAGATCATCGCAACATTCTGGTGAAAGTACTGGAGGAAGCCAATCTACCAAAGATGGTCGATACTGAGAAAGTCCGTCATGCGATAGAGCACATTTTCAACAGCAATGTGATATCTTTCACTGATGATAATATACCTGTGGAAGGAACAGGCCATCGCAAGTCACTGCACATAGCAGTAATGTCATCAGGGTACGTGATCGGAGGTGTGCTGATAGATGGAGGATCGTCCCTAAACATTTGTCCCTACGACACCTTGGAAAGAATGAAGGTCAACCCAAACCGGATTAGAACCAGTCATGCGGTTATCCAGGCTTTTGATGGGACCCACCGAAAAGCTGTGGGAGAGATTGAGCTGCCATTGGAGATTGGTTCCCACACCTTCTATGTATCCTTCCAGGTACTCAATATCACCACCAGATACAACTTGTTGTTGGGAAGGCCGTGGATCCATATGACAGGAGTATTTCCATCCACCCTCCATCAGCAGCTCAAGTACATTATTGATGGCAACCTAATCACAGTCAATACCGAGCTAGAATACCCTGTCTGCATACAGGGAGACATGCCGGTGACCAGTCTAGATGAAGAGGTTGAACCTACAAGTTTTCAAGCATTGGAGGTGAGCAATACTCAGTACCTACCTGTTGGGGCACCAGCTTTGAAACCAAAAGTCTCCACCGAAGTAATGACTGTGGGCCAAGATATGGTATCTTTGGGTTTTTGCCCTGGAGAAGGGTTGGGAAAGAATCAGCAAGGTATCAAGAGTCCGGTGCAAATCCCGAGCCAATCAGGGAAATCCTGGTTAGGCTATTCATCTAGGTCAAACCATCAAAACCCATACAAGCATCCAAATGTTTCTGCCTCCACTATACTGTTTCCAAACCTCACTGATGCCAGATTTGTGAAGCCAATGAGGAAGATTCCTGCTGTTGTGTCAGCTATGCTGTTTCCTTCAGTCATACCAATAAGTGAGAGGAAAGCCCTAAAGCTTGATGGGGAGAGCAAAAAGGGAAAAGAAAAGTTCCTGTAGGAAGGACGAGACCCATTTGCTAACATGCATGTTCTCATACATTACAAGGGTATGAATGATGATATCCCAGACAGTGACGAAGAGGATCAGATCCAAATTCCTCGCATCAAGAAAGGAAAGGGGGGCAGTTCAAAGAAAAGCCCCGACTCTGATCTAAAGGATGTCTTAGTCGTCATCAAGGAAGAGACAGACGACCACAAATCTTGTATCCTACCATATTCATGAGGATTTGACTCTGGACAACTGGAGCAGCATCCTTTGCCTCATTCAAAAAGGGTAAAAGGGCAGAGAGTTCATCTGCCCTGTAACATTTTTTTATTTACTGCTTATTTTGGTTGCACAGCTATAGCAGTAACTTTTGTCATGCTTTGCTAAATGCGTTGTATACTTAAGCAGTTTCATATATTAAAGTGAAAGCATTTTGTTTTCAGGACTCCAGGATTGGATTTGTTTGTCCTTGCTGATGAGATGCCAACCTATCACAGTGACTACGACTTTGCTGTAGAACTGAACTTCAACTTGATGGAGATTGATCAAGAAGAGATAGATGACTATGAGGTGCCCGAGGAGATCAAAGAATGGGTAGAAGACAAACCCAAACCAAATCTCAACTAATCCACCACTATCAATATCGAAACCTCAGAAAACCTCAAAGAAATCCAGATAGGCCTAGACCTCACCCCAGACCAAAGAGTCGACCTGATTGAAATCTTAATTCAGTTCCAAGATGTATTTGTATGGTCACATGAAGATATGATTGACCTGTCTACTGACATTGTCATCCATCGGCTCCCCATCAAAGATGGATTTAAGCTAGTCAAGCACAAGCTCAGGCGATTAAAACCTGAATAGAGTCTGAAAGTTATAGAAGAGGTCGTTAAATAATTCAAAGCCGGTATCATTATGTTATCAACATACCCGGAGTGGCTGTCAAATATAGTTCCCATGCCTAAGCCCAGAGGAAAGGTACAAGTATGTGTCGATTATAGGGATTTGAACAAAGCTTTTCTCAAGGATAATTTCCCGATGCCTTTCACCCACATCCTGATAGATAATACGACGCAATATGGCATATATTCTTTTATGGATTGCTTTGCTGGTTACCATCAAATCATGGTCGCTGAAGAGGACATGGAGAAGATAATTTTCATCACTCCCTGAGGAACCTTCTATTACAGACGATTGTCCTTCGACCTCATCAATGTCGGTGCCACGTATCAGCTAGCCATGATGGCCCTGTTCCATGACATGATGCATAAGGATATAGAGGTTTATGTGGATGACATCATCATTAAATCTCGGAAGGAGGACGATCATATCAACCATCTCAGGAAGCTGTTCAACAGGTTGCGTAAGTACAACCTCAAGCTGAATCCAGTCAAATGTGCTTTTGGCGTCAAATCGGGCAAGTTGTTAGGATTTCTGATAATTAATAGAGGCATTGAGTTGGATCCCGCTAAGATTAAAGCCATCACGGAGATGCCTGTACCCCGAACAGAGAAGGAAATACGCAGGTTCCTGGGGAGAATTAATTTCATAAGTTGGTTTATTTCTCAGCTCACAACAACATGTGAACCTATCTTCAAGCTACTATGGAAGAATTCCTGCACAAAATGGAATGAGGATTGCCAAAAAGCTTTCGTTCCCATCAAAAAGTAGCTAATCGAAGCACCTATCTTGGTACCCCCAAGGGATGAAGCTCCCCTATTTATGTACTTGTCCGTCAATGCCAACGCAATGGGCTATATGTTGGGACAAAAATATGATAGTAGCAAGGAGAGAGCTATCTACTACATCAACAAAAGATTCAGCAGTGGTGAACAGAAGTACACTCTGATTGAGAAAACATGTTGTACGTTAGCATGGGCCGCCATGAGGTTGCAACATTATCTGCATGGACACACGACCTACCTTATATCCCACATGGATCCACTAAAGTACATATTCAACAAGCCATTGTTGAACTGTCAATTGTCCAAATGGCAGTTGATTCTACAACAGTTCGACATTGTCTATGTGACTCAAAAGTCCATCAAAGGTCAAGGCATTGTAGATCAACTGGCCGAAGCACCATCCGGAGGGTTTAAACCCTTAGAGACTTATTTCCAGGATGATGGGATCATAATAATTCAGCAAATCCGACAGGAAAATACAGTACAACCTTGGAAAATGTATTTCAATGGACATGGAAGGTGCCGAAGCTAGGGCAGTCCTTATCTCTGGTACAGGAGAATACTATCATGTGGCTACCAAGTTGCAGTTTGTCAACACCAACAACACGGCTGAGTATGAAGGCTGCATAATGGGGTTAAAACTAGCCTAGTCCATGGGTATCAAGCGTCAATTAGTCTTTGCAGATTCTGAGTTGGTTATCAGACAAACCACTGGGACGTATCATAATAAAGGACTGCATTTTCTTCCCTATCATTGGCAAGTCATCAATATATCCATGGGTTTTGAAGAGATAACCTTCATCCACATCCCTCGAGGTAGGAATGGCTTTGCGAATACATTGGCAACGTTGGCTTCCCTGATCAACGTATTGGGTAGGAGGGGAATTCCCGACATCCAATTCACAAACCAAAAGGCCCCAACGTACGGGAATTACATTGGAGAAATCTCAGATGAAATACCTCCTATCAAACAGCCTTGGTATAAGGACATCATGGAATATCTCTGAGATGGATCTACACCCGCTGGAGCAAGCCAAGCTGGACGAAAGTGAATTCACAAGATGGCCATGAAATTCTATCTAAGCGGAGACGCACTTTACAAAATGGATGCTGGAGTAGGCCTGTTACGATGCCTTGATAAAGAGCAAGCCCAGAGACTGATAGATGAAGTCCACAGTGGAGTCTATTGTCCACACATGATCGGTCATCTGCTGGCCAAGAATATATTAAGAACCGGGCATTACTGGATCTCTGTAAAAGTTAACTGCGATGATCATGTCAGGAGATGCTACCAATGCCAAGTCCATGGAAATTCTATTCACGCTCCTCTAAATGAGTTGCACAATATGAGTTCGCCATGGCCTTTCTCCATGTGGGGAATGGATGTGATTGGTTCGATAGAACCCAAAGCCAGTAACGGACATCGATTCATCTTCACCATGATCGATTATTTCACTAAGTGGGTTGAAGCTGCCTATTTTCCCAAAGTCACCAAGGAGGTAATCATTGGTTTCATCAAAAATAATGTCATCTGTCGATATGGACAATCGAAGGTGATCATATCAGACAACGCCAAGAATTTAAACAATCAGATGATGTGAGATTTATGCAGCAAGTTTCATATCAAGCATCTCAATATCATCATTTATCAGCCCAAGATGAATGGTTGTTTCGAAGCGGCCAATAAGAACATCAAGAAGATCATGCAAAAAATGTCTGACAATCACAAAGGATGGCCTGACCTATTGCCTCTGACTCTGTTAGCATACAAGACGTCAATGCACACCTTTATTGGGGCTACCCCTTATTCATTAGTCTATGGTATGGAAGCAGTACTTTCCATAAAAGTAGAGATGGAGTCCTTGCGAGTGTTAATAGACGCTCAGATAGAAAAAGATCAGTGGAACGATACCACCAGCTGTCCCTAATAAATGAAAAGAGGGCTACAGCTATTTTCCATTGGTAGTTATATCAGTAAAGGATCGCTAGATCATACAACAAGAAGGTCTGAATCCGGCAATTCAAAGAGAATAACCTGGTACTAAAGAAAGTTCTGGCCAATCAAGATGAAGCCAGAGGAAAGTTTGCCCCAAATTGGAAAGGTCCTTTCATTGTCAAATAAGTGTTAACAGGAGGAGTTATCAGATTGCAAGAGATGGACGAGAGTGAATTTCCCTAACTCATCAACTCAGACACCGTAAAAAGGTACTATGTCTAAAACACATGCCAACCATTATCCTGGTCCTGCGAATCGGTCAAGTCAGTTTTGGTTTTCATTAGAAGATCTAACTACGAATGCCTTGATCTCCCTCCGCCCGGGAGTACGTAGGCAGCCATTCATGGTGCGGTCAAATAAAATAAAAACCTCAAAAACTCATCAAACCAGACTCAAAAGAAACATTTCTCAAGCCTCTCACACAAAACTTGAACTACGAATTACCTGATCTCCCACCACCCGGGAGTACGTAGGCAACAATTCTTGGTGAGGTATGACCTTTAAAAAACCAATAAAAACCAGTCCCAAGACACCGAAACCCGATAAAACCCAAATTTTATCAAATCCCCCAGGTCAACAGGCCCATCTAAGATACTCTCCGACATCTTAATGTCCGTCCATCAAGGAAAAGCTCATGATGCATCAACAACAGCAAGTCATAAAAGAAGTGGTAATCATTTAGCAATAACAATACATATCCAACAGGGAAGCGAATCAAAATATATTTCTTTAATATATGATACTATTTGATATATACACTATGTCATGTACGTGACAAAAATGGATGATCTAGTATGTGCAGGGAAAATAAAGCTAGTCTATGGACCCAAGGCCAAGCGGGATAGCAATGCCAGCATGGCACCTCTCTCTGAAGATAGAGGAGCAGCTATAAGCGCAATACCCTCGGTCTCCATATGAGCAAGAACATCCACAGCCATCTGTATAGTGCTACTATGGCCATCTATAAAAGCACTCATCTCTCCAACTAGGCTGTCTGTATATGATCTGCGGGCTGTGCTGTCAGCAATATAGACATCCCGGGTAGCTACAGCCTCATCCCTCTCAACATAAGTAGCATCTCGGGCAACTAAGACTCCTCAATCTCCTCAAAGGCTACATCTCTGATAGATCAGACCACATCTCTCTCCTCAAGAGCTGTATCTCGGGTGGATCGAGCCTCGTCTCTGGCGGCGAAAGCTGTATCTCTGCTAGAAAGAGCTATCAACATCAACGCCCTAGCCTAATCTCTCTCGAAATTTATCTGAGCTAGTAAATCAGTAATAGCTGGATCTGTACTGGCGGGAATGCTCAGAGGGTCACTAACTAAAGCCGTTGTTAAGCGGGTAAATAACTCATCCTTCGTGGGAGAATCAGGATCCTCTATAGTCTCCTCCTGATTTGAATCTATGATCGGAGCTAACTGGATAATCGCAGCTGCTACTATATCGTCCTCCAACCATGTCGAATACTCTGGAGAGCGATCCGGATGGCTAGTAGAGAAATCAGCCCTCTCCCTATGAGTCCAACACTCATAAATCCTGATCAATTTAGCTGACGATAGAGATGAAGCTGATATCCACTGATCAATGGCCCCCTCAAACTGGTGAAGGCTCTAGAACTGATCGAACTGACCCATGACTACCAACGGATGGTAAGTGGTCACCCCTCTCAATCCTGCTAGGGGCAGATAGTTTATGCCAACTGCATGGGTGATGAAGCTGTAAGGGGAGACAAGCACTGAGCATGGCAGGATCAAAAAGAGATGCTCAATATCTCATAGAAAGGCAGACCATATCGTTGCATCCGAACACTCCGCTGGCTGGAAGGAGTAAGACATGGTTATCTCATAGGTAAAGTAGTACCCATGGTGTCTAAAGGTGCAAATCGAACATAAATGTGTCATGAGCCATATATACAGCAGGACAGATCTTCCTCTAAAAAACCCCTCCGGATGGGTACGGTAAAAGGTAGCCAACCTCAAGGTCTCGGCCAGTATCATCGGCAGAATAGTACTACCCTGTCTGAGGGCACAGACCACGACCATCAAGCCAATATCTAAATGGTCCAAATATAATGGCATGTATACGTAGGCCGTGACACACATCAACAAAATGTCTACCTGGGCCAACTGCCACTCGTCTGTCGAAATGATAAAATCCCCAGAGTGTTGATCGTAGTTGTCTTGCTGGCCGAAGTGATCGATCAGAAAGTCGATGGATATCACATGTCCTGAGATGATCTCCTCAATGACTACTATATGTCTCAAACTTGATGTAGTCATAAAGGGTCTCCTCATGTCACTGACAGTTACGCGAGCGCAAGGCAGGTTCAGTGCTAAACCTATAAGACGTTCATACTCCTCCAAGGTAGGAGTCAACTCGTGCAGTCCAAAGCGAAAAACCTATCGCTTAGGTATCCAGCAGGATAGAAGGCCATCTATAAATCCGTACGGAACCTAAAAATCTAAAAGGCCCAAATAATGCCCCAGCATCCAGTCTACTGTCCCTCTGGCTGTGTAAGGCAGACTATCGTACCAAGCCCTCAATGAGGATATTACCGAAGATGGTCGTGAGCGCTCAATGCGGCTAACCGTAGATGATGACATCTGTATCACCATATCATAAGATTATCCAGGGGTCAAATCTGAACTCACCTGTCTAAGTGCATATCCATGACATAATATATGCATAATGACAATGATAAAAATAATGCAATAGATAGAAAATATCATGCATATATAAAATAAACTATATACTACAAGCATCATCTCTGTCTACTCATACAATCCAAAATAAAAAGTACAGGGACATGGGGCACAGCCTCTCAACTACTGACAGAGACTTATCAAAAGATATAGCGAGAAATGGGGTACAGTCCCCTAATAGCTAAACAGAGGCCTATCAAAAGATATAACGGGAAAAGCTATCCAAAGAGATTAAGAATGTTTGCATCCAGGCTATTAACCTGCTCCAGCTCCTCCTGAGTCACAAAGTCTCTGCCAGTGGGAAGGTCCGGTCGATATAAGGGAGGATCAGCACCTGCAAAGCTGCTAGAATATGAACTTGATGAGGGGCCCGTTCTAGAGAAGAAAGGAGCAAAAGAATCTGCCTCGGATGGCTCCCGGCCAAGGTGCCTGATGAACAAATGTGCCCTCTCCAACTGCTGGGTCAATCCTGTGATCTGATCTAAATGAGTCGGATCTTAGAGGCAAGTTATCCAGTCTATCATCATCACAGACCCAGGTACCATATCTTCCATAAACTGGGTAGTACGAGTCTGAGCCCCAATGGTACGAGGACTCCACCAGCTATGAAATGCCTCCTGACTGTAAGGACCCTCTGACACGCCTACCATAGGAATGTCTGTGAGTGGCTGAGCTAGTGGCCAATAATGCCAAGAAGGAGGAATAAAGGGAATGTAGATCTCTCATGTGGTGCTCCTAATGGCACGCTCTCCTAAATAGAGCTCCCAACCTCCATCTGTCAAAAATAGGACTCTGCGGGTGGATAATGCAAACTCCTGGCCAGTCAAAAATCTGCCCTTAATCTCGACTGTCAAAAAGTCTGAGGTATATGGGACCCACGAGATCGACTAGGCCGTCAATAGCTCGAGCTGCAGGCGGGAGTGGGTGAATCCCTCGGCTACAAGGACCTCCGTCAATGTGGAGTGATGACAGCGCCGTCCCCAAGGATAAGTCTCCAAGCCCAAAGTAGTGGCAGGACATAGGCAAGGAAGCCTCTCATATGCCCAAAACTAGCCATACAAATATCAGAAGTCCTTAGTGATCAAGACTGACATATATAAATGCGGAAATTAAAAAGTTACAAGAGAGATGTACTCACCAGCAGGAATGGGTAAAAGCCTAACCAAGCCTCCGTCATACCCTCCGAGCGCATGAGCATCCCTCGGAGGAAATAGGCAAAGGTGTAGGTACCCTAATAAAAATCATTGAGGCGCTCCACGTACCGAGTAACGTTGACCAGGGCAAAGGACACCGTCGAAGAGTTGTCTGCAAGGAAACAACCCCTGATGATCACCAAAAATAGTCATCTCAGGATGCGATCTCTAACCCTCTGATCATCAGGCAGAGGCTCAGTCAAAGCCCCACTCTGGGCATCTACACTTAAGGGACTAGAACGGACCGTCCGACCGTTGATAGCCGTCGTGGGAACTCCCAAGAGGGATCGAGCGACATTAACTGAAATGTTAGCCATAACCGGCACTTGCTCACCTGCGAACTCTATCCTAGTGAAAAACCTCCAGTCCATAGGTATCATCATCACCTCACAATCCAGTAAATGAAGAGACTGGGTCTGGTAGAACCAGCGCTCAGATAAAGCCCTCATATAACCCCAGGGGCAACGGCGGGGAAGGATATAAAAGAATGCCTGAAACCCCTAGGTGTCAACAATGGCCCTGTACTCTGGATGCAGAGTATGGTACAAAGAATTCACATTGAACCAGTTCCCCCTGGGCTGCGTAAAGTTGGGAACCTGTATCAAAAAGATAATCTAGATCAAGCCTGTACCTTGAAAATGGCAAAAGAAAGAAAGAAAATCTAGAAGAAGAACTTCAGTCACCTCGTTGGCGTGAAGGTATCTCAAGGGGTGGCGCCTCAAATCTCCCAATAGCTTCTGAAGTGGCACCACAATGACTGGAAGCTCTGCACGTGGATCCTGACCTAGGATAGAATCAACAAAAGGTACATCCTTATTGTCTGCATCAACCGACGGATCAACCCGAATAGGACGAATCTCTGACTCAGCCAATCTGCGAGGCAGTCGAGCTGGTCGTGGCTAAGGAACATCAGAGACTCTCCTTCGTCTAACTCCTGGAATGACCCTACTGGCACTGACGGGTCTATCTGTCCCCATAACCTGGACAAAGTCTCCAAATCACCTCTGAAAGGATGAGGGAAGCCTTAAACATGTGGCTTATTAATTTAAAATAATATTTTATGCATTTTAAAGTCCTAAAACATGCATGAGTCAGCACAAAATCCCCAGTAGAGTCAAAATTGCATGTCTATTAAATGTTCAGGCTTTTGAAAAAATTTCGCCAAAGTCTCCTTTGTAAAAGGGACTGTCCGCATGCACACAGGCATGACTAGGTGGCCATTCAATAGTACACCTACCCAAAAACAGAAACAGTTCATATTTATGAAAAAAAATTAAAAGTAAACTCCACATGGTAGCCAAATTACCACGAACATTTTTAGTTAAAAATTCAGGCTCACTATGCCTCAAAAAGGATGAGTAAACTGACCAAAAAGGGCGTCAATTGACTGTTTTAGAATTTAAATTTTCTTACATCAAAACGTGCATCATAGTAAAATATGCATACTTATGAAGTCTGAAATTTTTTATCAAGTCATATAAGCATACATATTTGATACATAGCGTTTAAAATCATATTACGTGGTTTACAACATTCTGACGGTTAAAATTGGAAAAGAAAAGATATAAACGTTACCTGAGATGTGCAGAGCGTTTGTACGCTGACGAAATCTGAAAAAAATTGCCTGAGCTCCGTAGATCTGAGAAAGAAAATCAGATTTTCTTTAGAATTCAAAACTAAAAATGAATCTGAGAAGCCTCTGCTGCCCATCTTAAACTCGTAGGAGGGAGCGGCCCCACCTGTGGCAGCCGCACCTCTATATGCGGCTCTCTAAGGTGGGCCCCACCCCCTCTGGCTAGGTCCAGTTCAAGTGGAAACGGAAAAAAATTGCTACGCGATTGAGCGGATTATTTTGAAATCCTGTGTATGAATTGCGGATTCTTGACGGAAAGAAGAACTTCATGGAAGCCATTAGTTATCATCCCGAAGCGATATTCGGGGATCAATACTGAAAAACTACTGAAAACTACCACTGTCAGAACATCGGGAAGGTCCGACGGTATGAACGACAGGTTCTGATTGTGTTAAGGCATCCAGATTGATTTGAGGGTAGGATTTGTCAGAAAGAGTACCCCCATGTCGAGATTGGTCAGATTGCCTGACATTTCAGCCGCTGGCGACAACCCCAGCGAAGCATCGAGAACGATCCGGTGATATCAGTCGTTGTAGGCTACTTTAGCGAAGGTCAGATTTCTTGACATTTCAGCCGCTGGCGACAACCCCAGCGAAGCATCAGGAATAATCCAGTGATATCAGCCGTTGAAGGCTACTTCAGCGAAGGTCAGATTGCCTAACATTTTAACCGTTGACAACAACCCCAGCGAAGCATCGGGAACGATCCGGTGATATCAGCCGTTGAAGGCCACTTTAGCGAAGGTCATATTGCCTGACATTTCAGCCGGTAGAGGCAACCTCAGCGAAGCATCGGGAATGATCTGGTGATATCAGTTGTTGAAGGCCACTTCAACGAAGGTCAGATTTCCTGATATTTCAACCGCTGGCGACAACACTAGCGAAGCATCGGGAACAATCCAATGATAGCAGCCGTTGAGGGCTACTTCAGCGAAGGGCAGATTGCCTGACATTTTAGCCATTGGCAACAACCCCAAAGAAGCATCGGGAATGATCCGATGATATCAGCCGTTGAAGGCTACTTCAGCAAAAGTCAAAGGTTCTGGAAGTTCAGCCGTTGGCGACAACTTCGGCGAAGCATCGAAAATGAGCCGGTGGCGAAAATAGTATATCAGTTTATCCCCACAGAGGACAGATTATGGAATATGTTATACAAATCCCTAGAGGGAGCATCGAGAAAGATTCGGTGGTGATCGAGACTTTGCAATATGTCGTTCGAATAGACGTCAAGGGAATTCACCAAAGGCTATCATGAATGACGTCATCCCTAGCAAAAAATGACGAGAACAGTTTGTGATAGCCTACCAGCGATACCCTACCAGTAATAGCCTAGTACCACAGGGACATGGTAAACCATTGGCCTCCGACTAAAGTGACTTCAAGGGCTATCACGAAAAACGTTATCCCCAGCAGAAAATGATGTAAACAGTTAGTGATAGCCCCATCCCCTCAAAGGTATCTAACATACATAACATATCATGCTATGCATTGCATTACATTACATTTGCATTTATCATATTTATAGTGTCTAGCAATCTTTATCCTGTTCATTTCATTACGTTGCATAAACATGATAAAGAGGGGCATCTGTAGACACTCAAAATTTTTCGTTCCTGTAGTAGACACTAAAAATTTTGCGTTCATGTTACTAACCCTGCAGGGGGAAAACCATCTTTTTAACCCCGGTCTCAATATCGGGATCTTAACTCAGCCTCGATCTCAATACCGGGATGCCAACTCAGCCTCGGTCTCAATACCGGGATGTCAACTCAACCCCGATCTCAATACCGGGATGTCAACTCAGCCCTGGTCTCAATATTGAGATGTCAACTCAGCCCCGGTCTCAATACCGGGATGTCAACTCAGCCTCGGTCTCAATACTGGAAAGCCAACTCAGCCCCGATCTCAATACTGGGATGTCAACTCAGCCCCGGTCTCAATACTTGGATGTTAACTCAACCTCGGTGACAACCCCGAGATGTCTTGTCAAATCTCGATCACAACCTGGGAGGTACAGTAACCCCGGAGACAACACCGGGAGATCGAGTTCAACCCCGGTCATAATCTGGGAGGTCAGGTCAAGCCCTGGTCACAAATCGGGAGGCCAAATCAATTTCAGAGACAACCCCGAAGCATCACATCATCTCTAGAGACAACTCTGGGAAACCAAGTCAACCTTAGAGATAAACCTGAGGACAAGAAGAATCGACTGGGATCAAAACCTCGGAAACAACCCCAAGAAGATAGTCAAAGATCGTGCCAGTACAAGAGACAACCCCTGGAGGGGCAAAATGGTCATTTTACTGACTTGAAGCCAATTCGATCAAAATCAAGCTGAATTGATTCCATCAAGGTCAGAAAGAACCATAACACTGATCCCGAGTGAAAATAGCATAATACAGCTCAACGGATAAACTGTGAAGAAATGAAGATCTGGTTATGAACCCGTCTTCTTGGACTCAAAAAAGGTTTAGTCCCATGTCATTGTGACGCTCTCGGTGAGGGCTTTCCAGAAAGGTATAGCACACCTCAAACGGACGCTCCGATCAAAAATTAGAAAGTTTCAAACCAAACATCGCGTTGCTCGGAGTGTACATACTTCGAGGCAACGGGACCAGCCATATGGGCCCTACCACATGGAGCCGTAGGTAGACCCGCAGCTGCCGTGGGTAGGACCGCTTCCATCGGGTCTTTAAATACAAGTGCACTCCTAAGCCAAAAAGAAGAAAAAAATAGAAAACGCTCTGAAACTCCGCTCATTTCGTTTCCTAGCCCGACTTCTAGTACTCCAAACCCGAATTTTATCACTCTAACACATAGGTATACTCATATACTACCACATATCAAAAATTAAACTGTGGAAACGTCCATTTGAAGCCTACCAAGTGGCAAAAAGCTCGTGTATTAGTTCTTTGTAAGTATTTTTATGATCAGGAAGTTCCTACTACTTCATTGCGCATTTGTACAAGTGCACGTTAAGTTTCGTTTTTTGATTTTGCTTGGAACTCAGTTCTGTGGCTGTTTTGGCGTACGTTTTAGTACATTTTAGTATATTTACGCGTTTTCTTGCATTTGCACAGCCCGGATCGTCGATCCGCGACTTTCTCGGACTGGGTCATGGACTCGTGTCCTTTTTGGGTTTATTTTGTATATATTTAACTATATATACTAACTTTTCAATTCTGTCAAGACCGGATGGCAAATCCGTGGTAGTTACTGCTTTTATATATATAACTATATATATATATATATATATATATAAATTTTTGACTTCATTTGGCCTGAATTTTAACTTCGTGGCCTTTTTATTGCTTTAATATATATATATATACTAACTGTATATATATTAACCTTTATATTTCAGTTTAGTCTGAATTAGAAATCTGTGGCCTTTTTACCGCTTTTATACATATATATATATATATTTCAATTCAGTCAAGCCTGAATCATTCTGTGGCTCTTTTATGGCTTTAATAAATATATATATATATATATATATATATATATATATATATATATTTACATTTATGTCCAGGCATAGGATGGCAGATATGTCGTCCTTCATAGCTTATATATATATATATTTCAATTCTGTCAAGCCTGGATCATTCCGTGGCTCTTTTACATCTTTTATAAATATATATGTATATATATATATATATTTACATTTCTGTCCGGGCATAGGATGGCAGATCCGTCGCCCTTCACGACTTTTATATATATATTTACGTTCCATTACGGGCCTGAGAGTGGAAACCCATTGCCATTTACAGCTTTTGTATATATATATATATATATATATATATATATATATATATATATTCTTTATTCATTGTGATTATATTTGCTATAAATATTCATTTGATATGAATTCTTTTTAAATATCAATTCTGACAAGTTAGATTTCTTTGAATTTAGCCCTTTCTACATTTCAAACGGCTCAAAATAGGTCCAACCGGAATCAGGAAGCTAGAATGGCTAAGATTTATTTAAATCTAACTTTCTTTCTAGTTTTATTCATTTGAAAGCAACCTCGCGACCCTTAGATCGCTATCTATTGGGAACGAGAAGGTTTGGCTACGCGCAGGCCATGATTTGACTGATGAATCCTTGATTTTTGCGACGTTTGGATGTAAATATCCTTTTTCTGTAAATATCTGTGTTGTGCAGGTTTACTTGGCTTCCTTATGTGGGCCTAGGAATCGTGGGATTCATGATCAAACTGATCAGAATTTGATTCCCACGATGGACAAACTCCACATTACAAATATACCCTGCCAATTTTTCTGTAAAAATATACATTCAAAAGACCTTAAAACGGTTATCCGGGTTTAAGGTCTCAAACATAATGAAATAATGGCTTGTCGTGCTAGAGTCACTTTGATGGCTGTCATGCCCTTGAGAAGACCGGTACTTGTAAATATTCTATGATCGAGGATGCTTCGCAGCACGGCAATCACCATTCAAATTGAGCCAAAAGGCTGAAAAAGATAAAAAAAATTGGAATTATCAACATGCTTCAATTCCCACATGAGCTTGAAAGTTTGAAAACCTGCTTTCAAAATATCATTTTAATATCTTGTCTAAAAAGGACTTTTGCAAATCAAATCAAACCCTTCGTATATAGGTTCAACGAAGCACGTCCATTCTTTCCAAACAAACATAGGCCCAATTTCTTCCAGCATTCACACACACGCATTGCAAATAAAAAGAAAAATATTGAAAAGATGTGGTACCGTATTTTCAAAGGAGTTGGGGGGTGCCTAACACCTTCCCCTCACTTAACCATGCCCCCGAACATAGAACGTTGGTTTCAAAGATCAAGTTTCGACAGTGTCCAACAATTGGGCTTACTTTGAAACAAAACTCGGTTGAGTTGGTACAACCATTTCAAATTTACCAACTGGCGACTCTATAAACCATTCAAATCGTCGACATGATACATGTCGGCCTTTTCCTAAAAAACTTCACCCTTCATAAAACAGGCAAAATAATAATGGTAGAAAGCAACAAAACTTAGGAAGAGAGAAAGATTCGTGTCCCACGATGACCGGATTTTTTCTCAACGTCGACATATATATATATATATATATATATATATATATATATATATATATATATATGTAACAAAGCAAGAAAAAGCCACAGATTTATAATCCAGGCTCAAATACTAAGTATAAATATATATATATATACCAACGCAAGGAAAAGCTAAAAATTGATATTTAAAGCATAAAACTAACTAATATACATATATATTACTCATATATATGTATATAAGCAAGAAAAAAATGAAAACTTGAAGAAACCTTATGGCCTTACACGAGATTGGCCATCGAACGGCTTTAAACGCCTTTAGAATCGATTTTCACAGGCGAAAACTTGATATGTTGAAATAGATATGTATATGAAATCTTATAAGTGAGATTTACAAGTTTGAAAGCAAGATTCGAGCGATTTCCGGAGCAAAATCTTTCTTTTTTCTCTCTTTTTTCTCTTTTTTCTTTCTTTTTTTTCTTTTTTTTTCTCTTCTTCATCTTTAACAAACTGATGGGCAGCTTGTATATAAAGCCACGGGCTTCAGCAGGTAGACCTGCGAATTTCACAGGTACACCTGCGGAAGGGCCCAGTGGGTCCCGTCATTTTAAAGTACGTGCAATCTGGATCGACAAGCAGTCCGCTGATACGCTTTTAACTTGCAATCCGGGAATCTGATGGAGATGTACCATACCCTTCCAGAAATCTCTCTCCGAGAGCTACGCAATGATATAGGGCTTTTCCTTTTTCGAATCCGACAAGATGAATCCGTGACCAAAATGGCATCTTTGGGTCTTTACAAGTAGTTCGTTGAGCTGTTTTGTGTAGTTTGCGCTCAAAAATGCTGCAATGGCTCTTTGTAACCATATTTGTAGTTGTTTTGTGGTTGTTGAAGTTGGCTCATCAAAATAACCATTTTTCCCTCCAAGGGTTGTCTCTAGGGTTGACGGGGCTTTCGGTTGCCCTTTTGGGTTGTCTCCGAGGTTTGATCGCAGCCGATTCTATTTTTCCTCAGGGTTGTCTCCGAAGATTGACTTGATGTCCGGGGTTGTCTCCGGGGTTCTGATTTGATGATTTCCCGGTGCTGTCGTTGGGGTTCTAGTTTGATAATTTCTCGGTGCTGTCGCCGGGGTTTTGGTTTGAGGATTTTTCGGTTTTGTCGCGGGGTTCTGGTTTGAGGATTTCCCGGTGCTGTCGCCGGGGTTTTGGTTTGATGATTTTGAATTACAGGGTTGTCTTTGGAAGATAAAGGACAATTCTGCCATCCTGTATGGTTAGTAACATGAATGCAAAATTTCGAGTGTCTACAAATGTCTCCACACAAATGATCATGAGATCAATCATCCTCATCCAATGAGCAAATAACATATGTACCAATCTATCCGAATTCACTAATCCTCTTTTTAGTAATCCAACAATTGGGAACTATTTTAGTTTTAAGCTATTTAAGAATTTAGATCTCATTAGCATGATCACCATTATGATTCTAAAAACATTGCTTAAAACTATGAGTTTATCACATATTATAAAAACAACACCATGTTGATAAATTAAATGCCTTTAATTAAATAATTCTTTTATTAATAAAAAAGATTTTATTAATAAATGAATAAAATTGTTACAAAGTATATGCTTTATCATATTATATATGATTGGCTTGTGTGCATACTACTTTCAGTAATAACCAATCTTATACCATGAATCTAAAATCTTGGTTCACATAAAACACAAGACTTAACATTTAAACGACATTACCAAACATCATTAACAACAAACCTAAGACTTTCACAACCTTTTAGTTCATAACTTATAATCATTATCTATATGATTAAAATATGTTATTAAGTCTTATGACTTGTTTTATATTTCATTGCAATCATTCATTAAGGTTATATAAACATCCTAGAATCATACACTTAAAAACACATTTCTGGTCAAACTGCCCACCACCACTGGGGCGCAGTTTTTAAACTGGAAATCACCACCGGAGCGGGCAATCTGCCGGGGTGAAGTTTTTGTACTGGGAACCTCTGCCGGGGTGGAGTAACCCAGATTTTGATTCTGCAGTTCTTCGCGACACAGCACTGTTCTAAGCCAAAAAACCCAATTTCTTCACTCAAACAACAATTTAAGCAAACCCAAATGCTATAAACTTTGTAAAATCAAAACCCAACATATATACAATGATTCTAACAATATAAACAACTTTAACATCCAATTTAGAGACTCAAATTTAAAGGTTCATGCTTTATTCTTCATACTTAACATATATAGAGAAATCAACTCTCACAAATTCATTTCTTAACCATTTTGATCCATACAAGTTGCGTTGTTTTCGTTTTTCAGAGCACTAACATAATCCTTCATCAATTTGCAAATTACTACATGAATTCCTAGTCAATTTTAGCCTTAAAATAGACCAAAACATATATTACAACAAAACTCAAATTTCCTCTTCTAACACATGTTTTCATGAATTTGATTACCCAAAAATCAATTATAGATGCTATATAACAGATTGTACACATACATTAACATACAAAATAATTCACTTAACAAATTAGCCATCAAAGCCAATTATAGAGAAGTATTTTGAGAAAACTTAAACTAAGAAATTAGAACTAGATTATTACTTTAATTCTCTTTTAGATTTAGTATAGATGATTGGAAAACCTCGTTTAATCTTCTTCTTCCTCTTGATTCTTAGAATTTCTTCTTCCAAAACTCATAGAGCTCTCAAACTCTCTCTCTATTATGTCTTCTCTGTTTTTTCTCAGATTTAGGAAATAACATACCTTGGCAACTTCACGTAGCTTTTAGTTTAGGCAGTTACAAAACCAAAGGTCCTCAGCCGTTAAAAAAACAAAGGGTCACAAAGCCTTGTTTGGCTAGAACCAATTAACCACCCTTTCCATTTATTTTAATTAACCCTCTTATAATATGATATATTTTGTCACACCCATTACACCAACCTTATTATTTCATATTAAATTAAACTTAATTCCTTAGGAAATAAAATTATAATTTCTATTTACAAATCATTAATCCTCTAATTTAATTATTTAATTAAATTAGAATATTACCATTATATTATATTGTAATTATTTAATAATTCACTAATACTCTAACTTAATTATTAAATTAAATTAGGACATCATCAACACATTAGCGTAATATAATACGCACCAATTATAAAATCTTTTAACATGAATTTAATTAATATCACCACACTTAAATAAATTATTCCACAATAAAATCCATCAAATATTTATTTTATTTAATAAATATCCCCAATTAAAATATTTATTTTATTCGATAATTATTTTTAATTATTTTCAAAAATTACATTCATCACAATAGAAATATACCTATATACGCCTTGACATGTGTCGAGTTAATTGTTCATAAGATTAAGTAGTTTGCTAGTGTATAGGATAGAAATATACCTATATACCACGTGTAACCTTAATGAGAATTTGATCTTAATAAATCTGTTCTTAATTATTTCAAATAAGAATATAGTGATTTAATTTGGATATATATTTTTATTTAATAATCGGAAGAGTTAAATAAATATTGAAGAATTCTTGGTTAACAATTAGTTATGATTCATTAATTAAAAATAGAGTGAAGAGATTTAAGCGAAACATTGGGGAAATTGGAATCTTAACTTTTAAATTTGATATTCATGCTAGCATAGTAATTTTTTTATTTTTAGTTAATTAATTTATTTTCATATTTGAATTCATTTTTTTAAATAAGATCAAATTGATACAAAGTTAGTACTTGGTTAATATTATTAACATATTCCTCGTGGAAACGATACTCTACTTACTACTATATTACTTGTTGATTGTGTATACTTGCATGTAAATTATCTATAACCAATTCGGACAACACTTCTTATTTACCTCTAATTCTCCATTTTCCTTTTCATGGTACTTTCTTCTTAGGACATAGCTGTCTATTGTGGAATGGACCAAGTATTGATGGAACATATAATAGTCTGGCCTCGACTTCATCTTTTCAGTAGGATTTATTCTTGGAGGCCGATGTTAAGTATCTTCCTGTCGATCCATTATTCGACCAACTCTTCAAAGGCCTTCTTCCCACAAGTGATCGATGACAGAGTTGGTGTACCTGTGACACCCCTAAATACGGGTACTTCAATCCCACAGATTTGGTGTTCACGTTCCATCACATTCATATCTAATTACCCATAATAAAGGATAATAACAATAATAAACTTAATCAACAATACTCCCATTAAAAGGTTACATCACTAATACGAAATCCTAGGTCATCTAACCTTTATTGCATCATTTGCGGAATAAAAACATAATAATATTTAAGTCTCATTACAAAAACTTCACGAAAGGAAATTAAACTAAACATCATTATTTATTCATCTTGCCTTTGCCCTTACTCATAGAGGTTTATTCAGGCTTCTCGATTTTAGCTGCAATGATTTATGCAAGAGTGAGCAAAACAATTACTCATAAGAATAGTAATAAACAATTACAATATATATAACATCAGTGGATAAAAAGTTCTAACTGAATAACATAGATTTCTTTGAAAATGGTCAATGATACTCAAGAACTGTAAGCTCAATGGAAGAGTTTGACTTTTGAATCAACAATAAAAATCAGAATCAAAGTACAACTGAGGGTCACAAGACCACGAACTATGTCCTAGGTTAACAAGCGTCTCTACTGTAACCTTTAACAAACTTATAGACTATGTGGACCATCCATCTCTTACTCTGGGGGATCAGCCCTTTAGTATAATGTATTGTGCACAAATATTTTAACGCTATTGCGTAATATAATTCCCTATAATAGGGTTGTTCATCCCAGATTTGACATTAGAATCCGCACCAAATGAAGTTTGGTTTGGAATAGCTTCAGTAGAAGTTCTAGATTTTAGAACGCTCATCAACTATGTACTAGTCGAATCAGAAAGGGTTCACCAGCCATTTAATAATTTGATAACAACATAAACTTGAACAATGATTTATAACCAAAGATAGAACAATAATAATTCACAATTGAATAAACATCGTGTATCAAAGTGGTGCTATCGAAATAATTAGAAAGACTTGAATAATTTAAGCTTTGAATAATGAGAAACAAAGGTTAGGAAACTTGCTCAATAAAAGATTAGGGTTAAGGAACTTGCGTATAAATAATAAGTTAAGGATATGAAACTTGCCTCACGCGTTAGCTGTACAATCACAACTTACGTTCTCCAAATATCCTACATATATCATTAGGGTCGCAATACCAATTAGTTTCATTAACATTAACGTTAGAGGTTTAATTCCCTTTTTAATTAACACATAACGCACGACTTTAGCATTTAAACGACATGTTCATTTCTTACGAACATCGAATCTAAGTCTTTATATAACTTGTTAGTTCATAACTTAAAATCATTATACTTCTGATAATAATCTGTTATAACATCTTATTCTAGGTTTAACATTTCTTTGAGTTCAATAAATTAGGTTAAGGTTACATTTCCTCGAACTGAACAAGCAAAAACTCATTTCTGGGCAAATCTGGCAACTAGCATTGCAGCGCTGCCCAAAGAATTGAAACCCGGCATTGCGGCGCAACCATAACGCTGAGCACCGGTGCTTCGACGCTTTGACGCGCAGTCAAGCCATCTAAGCCTTCACTATAACAACAATTTAAACATACCTAGATGATATAACTTAACAAGCCCATAACCTAACACATAAATTGATTCTAACAACACAAATAACCTAAACAACCAAATTAAAGCTTCAAATTCCAAATTCATGCTCCATATTTCATATTTTGACATATTTAACAAAATCGAACACCAAGAATTCGTTATTCAACCAAATTGATCCATTTAATTTTTGTTGTTTTTGTTTCTTAATGTATTAATACAAACAACCATGAATTTACATATTACTACATGAATTAACCATCAATTTTAGCCTCAAAATAAGCCAAAACATATATATTACAACAAAACTTACATTCTTCATCTTAACCATGTTTTTCATGAATTTGATAACTCCAATTTTTTTTTATAAAAAACATATAACAAATTATACATACCCTCTAATACATATCATCTTTTCAACAAATTATCCAACCAAAACCATTTTACATAGAAGAAGTTTTGAGAAAACATAAACTAAGAACTTTTAGAAATAGACTTCTTACCTTTAATTCTTTTTTAGATTATCTAGACAATTGAAAAACCTTGCTTATTCCTCTTCTTCCCTTTGATTCTCAGAATTTCTCTTCTTCAATTCCACAGAACTCTCAAACTCTCTCTATTTCTCTCTAAAGCTCTCTACTCCTCTATGTTTTACAAATATAAAATGATAAACACACTTACGTGTTTCTACTCATCCTTCAGTTATACAAATAAAGAGTTATCATCTGTTACAAATACCAAGGGCCACAAGGCCATGTTTGGCAAAACCAACTTAAACTTCTTTTAAGTTATTTTTATCTCTTCCTTATTATATGGTACAAAATGTCACACTTTATTATGCCAAACTCATTATTTCTTACTTAGATTACATTAGTTTATTAATAAACTTCATTTACTAATAAGTCAAATTAAACCTTATTCATATAATTATAATTTCTATTTAGCCATTCTAATTATAATTTTATTTAACAAATCATTAATCATCTAATTTAATTAAATTAGAATATTGCCATTATGCTTGCGTAATAAAATACGCACCAATTATAAAATTACTTAACATCAGTTAATTAATATTATCACACTTAAATAAAATATTCCACAATAATTTCGATTAACTATTTATTTTATTCAATAAATATCCCAACAAAAATATTTATTTAATTCGATAAATATCTTTAATTATTTACAAAAATCACATTCGTTACATTCTTCCCTTCTTAAAAGGATTTTGTCCCCAGAATCACGACATAATTAACTCATCCATTATATTTTTCCCTCCTTAGAAGGATTCTGTCCCCAGAATTGAAATACATGGATTAAATAAACAACTCAGTATAATTTTTCATCATCTTGTCTTCGAGTTCCCACGTAGCTTCTTCAGCGTTGTGGTTCCTCCATATTACCTTAATAGAAGGTATTTCTTTATTCCTAAGAACTTGTTCTTTCCTATTAACTATCTGAACAAGAACTTCTTTATAAGATAAATTTTTCTCAACTTGTAGGGGTTCATTCTCTATAACATGTTTATAATCTGGTTTGTACGGTCGTCGTAGCACCGAAACATGAAAAATATTGTGAATATGTTCTAAATCTAGATGTAAAGCTACCTCCTAAGACACTTCACCTACCCTTCTCAACACTTCAAAAGGCCCAATAAACCTCGGACTCAACTTACCCTTCTTGCCAAATCTGATCTTCCCCTTCTAGGGAGATACTTTCAGGAAAACAAAGCTACCTACCTCAAATTCTCGATTCTGACGATGTTGATTTGCATACTTCTTTTGCCTATCTTGAGCAGCCAATAATCTTGCTCTTATCACCTTGACGATCTCTACAGTTTGTTGTACAAGTTTAGGTCCTAGCAATCGACGTTCACCAACTTCATCTCAACATAGTGGAGTTCTGCATTTTCTTCAGTATAACGCTGTCGATGTTGGAAAATTTAAGAATTCCGCGGGTCAGTTCGTAACCCGATTTTCCTCAAATCGATCTTCCTAAGTTCTCTCTACCCTTATTCTTTTTATCTTAGAAAAAGGTTTTGAAGGGGGAAAGAGGCCAATATGTGTTTATGTCGACGATTTGATTTGATTTAACAGAGTTGCCAGTTGGTAGATTTTAAAATGGTTGTACCAACTCAACCGAGTTTGATTTGAAAAAGAGGCCCAATTGCTGGACACTGTTTAAACTTGATCTTTGAAATTAGAGTTTTGAGTTCGGGGGCTTGGTTAAGTGTGGGGAAGGTGTTAGGCACCCCACAACTCCCATGTAAACACGGTACCGCATCTTTTCAGTATTTTTCTTAAAAATTATGAATGCGTGAGTGAATGTTGTTTGAAAATTGGGCCTATTGATTTGATTGATTGAAAGTAGTGCTTTGCTTCGTTGAACCTATATACGAAGGGTTTAATTTTGATTTGAAAATTAGTCTTTGATTTGATTTGCAAAAGCATTTAATTTGATTTCCTTGAAAAAGTTTTTCTTTTGATTTAAATTGAAAATGATGTTTTAAAAGTTGGTTTATCAAACCCTTACGCTGCCATAGGAATTGAAGCCTTTTGATACTTCCAATTTATCTTTATAGCCTTAAGGCTGCCTGTGAATGGTGATTTATCGGGCTGCGAAGCATCCTCGACCACAGAAATAGACAAGTGTCGGTCTCCTCATGGGTATGAAAACCATCAAAGGGACGTTGACAATACAATCCATATTTTTACTAGATTGAGACCTTAAATCCGAAAAACCGTTTTAAGGTATGTTTACATGTACATTTCTACAAAAAACTGGCAGGGTACATTTGTAAATCGGAGTTTGTCCATCGTGGGAATTAGATTCCGATCGATTTGATCGTGAATCCCACGATTCCTAGGCTCACGTATGAGTAGCCAAAACCTGCACAGTTCAAATTTGTACAGCAAGAGATATATATACATCCTCGCATCGCAATGGAACCAAAGATTCATCAGTAAATCCTGGCTGTGCGTGACCAGAGCGTCTCGTTCCCACTAGATAGCGATCTAAAGGACGCAAGGTTGCTTTTGCAGATAAAACTAGAAAGAAAGCTAGATTTAAAGAAATCTTAGCCATTCTAGTTTTTCGGTTCAGTCTGAAGGTTTTAAACCGTTTAAAAACTAGAATTTGTGAGATTTAAATAAATCTAGTCCGCCAGCAGATATGTCAGTGCAGATTCTTATACAAATGAATGTTAAATGCAGCAGTTGAATAAATTGAGTAAAGAAATATATATAATTATATATATATATATAAGCTATAAAAGGGCGATGGGTTTTCACTCGCAAGCCCTGACTGGATTTGAAATATATATATATAAACTATAAATAGCCATGAAATAATCCAGGTTGTGACAAAAATGAAATATATATATATATATATTTATATATATATATATATATATATATATATATATATAAACAGTAATAAGGCGATGAGTTTTCACGCCGGTGCCCGTGCTAGAATTAAAATTGACAAAAAGTAGTCACCTAGTGATTGGGGAGAGCACCCAGTATAGGGAAGTGTGCAAAAGCAGTAAAAAATCCACGAAGTAATCCAGGCCGGACTAAAAATATATATATATATATATATATATATATATATATATATTTATATATATATATATATTGACAGAAATGTAAATTTCCAGTAAAGTAGTCAACCAGTGACTGGAGAGAGCACCCAGTATGGCGAAGAGTGCGAAAACAATAAAAAGGGCGATGGGTTTTCACGTCTGTGCCCGGACTGAATTGAAATATATATATATATATATATATATATATATATATATATATATATATATATATATATATTAACAGAAATGTAGTCAACCAATACTGGTGAGAAAATCAGTTATGGTGAAAGTCGCTTATATATGCATAAATATATATAAAAGCGATAAACTACCTCGGATTTGAAATTCGGGCTTGACAAAATTGAAATGTTAGTGTATATACAGTGAAATATATACAAAAAGGGCCAAAACCGGATTGGGAAGATAACCCAGTCCGACAAAATTGCCAGAACGTATGTGCTAGTGCATTGAAGCTGTTGGAGCTGACTGATCGACAATCCGAGTTATAAAAATGCAACAATTTGATTTATGTACAGAAATGTACCAAATTTTGATGAAAACGGCCACAGAACTAAGTTTCGAGCATATTTAGAAGATAAAACTTCATGTGCAAGTGGAAAACAGTGCAAAGTAGTAGTATCGACTTTCTGATCGTAAAAATACTTACAATAGACTGCAATACAAGCTTTTTGCCAAATCGTAGGTTCTTTACGTCCAAATCTACCAGTTATTTTTTGATATGTGGTAGTATATTGGTATATCTACGTGTTAGAGTGAAAATATTTTGGTTTGGAAGAGATGTAAAAGTTGAGAATTTGAACTAGCAAAGCTTTGCTGCGTATCTTGCTTATAAAAATGAGAGGGGGGTGCCCCTCTATTTATAGAGGGAAGAGTCACAGCTCTACCTAGGGCATCCAAAGATAGAGGTGCGACTCCCCTGGTGGGGCCCTCTGTGCTGGGTTCCGTCTTCTCGAAGTACTTTCACTCCAGACAACGCGCAGTCGAAGTCGAAACTTTCTAACTTTTGATCGGAGCGTCCGTTTGAGGTGTGCGATACCTTTTCGGAAAACTCTCGCTGAGAGTGTTGCAATGACATGGGATAAAACATTTTCTGGATCCAAGAATATAGGTTCATAACCAGGTCTTCGATTCCCCGCAGTTTATCCGTTGAGCTGTCTTGCGTCGTTCGCACTCGGGATCGTCGTTATGGTTCATTCTGACTTCGATGGCATAAATTCGTGTTGATTTTGGCTGAATCAGTTGAGGTTTGATAAAATAACCATTTTACCCCTCCCAGAGTGGTCCTTAATTAATCTGGCTTCGCAGGGTTGTCTCTGGGGCTGAACTGCACTTCCTAGATTGATGTCGGGGATGATCTGAACTTCCCTAATTGAGACCGGGGATGACTTGACATGTCCTAGATTGATGTCAAGGTTGACCTGTACCTCCCGAGTTGACGCCGGGGTTGAATGGACTTCCTGGGTTAAAATCGGGGATGATCAGAACCTCCCGGGTTGCTGCCGGGACTGAATTGACCTCTCGGGTTATTGCTGAGGTTGACTCGAAGACTCAATATTTAAGATCGGGATTTGAACTAATGGCCCGATTGGAGATCGGGATTGATCTGATAGTCCGATTGGAGATCGGAGCTGGATAGACTGTCCGATAGGAGATCGGAGCTGGATTAATGGTCCGATTGGAGATCAGAGCTGGATTGATGGTTCGATTGGAGATCAGAGCTGATTTGATGGTTTGATTGGAGATCGAAGTTGGATTGACGGTTCGATTGGAGATCGAAGCTGGATTGACGATCTGATTGGAGATCGAAGCTGGATTGACGGTCCGATTGGAGATCGAAGCTGGATTGACGGTCCGATTGGAGATCTGAGCTAGGATTACCGACATTGGTGGTGGTTGTCTCTGGGGCTGAACTGCACTTCCTGGATAAATGTCGGGGATGATCTAAACTTCCCTAGTTGAGATCGGGGATGACTTGACATGTCCTCGATTGATGTCGAGGTTGACCTGTACCTCCCTGGTTGATGCCGGGGTTGAATGGACTTCCCGGGTTGAAATCGGGGTTGATCAGAACCTCCCGGGTTGTTGTCGGGGCTGAATTGACCTCTCGAGTTGTTGCCGAGGTTGATTCGAAGACCTGATATTTGAGATCGAGATTTGGACTGATGGCCCGATTGGAGATCGGGATTGATCTGATAGTCCGATTAGAGATCGGAGCTGGATAGACAGTCCGATTAGCGATCGGAGCTAGATTGACGGTCCGATTGGAGATCGGAGCTAGATTGACGGTTTGATTGGAGATCAGAGCTAGGATTACCAATATTGGTGGTTGAATTTAGGATTACCGACATTGGTGGTGGGATTTAGGATTAGCGACATTGGTGGTCGGATTTAGGTTTACCGACATTGGTGGTCGGATTTGAGTTTACCGATATTGGTGGTCGGATTTGAGTTGAAGAACCGGCATTGGTGGCCGAATTTGAGTTGATTGACAATTTTGCCCTCCTACAGTGTTAGTATTAGGGCAAGAAAAATTTTAAGTGTCTACATATGCCCCTCTTTATCATGTCCATGCAATATAATGGAATGGACAAGATAAAGATTAGTAAACACTGGAAATAAAAAGTGCCATCACTGCTTTGAAGTCTGGACGTCTTTGAGTGGAATGGGGCTTCTGCTAGCTACTTACGTTATTCCTCGGCTGAGGATAACGTTGTCCTGTACAACAATTGATGTTTGTTGGGAAACTATCGCGAACTAATTTTGTCATTTTCTACTGCGGATGACGTTCTCTGTGATAGCTTTGTAGATTCTGATTGAGGCTGATATGATTGATACTACCTCAATGATCTCTTTGAGGATGTGTATAACAGATTCCATCATTTGGGATGGATTCTCATAAATGCTTTCGCCACCGGCTCCCTTTTTATATTTGGCGGGGGGTTGAGTCGACGGTTGAAGTGTCATTGGGGTTGAGCCAATGGTTGGACTAGATTTTGGGCTGTACCCGAACTTCGCTGGGGTTGAGCCAACGGCTGAAATCTGCTTCGGTCAGTACTCGAACTTCACTGGGGTTGAGCCAACGGCTGAAATCTCCTTCGGTTAATATCCGAACTTTGCTGGGGTTGAGCCAACGGCTAAAAATTGCTTCGGTCAGTACCCGAACTTCGCTGTGGTTGAGCCAACGGCTAAAAAGTGCTTCGGTCAGTACCCGAACTTCGCTGGGGTTGAGCCAACGGCTGAAAACTACTTCGGTCAATACCCGAACGTCGCTGGGGATGACCCAACGGCTGAAAATTGCTTCGGTCAGTACCTGAACTTCGCTGGGGTTAAGCGAACAGCTGAAAATTACTTCGGTCAGTACTCGAACTTCGTTGGGGTTGAGCGAACGGCTGAAAATTGCTTTGGTCAGTACCCGAACTTCGCTGGGGTTGATCCAATGGCTGAAATTGCTTCAGTCAGTATCCGAACGTCGCTGGGGTTGAGCCAACGGTTGAAAACTGCTTCAGTCAGTATCCGACCTTCGCTGGGGTTGAGCCAACGGCTGAAAATTGCTTCGGTCAGTACCCAAACTTCACTGGGGTTGAACTAACGGCTGAAATCTGCTTTGGTCAGTACCCGAACTTCGCTGGGGTTGAGCCAATGGCTGAAAATTACTTCGGTCAGTACCAAAACTTCACTAGGGTTGAGCCAACTGCTGAAAAGTGCTTCGGTCAGTACCCGAACTTCACTGGGGTTGAGCCAACGGCTGAAAACTACTTCGGTCAGTACCTGAACTTCGCTGAGGTTGAGCCAACGGCTGAAAAGTGCTTCGATCAGTACCCGAACTTCGCTGGGGCTGAGCCAATGGCTGAAAACTGCTTCGGCCAGTACCCGAACTTCGCTGGGGCTGAGCCAATGGCTGAAAACTGCTTCGATCAGTACCTGAACTTTGACAAACGACCGTTTTTGGTAGTTTTGCATAATTCTTGCGCAGTTTTTTCACAGTTTAATTTGTTGAACCCCGGACATGGCTCCGGGATGAATACCAAGGGTCTCTAGGGAGTTTCCTTTTCCGTTAGGATTACGCTGCTTAAACACAGGATTTCTGGCCAAACCGATCAATCGCGTAGCGATTTATCTTCAGATTTGACTCGGCAGTGATACTAGTGTGCATACAAGCCAATCATGTATGATGATAAAGCACATACTTTGTAAACAATCTTATTTATTATTACTAAAATATTCATTTAAGGCATTTAATTATCTACATGGTATTTTTAATAATATGTAAATAACCCATAGTTTTAAGCAATGATTTTAGAATCATGATGAGATCATGCTAATGAGATCTAAATTCTTAGAAAGCTTAAAAACTAAAATAGTTCCCAATTGTGGGATTACTAAAATGGGGATTACTAAATCCGGATAGATTGGTACATATATTGCTTGCTTATTGGATGAGGATGACTGATCTCATGGTCATTTGTGTGAAGACACTAAAGCAAGTATGTAGGTGCCTATTGGAGAATAAGTTCACTGAACGTGACTCGCTATGGACTTCCTAATGGAGTTTTACTCTCCTGTCAATAGAAATTCCTAATGTGATAGTAGTACAAGTGATCCTTGGACTTGAGATCATCATAGTATCTTGTATGTAACAAATTATACTTTAACTTATTCCTTAAGGCATATATAGGGTATGCTTGGGTATAATGAGTTGCATATGGAGATAATGTATGATCAATAAAGAATCTACCACCTCTAGTAAAAGAGGAGATATGTCCTATGTGATTCGTTAAATGACAACCCAGGAATCCTTGACCAAGGTAGAATGAAATTTGAAAGAGATTTCTAATTTGCATTAGTTGGAGTTGTGCGTTTTCTAATCGAAATACATATGATTAAATAAATTAAGACTTGACAGTAAATCCATGTCTTATATTTAATTGGGACATTGTATGGTGGAAGGATTGAATTGTACGGTAACTATTAACTCATAGGTTCTTTTATGATTAATGTTGAAATCTATATTATCTGAAAAGTCGTTGATCGCTAGGGAGGCTTATCCCTATTGTAGAATAAATGTTATTTATTTAAATAGATTATTAGTTTAATTTATTTATTTAAATAAGATTAGAATTGTTCAAATTGATTTATTCACAACCGGTTTAATATGGAGAACCTAAATGGTCACACCATAAAAGGAAGAAGAATTATTTAAGAAGAAAATGACATGATAGTAATAATGCATTAAGTGTAATTAATTTAATCTATGGTGATAGAATAAATTAAATAGCTTAATATTTATTATTTAATATTTTAGAAATATTAAATATAAATTAATAAGAGGAGTCTTATTAATATTATTATTATTATTATTATTTTAATTTTAAAGGAGTTTAGGAATTAATATAATATAAGTACTCTCTCTCAATCCTAATAAGATTAGGATATAAATTAATTAAAAGTGTTTAATTAATTAATTAAATAAAAAAACCTATTTTAATTGGATTAGGAGGGTTAACCTAATATCTATATAAGAGAGTCTTATATCAGAAATAAGGTACGTGAATTTTTTCAAAGGTTGGGAGTACACATATTCTATAGAGATAGAAACAAGGGTTAAGCCAATAACCCATCTTCCTGAGTTTTTCATCTTCCTTGGTGGATCACCGTTAGTGGCCAAACATTTGGGTGGCTGACATTGATCAAGGGAAGGAGCCACTACAGAGGAATCAAAGGAATCAAATGAGTAGAACTTATACCTGAGGAAGCTTGGACCTTCAAAAGTATAATTTTATCCTCTCCTTCTATGTATTGACTGATAATTGATGCACAAGAAAGATCATGGTTAAGGGTTTGTAAGAAAATTTTAAAATTTGATTTTCATCTCTTCCGCTGCGTTTATGTAATTTGATTGAATGCTTATGTTTATAGCAAACCCAACAGTGGTATCAGAGCCAATCTTGTGCTAATTATCAGTTTATGTTATTCCATACATGTATAATATGCGATTAGATCGAGTTCTTGGGCAACAAAATTTTTTCAGATTATGCGAAGCTACGAAGCTGCGCCGGTGCAAGGCATTCTTGCTGCGCCGCTGCGCCGGTGTCTGTCCTGGTTTTCATGCTGCGCAGCTGCGTCGGTTCCCTTTACATTCCTGGCGCAGCTGCGCCACTGGACAGGAACTGGAAATTTTTTCTTTTTTTTTGATTAATTAAATAAATGGTTTATTTAATTAATAAAGGTTTAAAATAAAGATGTTTATTTTATATGAAATATGATTTCAGAATTGCTAAAATTAAAGAGTTTAATTTGGAATTGTTTTTTAATGAAAGAAAGGAGTTTATTTTTCCAAAAACAAAGTTTAGCAAACTTTTGCCCATTAATTGATATAAATACATATATGGAATGAATTTACTTTGATAAGATGAATAAGTTTTATTGATACGTATGTTAATAAAATGGATTAATTATGGACTATGACCAATGTGATTGAATTTTATTTTGGATGAATGCTTGAATGTATGGGTTTTATAAAATGGGGTCTGCATATCTCGTCTTTTCTGGTTTTTTTATCGTAAATTCTATCTCTCATATGTACTTCCCCTTGACTGTTGATCAAGGTTTCTATTTAAATGAAATAGTTTATGTAGTAAGATTAGTTAGGATTTTTGAAGAACTGGAGATCAAGGAGCAAGGAGCGCTTGATGACCCATTTGTATGGAGCCCGGGTTTAAATGTAATCGTTACGTTTAAATTTAAATTCTTGCACTCCTAGGTTTGACCTTTTTGGTTCACTTGGTGGCTCTAGTGAACCAAACTAGAATAAAAATCCATAATTAATCCGGGTAGAATATAGTATTCTATATTGCATGCTAAATATTATATATATTATATTTTATGCAAACATGCTTCGCATGTTTAATAAAATAACGCGTATTTTATATATATATGTGCATGCGTGCTAAACAAGATGAGACAAATAATAACAAACCCCTCAAAGAAATAATATTAAGTCCGAAGCGTTCAAATGATATTTGGAATATCGAACGTCGCCTTCTAGCATGATTAATTAATAGAGTATTAAATATTTAATATGAGTTTGTTGTGTTATCCACAAGGCGAGTATTGAGTATTTAAGATATTAATTAATCACATTTGATGCTTATCAAGAAAATTGAACGAGCTAGTCTTGTTGTGCTATCCACAAGGACGGATATTTTTCTTTTTTGAATTTATGGAAGTGCTAGGCTGGACTTAACTTAAATCATTTTAGTTCGGATGTGCACACACATGACCATTATGATTTAAGAGGCAAAATAAAAGGAGTTACATGGTGATGTAATTGACAAGACTTGCCTACCTATTTATTTGTATATCGCTTGTTGTGCTATCCACAAGGTTATATACATTTGAAATGGGATCCTTAATCTCACTAGCAAATCTTTAATTAGATGTTGCCGAACTATATAAGTGAGGGTAATATAGTTTGATAAAAATAGTGGGAGATACCAATTTAAAATAAAGACCTAAATTTATTTTGGCATGCAAAGTTAATAAAATGAATGTTTGCTAAAAATGTTGTCTTTTCACATGCAGAATTTTAAAAATGTCAAAATCACTAATCTCACTACGAAGCATACTTGATGCAAATAAGCTTACCGGGCCGAATTATGAGGACTGGCTAAGAAATCTGAGAATTGTCCTCACTACTGAAAATATTTCTTATGTCCTAAATTCAACTATCCCTGAATCTGTTTCGGAAACAGCCTCTGAGGAAGAGATTGCCACTTTCAATAAATGGCAGGATGATGCATCTGTGGCTCAATGCATCATACTCGCATCCATGAATAACGAGCTTCAGCGTCAGCACGTAAATCTGGATGCTCCTGCTATGCTGCTTTACCTCAAGGAATTGTATGGTGAACAGAGTAGGACTGCTATATATGAGATATCTAAGGAGCTCTTTCGATCTCGGATGACCAAGGGCACTGCCGTCGAGACTCATGTTCTGAAGGTAATCAATTTGATTAAACGCCTTGGATAGCTTGGGTTCGTCATGGATGGGGAGTTGAGTCAAGACTTGGTCTTGCAGTCACTCTCTGAGACCTTCTCGTAGTTTGTGGTTAATTTTCACATGAATAAGCTAGATGTCAGCTTGCCTGAGCTGCTTAACATGCTGAAAACTGCAGAAGGTCACTTCTCATCCAAGAAGAACCATGTCTTGATGGTGGATTCTTCCAATAAAAGGAAGAGGCCCAAGGTGTCTTCTAAAAAGAAGAAATCCAAGAAGGCTAAGGGAAAGGGGAAAGAAAAGGAACAAAAGAAACCTGAACCAGCTAAAGGAATGTGCTTTCATTGCAACGAGCCGGGACATTGGAAGAGGAACTGCAAGAAGTTTCTACCAGAGAAGAAGCTTGGAGAAGTTTCGACTTCCAATCAAGGTTTGTTTATGATTGAAATTAATTTTTCTAAAAGTCCTAATTTTACTTGGGTATTGGATACCGGCTGTGGGTCTCACATAAGTAACACTGTGCAGGGACTGGTCAGAAGTAGAAAGCTGAACAATGAAGAGGTGATCCTACGAGTGGAGAATGGAGCAAAGGTTGCTGCATTAGCTGTAAGAACTTATTGTTTAGCAATGCCTTCGGGCAAGTCCATTTATCTTAATAACTGTTATTATGTTCCGAATATTATTAAAAACATTATTTCAATTTCTGTATTGGATATAGAAGGTTTTGACGTTATTATAAAGAACAATGGTTGTTCTATTTATAAAGATGATGTTTTATATAGTATTGGAAATTTGCGAAATGGGCTTTATATACTTGACTTGCAAGAAAATATATTTCAAATTGAACAAACTAAGAAAAGGAAAAGAAATGATATTAATTATACCTACATGTGGCACTATAGACTCGGTCATATCAATGAAATAAGATTATCCAAGTTGCATAAGGATGGGCTCCTAGAGCTATCCGATTATGAATCATATCCAACTTGTGAATCTTGTCTCATGGGTAAAATAACTAAATCTCCTTTTAGTGGAAAAGGAGAAAGAGTTACAGAGTTGTTGGCATTGATTCACACAGACGTTTGTGGACCTATGACAACAAGTGCACGGGGTGGGTATTCTTATTTTATTACTTTTACTGATGATCACTCAAGATTTGGATATGTGTATTTAATGAAATATAAATCAGAATCATTTGAAAAGTTCAAAGAGTTCAGAAGTGAAGTAGAGAAACAAACGGGCAAGAGTATTAAGATACTTCGATCAGATCAAGGTGGAGAATACTTAAGCGGTGAGTTTCTCAATTGTCTCAAAGAAAATGGTATAATCTCACAATGGACTCCTCCAGGTACACCACAGTTAAATGGAGTATCTAAAAGGAGAAATCGAACACTGTTGGATATGGTTCGATCTATGATGAGTTTTACCGACCTTCTAATTTCCTTCTGGGGTTATGACCTAGAAACGGCTGCATACCACTTAACAAGGTACCTACAAAATCCACCCCAAAGACTCCATATAAGATGTGGAAAGGGAGGAAACCAAATCTTAAGCATGTTAAGACTTGGGGTTGTCCAGCTTATGTTAAAAAGTTTGAAAATGATAAGCTACAGACTAAATTCTAAATTCGATAAGTGTAGATTTGTGGGATACCCTAAAGAAATCGTAGGGTATTATTTCTATCATCCAACTGATCAAAAGGTGTTTGTTGCAAAACATGCTGCCTTCTTGGAGAAAGAGTTTATCTATGAAGGGGTCAGTGGGAGTAAGATATATCTTGAAGAAGTTCAAGAACCACAAATTATCACGGATCAAAGTCAGGTACCTAACCAAGTAGAAGAACCTACTGTACCACACCCTATTCGTAAATCTGGAAGAGTACCGAAGATACCTGAGAGGTATGGATTCGTTATAGAGGATGACGATGAGGTACAAATCATGAATGATGATGATCTATTGAATTAAGAACAGGCTATGAGTAATAAAGACTCAGGAAAATGGCTTGAAGCCATGAAATTTGAAATGGACTCCATGTATGAGAACCAAGTATGGACTTTGGTTTCACCACCTGAAGGCATTAAGCCTATTGGGTGTAAATGGGTTTTTAAGAGAAAGACTGGAGCAAGCGAAAAGGTAGAGACCTATAAGGCCCGACTGGTTGCAAAAGGTTTCAAACAAAGACAAGGAGTTGACTATGATGAAACCTTCTCACCAGTAGCCATGCTCAAGTCCATTCGGATTTTACTTACGATTACAGCTTATAACGACTATGAGATCTGACAGATGGACGTGGAAACGGCCTTCCTCAATGGGAAACTTGAGGAGGATGTGTATATGACACAACCAGAGGGATTTATTTCAAAAGTTGGAACAAATCAAGTCTGTAAGCTACAACGATCCATTTATGGGTTGAAGCAAGCTTCTCGTACATGGAACATTCATTTTGATGAGACAATCAAAGAGTTTGATTTTATCAAAAACGAGGATGAACCATGTGTATACAAGAAGGTTAGTGGGAGCGCAGTATCATTCCTTGTATTATATGTTGATGATATATTACTGATAGGGAATGACATTCCTATGTTACAATCAATTAAAATCTGGTTATCTAAAAACTTCTCTATGAAGGACTTGGGTGAAGCATTCTATATTTTAGGGATAAAGATCTATAGAGATAGATCTAAAAGGATGCTCAGCTTATCCCAAGGAACGTACATGGATACGATGCTAAAGAGGTTTAGCATGGAAGATTCCAAAAGAGGTCTCATGTCGATGAGCCATGGAATACATCTCTCCAAGAAACAGACCCCAAAGACACCTGAGGAGAGAGACCGTATGAGTAAGATCCCTTATGCTTCTGCAATAGAATCTATCATGTACGGTATGATATGTACTAGACCGGATGTTGCTCATGCACTTAGTGTAACGAGCAGATACCAGTCGAATCCAGGAGAAGAGCACTGGAAGGCAGTGAAGAATATCCTAAAGTACTTGAGAAGGACTAAAGATATTTTTCTTATCTACGGTGGGTCTGAATTAAAACTCGAGGGATTCACGGACTCAAGTATTCAAACAGAACAAGATGACAGTAAATCTATTTCAGGGTATGTGTTTACCTTGAATGGAGGCGTAGTGAGTTGGAAGAGTTCCAAGCAGCAAACAGTTGCTGATTCAGTGACAGAGGCAGAGTATATAGCTGCAAGTGAAGCTGCAAAGGAAGCTGTTTGGATGAAGAAGTTCATAACTGAACTTGGTGTGATTCCTAGCATTGGAGAAGCAACTCCCGTATATTATGACAACACCGGAGCGGTTGCACAGGCTAAGGAACCTAGGTCTCATCAAAAATCCAAACATGTGTTGCGGTGATTTCACTTGATCAGGGAGATCATTGAAAGAGGAGACGTCACCTTAGAGCTTGTGGACTCTCAAGGCAACATTGTAGATCCATTTACTAAAGCTCTAACACAACAGCAGTTTGATCGTCACTTAGAAAAGATGGGTATGAGATACCATGGCGATTGGCTTTAGTGCAAGTGGGAGATTGATATTAGTGTGCATACAAGCCAATCATATATGATGATAAAGCATATACTTTGTAAACAATCTTATTTATTTATTAATAAAATATTCATTTAAGGCATTTAATTATCTACATGGTGCTGTTTTTAATAATATGTAAATAACCCATAGTTTTAAGCAATGATTTTAGAATCATGATGAGATCATGCTAATGAGATCTAAATTCTTAGAAAGCTTAAAAACTAAAATAGTTCCCAATTATGGGATTACTAAAATGGGGATTAGTAAATCCGGATAGATTGGTACATATGTTGCTTGCTCATTGGATGAGGATGACTGATCTCATGGTCATTTGTGTGGAGACACTAAATCAAGTATGTAGGTGCTTATTGGAGAATAAGTTCACTGAACGTGACTCGCTATGAAATACCTAATGGAGTTTTACTCGCCTGTCAATAGGAATTCCTAATGTGATAGTAGTACAAGTGATCCTTGGACTTGAGATCATCATAGTATCTTGTATGTAACAAATGATACTTTGACTTATTCCTTAAGGCCTTTTAAGGCATATATAGGGTATGCTTGGGTATAATGAGTTGCATATGGAGATAATGTATGATCAATAAAGAATCTACCACCTCTAGTAAAAGAGGAGATATGTCCTATGTGATTCGTTAAATGACAACCCAGGAATCCTTGACCAAGGTAGAATGAAATTTGAAAGAGATTTCTAATTTGCATTAGTTGGAGTTGTGCGTTTTCTAATCGAAATACATATGATTAAATAAATTAAGACTTGACAGTAAATCCATGTCTTATATTTAATTGGGACATTTTATGGTGGAAGGATTGAATTGTACGGTAACTATTAACTCACAGGTTCTTTTATGATTAATGTTGAAATTTATATTATCTGGAAAGTCGTTGATCGCTGGGGAGGCTTATCCCTATTGTAGAATAAATGTTATTTATTTAAATAGATTATTAGTTTAATTTATTTATTTAAATAAGATTAGAATTGTTCAAATTAATTTATTCACAACCGGTTTAATATGGAGAACCTAAAGGTATACAAACGAATAATAGAGAAGTTGAGAAGAAGAATTATTTAATAAGAAATGGCCTGTTAGTAATAATGTATTAAGTGTAATTAATTTAATCTATGGTGATAGAATAAATTAAATAGCTTAATGTTTATTATTTAATATTTTAGAAATATTAAATATAAATTAATAAGAGGAGTCTTATTAATATTATTATTATTCTTATTATTTTAATTCTAAAGGAGTTCTGGCAGTCGGATTTTGATTCCGTCAGTTCCTACGTGTTCAACGCAATCCAGGTAACGTTTTACATACTTTTTCTGTAGTTTTTGACAGTTAAAAGCATGCAAACCACTTAGGGTGCTTTTAGACGCAATGTAGGAAAAATATATGCCTATATGACCTGTAATTTTTTTTTTGACTATATGTATGCATATCTTACTGTAATACACATTTGGATGTAAGAAAATTCAGGTTCTGTGATAGTCAATTTTCTATTTTTTATCAATTTACTCATCCTTTTTGAGGCCTAGTGAGCCTGGACTTTCAACTAAAAGTGTCTCGGGTAATTTGGCTACCATATGAGTTTCATGTTTTGATTTTTTTAGTAAATATGAACTATTTCTATTTTTGGGTAGGTGTGCTACTGAATGGCCACCTAGACATGCCTGTGTGCATGTGAACAGTCCATTTTACAAAGGAGACTCTGGCGAAATTTTTCCAAAATCTAAGGATTTGAAAAACATACATATTTGACTCTATGGGGAATTTTTTTACTGACCCATGCAGGTTTTGAGTTTCTAGATTTTGAAAACATGCAGTTTTGACTTTATTGGGTATTTTTGATGTACCCATGCATGTATTAGGACCTAGAGATATATGTTGGACTGATTGAAAATGACAAGCCACAGATTTTAGGCTTAACGCACCCTGTCTGAGGTGATTTGGATACTTATTGCCATCGATGGATCGTGATAGACCCGACAGTTCTAGCAGGGTCTCCTCGGGTATTAGACGTAGGAGGGCTTCTGATGTGCCACAGCCACGTCCGGCTAGGATGCCTCAGAGATTGGTAGAGGGCAGGATTCGTCCAGCATAGGACTAGCAGCCACTAGACATAGATTATGAGGAGGCTCCTTTCGGTGCTCTTGCTCGCGCTCAGGCTCCACGTGCGGAGGTCCCTGGCATTGTTGTGCAGACGCAGGAGTTGTTGGGCGACCTGAGTCGCCATTCTTTGAGATATCTTCACACCAACGAGGTGACTTGAAGTCTTTCTTCTCTCTGGATTCTTTTCTTCCCTTTTTGCCATTCTTGGGGCACAGGTTTTTAACTTGGGTTGGTTTTTGATGCAGGTCCTTGGCTTCACACAGCTTCGAGGGAACTGGTTTAGCGTGCACTCCATGTATCACACTTTACATGAGGATTACAGGGAGATTATAGATGGCTGGGGATTTCAGGCCTTCTTCTTGATTCTTCCCCGCCGTTGCCCAGGGGTATATGAGGGCTTTATCTGAGCGCTGGTTCCACCAGACTCAATCCCTTCATTTGCCGAATTACGAGGTGATGATGACTTCTATGGACTGGAGATTTATCACCAGCATTGAGTTCGAGGGCGAGTCAGTGCTTGTCATGACTGATATTTTGCCCATTATCGTTCGGTCCCTGCTGGGAGTCCCGACGATGGCATTCAAGGGTCAGGCAATCCATTCCGGTCCCTTGAGTATAGATACCCAGGATGGGACTTTACAGTTGCCTCCGCCTAATGACCAGAGGGCTAGAGATCGCATTTTAAGGCTATTGTTTTTGTCGATCATCAGGGGTTGTTTTGTGGCGGAAAACTTATCTATTGTGTCCTTCGCTTTGATCAGCGGCACTCGATATGTAGAGCACCTCAATGACTATGATCGGGGCTCCTATACATTTGCCTATTTTCTCCGGGGCATGCACATGCTTTCAAAGGGTGTGACGGAGGCCTGGTTAGGATTTTACCCATTCATGCTGGTGAGTACATTTTTCTGTACCTTTTTTATTTCAGCATTTTTTGTCAGTCTTGATCACTGAGGACTTTTGGTATTTATGATCAGCTTTGGGCATTCGAGAGGCTTCCTTACCTACGGCCCGCTATCGCTTTAGGTCTGGAGACCTATCCTCGAGGACCAAGATGACATCACTCCACTTTAACGGAGGTCCTTGTTGCTGAGGGATTTACTCATGCCCGTCTACAGTTGGAGCTTTTGACGGTAGATTTGATCACTTGGACGTCGTACACATTCGAGCACTTGACCGTCGTATTCGAGGGAGGAGTCCCTACTGGCCGAGAGTTTGAGTTATCGACCCGCAGGGTACCGTTGTTGAGGGAGGGAGGCTGGGCGCTTTATCTTGGAGAGAGTGCTATTAAGAGCATCACAGGAGAGATCCGCATTCTCATTGTTCTTCCAGCTTGGCATCATTGGCCATTGACTGTGCCTTTGACAGACATCCCTTTAGAGGGCATTGATGGCTTCACCCTATCAGAGGGTCCGTACAGCCAGGAGGCATTTAGCAGTTGGTGGAGTCCTCGCACTATTAGAGCTCAGACTCGTGCTACCCATTTCATGGCAGATATGGTTCCAGGATTCGTGATGATAAAGGATTGGATAGCTTGCCTTAGGGAGCCGACTCATGCAAACCAGATAGCAGATCTGACTAGGGAGTTGGAGCATGCTCGTTTCTTTATCAGGCACCTTCGCCAAGATTCGTCAGAGGCATCTTCTTTTTACCCATCTAGCTCAGGAACAGGTCCCTCCTCAGGTCCATTTAGCAGCAGTTTTACAGGGGAAGATCCTCCCTTATACCGCCTAGATATGCCTGATCCCAACAACTTTGTGCAGATAGAGGATCTGGAGCAGGTCGATCGGTTTGATACCGAGGTCTTTAACTTTTTGTGATAGCTATGGCAGCTATATTTTTGGTTAGCCAATGTTTTGGCTATTCAGCGTCTGTGCCATCATTTTGATAGACCACTTGTATTATTTGGGTGGTGGTGCCCCATTTTCCCTGTATTCTTCCTTTCACTTTGTATCAGGATACAAGGATATTGTATGCATTAGATAGCTTGTTGTAGATATTCTTGCCATATCTTATCTTCTGCATCATATTTATATTACTGTCATCATGAATGTATATTGTCATTTGTATGCATTCAGACAGCTGCAATTTGACTTGACCTCTGGACGGTCTTGTGGTACGGTGCTACAGATGACGTCGTCTGCAGTCAGCCGCATTGTGCATTTACCACCATCTGCAGTGGCAGCATCATTGAGGTCCTGGTATGATAGTCTGCCCTTTCCTGCTAGAGGGATTGTGGACCAGTTGTTGGGGCATTCATTAGCCCTTTCGGATTTTTGGTTTCCAGTCGGATTTGTTGAGGGCCTTCTACCCTGCTGGATTACCGACAGGCAGGTGTACCGCTTTGGATGGTGTGAGCTAACACCGACTCTAGAGGAGTACCAGAGATTTACTGGCTTAGATTTAGAGTTACCATGCACTCGGACTGCGATTAGTGATACGAGGAGGCCGTTTATCAGGCTGTCCGGTCTCCGTTAGAGTGTAGTCATGGATGAGATCATTTCTGGGCATGTGATCTCTATGGACTTTTTGATTGAGCCCTTTGGCGAGCCTGATAGCTATGATCGCCATGTCGCAGATTTCGTCTGTTCAGCAGAGGCATGGCATACAGCCAGGATAGATATATTGCTGATGTGTGTTGTGGCATATGTATACATGCCGTTGCGATTGGATCATCTAGATGTGGGATTGGTAGTAGTGGTTAGAGCCCTTAGACAGGGTAGCACCATTATCCCGATAATATTGACTAAGACATTTAGATCTGTCACATATTGTAGTACCCATCCAGAGGGGTTTTTTAGGGGCAGCTCGGTCTTGCTGTATATATGGCTGATGTCCCATATACGATCGATTGGATCCTTCAGGCCCAAGGATTTTTGCTTTACTCACAAGACATCCAGATCTTTCTCTTTTCAGCCCGCTGAGTGTATTAATGCAGAGTCTTGGTTGGCATTTCTGTCGGATATTGAGCATCCATTTGTGATTTTGCCATGCTCAGGGCTAGCGTCCCCATATAGCTTTATCACTCATGCATCTGGCCTGGATTATTTTCCCCTAGCGGGTTTGAGAGGAGTGACTACCTATCATCCTTTGGCAGTCATGTGTCAGTTTGATAAGCTGCAGAGTTTGCACCATTTTGGGGGGTCTGCTGATCAGAGGATGTCGGCTTCGTCCATGTTATTCGCCGACTTGGTCAGAGTATATGAGTGTTGGACTCATCGGGAGAGGGCTGATTTCTCCAGTAGCCATTCGGGTTGTTCTCCAGAGTATTCTGCGTGGTTGGAGGCAGTGATAGGAGTTGTAGCAGAGGCTTCTTCATCTCCTATGGTGGACTCTGACGATGAGGAGCCCATGGAGGATCCAGATTCTCCTACTGAGGATGAGCTGTTCACGGGTTTGACCGCGGCTCTGGTTAGCAATTCCCCGACCATTCCTTTGGAGACAGATCCGGCTTTAGCAGACTCACTATTCAGGATGACCTTTGAGCGAGACTCGTCTAGAGCACAGATGTTGGCTGCCTTGTCTGGCAGAGATTTAGCTTTTGCTGAGAGGGATGGTCTCAGGGCTGCTTTAGATGCTAGATTGATTGAGCGGGAGGAGCTCCGCTCTGCTCGGGATACTATAGTTGTAGAGCGAGATGAGATTCGCTCGGCTAGGGATGCAGCATATGTTGAGATCGAGAAGACTTTGATTATTCAAGACGCAGCTTTTGCGGAAAGGGATGAGGCTATAGCTTCCCGTGATTTCCACATTGTTGATAGTACTGCTCTTCAATCTTACACCCACGATTTGGTCACCGAGATGAGTGCTTATATTGATGACCACAATGCCACCTTGCAGATGACTGTGGATGTTCTGAGCCGTATGGAGGCTGAGTTGACTACACTTACGGCTGCTCCACCATCTTCAGAGAGATATAACATGCTAGCATTGCTGACCCATTTGTCATTGGGTCCATAGACTAGCTTTATTTTTTCTGCACAGACTAGATCAGCCATTTTTATCATGTACGGGGCATTATGTATATATCAAATAGTTTTATATATAAGAGAAATATATTTTTGATGCACTTCCCTGATTGGAAATGTATTGTAGTTGCTGAGTGATTACCACTTCTTTCACGACTCGCAGTTATAGATGTATCTTGAGCTCTTCCTTGATGGACTGACAGTTGAGATGTCAAGGAGTATCTCAGATAGGCCTGTTGACCAGGGTAGCTTGGTAGAATTTAGCTTATATTTGTCTTTGGTGTCTTGGAAATGGTCTTTTATTATTTTCTTGAAGGTTAAACCGCGCCGTAGATGGCTGCCTACGTACTCCCGGGTTGAGGGAGATCAGGTCATTCGTAGTTATGGCTAGTGCCGGGATGATTTGATGTTTTTAATTTTTTAATTTTTTGTTTAGTTTGACCGCACCAGAAATGGCTGCCTACGTACTCCCGGGTTGAGGGTGATCAGGTCATCTGTAGTTCCGGCTAGTGCCTGTATGATTTGATGTTTTTGATTTTTGATTTAGTTTGACCGGTCAAGAAATGGCTGCCTACGTACTCCCGGGTTGAGGGAGATTAGGTCATCCGTAGTTCCGGCTAGTGTCGGGATGATTTGATGTTTTTTTATTTTTGGATTTTTGGAGTTTTTGTTTAGTTTGACCGCACCAGAAATGACTGCCTACGTACTCCCAGGTTGAGGGAGATCAGGTCATCCGTAGTTCTGGCTTTCTAGTGAAAAATTGAACCTGATTTAATTTTTAGGACTTGGGTGCAGGCATGCATGTGTCTCAGACGTAATACCTTTTTACGATGTCTGAATTGATGAGTTGGGGAAATTCGATCCCATCCATCTCTTGCATTTTGATAGTGCCCCCAGTCAACACTTCTTTGACAATGAAAGGGCTTTCCCAGTTTGGGGCAAATTTCCTTTGGCTTCATCCTGGTTGGACAGGATTTTCTTTAGAACCAAGTCGTTTTCTTTGAATTGCCGAATTTAGACCTTTTTGTTGTAGGATCTGGCAATCCTTTGCTGGTATAATTGTCCGTGGAAAATGGTCGTAGCTCTCTTTTCATCTATCAGAGACAGCTGATGATATCGATCTTGCAACCATTGATCTTCATCTATTTGAGCGTCGATCAACACTCGTAAAGATTCCATCTCTACCTCTATGGGAAGGACTGCCTCCATGCCATAGACCAACGAATAATGAGTATCCCCAGTAGGGTGCGTATTGAAGTCCTGCATGCTAACAGGGTTAAAGGCAGTAGGTCAGGCCAGTCCTTGTGATTGGCGGACATTTTCTGCATGATCTTTTTGATGTTTTTGTTGGTCGCTTTGACAGCGCCGTTCATCTTGGGCCGATAGATGACGAAATTGAGATGCTTGATGTGGAACTTACTGCATAGATCCATCATCATTTGATTGTTCAGGTTTTTTGCGTTGTTTGATACAATCACCTCCGGTTGTCCATATCGAGAGACGACATTATTTCTGATGAAACTGATGATGACCTCTTTTGTGACCTTGGGAAAAGATGCTGCTTCAACCCAGTTGGTGAAGTAATCGATCACGGTGAAGATGAATCGATGACCGTTACTGACTTTGGGTTCCACTAGACCTATCACATCCATTCCCCACATAGAGAAAGGCCATGGTGAACTCATGTTATGCAACTCATTTAGAGGAGCATGAATGGCATTTCCATGTATTTGGCATCGAAAGCATCTCTTGACGTGATCATCGCAATCAGCTTTGAGCGAGATCCAATAATGTCCTGTTCTGATTATCTTCTTAACCAGCAGATGGCCGCTCATGTGTGGGCCATAGACTTCGCCATATATTTCATCCATTAGTCTTTGGGCTTGCTCTTTGTCGAGGCATCTTAACAGGCCTAATCCAGCATCCCTTTTATAAAGTGTGTCTCCGCTCAGATAGAACTTCATGGCCATTCTGAGAATCCGTTTTTGCTCTGATTGGCTTGCACTAGCGGGTGTGGATCCATCACGGAGATATTCCTTGATGTCTTAAAACCAAGGATGTTTGACAGGAGGTATTTCATCTGATACTTCTCCCACATAATTCCCATATGTCGGGGCTTTCTGAATTATAAACTGAATGTTGGGAAATCCACTCTTATCGGATCTATGGATTAATGAAACCAACGTTGCTAATGCATCAGCGAAGTCATTCCTACCCCGAGGAATGTGAACGAATGTTATTGCTTCGAATTCTCGAGATATTTTGAGGACTTGCCGATGGTAGGGCAGCAAATGCAGTTCTTTGGTAAGATACGTGCCGGTAGTCTGTTTGATGACCAGCTCGGAATCTCTAAAGACAAGTAGGTGTTTGATAGACATGGATTGGGCTAGCTTCAACCCCATGATATAGCCTTTATACTCGGCCGTGTTGTTGGTGTTGCCAAATTGAAGTTTAGTAGCCACTGGATATTGATCACCTGTACCAAAGATGAGGACTGCCCCAGCTCCAGCACCTTCCATGTTTATCGCTCCGTCTAAATACATTTTCCATGGTTGGACTGTATTCTCTGACTGGAGTTATTTAATTATCAGGATCCCATCATCTGGGAAATATGTCTCCAGGGGCTCGAACCCTCCTGAAGGTGCTTCAGATAATTGATCTACAATGCTTTGACCCTTGATTGACTTCTTAGTCACATAGACAATGTCGAACTGCTGTAGGATCAACTGCCATTTGGACAGTCGGCAATTCAACATTGGTTTGTTAAATACGTATTTGAGCGGATCCATGTGGGATATGAGGTAGGTCGTATGCCCATACAAATAGTGTTGCAACCTCATGGCGGCCCATGCTAATGCACAGCATGTCTTTTTGATAAGGGTGTATTTCTTCTCACCATTGCTGAATCTTTTACTAATGTAGTAGATGGCTCTTTCCTTACTACTATCATCCTTCTGTCCCAACATGCAGCCCATTGCATTGGTATTGACGGACAGGTACATGAACAAAGGGACTCCCTCCCTTGGGGGTATCAGAACAAGAGCTTCAGTCAGCTATTTTTTGATGGCAAGGAAGGCTTGTTGACAATCCTCATTCCAAGTGGTGGCAGAATTCTTCCTTAACAGCTTGAAGATGGGCTCACAGGTTGCGGTGAGCTGGGAAATGAATCTGCTTATGAAGTTGATCCTTCCTAGAAATCCACGTATCTCCTTCTCGGTACGAGGTACGGGCATTTCAGTTATGGCTTTGATTTTGGTGGGGTCTAACTCAATGCCCCGATTACTCACCAGGATTCCTAACAGTTTTCCTTCTTTGACACCAAAAGCGCATTTAGCGGGATTTAGCTTGAGGTTGTATTTGCGTAACCTGTTGAACAACTTCCTGAGATGGTCTATATGATCATCCTCCCTTCGAGATTTGATGATGATGTCATTGACATAGACCTCTATTTCTTTGTGCATTATGTCATGAAAAAGAGCCATCATGGCTCGCTGATACGTGGCTCCGGCATTGATGAGGCCGAAGGATAGTCGTCGGTAGCAGAAAGTTCCCCAGGGAGTGATAAAAGTTATTTTCTCCCGGTCTTCTTCAGCAACCATGATTTGATGGTAACCAGCAAACCAATCCACGAATGAATACATGCCATACTACGCAGTGTTGTCAATCAGGATATGGATGAAAGGTACTGAGAAATTATCCTTCAGACAGGCTTTGTTTAAATCCCGGTAATCCACGCAGACTCGTACCTTCCCTCCAAGTTTAGGTATGGGGACTATGTTTGATAGCCATTCGGGGTATGTTGATACCATGATGATTCTGGCTTTGAATTGCTTAACAATTTCTTCTTTAACTTTGAGACTCCACTTAGGTTTTAATCGCCTGAGTTTTTGTTTAACTGGTTTGATCCCTTCTTTGATGGGCATTCGATGGATGAAAATGTTTGTGGATAGACCGATCATCTCTTCATGTGACCATGCAAACACATCCTGGTACTGTGTTAGGATTTTGATAAGGTTGGCTTTTTGATTTGGTGTGAGGTCTGAGCCTATTTGGATTTCTTTGATATTTTTAGAGGTTTCTATATTGATAGTGGAGGTTTGGTCGAGGTTTGGTCTAGGTTTGGTTTGGGTTTATCTTCTACCCATTCCTTGATCTCCTCTAGCACCTCACAATTATCTTCTTCCTCTTGATCGATATCCATCAAGTCGAAGCTCAATTCTACATCCAAGTTGGAGTTATTTCGACAGGTTGGCATCTCATCAGCAGAGACACACACATCCAATGCTTGGGTCCTGCAAACAAAAATTCTTTCATTAATATACACAACTGCTTAAACATACATAGCATTCTTTAAAGCATGACAAAGTTGCTGCTATAGCTATGCAATCAAAAGTAAGTAGTAAATGAAAGCATGATTAAGGGAAGATGTACTCTCTGCCCCTTTACCCTTTTTGACTTAGGCAAGTGATACTGCTCTAATTGTCCAGTGTCGGATTCTCATGAATTGGGAGAATCAAGGCATTGTGCTCGTCCGCCTGATTCTGGATGATGACCAAGACATCATTGAGAATAGGGCCAAGGCTTTTCTGTGGATCATTCCTCTTCTTAATGTGAGGAATTTGGACATGATCATCATTGTCACTTTCAGGGAGTTCGTCATTCATACCCTCATAATTGAGAATAATTCTCATGCTAGTGAATGGGTCGCGTCCTTCGTACATGATCTTTTCTTTTCCCTTTTCGCTATTAGCCTCAAGCTTGAGGGCTTTTCTTTCATGGACAGGTATGATTGGAGGAAATAATATAGCCGATACTGCAATCGGGACTTTCCTCGTAGGTTTCACCCATCCGGCATTTATAAGGTTCGGGAGCAGAATTGTGGAGGCCTGAGCCTTGGGATGTTTGTGTGGATTCCGGTGGTTTGACCCAGATGAATATCCCAATCCTGCTCTCCCTATCTGACTTGGGATTTGGATTGGCATCTTTATGCCTTGCTTATCCTTTCCTAACCCTTCTCCAGGTTGGAAACCCGAAGACACCATTTCTTGGCCTACAGTCATTACTTCAGTGGAGACTTTAGGCTGTAGGGCTAGTGCCCCAATAGGTAGATACTGAGTATTGCTCACCTCGAGAGCTTAAAAACTTGCAGGCTCGATCCCTGCATCCAGGCTAATCATTGGCATGTCCCCATGTATATAGGTAGGGTATTCTGGCTCGGCATTGACGGTGATGAAGCTGCCATTGATGATGTACTTAAGTTGTTGATGGAGGGTGGATGGCACAGCCCCCGCCATGTGGATCCATGGTCTGCCCAACAGCAAATTGTATCAAGTGGCAATATTGAGCACTTGGAAGGATACGTAGAAGGTGTGTGGACTAATTTCTAGGGGAAGCTCGATTTCCCCCATAGTCTGGCGACGAGATCAATCAAAAGCCCGGATGACCACATGATTGGTTTTGATCCGGTTTGGATTGATCTTCATTCTTTTTAACGTGTCGTATGGACAAATGTTGAGGGAAGATCCTCCATCAATAAGTACTCTTCCAATCACGTATCCGGAGGATATTACGGCTATATACAGGGACTTATGTTGGCCCGTTCCCTCGGCCGGGATATCACCGTCTGTGAAGAAAATCACGTTGTTATTGAAGATGTGTTCTATCACATGATGGAATTTCTCTGTGTCTACCGTGTGTGGTAGATGGGCTTCCTCTAGTACCTTCACTAGGATGTTGCAATGGTCTTCTGATGATAAGACCAGGTCGAGGATAGAAACTTGCTTGGGTGCATCTTTCAAGCTTTGCATTATCTTGATTTTATTGTGTCCCATTTTGTTGAGGAACTCTTTGATCTTTTCTTTAGCCACCTTTTCTTTTGCTTTGGGAACTGGTTTAATCACCCGCTGAGGCAGGTACAACGGATTATCCTTTGACATGATGGAGATGTTATTTGAAGTAGAGCTTTCAATGTTCCCGTAGCTCCATGGGACCTTCTTCAGACTAATGATTGGATACTGAGGTCTGAAGGGAAAGATTAGAGGTTGAGGTGTCGCCACCTTCACAGGATTTTGGACTTCTTGGACCCCTTTACCTGTCAGTACCAGGGGTGTGATGATTAATTCTTTATCGCAGGATATGACAGCCATTGTGTCCTGATACCATGCATTGGGGATCCAGAGGCTATTTTTTTCTATAATATCGAGGATTTGATCTCCTCTGATTAGGTCACCTTTCTCAATCAGGTCTTGAATTAGGTTACGAAGTGCCCAACATTCTTCTGAATCATGGCCAGGAGAGTTGGAATGGTACTGATATATTTGGTTAGGTTTGAATTTTCTGGATTAAGGGTTCAGCGGAGGTAGCAAGTCTGCAACCATTCCCTCATTGATCAGCATTTGGAGGATTTCTCCCATTGGCTGGTTCAGATTGGTGAAATTCCTTTGAAATAGGAATTTCCCTTTTGCTCGAAAATTCTCTTCTTCGACCATCTGTTCGATCCAGGGCTCTTGTTCGTGAGGCTGGTAATGATCCCTATTGGTGTCGAAATTAATTTCCGTCGGAGGAGAATGACTGCCAATAGATTGATAAATTTGCTTCAACATCTTCCTGGTGAACTGATGCTGGTAGACGACCAGTTTAGCCAACTGCTTAATTTGTTCCTTAAGAGACTTAATTTCTTGCTCCATCAAGAATCGCTTCTCAAATGTTTCCCAATTCTTTGGGCTACTGAGATTAGATTAACTTGGTTCCCCAACGTAGCGGAGGTATTTAGATCCTTCTCCAATTGAGGTACTGATTATGTTGACATTTTCTTCTTTGTGTTGTGGGGGGGAAGATTGTCTTGGACATGGGGTTGGTCAGGCTTTGTTACCATAATTTCCCCGTTGTCGATCAAATCTTGAATCTTGTGCTTGAGAGACCAACAGTCTTGGGTATCATGGCCTGGAGACCTAGAATGATAAGCACATTTCTTGTTAGGGTCGAAGTTCCTTCCGTTAATGTTAGTTGGTGGAAGAAGTTAAACAATCTTCTTCTGAGCAGTCAGAAGTTTGAACACATTCTCGTGGGAATCTCCTAGTGGGGTGAAATTTCTTTGACGCCTGACTTCCACATTTTTATGAAATTGAGGGTTTGCAGGCTGTGCTGAAGCTTGGAAAGGGGTATAATTCCTTCTTTGAATGGGCGTGTGATTTGAATCGCCCCTTGAATTTTGTCCTTGTAAAACCAAGGAGACTTCTTCGTCTTTCTTTTTATGGACCCTCCGTGGGTTACTCCCGTAATTTTTGGATTGGATATGTTCTACGATAGCTTCAAGGGCGGTTAGATCTTTTATCTTCCCGGATTTGAGCCCCATTTCTGCCATCTCGCCATGCTTGATCATTTTAGAGAATGGCTTCCCTATTCCCTCTAGGACCCTTTCATAATAAGGCGCTTCGTGGATATCGATGAAGGTCATAACTATTTCAGATTCAGTCATGGCAGGGGTGACTTGTGTTGCGACCCGTCTCCATCGCTGGGCATATTCTCTAAATGATTCAGTGTTCTTTTTCTTGATTTTGGTTATTTGATATCTGTCTAGAGCCAACTGTGATTGAAAACTGTACTGGCTGAGGAAGGCATGGGCCAGCTCTTCCCAGCTATGAATTTTGGAGTTGTCCAATCGGGCATACCATACTCTGGCTTCTCCGGTTAAATTCTTTTGGAATAGTTGCATTCAAAGTTTCTCATCCTCAGCATAGGATCCGAGTTCTCCGATGAAGACTTTTAGGTGTGTGTATGGATCTCCCAACCCATCATATTTCTCGAACTCGGGGGTTCTCAATTTCTCAGGATAACGAGCCCCAGGGAATATGCAGAGGTCAGAATAATTCACACTGCCAAATGCCCCAGTCCCTTTGATAGACCGGAGAGTTTCTTCCATTTGTTACATTTTCTTGAGAAGGTCACCAGCTTCCTGTTCTTTGCTGAGGGCGGTGATTTCAGGAGTTTTGTTGGTTGGGTCCTAGTTTTGTGGTCCAAAAATATGAGTTTTTGCCTTTTCAGTATCTTGACCACCAGCACCACTACTAGATGTTCCTGGTTCTGGATGAGTTTGAGATTGTTTCCCTTTAAGGGCCTTGCTTTGTTCTCGCAAAAAACTAGCTAGCTCGACTATCTGATTTTTCAATCCTTTGAACTCTTCCCTGGAGACAGGGGTGGATTCTGGTAGAGCACTTGAAGCCATGTCCGCAGATGGACTGAGTGCTTTCTTGAATTTAGATTTGGTGACAGGACCAATTTTTGCACCTATAACAAAACGTAGGCGTGTCAATTTCCTAATGTAGGTAAGGATCGGATGCATGATGTGTTTTTTAGTGGTTATCCTGCAAAACCAAGGTTAGTTGTTTTGATGGAAGGATGACAGGATATTTGACAGGAAAGTAAATATTTCATTATTGTCATTTACAATGTGCTTCTCAGTAATTGGAGACTTGACATGGAATTGAAAGAGGAAGGCATGAAGAAGCTTCCCTTTGGATTTTGTTAATAAGAGGCTGACCTATCTTAGGTTTATGCTCACGACTTTTGTTTCGGCATGAAGGCTCCCAGATCATCGCAATCTACTAGAAGGGAAGTTAATCCGATCGTTCAACTGGAGCGAATCTGAGTGGTGTATTTTCATGAGGCACCCCAGAGACTTAATCGTCCTCGGAGTCATTACTTAACACCGACCGGGTTATCCTCCTGTGAGAAGGACACACAACATACATTCTCAAACATCGTGGCTCACCATTTATGCATGTGATGACAGTTGGGTGCGAAGCACTAAATATGGGTGCGAAGCAATAAGAAGCAGGAAATCATTCATTCACATTCATTCAATGTAAAGACGTAGCATTCACTCGTCCATTGACTGTGGAGACGCAGGATTTCACGCATTCAATAGTTTTGAAAGGGAAATATTTGAAAAAATTTGAAAGCGGCCTAAGCCCTCTACTGTCCCTAGCAAAGTCGCCACCTGTCGACGTTGGAAAATTTAAGAATCCCGCGGGTCGGTTTGTAACCCGATTTTCCTTAAATCAATTTTCCTAAGTTCTTTCTACCCTTATTCTTTTTATCTTGGAAAAACGTTTTGAAGGATTTTTTAGGAAAGAGGCCAATATGTGTTTATGTTGACGATTTGATTTGATTTAACAGAGTCGCCAGTTGGTAGATTTGAAAATGGTTGTACCAACTCAGCCGAGTTTGATTTGAAAAGAGGCCCAATTACTGGACACTGTTTAAACTTGATCTTTGAAATTGGAGTTTTGAGTTCGGGGGCTTGGTTAAGTGTGGGGAAGGTGTTAGGCACCCCACAACTATCGTGTAAACACGGTACCGCATCTTTTCAATATTTTCCTTAAAAACTGTGAATGCGTGAGTGAATGCTGTTTAAAAATTGGGCCTATTGATTTGATTGATTGAAAGTAGAGCTTTGCTTCGTTGAACCTATATACGAAGGGTTTGATTTTGATTTGTAAATCAGTCTTTGATTTGATTTGCAAAAGCATTTAATTTGATTTTCTTGAAAAAGCTTTTCTTTTGATTTGAATTGAAAATGATGTTTTAAAAGCTGGTTTATAAAACCCTTACGCTGCCATAGGAATTGAAGCCTTTTGATACTTCTAATTTATCTTTATAACCTTAAGGCTGCATGTGAATGGTGATTTGTCGGGCTGCGAAGCATCCTCGATCACAGAAATAGACAAGTGTCGGTCTCCTCATGGATATAAAAACCATCGGAGGGATGCTGACACGAAAATCCATATTTTCACTAGATTGAGACCTTAAATCCAAATAACAGTTTTAAGGTCTGTTTATATGTACATTACTACAGAAAAACTGGCAGGGTACATTTGTAAATCGAAGTTTGTCCATCGTGGGAATCAGATTCCGATCGATTTGATCATGAATCCCACGATTCCTAGGCTCACGTATGAGTAGCCAAAACCTGCACAGTTTAATTTGTACAGCAACAGATATATATACATCCTCACGTCGCAATGGAACCAAAGATTCATCAGTAAATCCTGACTGCGCATGACCAAAGCGTCTCGTTCCCACTAGATAGCGATCTAAGGGACGCGAGGTTGCTTTTGAAGTTAAAACTAGAAAGAAAGCTAGATTTAAAGAAATCTTAGCCATTCTAGTTTCCCAGTTCAGTCTGAAGGTTTTGAACAGTTTGAAAACAAGAATTGGCGAGATTTAAATAAATCAAGTCCACCCGCAGATATGTCAGTGCAGATTCATATACAAAAGAATGTTAAATGCAGCAGTTGAATAAATTGAGTAAAGCAATATATATAATTATATATATATAAAAGCTGTAAAAGGGCGATGGGTTTTCACTCGCAAGCCCAGACTGGAATTAATATATATATATATATATATATATATATATATATATATATATATATATATATATATATAAACTGTAAATAGCCATGAAATAATCCAGGCTGTGACAGAAATGAAATATATATATATATATATATATATATATATATATATATATAAACAGTAATAAGGGCGATGGGTTTTCACGCCGGTGCCCGTGCTAGAATTGAAATTAACAGAAAGTAGTCACCAAGTGACTGGGGAGAGCACCCAGTATAGGAAAGTGCGCAAAAGCAGTAAAAAGGCCATGAAGTAATCCAGGCCGGACTGAAAATATATATATATATATATATATATATATATATATATATATATATATATATATATATATATTGACAGAAATATAAATTTGCAGAAAAGTAGTTAACCAGTGACTGGGGAGAGCACCCAATATGGCAAAGAGTGCGAAAACAGTAAAAAATGCGATGGGTTTTCACGCCTGTGCCCGGACTGAATTGAAATATATATATATATATATATATTGACAGAAATTTAGTCAACCAATACTGGTGAGAAAACCAGTTATGGTGAAAGTCGCTTATATATTCGTAAATATATATAAAAGCGGTAAACTACCTCGGATTTGACATCCGGGCTTGACAGAATTGAAATGTTAGTATATATACAGTGAAATATATACAAAAAAGGGACAAACCCGGACTGGGAAGATAACCCAGTCCGGCGCCAAAACGTGTGTGCTAGTGCATTGAAGCTGCTGGAGCTGACGAATTGACAATCGAAGTTGTAGAAATGCAAAATTTTGAGTTTATGTACAAAAATGTACCAAATTTTGATGAAAACGACCACGGAACTAAGTTCCAGTCATATTTAGAAGATAAGACTTCGTGTGCAAGTGGAAAACAATGTAAAGTAGTAATATCGACTTTCTGATCGTAAAAATACTTACAATAGACTGCAATACGGGCTTTTTGCCAAATTATAGGTTATATACGTCCAAATCTACCGGTTTTTTCTGATATGTGGTAGTATATGGGTATATCTACGTGTTAGAGTGAAAATATTTGGGTTTGGAAGAGGTGTAAAAGTTAAGAATTTGAACTGGCAGAGCTTCGTTGCGTTTCTTGCTTATGAAAATGAGAGGGGGGTGCCCCTCTATTTATAGAGGGAAGAGCCGTAGCTCTACCTAGGGCAGCCATAGGTAGAGGTGCGGCTCCCCTAGTGGGGCCCGCTGTGTCGGGTTCCATCGTCTCGAAGTACGTGCACTCCGAATAACGGGCAGTCGAAGTCAAAACTTTTGAACTTTTGATCGGAGCGTCCATTTGAGGCGTGCGATACCTTTTTAGAAAGCTCTCATTGAGAGTGTTGCAATGACATGGGATAAAACATTTTTTGGATCCAAGAAGACGGGTTCATAACTAGGTCTTCGATTTCCCGCAGTTTATCCGTTGAGCTGTCTTGCGTCGTTAGCACTTGGGATCGTCGTTATGGTTCATTCTGACTTCGATGTCATCAATTCGGGTTGAGTTTGATTGAATCGATTGAGGTTTGATAAAATGACCATTTTACCCTTCCCGTAGTGGTTCTTGATTTATATGGCTTCCTAGGGTTGTCTTTGGGGCTGAACTGCACTTCCCGGATTGATGTCGAGGATGATCTAAACTTCCTTGGTTGAGACCAGGGAAGACTTGACATGTCCGCGGTTGATGTTGAGGTTGACCTATACCTCCCGGGTTGATGCCGGGGTTGAATGGACTTCCCGGGTTGAAATCGGGGTTGATCAAAACTTCCCGGGTTGCTGTCAGGGCTGAATTGACCTCTCGGGTTGTTGCCGAGGGTTATTCGAAGACCTGATATTTGAGATCGATATTTGAACCGATGGCCCGATTGGAGATCAGGATTGATCTGATAGTCCGATTAGAGATCAGAGCTGGATGACGGTCCGATTGGAGATTGGAGCTGGATTGGCGGTCCAATTGGAGATCGGAGCTGGATTGACGGTCCGATTGGAGATCAGAGCTGATTTGACAGTCCAATTAGAGATCAGAGCTGGATTAATGGTCTGATTGGAGATCGAAGCTGAATTGACGGTCTGATTGGAGATTAGAGCTGGATTAACGGCCCGATTGGAGATCGGAGCTAGGATTACCGACATTGGTGGTGGTTGTCTCTGGGGCTGAACTGCACTTCCCAGATTGATGCCAGGGATGATCTGAACTTCCCTGGTTGAGATCGGGGATGACTTGACATGTCCTCGGTTGATGTCAAGGTTGACCTGTACCTCCCGGGTTGATGTCGGGGTTGAATAGACTTCCCGGTTTGAAACTGGGGTTGATCAGAACCACCCGGGTTACTGTCGGGGCTGAATTGACCTCTCTAGTTGTTGCCGAGGTTGATTTAAAGACCCGATATTTGAGATCGGGATTTGAACTGATAGCCCAATTAGAGATCGGGATTGATCTGATAGTCCGATTGGAGATCAAAGCTGGATAGACGGTCCGATTGGAGATCGGAGCTGGATTGACTATCCGATTAGAGATCAGAGCTAGGATTACCGACATTGGTGGTCGGATTTAGGATTACTGACATTGGTGGTCGGATTTGAGTTTACCGACTTTGGTGGTCAGATTTGAGTTGAAGGACCGACATTGGTGGCCGAATTTGAGTTGATTGACAGTTTTGCCCTCCTACAGTGTTAGTATTGGGGCAAGAAAAATTTTGAGTGTCTACAAACGCTTCGTAAGGCGGCAAGCCAATACTTACGTAATAACTGTTATTGTATGCAAACTCAACTAAAGGTAAATGGTCATCCCAATTCTGCTTAAAATCCATGACACAAGTTCTCAACATATCTTCCAATGTCTGGATCGTCCTTTCACTCTGGCCATCGGTTTGAGGATGGTACGCCGTGCTCATTCCCAACTACGTTCCCATGCGTTCTTATAGAATTTTCTAGAAATTCGATGTAAAACGCGGATCACGGTTTGACACAATTGACACTGGAACACCGTGCCTTGAAACGATCTCTTTGACATACAAAATTTTTAACTGATCTTAATTAAACCTAATCTTGATTGGTAAGAAATGCGCTTATTTCGTCAGTCGATCTACAACAACCCATATCGCATCAAAACCCTTTTGAGTAGTTGGAAAACCTACCACGAAATCCATCGTAATATGCTCCCAGTTCCACTCTGGTATTTCCAATAGTTGCAATAAACCACTGGGTCTTTGATGTTCTACTTTGACTTTCTGACAGGTCAGGCACCTTGCAACACACTCAACGACCTCCCTTTTCATATTTGGCCACCAGAAATGTTGTCGAAGATCCTAGTACATTTTTGTACTTTCAGGGTGAAATCGAGCTATGAGCCTCGCTCAAAATTTCATCTCTAACTTCTTGTACTGGTGGAACCCAGATTCTACCTTCAAACCTCAACAACCCTTCGGTATCGATTTTGAATTTAACTTCTTCCCCTTCGAACACTTTCTTCTTTATCTTCTCACATTCTTCATTCTAAAGTTGAGCTTCTTTTACTTTGTCTAGTAAGGTTGAACGGGTTTCTATCTGAAATAATTTTTCCTCCGACTCCTTTGGATATTTTACCTCCAGCTCCAACTTTGCCATTTCTGAGATTAGCTCCTCCTGAGCAGTTAACAAAGATAACTTTTCCAGGCCCTTTCTACTTAAGGCGTCGGTAACCACATTCACTTTACCATGATGGTAAAGGATTTCACAGTCGTAGTCCTTGATTAACTCTAACAATCACCTCTGATGCATAATCAAATCTTTCTATGTGAAGATATACTTCAGACTCTTATGGTCTGTATATATCTCACACTTCTCCTCATAGAGAGAGTGCCTCTAGATCTTCAAAGAAAACACTACTGCAGCTAACTCCAAATCATGGGTCGGATACCCTTTTTCATAGTCCTTCACTTGTCGTGATGGATACCCAATGACCTTGTCATTTTACATAAGCACACAATCTAGTCCCTTGTGCGATGCGTCACTATACACCACAAAATTCCCTGTATTATCTGGCAGAGATAACGCAAGTGCCATACTTAACCTCTTCTTAAATTCTTGGAAATTTTCTTCACATTTATCAGTCCAAATGAACTTCACCGCTTTTCTCGTTAAGTTAATCGACGGAGTGGATATCTTAGAGAAATCATGAATAAAACGACGATAATAACCTGCTAATCCCAAGAAACTCCTTAATTCTGACAGTGTCTTTGGCTGATCCCAATTTATCACAGCTTCAACATTTGATGCATCCACCGAAATCCCGTCCTTGTCAATTACGTGCCTAAGAAATTGTACACGCTCCAACCAAAATTCGCATTTTGAAAACTTTTCATATAACTTCTCACTTCTTAATGCGTCCAACGTCACCCTCAAGTGTTCTACATACTTTTCTTGGGTTTTGGAATACACCAATATATCATCAATGAACACCACCACAAACTTGTCCAAATATGGCTTAAACACCCTATTCATTAAGTCTATAAACCCTGCAAGTGCGTTAGTTAAACCAATGACATTACCATAAACTCTTAATGACCAGAACGAGTTCTAAATGCCGTCTTTGGAACATCTTCCTTCCTCACCTTCAACTAATGATATCCACTCCTTAAATCTATTTTTGAAAAGTATTTAGCTCCTTTTAGCTGGGCGAACAAATCATCGATCTTAGGTAACGGGTATCTGTTCTTGATAGTGACCTTATTCAATTCTCTACGGGTCGGGTCACAACCCGGATCTTTTATCTCTTTTCCTAAGTTATCTCTACCCTTACTCTTTTAGTTTAGGAAAAAGGTTTTCAAGGGTTTTTTAGGAAAATAGGCCAACATGTATCATGTCGACGATTTAAACGTTTTACAGAGTTGCCAGTTGGTAGATTTGAAATTGTTGTACAACTCAACCGAGTTTTGTTTGAAAGAGGCCCAATTGCTGGACACTGTAGAAACTTAATCTTTGAAAACAAAGTTTTGAGCTCGGGAGCTTGGTTAAGTGTGGGGAAGGTGTTAGGCACCCAATAACTCCCGTGTAAACACAGTACCGCATCTTTTCAATATTTTCCTTAAAACTGAAATGTGTGTGTGAATGTTGTTTGAAAATTGGGCCTATGTTCGATTGATTTAAAAGTAGTGCTTTTCTTCGTTGAACCTATATACGAAGGGTTTGATTGATTTGCAAAAGTCTTTGATTTGATTTGCAAAAGTATTTAATTTGATTTGCAAAAGCTTTTCTTTTGATTTGAATTGAAAGTGATGTTTTGAAAGTTGGTTGTCAAACCCTTACGCTACTATAGGAATTGAAGCCTGTTGATACTTCCAATTTTATCTTTTTAGCCTTAAGGATGCATTTGAATGGTGATTGTCGGGTTGCGAAGCATCCTCGACAACAGAAATGAATACGAATGTCGGTCTCCTCATGGGCATGATAGCGATCGGAGGGACGCTGACACTACAATCCACATTTTTTTCACTACGTTAAGACCTTAAATCTGGATAATAGTTTTAAGGTCTTTGTATGTACATTCCTACAAAAAAATCGTCAGGGTACATTTGTTAAGCGGAGTTTGTCCATCGTGGGAATCAAATTCTGATCAGTTTGATCACGAGTCCCACGATTCCTAGGCTCACATGTGAGTAGCCCATAAACCTGCACAGTTCAAATTTGTACAGAAACAGATATATCCCAAGATTGCCAGAACCGAGGATTCATTCAGTAAATCCCGATTCGCACGGCCGAAGTGTCTCGTTCCTACTAGATAGCGATCTAAGGGACGCGAGGTTGCTTTTGTAACTGAAAAATGCCGATTTATATCAAATGAACATTTAAAGCATTAAATTAATAAAAAAGCAATTAATAGCAATATATATACACAATTATATATATATATATATAACTGTAAAAGGGCAATGGATTTTCACGCGCAGGCCCGAACTGGAATTAATATATATATATATATGTATATATATATTTATGAAAACTATAAATAGCCACGAAATGATCCAGATTTGACAGAAATGAAATATATATATATATATATATAAATAGTAAAAAGAGCGATGGGTTTTCACACCGGTGCCCATACTGAAATGGAAATTGACATAAAAGTAGTCAACCAGTGATTAGGAAGATCACCCAGTATGGTGAGGAGTGCAAAAGCAGTAAAAAGGTCACGAAATGATCTAGGCCGTACAGAAATATAAATAAATATATATATATATATATATATATATATATATATATATATATTAACAGAATTGTAGTCAACCAAGACTGGAAAGAGAACCCAGTGGTGGTGAAGGCTGCTTATATATGCATAAATATATATAAAAGCAGTAAACTACCTCGGATTTGACATCTGGGCTTAATAAAATTAAAATATTAGTATATATACAGTTGAATAAATACAAAAAGGGCCAAAACCGGACTGGGAAGATAACCCAGTCCGGCGAAGTTGTCAAAACGAAGAATTTAGTGTATTGAAGCTAATGGAGCTGACGGATCGTCAATCCGAGTTGTAAAAATGCCAGAAATTGAGTTTATGTACAAAAATGAACCAGATTTTGACGAAAACGGCCACGGAACTATGTTCTGGGCATATGTAGAAAGAGAAACATAACTTGCAAGTGTATAAAAGTACGAAGAAGTAATATAAACTTACTGATCGTAAAAATACTCACAATGGACTGCTACACGGGCTTTTTGCCAAATCCTAGGCCCTATACATCCAAATCTACCGGTTATTTTCTGATATGTGGTAGTATATGGATATATCTACGTGTTAGAGTAAAAAAATTTGGATTTAGAAAAGGTGAAAAAGTCAGAAAATCAAACGGACAGAGGTTCGCTGCGTTTCGAAATTTTTTTCAAACGAGGGGGGGTGGCCTCATATTTATAGACCAGAGAGTCTTGGCTCTACCTGCTGCTACCACAGGTAGACTCCCAGGTGGGGCTCACCCATTCATTTTAGTTGTCTCAAAGTACGTGCACTACGTGAAACGCGAGGTCGAAGTCAAACTTTCTAAATTTTGATCAGAGCCTCCGTTTGAGGTGTGCTATACCTTTCCGAAAAGCTCTCGCCGAGAGTGTCACAATTACATGGGATAAAATATTTTCTGGGTCCAAGAAGATGGGTTCATAACCAGGTCTTCGATTCCCCGCAGTTTGTTGGTTGAGCTGTCTTGTGCTGTTCGCACTTGGGATCATCGTTATGGTTTATTCTGACCTTGGTTGCATCAATTCAGCTTGAATTTAACCGAATCGGCTTAGGGTTGTTAAAATGACCATTTTTGTGACGCCCCCAGAATAGGTCCAATCAACCCAACCCATTCTGAGTCGCCAAATACATGGTACAGAATCCAAATACAAACTTTATATCACACGGTCGTGCAAAATACGACCACACAACTGTGAGTGTCAATACAAATATGTAGAAAATATTAACATTCAAACTAAGTCCTTATTACAATTATTATCACACTATTTATTAGAAATAGTGAGGACTACTACTGCTCTAACTCGGCCCGTCACTCTGTCCCCCTTCTAGTTCCTGCGACATTCTCATTTCCTGAAGAGGACAATAGATGAAAAGGGTGAGCTCAACTAGCCCAGTAAAGAATATTATGACTAAGATAATGAAAAATAAATTATCGTTAGTCTTCAACAATTCAGATAAAATATTATAGACACCAAGTTTTAGATCAATATTCGAAGCGGAAATAACAATTCATTAGAAGAGTTAAGTAGAGAATAAAGTCTACTATCTTCTATGATTTAAAAGTCCATCATCAATATTTTATACCTGTAACATCAATCAATATACATCTTGAATCAAATATTTATCTTTGCACTACGGGCCAAAGATATTCATCAGGTAATCATTCATCTTTGCTCTACAGGCCAAAGATATTCAGTTATATCATCATTTAGGACTGAGAATGATGAAAAATAATATAAATAACGAATTCAGTGAGATAAAGGACAAAGATTAAGGATTCGTATTTTAGTTTATCCAAGTTAAAAAAATACTCCGTAATAATACTTTGTGGAGCAAGAACAACGCTCAAAACTTGGATCCAATCAAAGATAGGACCCATAATAGCCAACTTGAACAAATAGAAGAAAATTTAATTTTTTTCGTGAATAGTGCCGTATACGTGAATAGTGCCTTATACGTGAATAGTGCCGTATACATGAATAGTAACCCCGACGGAAAAAGTAAGAATTTCATAATAAAATCCATGCAAATATTTTGATATAATGATATTGAAAAGAATAACATCATTTACGAAAGAAAATAACATCCCTTACGAAAAAAATAATATCATTTACCTCAAAAGAACAGTACTTCTGACTGGAATTTCAAGTATAATGCTGAAGGAAACTTGCACTGAATAGCAACACTCAAAGTATTTAAATACTCACAAAAATACGCTCGATATTATAGAGAGAGAAAACTTCTGATTCTGGTGTGATTTTTAATTCTAAACTAAGTATCCTATTTATCGGAGAATGGAAGGGTACTATTTGAATAAAAATCACGGACTGCACAGTGAAAAATTTCGGACGAATTCACAGGCGCGCACCGGCGAAAAAATTTGATTTTACTATTCATTACTGTGCAATAAAATATTCTAATAAAACAAAAATTTTAAATAAAATATAATATATATATATATATATTACCTACCGTATAAGGTAGGTAATTATAATATATATATATATACATATATATATATATATATATAATAATACTCCCTCCCCCATACGTTTCCTCCCCCCCACCCCATTTTCATTTCATCCCACATGTGGGCCCCACCCCACATGTCACTTTCACATATATAATATATATATATATATATATATATACTGAATAATTTTATACCGATTATTTTGAAAAATGAGTAAGTGGGGGTACATATAATAAGCCAAATTTACAACAAATACTGATAAAAATACCTCAGTACTAACCATCGGGTATTTCAACAGTTTTAACGGTAACAACCCCGCCGTTATTTTTAGAAAAACTTATTCTTGTCGTTTTCTTCATCCGACAGTTATTCTATTATGGGGCCCACAAATGATTGCGCCGTCGTACGAATATTCTCCGACAATAAGAATATTCCATAACCAAACGAATATTCCCCGACAACAATGAGTATTTTATTACTACTTGCTAACTTTGAAAAATTTGCACATTTTTCCCATAACTCACCACATTTATCAAAACAACTCCTTACTGTTTAGAAACAATATATAAAGAAAATTAAATTTTTATTCATAAAATCTGGGGTCTTACAACCTTCCCTCCTTATAAAATTTCGTCCTCGAAATTGACATACGTACCTGGTATGTCGAAAAGAAGAGGGTACCTCGCTTCTATTTTCGATTCCAACTCCCAGGTCATTTCCTCACTTTCATGGTTTCTCCATAAAACTTTGACTTGAGGTATAACCTTTGATCGTAGAACATGTTCTTTCCTATCCAAGATCTTGACAGGTACCTCCTCGTACGTTAAATCTTCGGCTATCTCGTCCGGTTCTAACTCAATAATGCGGTTTGGGTCTTTTGCATATTTGCGAAGCACGATATGTGAAAAACGTTATGAACACGAGACATGCTTGGAGGTAAAGCGAGTCTACAGGCCACCTTTCCCACTCGGTCAAGGATCTCAAATGGACCAATGAATCGTGGATTGAGCTTTTCTCTCTTGCCAAACCTCGTAACTCCCTTCTACGGAGCAACACATAATAACACATGGTCCCCAATATTAAATTCCATGTTCTTTCGATGAAGATCCGCATAACTCTTTTGTCGATCATGTGCTGTTTGTATACGTTATCGGATTATTTGGATCTTTTTCGTAGTTATACGTACTAACTCTGGTCCCAACAATGTTTCTTCACCCACCTCATCCCAACATACTGGAGAGCGACATTTTCTACCATACAATGCCTCGAATGGAGGCACGCCTATACTTGCCTGGTAACTGTTATTGTAGGAGAATTCCACCAATGGTAAGTACTTATCCTAACTCCCTTTGAAGTCTAGAACACAAAGTCTCAATAGATCTTCAAGAGTTTGAATAGTCATTTCCGATTGCCCGTCCGTTTGAGGATGATATGCTGAACTGAATCGTAAATTCGTGCCCATAGCTTTCTGCAAACTAACCCAAAATCGTGAAGTAAATTTGGGGTCACGATCCGAAACTATGGATACTGGCATGCCATGAAATCTCACAATCTCATTCACGTACATACGAGCAAGACATTCAAGGGAATAAGTCTCCCGTATCGGCAAGAAATGAGCAGACTTGGTTAATCTATCGACAATAACCAAAATCGCATCTATGCCTTGAGAAACTTTGGGAAGACCAGTAACGAAATCCATGGTAACGTATTCCCACTTCCATTTTGGAATCTCAAGTGGTTGCAATGGACCCTTCGGCACTTGATGCTCCGCCTTTACACGTTGACAAGTTAAACACTTTGAGATAAACTCCGCGATCTCTCTCTTTATATTGTTCCACCAAAATGTATGTCGAAGATCACGATACATTTTGGTACTCCCAAGATGGATTGAAAACGGTGTGTTGTGTGCCTCCATCATAATTCTATGGTTCAAGTCAGAATCGTTAGGAACACAAAGTCTGGAGTTGACTCGAAGTATTCCTTCTTCATCGATTCTTCGTTCCGGAACCACACCTTCTTGCACCTTCTTTCTCATCTTCATCAGCTCCGGATCTGTAGTTTGAGCAGATTTACCTTTATCAATTAATGCTGGTTCTACACGTATACTTGACATCATTGCACTCATTCCCGCATATGATCTTCTACGCAACGCGTCAGCTACCACATTCGCTTTTCCCGGATGGTATTGGATGGTATGATCATAATCTTTCAACAGCTCTAGCCAACGTCGTTGCCGCATGTAAAGTTCCTTTTGAGTGAAGAAATATTTAAGGCTCTTATGATCCGTATAAATCTCCATTTTCTCCCCGTACAGGTAGTGTCTCCAGATCTTCAACGCAAAAACGACTGCTGCCAACTCTAAATCATGAGTAGGATAATTCATCTCATATTCTTTGAGTTGTTGCGAGGCATAGGCTATGACTTTCCCATGTTGCATGAGAACACATCCTAACCCTTTGCCCGAAGCGTCGCTGTAAATGACAAATCCATCCGAACCAGATGGTATCGTCAGAACAGGTGCCGAAATAAGTCTCCTCTTGAGCTCTTGAAAGCTCTTCTCGCATTCCTTGTTCCATACGAATTTTGTATCTTTGCGAGTCAGCTGAGTTAATGGAGTAGCAATTCGAGAAAATCCTTCCACGAATCTCCGATAATAACCAGCTAAGCCCAGAAAGCTTCGTACTTCGGTTACCGACTTAGGTTGCTCCCAACTTTGTATTGCTTTAATTTTCGTTGGGTCAATAGATACTCCATATTTCGATACCAGGTGCCCAAGGAATGCTACTTCCTCAAGCCAGAACTCGTATTTCTTCAGTTTGGCATATAGCTTGTTTTCATGAAGCCTTTGAAGTACCAGCTTCAGGTGGTTCTCATGATCTTCACGACTTTTGGAATAGATGAGGATGTCATCAATAAAGACAACCACGAACTGATCCAAATATTCTTTGAATACTCGGTTCATCATATCCATAAAAGCAGCAGGAGCATTAGTCAATCCAAAAGACATGACTAGGAATTCATAATGCCCGTACCGAGTTCTGAAGGTAGTTTTTGGAATATCCTCAGTTTTAATCTTCAGCTGATGATATCCAGAACGAAGATCGATCTTTGAAAAGAATTGTGCACCTTGTAACTGGTCGAATAGGTCATCAATACGAGGTAGCGGATACCTATTCTTGATGGTGACATGGTTCAACTCCCGATAGTCAATACAAAGTCGCATACTCCCGTCTTTCTTCTTTACGAATAAGACAGGAGCACCCCAAGGAGACGTACTAGGACGAATAAAACTGATATCTAACAACTCCTGTAGTTGGACTTTAACTCCTGAAGTTCAATAAGAGCCATTCGATATGGGGTTTTAGAAATGGGTTTTGTACTGGGCTCAAGGTCAATAAAGAATTTAACTTCACGTTCTGGGGGTAGACAGTGAAGTTCTTCGGAAAATACATCAGGAAACTCATTAACAACGGAAATATTATTCAAATCTGACGTATTCTGGTTTAGATCAGTGACATGAGCTAATGAGCTAAGAAAGCTTGACATTCGTTTTTCAATAAACGAATATCTTTGTGACTTGAAATGACATTGACTGATTTTAGTGGTTTGGTTGTTTGGATTCGCACAACAGGTTAGTTAGGAATATAAAAACTAACAACCTTATAAAAACAATCAATTTTGGCATGGTAAGTGGTTAACCAGTTAATTCCTAAAATCACGTCAAATGCAAGTATTTTCAAAGATATAAGATCAACAGGTAAGGTAAGGGTACCAATCTGAATCAAGCAAGATTTGTAAACTATAGATGTAACGAAAGTTTCTCCTAACGGAGTTTCAGCAGATAAGTCAAAGTCTAACTTCTCAGGTGTCAAGTTCAAACGTTGATCACATGTAGGTGATATAAAAGAATGGGTAGCACTGGTATCTAACAAAATGTAAACTTCGCAAGAGTTTATGATTAGCTTAACCGTGTTCACCTCGTTCGGGTTCCTCGCGTTTTGGAAAGTCACGACAAACGCTCTTCCAGAAACCACCGACTTTGACTTGTCTGGAACCGCCTTTGGAATCACCACCCCCGCTAGTCTTGGTTTCGCTACAGGACAATCTCGAGCTATATGTCCTTCCTTTCCATAGTTATAGCATGCCTTGAATTGTTGTGGGCAGTTTGGGCTGATGTGTCCCTCTTTCTCACATTTATAGCATATGACCGGTGGTCGTTCTCCTCCTGTAGAAACAGTTGATGCTGGTGCTGCTGTTGACGTTTTCACGTTCTCATTTTTGTACATTCTCTTCTTAAAATCTCCCCCCGACTCACTTCTTCTATTATCATGGCTACGATTACCATCGAAGTGGTTACTGCTTCTGTCATGATACTTTTCTCCCCGCTGGTTGTCATTGCTCCGATGATTACTGCCACTGGTATGACCCTGGTTGTGGTCCCTTAGTTGAACGGACTCATTATCTCGTTCTAATAACTGAGCCCTGTTTACTACATCTGAATAGAGAGAGAATTTGTGAGAAATGAGGTATTAACGAATTTTGGGTTTCAAACTTCTCAGAAACATCCGCGTCATACGTTCCTCATTCTCTACCAAATGAGGTGCAAACCTGGACAACTCCGCGAACTTAGCCTCGTACTGGGACACAGTCATGTTGTTCTATTCTAGTCTGATAAACTCTACCTCCTTCATATGATGAATACTTTCAGGAAAGTACTTGTCATTGAACAGTTTCTGGAATGCTTCCCAAGACATCTTGGGTGCAGTAGTCTGGGTACGCTTGACAGATTCCTACTAGTAATCTGCCTCTCCACGGAACATAAAGGTGGCAAATGGAACCTTCTGTTCCTCCGTGCATCCCAAGACATCAAATATCTTGATAATTTGCTTAACCCACGTCTCCGCCTTGATCGGATCCGGCTTTCCCAAAAATTTTGGTGGTCCCAATTCTTTGAACTGCTTGGCAGTGACAATTCGCGTGTTGTTAGTATCTCCACCTGTATTTTGCACACGTGTCTCCCTCGTCTGGTTTTGCATGAATTACAAAAAGCTTCTAAACATCTCATCATTTATCGTCTGATCAGTGTTGTTTTCAGGATGAACATTGCCTTCCTGTTGCACGTTCTCCTGGTTGGTGATTAAAGGTGTCTCCACGGTCTCATTCACTCCTAGCAAAGGATTTACTCGTCTCTCCCCTCCTAGTTCTATTCCCCGATCTCCGCCAGAGATCATATCCCTAAGCTCTGATACCAACTGTGACGCCCCCAGAATAGGTCCAGTCAACCCAACCCATTTTGAGTCGCTAAATACATGGTACAGAATCCAAATACAAACTTTATATCACACGGTCGTGCAAAATACGACCACACAACTGTGAGTGTCAATACAAATATGTAGAAAATATTAACATTCAAACTAAGTCCTCATTACAATTATTATCACACTATTTATTAGAAATAGTGAGGACTACTACTGCTCTAACTCGGACCGTCACTCTGTCCCCCGACTAGTTCCTGCGACATTCTCATTTCTTGAAGAGGACAATAAATGAAAAGGGTGAGCTCAACTAGCCCAGTAAAGAATATTATGACTAAGATAATGAAAAATAAGTTATTGTTAGTTTTCAACAATTCAGATAAAATATTATGGACAATAAGTTTTAGATCAATATTTGCAGCGGAAAAAACAACTCATTAGAAGAGTTAAGTAGAGAATAAAGTCTACTATCTTCTATGATTTAAAAGTCCATCATCAATATTTTATACCTGTAACATCAATCAATATACATCTTAAATCAAATATTTATCTTTGCACTACGGGCCAAAGATATTCATTTGTATCTCCAGTGGTCATGTTCATCTCAACACCTGTTAATCTTTGCACTACGGGCCAAAGATATTCATCAGGTAATCATTCATCTTTGCTCTACAGGCCAAAGATATTCAGTTATATCATCATTTAGGACTGAGGATGATGAAAAATAATATAAATAACGAATTCAGTGAGATAAAGGACAAAGATTAAGGATTCGTATTTTAGTTTATCCAAGTTAAAAAAATACTCCATAATAATACTTTGTAGAGCAAAATTCAAGAATAACGCTCAAAACTTGGATCCAATCAAAGATAGGACCCATAATAGCCAACTTGAACAAATAGAAAAAAATTTAATTTTTTCGTGAATAGTGCCGTATACGTAAATAGTGTCGTATACGTGAATAGTAACCCCGACGAAAAAAATAAGAATTTTATAATAAAATCCATGCCAATATTTTGGTATAATGATATTGAAAAAAATAACATCATTTACGAAAGAAAATAACATCCCTTACGAAAAAAATAATATCATTTACCTCAAAAGAACAATACTTTTGACTGGAATTTCAGGTATAATGCTGAAGGAAACTTGTACTGAATAGCAACACTCAAAATATCTAAATACTCACAAAAATACGCTCGATATTATAGAGAGAGAAAACTTCTGATTCTGGTGTGATTTTCAATTCTAAACTAAGCATCCTAATTATAGGAGAATGAAAGGGTACTATTTGAATAAAAATCACGAACTGCACAGTGAAAAATTTCGGACGAATTCACGGGCGCGCACCGGCGGAAAAATTTGATTTTCCTATTCATTACTGTGCAATAAAATATTCTAATAAAACAAAAATTTTAAATAAAATATAATATATATATATATATATATATATTTATATAATAATAATACTCCCTCCCCCATACGTTTCCTCCCCCCCACCCCATTTTCATTTCATCCCACATCTGGGCCCCACCCCACATGTCACTTTTACATATAATATATATATATATATACTGAATAATTTTAAACCGATTATTTTGAAAAATGAGTAAGTGGGGGTACATATAATAAGTCAAATTTATAACAAATACCGATAAAAATACCTCAGTACTAACTTCTTCTTTTATATCCACAAAAATAAATATTTTCTTATCATATAAATCAATAATTAATTATTCCCAAATAATATTACAGAACTACAAAATTGACAACCATGTCGTTCCCAAGAAAGAGGGGGCCTTCCGATAAGGATTTCTCCTTACTGGCGCGTAATTAAATAACCCCTCCTAGACAGAACTTCTTTAGACATTGCCAATAATGCTATTTAATAATATTATTCAAATAATATGAGTTATTGATTTGATAATTTGAAATACTGTGCAATGACAAATATTGAATCAATACAATATTATGCAATTATCAATATAGCAATTATTGAATCAATAATATAAAATATTGAACAGTAATTACTGTAACAATTATTGAGTAATGACTTCTTACGTAAGAATCAATAATTAGAATTACTGTGCAATACCGTGTGCTACTGTGCAACACCGCGTATTACTGTATTTTAACCACCGGGTATTTCAACAGTTTTAACGGTAACAACCCCGCCGTTATTTTTAGAAAAACTTATTCGTGTCATTTTCCTCATCCGACAGTTATTCTGTTGTGGGGCCCACAAATGATTGCGCCGTCGTACGAATATTCTCCGACAATAAGAATATTCCATAACCAAACGAATATTTCCCGACAACAATGAGTATTTTATTACGACTTGCTAACTTTGAAAATTTTGCACATATTTCCCATAACTCACCACATTTATCAAAACAACACCTTACTGTTTAAAAACAATATATAAAGAAAATTAAATTTTTATTCATAAAATCTGGGGTCTTACAATTTTGCCCCTCCCGGGGTTGCCTTTAGTTGCATGGCCTTCGGTTGACTTCCGGGAGTTGTTTCTAAGACTTGGATCCCATTCGAGTCTGATTATCAACAGTGTAGTCTCTGATGTTGAATTGGTCATTCTAGGTTTTCCTCTGGAGATGTTGTAAAGCTTCAGGAATGTTTTCGAAGTTGACTTGACTTCCCGGGTTGCGATCGGGGCTGACCTGTACCTCCCGGGTTAAGACCAGGGCTGAGTTGACGTCCCGAGACTGGTGCTCGAGGCTGGAGTACCGATATTGGTGATCAAATGTAACTAGAATATCGATACTGGTGATCGAATTTGACTAGAATACCGATATTGGTGATCGGATTTGACTGGAGTACCGATATTGGTGATCAAATTTAACTAGAGTACCGATATTGGTGATCGGATTTAACTAGAGAACCGATATTGGTGATCGAATTTGACTGGAGTACCGATATTGGTGATCGAATTTGACTAAAGTACCGATATTGGTGATCGAATTTGACTGGAGTACCGATATTGGTGATCGAATTTGATTAGAGTACCGATATTGGTGATCGAATTTGACTTGAGTACCGATATTGGTGATCGAATTTAATTGGAGTACCAATATTAGTGATCAAATTTAACTGGAGTACCAATATTGGTGATCAAATTTAACTGGAGTACCGATATTGGTGATCGAATTTGACTGAAGTACCAATATTGGTGTTCGAATTTAATTGGAGTACCGATATTGGTGATCAAATTTGACTAGAGTACCGATATTGGTGATCAAATTTGATTGGAGTACCGATATTGGTGATTGGATTTGACTTGATTGACCCGCATTGCCTTCCTATAGTATTAGTAGTAGGGGCAAGAAATTTTGAGTGTCTAAAGATGCCCCTCTTTATCATGCTCATGCAATGCAATGAAATGAGCAAGATAAAGATTGCTAGACACTTGAAATGTGAATATTGAACGATATGTTGTGCAGGTTTGATACTTCTGAGAGGCTAGGGTTACCCTTGAACGTTTATGCCACTTTCTGCTGGGGATGACGTTGTCCGTGATAACCCTTGCTACCGCATTATCATGCGATTGTTGGTAGGATATCAGATTTAAGCTATCACAAAATTTCTTATCACTTTTTGCTGGGGATGACGTTGTCCGTGATAGCTTTTCCAACTCTGATGGGGATATATCTCGGTTGCCAAGTTACCTTCTTGTATGCTTCCGATGCTTATCCTAGCTATAATTCACAGCGGCAGCTTGCCACAGGGGGTTGAACCACCAGTCCTTCCTGATGCTCCCTTTGAAGATGTGTATAACAGATTCCATCATCGGGGATGGACTATTACATGGTTTCTATCACCAGATCATTTCCCACGCTTTGCGGAGGTTGCTCCAACGGTTACTGTAATCGATCGATACTCGATACATCGTTAGGTTGAAGCCAACGATTGAACTTGACTCGGTCTATACTTAAAACTTCGTTGGGTTGAAGCCAATGGCTGAACTAAACTCGGTCTGAATTCGATACTTCGTTGGGTTGAAGCCAACGGCTGAACTGGACTCGGTCTGTATCCGAACTTCGCTGGGTTGAAACCAACGACTGAACTGGACTCGGTCTGTACCCGATACTTCGTTGGGTTGAAGCCAACGGTTGAACTGGACTTCGATGTGTACCCGATACTTCGCTGGGGCTGAACCAACGTCTGAACTGGACTCAATCTGTACACGATACTTTGTTGGGTTGAAGCCAACGGCTGAACTGGACTTCGATTTGTATCTGACACTTTGTTGGGTTGAAGCCAACGGCTGAACTGGACTTCGGTCTGTACCCAATACTTCGTTGAGTTGAAGCCAACAGCTGAACTGGACTTCGATCTGTACCCGATACTTCGTTGGGTTAAAGCTAACGGCTAAACTGGACTCAGTCTGTACCTGATACTTCGTTAGGTTGAAGCCAACGGCTGAACTGGGCTTTGGTCTATACCCGATATTTTGTTGGATTGAAGCCAACGGCTGGATTGAATTCGGTCTGTACCCGATGCTTTGAAAGTGGCAGTTTTTGATAGTTTTGCGCAATTCTTCTACAGTTTTACTCGAGTATTTAATACATGCAATTTGACTCTACTGGGAATTTTTAACTGACCCATGCATGTTTTTAGGATTTATCTTTTGAAAAACATACAGTTTTGACTGACCCATGCATGTTTAACCATTTGGATGTGGGATTGGTAGTTGTTGTTCGAGCCCTTAGACAGGGTACCATCATTATCCCGATGATATTAGCTAAGACGCTGCAGTCAGCCACTTACTGTATTACCCACTCGAAGGGGTTCTTTTTTGGTAGCTCGGTTTTACTGTATGTATGGCTAATGTCCCATATCCTACCGATCGGATTTTTCAGGCCTCATGGATATTGCTTTACTCGTGAGGTAGCCACATCTTACTCCTTTCAGCCTGCGGAGTGTACTGATGCCGAGACATGGTCAGCATTTCTGTCAGATATTGAGTATTCGTTCTTGATTTTGCCATGCTCAGGGTTAGCCTCCCCATATAGCTTCATTACTCATGCGTCTGGCATGGATTACTTGCCCCTAGCGGGTTTGAGGGGAGTGACTACTTATCATCCCATGGTTGTTATGAGCCATTTTGATAAGTTCCAGAGTTTGCACCGATTCAAGGGGTCTACTAATCAGAGGATGTCGGCATCGTCTATGTCATCGGCCAATTTGATTAGAGTATATGAGTGTTGGACTCATAGAGAGAGGGCTGAGTTCTCCAGTAGCCATCCGGACCGTTCTCTAGAGTACTCGACATGGTTGGAGGCAAATTTGGCAGCAGCTGCATTTATTTCTTCAGCTCTTATTGTAGATTCAAATGAGGAGGAGCCTATAGAGGTTCCTGACTCTCCTTCTGAGGATGAGCTATTCGTAGGTTTGACAGCGGTACTGGTCAGTGATCCACCGACTATTCCTACAGGCATAGATCCTGCTTTGGCGAATTCCTTGTTCAGGATGACCCTTGAGCAAAATTCAGCTAGAGCACAGATGTTGACCGCCTTATCTGGCAAAGATATAGCTTTAGCTGAGAGGGACGCACTTCGAGTAGCTCAGGATGCTGGCTTGATAGAGAGAGAGGAGCTCCGATATGACAGAGATGCAGCTATTGTGGAGAGGGATGAGATCCGCTCAGCCAGAGATGCAGCTTTTGATGAGATCGAGAAGACTTTGATTGCTAGGGACGCAGCTTTTGCTAAGAGGGATGAGGCTATAGCTTACCTTGATTTCCATATTGCTGACAGTACTGCCCTTCGATCTTATACTCACGGCCTGATTATCTAGATGAGTGCATATATGGATGACCACAGTGCCACATTGCAGATGACTGTGGAGGTTTGGAGCTGTATGGAGTCTGAGGGTATTGCACTTGCAGCTACTCCTCCATCTTCAGAGAGAGATGCCATGGTGGCATTGCTGGCCCGCTTATCCTTGGGTCCATAGACAAGCTTTATTTTTCCTGCACATACTAGATCAGCCATCTTTTGTCAGGTATAGGGCATTATGTATATATCAAATAGTTTTATATCAGAGAAATATATTTTTGATTCGCTTCCTTGTTTGGAGATGTATTGTCATTGCTGAGTGATTACCACTTCTTTCATAACTCGCTGTTGTTGATGTATCTTGAGCTCCTCCTTGATGGACTGACAGTTGAGATGTCAAGGAGTATCTCAGATGGGCCTGTTGACCAGGAAGATTGGATATAGCTTCTTGTATGGCTTTCGGTGTATTGGAACTGGTTTTTTATTGGTTTTTTTTTTGTTTTTTCTTGAAGGTCAAACCGCACCGTAAATGGCTATCTATGTACTCCCGGGTGGAGGGAGATCAGGTCATTCATAGTTCCGGCTTCTATTAGAGAGGGTTTAAAAAGTATTTATCTTGGGTTTTGAGTTTGGTTTGATGAGTTTTTGAGTTTTTATTTGGTTTGACCGCACCAAAAATGGATGCCTACGTACTCCCGGGTTGAGGGAGATCAGGTCAATCATAGTTTCGGCTTTCTAGTAAAAAACTAAACTAGATTTGATTTCGTAGGACCCAGATACGAGCATGCATATGCTTCAGACATAGTACCTCTTTATGGTGTCTGAGTTGATGAGTTGTGGAAATTGATTCCCGTCCATTTCTTGTAGTCTGACAGCTCCTCCCGTCAACACTTCCTTAACAATGAAAGGGCCTTCCCAATTAAGGGCGAACTTTCCTTTAGCTTCGTTTTGATTTGCTAAAACTTTCTTCAGCGCTAAGTCATTTTCTTTGAATTTCCATATTCAGACCTTCTTGTTGTAGGATCGAGCAATCCTTTGCTGATACAACTGCTAGTGGAAAATGAATTTAGCCCTCTTTTCATCAATCAAGGACAGTTGATGATACCAGTTGATAAGGATAAAATATGTTATGTTTTATTCCCTTAATACTTAATCTTTTATATCTCTTTTGTACCTAAGTATATTCATTTATCTTATATTTGTTATTTTAGGTGCAATTGATCCAAGGAGGCAAAATGGGCTTAAAAAGGAACAAACAAGGCCACAGCCATTTCGGTTTGGGAATTAAAGAGAAGCCCACGAATTTATTATGCAAAGAAGCCCACGAAATTGATTACTAATCCTAGTAGCACACTTAAGCAGCATGCAATTCACTTGCAATTAGTAAATGATTGCAAAGATTGGTTTTGGAATAATCAATTGGGCCGAGTACATGCAATCATTATTGTGCTCACCAATTAACATGTGGGCTACGGTTTCACATGGGCCCATGTGATGAGGCACAAGCAGCTCACGGTTTTCAGCAGCCATTATCAAGCTTATACAATTATTAAGTTGGGCCAGGGATTTATATCTAGCAGTAGGTCACGAAATGGAAGCAGCTCACAACTCCTAGCAGTTTACGGATTTGTCAGAGTAGCTTAGGAAGGATGCCACGTGGGCCACGGTTTCAGCTTGCAAGTTAATGTGACATGGGCCCACGGTTACATGAAAGGAATTAGAGTAGCTTAAGAAAATTCATGCTGCTATTACGAATAGAAAAGGAAGGTGATGTTCGGCCAGCCTTTTTAAATACACTGCAAACTGGGCGCGGACCGCGCTGGGTTGACCAGTCAGCTACTAATTTCCGTTTGCAATTAGGATTGTTTGGCAGCCAGTCAATATATTATTTTCCTTTTACGAAAAGGAGTGGGCTGCAATATGAATGTTATAAATAGGGGATCCACATTCTCTTGTATTATCATCTTCTTATTTTTCTTTCATATTAGATTTAGGTTTATTTAGAGTCATGAACTAATTCTTTCAATTCAGTTCGGAAGGGATGTTGAACCTTATTCATAATTAACGGTTTGATCAAGTTTATTTTATTTATTCCTTCTTACATGAGATTTATTTTGATAATCTACTTTAATTTCTTGTATGTTATTCAATTTACTAACGTGATTCTGCAGGATTAAATTAGTGAATTGGTGTCATATGCTAGATCAAGGAATAGTATTACGTGTAATTGATATTGTTCCTAATCACAAGTAGCAATTAGTAATACCTATTGTGGACAAGCTTTTGAGTATTGCTATGATTATCAGAAAGCAAGTTAAATAATTCGAGCTTATGTGTTTGTTGCTTGGAATAGTCTAATTCCTTAGTTCTTAATGCTGCTGTTATATTAAATCTAGAGAGCTTGTTCTAGGTTATATAATGGTTAGAATCTTGTGAAGAGCTTGTTTCATTGAGTGACAATCTAAGGGGAGTTTCGGGTAGCAGAGCTTGTTGTTACCTAGGGCTATTAATTTCATTGAAGGATAAATAATATTACACTTGATTACTCCATAATTGTGAAAAGGTGATACTGAACTGAAGAACTGAAGCTTTTTATTAATTGTTAATTCTTATTAGTTTATTCTTGTTAATTTAGTTTAATCAATTCAAAACCCCCTTTAATTAGAAATCATAGGATAAATATAAAATAAATCACTCTCTGTGGGATCGATCCTTGCTTACTATTGTGCTAATTATTTAAATTCGTGAAGTGAAAGTGAGGTTAATTTAGGAGTGTAAACGACATCTCCCAAATTTTGGCGCCGTTGCCGGGGAGTGTTATTTGTTTTTGTTTATTCTTTGTTTTTGTTTATTTTTATTATTTTCTTTTTATTTTATTTTTTTTCTTTTTGTTTTATGACTCAATCCTCTCACTCTAATTTTGATCAAGAGATAGAGAAAATTGCAGATACAAAAGAAACTCTTGTTCCAATACTTAAAAAGGAAAAGATGGTGGTGCCGAACAACAACCGGACTTTAAAAGAACTGGCTACTCCAGACCTTGATCAGCCATCCCTGTGTATTAAATATCCTACCTTAGATGTTGCTTTTGAACTTAACTATGGACTAATTCGTGTTTTGCCTATTTTTCGTGGTCTAACAGGTGAAAATCCATATACGCATCTAAAGGAGTTCCATGTGGTGTGTTCCACGATGAAATCACAAGGAGTGTCAGAGGAGCAGATCAAACTTAGACTTTTTCCTTTCTCATTAGCAGATTTGGCTAAAGACTGGTTATACTATCTTCCTTCAGGATCGATACGATCATGGACTGATATGCAAAGGCTATTCTTAGAGAAGTATTTTCCTGCATCAAGAGTTGCCGATTCAAGGAAGGAGATATGTGGAATCAGTCAGTTCAATGGAGAAACTCTCTACGAGTATTGGGAAAGGTTCAAGAAGTTGTGTTCCAGCTGCCCTTCCCACCAAATTGATGAGCAACACTTGATTCAGTACTTCTACGAGGGACTGATACCAACGGAAAGAAGTATGATCGATGCGGCTAGTGGAGGAGCATTAGTAGACAAGACACCGGAGGCTGCAAGAAATTTGATTGCAAACATGGCCGCTAACTCACAACAATACGATCATGCTCCACAAAGGGTAAGTGAGGTAAGCACAAGTGAATTAGCACAACAGATTTCTAACTTAACTGCTGTGGTGCAACAATTAACAACAGGAAACGTACCGGTTGCAAAAGTATGTGGAATTTACTCAAAATCAGGGCATACAACAAATGATTGTCCCATAGTGCAAGAGGATGTAGTTATTCATCAAGTTAATGCTGTGGGGACATTCTTCGGACAAAATCCACATCAATGTGATCCTTGGGCAGAAACTCACAATTCTGGATGGAGAGATCATCCCGACTTGAGCTATGAAGGTACTAGGCCACCAATGCAACCTGTCCTTTCAAGTATGCAGCAAGATCTTCAGCAGACTCAACCTCAGTACCACATAGAAAACCAAGAAGTACCTGTCAATTCTGGGACATCTATCGAGGATATGTTCAAGGCATTCATGAGCCGAACACTACAGTTCATGAGTCAGACACAGCAGTTCCAGCAGGAGACAAGAACTTCTGTTCAAGATATGATGGATCAAATTGATCAGCTTGCAACCACAGTAGGGAGGTTGGAATCTCAAGGCTTCGAGGAGTTACCTCCTCCATTTGTTGAGAACTCCAGTATAATGGGATTTGACGAAGAGGAGTAGGAGGATTCTAGGCTTACTCCAGGAATGGATTGTAATATGGAATTTGATGAAGAGAAGGAACAAGAGGAAGAGGAGAATAATTTGATAAATTCTGTAGATCTCTACGAGAAGGATGAGGATTCATTTTCATCAATACAATCAACAGGAACAATGAGTGATACACACCATCGTACCTTTACCATGGAATTGGACAATGCAAAGTTCCAGTTCAACGCAGATCAGGCTAAAAGGTATCTTGATAATATTAAATCTATTTTTATTATTGATGTTGTGGATTATTTAGTGCAGGAATCTTTTGATCGAATACAATTATACGAGGAGGATTTGGTGGCTGGAAAGGAGCAGGATCATGAAGTACACAATGTTCCTCAATTAAGGAAGAAACTGTTACCAGTCCACTTAAAGTTCACAATTCCAATTACATAGAACGAGAGGAAAGATGTCAAGCCAATGACAATAAACAAAGGCGCTGCATGGGAGGCAACCCATAGGGGAGTATCTCTCTACTTTTCTTTGCATTTTAGTTACATTGGGGACAATGTAAGTTTTAAGTGTGGGGGGAAGCATTTAGATATTTTTCAAGATTTTTTATTTTTTGTTATATTTTTATTTTGAATTTTGTGGGTATATTCACTGTAAATCCTCACGAGACAAAACTCGTCCACTTGGGGTAACCTTGGGGTTTAAAGGCTTGTTGCACACGCTAAGTGCAATCGTGTTTCCTACGAAAATGGGGTAGTTTTAGGATGTCTCGCTTGAGCAATAAGTTGATTTTGACTTTGATCTTTGACCAATGATAAAATCTTGATTTCTTTGTGATAACTTCTGGGAGAATTGATAGACATTGGGTAATCTAAATTCAGGTTTTCTTTGTTGATCAATACTTTATTTGAGACCCTTCACTATTAAGCACATATCCATTCGAACTAGTTTTGACTTGGAAGAGATTTATCTGATTGAATGTCTAGGGAAGAAACTTTGAACTATATCATTTGTTTGATCATGACTTGAAGTTGATATGAGGTATTGTTTAAGAAAATGGGAGATGATTTAGGCAAAAGTTTGTAAGCTTGGAAAAAAAGTGGAAAAAAAATCAATGTAATTCATGTGGTGGGCTGAGATGGAGCGTAAAACGCACTCACTCATAAACACGTGACATGCGAGATGGAGCGTAAAACGCACTCGCTGGTAAGATGGAGCATAAAATGCACTTACAAAAGAAAAGAAAAAAAGTAAGACAGAAAGAAAAGTCTTTTGATCCTTTAATATTATCTGCTGATGTTAACTGAGATTGGTGGAAAAATAAGTGGTTGAATTTATCTTTCTCCTTTAAGGCGTCGATTTTATAATTTTTTTTTCTATAGTCTGATTGGTTTGATACAGGTGGATTCACACACGCACAAGGGGTTGAAAGTAAAGTGAGATTGATGAAAAAAAAAATTGAGTTTCAGATGATACATTGTTTTGAAGTTTCTCAGAGTTATTCTTTTGAATCTATGAGGTCAATGTTGAAGTTCATATTAACTTGTGGCTCAAGTTTGTCAGATTTGTTTGGTTGAATTTTTGTGGTACAAGTTTATTTTTATTTTGCACGAGGACGAGCAAAAGATAAGTGTGGGGGAATTTGATAAGGATAAAATATGTTATGTTTTATTCCCTTAATACTTAATCTTTTATATCTCTTTTGTACCTAAGTATATTCATTTATCTTATATTTGTTATTTTAGGTGCAACTGATCCAAGGAGGCAAAATGGGCTTAAAAAGGAACAAACAAGGCCACAGCCATTTCGGTTTGGGAATTAAAGAGAAGCCCACGAATTTATTATGCAAAGAAGCCCACGAAATTGATTACTAATCCTAGTAGCACACTTAAGCAGCATGCAATTCACTTGCAATTAGTAAATGATTGCAAAGATTGGTTTTGGAATAATCAATTGGGCCGAGTACATGCAATCATTATTGTGCTCACCAACTAACATGTGGGCTACGGTTTCACATGGGCCCATGTGATGAGGCACAAGCAGCTCACGGTTTTCAGCAGCCATTATCAAGCTTATACAATTATTAAGTTGGGCCAGGGATTTATATCTAGCAGTAGGTCACGAAATGGAAGCAGCTCACAACTCCTAGCAGTTTACGGATTTGTCAGAGTAGCTTAGGAAGGATGCCACGTGGGCCACGGTTTCAGCTTGCAAGTTAATGTGACATGGGCCCACGGTTACATGAAAGGAATTAGAGTAGCTTAAGAAAATTCATGCTGCTATTACGAATAGAAAAGGAAGGTGATGTTCGGCCAGCCTTTTTAAATACACTGCAAACTGGGCGCGGACCGCGCTGGGTTGACCAGTCAGCTACTAATTTCCGTTTGCAATTAGGATTGTTTGGCAGCCAGTCAATATATTATTTTCCTTTTACGAAAAGGAGTGGGCTGCAATATGAATGTTATAAATAGGGGATCCACATTCTCTTGTATTATCATCTTCTTATTTTTCTTTCATATTAGATTTAGGTTTATTTAGAGTCATGAACTAATTCTTTCAATTCAGTTCGGAAGGGATGTTGAACCTTATTCATAATTAACGGTTTGATCAAGTTTATTTTATTTATTCCTTCTTACATGAGATTTATTTTGATAATCTACTTTAATTTCTTGTATGTTATTCAATTTACTAACGTGATTCTGCAGGATTAAATTAGTGAATTGGTGTCATATGCTAGATCAAGGAATAGTATTACGTGTAATTGATATTGTTCCTAATCACAAGTAGCAATTAGTAATACCTATTGTGGACAAGCTTTTGAGTATTGCTATGATTATCAGAAAGCAAGTTAAACAATTCGAGCTTATGTGTTTGTTGCTTGGAATAGTCTAATTCCTTAGTTCTTAATGCTGCTGTTATATTAAATCTAGAGAGCTTGTTCTAGGTTATATAATGGTTAGAATCTTGTGAAGAGCTTGTTTCATTGAGTGACAATCTAAGGGGAGTTTCGGGTAGCAGAGCTTGTTGTTACCTAGGGCTATTAATTTCATTGAAGGATAAATAATATTACACTTGATTACTCCATAATTGTGAAAAGGTGATACTGAACTGAAGAACTGAAGCTTTTTATTAATTGTTAATTCTTATTAGTTTATTCTTGTTAATTTAGTTTAATCAATTCAAAACCCCCTTTAATTAGAAATCATAGGATAAATATAAAATAAATCACTCTCTGTGGGATCGATCCTTGCTTACTATTGTGCTAATTATTTAAATTCGTGAAGTGAAAGTGAGGTTAATTTAGGAGTGTAAACGACATCTCCCACCGGTCTTGCAACCAATGATCTTCGTCTATCTGAGCATCAATCATCAGTCGCAAGGATTCCATCTCTACCTCTATGGGGAGGACTGCTTCCATGCCATAGACCAATGAATAGGGGGTAGCCCCAGTAGAGCTGCGCATTGACATCCTGTATACTAACAGGGTGAGAGGCAGTAGGTCAGGCCATTTTTTATGATTGGCGGACATTTTCTATATAATCTTTTTGATGTTCTTGTTGGCTGCATCGACAGCACCATTCATCTTGGTCTGATAGATGACAGAGTTGAGATGCTTGATGTGGAACTTGCTGCACAGTTCTTTCATTATTTGATTGTTTAGGTTTTTGGCGTTGTCTGATATGATCACCTCCGGTTGTCCATATCGACAAACAACATTGTTTCTGATGAAACTAATGATGACCTCTTTTGTGACTTTGGGAAAAGAGGCTGCTTTAACCCATTTGGTGAAGTAATCGATCATGGTGAAGATGAATTGATGATCATTGCTGGCTTTGGTTCCACTGGGCCGATCACATCCATTCCCCACATGGAGAAAGACCATGGTGAACTCATATTGTGCAGCTCATTTGGAGGAGCGTGGATGGCGTTTCCATGTATTTGGCATTAAAAACATCTTTTGACGTGATCATCGCAGTCAGCTTTGAGAGAGATCCAGTAATGACCTGTTCTTAATATCTTCTGGGCCAGCAGATGACCGCTCATGTGTGGACCACAGACTCCACCATGAACTTCATCAATCAGCCTCTAGGCTTGATCTTTATCAAGGCATCTTAACAAGCCTATTCCAGTATCCCTTTTATACAGCGCATCTCCGCTTAGATAGAACTTTATAGCCATCTTGTGAATCCGCTTTCGCGCGGATTGGCTTACTCAAGCGGGTGTAGATCCATCTCGTAGATATTCCTTGATGTCTTGATACCAAGTTTGTTTGACAGGAGGTATTTTATCTGATACTTCTCCAATGTAATTTCCATATGTCGGGGCTTTCTGAACTGTAAATTTGATGTTGGGAAACCCACTACTCTCGGATATGCGAATTAATGAAGCCAATGTTGCTAATGCATCAACGAAGTCATTCCTACCTCGAGGAATATGGCTGAAAGTCACGTCTTTAAACTCCAGGGATATTATGATAACCTGTCGATGATAGGGCAGAAAATGCAGTTCTTTGGTGTGATATGCCCCAGTGGATTGTCTAATGACCAACTCAGAGTCTCCAAAGACCAGTAGGCGTTTAATACCCATGGATTGGGCTAGTTTTAACTCCATTATACAGCCTTCATACTCAGCCGTGTTGTTGGTGTTGCCAAATTGAAGTTTGGTAGCCACAGGATATTGTTCTCCTGTACCAAAGATAAGGACTGCCCCAGCTCCGGAACCTTCCATGTTTACTGCTCCGTTGAAATACATTTTCCATGGTTGGACTGTATTCTCTTGCTGGAGTTGTTAAATTGTCATGATTCCATTGTCTGGGAAATAGATCTCCAAGGGCTCGAACCCTCCTGAAGGTGCTTCAGCTAATTGATCTGCAATGCTTTGACCCTTGATTGATTTCTGAGTCACGTAGACAATGTCGAATTGTTGTAGGATCAACTGCCATTTAGACAGTCGACAGTTTAACATTGGCTTGTTGAATACGTACTTGAGTGGATCCATATGGGATATGAGGTAAGTCGTGTGCCCATGGAGGTAATGTTGTAACCTCATTGCGGCCCATGCTAATGCACATCATGTTTTCTCGATCAGGGTGTATTTCTGTTCACCACTACTAAATCTTTTGCTGATGTAGTAGATGGCTCTTTTTTTGCTACTATCATCTTTTTGTCCTAGCATACAGCCCATTGCATTGGCATTGACAAACAAGTACATGAACAAGGGAACTCCATCCCTCGGAGGTACCAATACTGGTGCTTCGATCAGCTGTTTCTTAACGGCAAGGAAGGCTTCTTGGCAATTCTCGTTCCATTTAGTGGAGGAATTCTTCCTTAGTAGCTTGAATATGGGTTCACAGGTTACTTTGAGCTGGGGAATGAATCGGCTTATAAAGTTGATCCTTCCCAGAAACCCACGTATCTCCTTCTCTGTTTGAGGTACTGGCCTTTTAGTTGATGGCTTTAATCTTGGCAGGATCTAGTTCGATACCTTGATTACTCACCAGGAATCCTAGCAATTTGCCTGATTTGACGCCAAAAGCACATTTGGCGGGATTTAGCTTGAGGTTGTACTTACGTAACATGTTGAACAGCTTCCTGAGATGGTCAATGTGATCATCCTCCCTCCAGGATTTGATGATAATGTCATCCACATAGACTTCTATTTCTTTGTGCATCATATCATGAAACAGGGCCATCATGGCTCGCTGATACGTGGCTCCGGCATTGATGAGGCCAAATGATAGTCGCCTATAGAAGAAGGTTCCCCAGGGAGTGATGAAAGCTATTTTCTCTTGGTCTTCTTCAGCAACCATAATTTGATGGTAACCAGCAAAGTAATCCATGAAGGAATACATGTCGTACTGCGTCGTATTATCTATCAGGATGTGGATGAAAGGCACCGAAAAGTTGTCCTTGAGGTAGGCTTTGTTTAAATCCCGGTAATCCACGCATACTCGTACCTTCCCTCCGGGCTTAGGCACGGGGACTATGTTTGAAAGCCATTTTGGGTAGGTTGATACCATGATAATCCCGGCTTTGAATTTCTTAACGACTTCTTCTTTGACTTTCAGACTCCATTCAGGTTTCAATCGCCTGAGCTTTTGTTTGACTAGATTGAACTCCTCTTTGATGGGCATTCGATGGATGATAATGTCAGTGGACAGGCCAATCACTTCTTCATATGACCATGCAAATACATCCTGGAACTGTGTTAGGAGTTCGATCAGGTCGGCTTTTTAGTCTGGTGTGAGATCTAAACCTATCTGGATTTCTTTGATGTTTTCAGAGGTTCCTATATTGATAGTGGTGGTTTGGTCGAGGTTTGGTTTGGGTTTATCTTCGACCCATTCTTTGATCTCCTCGGGCACCTCATAGTCATCTTCATCCTCTTGATCAATATCCATCAAGTCGAAGTTCAGTTCTACATCAAAGTCGTACTCACTTTAACAGGTTGGCATCTCATCAGCAGAGACAAACACATCCCACGCTTAAATCCTAAAAACAAAAAGGCTTTCATCTTAGATATGCACAACTGCTTAAATATACATAGCATTCTGTAAAGCATGACAAAGTTACTGCTATAGCTATGCAATCGAAAGTAAGGGGTAAATGAAAGCATGATTAAAGGGAATATTGACTCTCTCTGCCCCTTTACACTTTTTGATTGAGGCAAGGGACGCTGCTCCAGTTATCCAAGGTCAGATCCTCATGAACTGGGAGGATCGAGGCATTGTGATCATCTGTCTCGTCTTGGATGATGACCGAGACATCCTTTATAATAAGGTCGGGGTTTTCTTTGAACTGCCCCCTTTTTCCTTTTTAATGCGAGGAATTTGAATCTGATCCTCGTCTTCACTGTCTGGGGTCTCATCATTCATACCCTCATAGTTTATGATGTCCCGCATATTAGCGAATGGGTCTCGTCCTTCGTACAGGATCTTTTCTTTTCCCTTTTCGCTATCTGCCTCATGCTTAAGGGATTTTCTTTCATTGACGGGTATAATTGGAGGAAACAGCATAGCTGATACCACAGCAGGGATCTTCCTCATTGGCTTTACCCATCCAGCATTAGTGAGGTTTGGCAGCAATATTGTGGAAGCATGAGCCTTGGGATGCTTATGCGGGTTCCGGTAATTTACCCTAGATGAAAATCCCAATCCTGCTCTCCCAGTTTGACTTAGGATTTGTATCGGGCTCTTGATACCTTGTTGATTCTTTTGTAACCCTTCTCCAGGTTGGAAACCCAAAGATACCATTTTCTGGCCCACTGTCATTACTTCGGTGGAGATCTTGGGTTTCAAGGTCGGTGCTCCGATAGGTAGATACTGCGTATCACTCACCTCCAGGGCTTGAAAACTTGCAGGTTCAATCCCTGCATCAAGGCTGATCACTGGCATGTCTCCCTGTGTGCAGACAGGGTATTCTAGTTTGGCATTGACTGTGATTAGGTTGTCATTGATAATGTACTTGAGCTGTTGATGGAGGGTGGATGGCACTTCCCCTACCATGTGGATCCAAGGCCTACCCAGCAACAAGTTGTATCCAGTGGCGATGTTAAGCACCTGAAAGGATACGTAGAAAGTGTGTGGACCAATCTCCAAGGGTAGTTCTATTTCTCCCATAGCTTGGCGTCGCAATCCATCGAAAGCCTGGATAACCACATGACTGGTTTTGATCCAGTTCGAGTTGATCTTCATTCTTTACAAGGTATCGTAGGGACAGATGTTAAGGGATGATCCTCCGTCGATGAGTACCCCTCCGATTACATATCCGAAAGACATCACAGCTATATGCAGGGACTTATGATGGCCCGTTCCTTCTGCAGGGATATCATCGTCAGTAAAGGAGATCACATTGTTGTTGAAAATATGTTCGACCACATGACAAAATTTCTCGGCATCTACGGTATGTAGCAGATGGGCTTCTTCCAGTACTTTTACTAGAATGTTGTGATGATCCACTGAGGATAAGACCAGATCAATGATGGACATTTGCTTGGGTGAATCCTTCAAGTTTTGTACTATCTTGATTTCATTATGTCCCATCTTGTTAAGGAACTCTTTAATTTTCTCTTCAGCTACCTTTACTTTGGCTTTGATGACTGGTTTGATCACCCGCTGAGGCAGGTATAATGAATTGTCCTTTGGTACAACGGTAATGTTGTTTGAGGTGGGCCCTTTATCATTCCCATAGTTCCATGGGACTCTCTTCAGACTGATAATGGGATACTGTGGTCTGAAGGGCAAGATAAAAGGCTTGGGTGCGGCCACTTTCACATGATTTTATATTTCTTGGACCCTTTTCCCTGGTAGTACTAAGGGTTTGAGAGTCGACTCCTTATCGCAGGATATGACAACCACTGTGTTCTAGTTCCATACAGTGGGGATCCAGAGAGTTTCTTCATCCGGGAGGTCGAGAAGTTAATTTCCCCTTAACAGGTCACCATTTTCAATCATGTCTTAAATTAGGTTACGAAGTGCCCAGCAATCCTCAGTATCATGGCAGGGTGAATTGGAGTGGTACTGACATATTTTGTCAAGTTTGAATTTTCTGGCTTGAGGGTTTAATGGAGGTAACAAGTCTACAACCATTCCCTCGTTGATTAACATCTGGAGGATTTCTTCCATCGATTGGTTTAGGTTGGTGAAGTTCCTATGAAATAGGAATTTCCTTCCAGTTTGGACACTTGCTTCTTCAACCCCCTTGTCAGTCCAGTGTTCGTGCTCATAAGACAGGCTATGGTCCTACATAGGATTGATCTCCGGTGTGGGCGGACACTCGATATCAGACCGGTTGGCCCATTTGATCATTTTCCTGGTAATCTAATGCTGGTATACGACCAGTTCTGCTAATTCTTCGATTCGTTCCTTGATAGAGTTTATTTCTTGCTCTATCAGGAACCTTCTTTCTGAAACTTCCCAACTGTCTGGGGTGCTATTGATGGATGGAGTTGATTCTCCCACATAACGGAGGTACTTGGATCCTTCTCCATTTGTGGTGCTGATTATATTGACATTCTCCTCTTTATGTTGTCGTAGAAGATTGTCGTGTACATGGGGTTGCTCAAACTTTGTGACCACAATCTCTTCGTTGTCGATCAAATCTTAGATCTTGTGCTTGAGAGACCAACAATCTTGAGTGTCATGGCTTGGGGATCCGGAGTGATAAGCACACTTCTTGCTTCGGTCAAAATTTCGTCCATTAATGTTGGTTGGTAGAAGGAGTTGGACAATCTTCTTCTGAGCTGTCATAAGTTTGAATACGTTCTCAAGTGAATCCCCTAGAGGGGTGAAAGTTTATCAACGCTTGACCTCCATATTTTTTTGGAATGGAGGGTTTGAAGACTGTGCTGGATTTTGAAAAAGGGTATAATTCCTCCTTTGAATGGGCATACTGTTTAACTCGCCCCTTGTATTCTGTCCTTGCAACACTAAGGACACTTCTTCATCTTTCTTTTTATGTACCCTCTGGGGATTACTCCCGTAATTTTTAGACTGGATGTGTTCAGCGATAGCTTCGAGAGCGGTCAGATCTTTTATCTTCCCGGATTTGAGCCCCATTTCTGCCATTTCACCGTGTTTGATCATTTCAGAGAATGGTTTTCCTATGACTTCTAGGACCCTCTCATAATATGGCGCTTCTTGGATGTCGATGAATGTCATGACTATCTCAGACTCAGTCATGGCTGGGGTGACTTGTACTGCAACCCGTCTCCATCATTGGGCATACTCTCTGAATGATTCAGTGTTCTTTTTCTTGATCTTAGTTATTTGGTATCTGTCTGGAGCCAGCTGAGATTGGAAGTTGTACTGATTGAGGAAGGCATGGGCCAATTCTTCCCAGCTGTGAATTTTAGAGTTGTCCAGACGGGCATACCAGGCTCTGGCTTCTCCAGTCAAACTCTACTGTAATAGTTGCATTAGAAGCTTCTCATCCTCTACATAGGATCCGAGTTCTCCGATGAATACTTTTAGATGTGTATAAGGGTCTCCCAATCCATCATATTTCTCAAAATTGGGAGTTCTGAACTTCTCGGGATAACGAGCTCCGGGGAAAATACAGAGGTCGGAGTAATTGACACTGCCGAATTCCCTAGTCCCTTTGATAGACAGAAGAGTTTCCTCCATTTATTGTACTTTCTTCATGATGTCACCGGCCTCCTGTTCTTTGTTGAGGGCGGTGATTTTAGGGGTTTTTTTAGTTGTGTCCTGGTTCTGTGGTCCAGGAATCTGAGTCTCGACTTTTTCAGTCTCTTGACTGCCACTACCATCAGGTACCCCTGGTTCTATATGAACTTGGGATTACTTCCCTTTAAGGGCCTTGCTTTGTTCTCTTAGAAAACCAGCTAGTTCAGCTATCTGATTTTGCAGTCCTTCGAACTCTACCCTAGACACAGGGGTGGATTCTGGTGAGCACTCGAAGTCATGTCCGTGGATGGACCTAGTGCTTTCTTAGACTTAGATCTAGTGACAGGACCAATTTTTCACCTACACCAAAACGTAGGCGTGTCAATTTCCTGAGGTAGGTAGAGATAGGATGCATAATGTGTTTTTTATTCTTATGCTGCAAAACCGAGGTTAGTTGTTTTGATGACAGGATGACAAGAGTTAAATATTGAACACTGGACATTGAATTGAAAGAGGAAGGCATGAAGAGACTTCCTGTCGGATTTAGTTAATCAGAGGCTGACCTATCTTAGGTTACTCTAGCGTTGGCTTTTTGGCATGAAGGTCCTAAGATCATCGCAATCTACTAGAGGGAAAATTAATCTGATCTTTCAACTGGAGTGAAACTGGGTGGTGCATTTTCATGAGCCCCAGAGACTTTGTACAAACCTGAATTTTCAGAAATTCTTAAATAAGGATTTAATAAATAAAATTCTTAAACTATGAGATGGGTTCGAATAAGAGTATATATATGTGATATGAGGTATGTGGTATTATATTACATAGGGTAATATGGACTATGTAATATATGTTTTTGTGATTTATAAATATACTATTAATATATATTTGTTATTTAGCGTAGAGACGATTCAGTAGAGATAAAGGAAGTGGATAAATTCCTATCGATATTAAATAATTTATAGAATTAATTTATCATAGTAAGTTGGTGACATTAAATATCCTTAATGTATAATCACCATATTCTTGTGTATGTATATTAATAACTAGTATGTTTATAATATAGGTTATTAATAGCACTTAAGCTATCCGTAAATAGGTTTGGATAGTGAAGCATGAGTTAGTTAAGGAATTAACTAATAAGAATAAATATTAGTTAATTTAAGTTGGGAGTTATATTATGGAATAATATAATGTTAATATTGAACCTTAATGATATGGTGCAGTGTTTAATTTACTTAAGTAAAGAAATGGATTAATATATGCGCTGAATATATAATTATAGTTGCTACTTTTTATATATATTACTTAGAATATTAATATGTGAGAAAGTCTAATGTACGAATAACGTTAATATATATATATATATATATATATATATATACGTTATTAAAGAGAATTGGAAATCATTATATCTTTAAATGAATATTTGAAGAAATTATTTTGGGAACAATTTATAAAAAAGAAAGAGAACTAATTATTATATATTTCTAATAAAGGGTATTAAAATAATTTCTAATATTGAATTATTTTAATAAAAGGAGGAAATGTAGGTTATAAACCATAGGTAAGTGTACCTTAGACTATAACCTGAGAGAGGGAAAGATAAAGATTAAAATATATACGTAAATATTCAAAGAAAAATCTTGAAATATTTAGAGAATGAGAATCAGGAGTTTCCTAACTCCGGTAATAAAAAAATGTGAAGACAATGTCTATAAGATATATATGACAAAGATAGTGAGAATAAACTCAAATGGAGTTTAGTTGATAGTAGGGAAAGAACCCTGAGGTAAAGCGATGATCACGACGTGATCAGATTGAACTGTGAAATGATAGATAGTCTGTAACGATTAAGTGTGTATAGCTTGATGCTATGAGAGAATGTATTATAAAAAGTACGAGATGAACTCATGAGGAGTTGTATGTGGTAAAACCTAGAAAGTTCGTAACGAGGAAGTGATAGAGTAAGATAGAGTTAAGTGTTGGACTTCCATTGAGGACTCATGTGATGGCTTAGTTGTACAAACTTTTGTATGGGCAGAAGTTTTGTGCTTGCACTGAGTGCGTCACATTGATAATCATTGGAATGTTAGTGTCGCGGTATCATTATACATATGGCGGAAAGGTGATTCTTTTCTCATGTTTATTTTGATAGATAGAGATTTCTAAGATTAATTTAGATAATACTAAGATTAGGTGCGAGTTCTTAAAACTTATGCCTATGACGAGTTCATGACTCATAATCGTATGGTGGGACCCCTCAGCGAATGGACGACTTTGGTCTGACTAGGATAAGTTCCTACACCTATATGATTGTGGTAAGTTCCTGAACTTCCATGGTATGGTAAGTTGGTGAACTATACTGAGAATAGATATATTATATAAGAGTTTTGGAATAGTAAGCTTTGATGGTGGTAAGAGATTGAAGTGATGGAGAAATTGGATTTTCCTAAATCTTCTAGCTACGCTAGATTTTCAATATTTATTGACTTCGTGCTAGTGTTTACACTTTTGTTTTCTTGAGAAAAACATTGGGTCAAGTGACTGAACCAATGAGTTCTTAAAAATAACAACACCGTTATTCGTATGTCTAAGGTACTTGTTTCGGCTAAGACAAAAATAATTTGAAAATCTTTCAAAATGTATTTTGACCATGCGCATCAGTTGATATGGTGTAGGATGGTAAACGATGGAGTCATCAATGCAATCGAACCTAGTGTCGGAAGTGATCGTATGATCGTCAGTCCATTATGGTAGGATGTATTATGGCAAAGTCACTAATGACGGAATCTTCAACGTACTATTAAGTGGGTACGGCATTTTGACGTCATAAAATGATTTTTAGTTTTCTTTCGAGTTATGAAAAGTTGGTCAAATTATTTCGATTGATGTCCAAGTTGTTGATAAGAGTCTAACCTATTTGATTCGGCTAGACGACTGTTGAAAAATGATTGTAGAATTCAAACATTCTTGTGTATTTGTGCCAAACCAGATTGCTCTGGTGCGGATTTAGAAGTTGAGAAGCTGAGGCTAACAACCCTATAACGGGAACATATTTTCAGAGACAGTGGTCACGAACATGACTCATATAGTCATTACAACACGCTACGTTGCGGCCCAACGTAGTAGTACAATAGGTTAGCCACCTAGAGTACGAGTGGAGGGTGTTTTCAGTCCTTGTGATTGATAAACACTCTAATTTACAGTGTGGAGACTCATGATGAGACATTTGTAAATGTGGAAGAGTTCTCGGTCTTGTGTGACCCCTCAGCATAATTTAAAATCTGAGTTATTCATACTACTTCCCGATTATTGAAAAATCATGGAATATTCTTATTCTTCTGAAGGATGAATGTAGTAAGTAGAATGTTCCTTAGAAAGGAGATAGCGGCAGAATGCGATGGAGGAGGTTACACTAATAAAACTTTTGAAAAGAGAATGAATAAAATTATTCAAGAGAATATGTAATAATTGGAATAGCACCGAGTAGAGGAAGTTTCGGTGATTCCGAGGACGGAATCCTTATAAGGGAGAGAGGATGTAAGGACCCGAATTTTTAGAAATTATTAAATAAGGATTGAATAAATAAAATTCTGAAACTGTGAGATGGGTTCGAATAAGAGTATATATATGTGATATGAGGTATGTGGTATTATATTACATAGGGTAATATGGACTATGTAATATATGTTTTTGTAATTTATAAATATACTATTAATATATATTTGTTATTTAGCGTAGAGACGATTTAGTGGAGATAAAGGAAGTGGATAAATTCCTATCGATATTAAATAATTAATAGAATTATTTTACCATAGTAAGTTAGTGATATTAAATATCCTTAATATATAATCACCATATTCTTGTGTATGTGTATTAATAACTAGTATGTTTATAATATAGGTTATTAATAGCACTTAAGCTATCCGTGAATAGGTTTGGATAGTGAAGCATGAGTTAGTTAAGGAATTAACTAATAAGAATAAATATTAGTTAATTTAAGTTGGTAGTTATATTATGAAATAATATAATGTTAATATTGAACCTTAATGATATGGTGCAGTGTTTAATTAACTTAAGTAAAGAAATGGATTAATATATGCGCTAAATAAATGATTATTGTTGCTACTTTTTATATATATTACTTAGAATGGTAATATGTGAGAAAGTCTAATGTACGAATATCGTTAATAAATATATATTCGGTGTTAAGATAGAGTTAAGTGTTGGACTTCCATTGAGGACTCATTTGATGGCTTAGTTGTACAAACGTTTGTATGGATAGAAGTTTTGTGCTTGCACTGAGTGCGTCACATTGATAATTATTGGAATGTTAGTGTCGCGGTATCATTATACATATAGCGGAAAGGTGATTCGTTTCTCATGTTTATTTTGATAGATAGAGATTTCTAAGATTAATTTAGATAATACTAAGATTAGGTGCGAGTTCTTAAAACTTATGCCTATGACGAGTTCATGACTCATAATCGTATGGTGGGACCCCTCAGCGAATGGACGACTTTGGTCTGACTAGGATAAGTTCCTACACCCATATGATTGTGGTAAGTTTCTGAACTTCCATGGTATGGTAAGTTGGTGAACTATACTGAGAATAGATATATTATATAAGAGTTTTGGAATAGTGAGCATTGATAGTGGTAAGAGATTGAAGTGATGGAGAAATTGGATTTTCCTAAATCTTCTAGCTACGCTAGATTTTCAATATTTATTGACTTCGTGCTAATGTTTGCACTTCTATTTTTTTGAGAAAAACATTGGGTCAAGTGACTGAACCAATAAGTTTTAAAAAAAAAATAACACCGTTATTCGTATGTCTAAGCTACTAGTTTCGGCTACGACAAAAATAATTTGAAAATCTTTCAAAATGTATTTTGACCATGCGCATCAGTTGATATGGTGTAGGATGGTAAACGATGGAGTCATCAATGCAATCGAACCTAGTGTTGAAAGTGATCGTAAGATCATCAGCCCATTATGGTAGGATGTATTATGGCAAAGTCACAAATGACGGAATCTTCAACGTACTATTAAGTGGGTACGGCATTTTGACGTCATAACATGATTTTTAGTTTTCTTTCGAGTTATGAAAAGTTGATTAAATTATTTCGATTGATGTCCGAGTTGTTGATAAGAGTCTAACCAATTTGATTCGGCTAGACGACTGTTGAAAAATGATTGTAGAATTCAAACATTCTTGTGTATTTGTGCCAAACCAGATTGCTCTGGTGCGGATTTAGAAGTTGAGATACTGAGGTTAACAATCCTATAACGGGAACATATTTTCGGAGATAGTGGTCACGAACATGACTCATATAGTCATTACAACACGCTATGTTGCGGCCCAACATAGTAGTACAATAGGCTAGCCACCTAGAGTACGAGTGGAGGGTGTTTTCAGTCCTTGTGATTGATAACCACTCTAGTTTACAGTGTGGAGACTCATGTTGAGACATTTGTAAATGTGAAAGAGTTCACGGTCTAGTGTGACCCCTCAGCATAATTTGAAATCTGAGTTATTCATACTACTTCCCGATTATTGAAAAATCTTGGAAGATTCTTATTCTTCTGAAGGATGAATGTAGTAAGTAGAATGTTCCTTAGAAAGGAGATAGCGGCAGAATGCGATGGAGGAGGTTACACTAATAAAACTTTTGAAAAGAGAATGAATAAAATTAGTCAAGAGAATATGTAATAATCGGAATAGCACCGAGTAGAGGAAGTTTCGGTGATTCCGAGGACGGAATCCTTATAAGAGAGAGAGGATGTAAGGACCCGAATTTTTAGAAATTATTAAATAAGGATTGAATAAATAAAATTCTTAAACTCTAAGATGGGTTCGAATAAGAGTATATATATGTGATATGAGGTATGTGGTATTATATTACATAGGGTAATATGGACTATGTAATATATGTTTTTGTGATTTATAAATATACTATTAATATATATTTGTTATTTAGCGTAGAGACGATTTAGTGGAGATAAAGGAAGTGGATAAATTCTTATCGATATTAAATAATTTATAGAATTATTTTATCATAGTAAGTTGGTGATATTAAATATCCTTAATGTATAATCACCATATTCTTGTGTATATGTATTAATAACTAGTATGTTTATAATATAGGTTATTAATATCACTTAAGCTATTCGTGAATAGGTTTGGATAGTGAAGCATGAGTTAGTTAAGGAATTAACTAATAAGAATAAATATTAGTTAATTTAAGTTGGGAGTTATATTATGGAATAATATAATGTTAATATTGAACCTTAATGATATGGTGCAGTATTAAATTTACTTAAGTAAAGAAATGGATTAATATATGCGCTGAATATATGATTATAGTTGCTACTTTTTATATATATTACTTAGAATATTAATATGTGAGAAAGTCTAATGTACGAATAACGTTAATAATATATATATATATATATATATATATATATACGTTATTAAAGAGAATTGGAAATTATTATATCTTTAAATGAATATTTGAAGAAATTATTTTGGGAACAATTTATAAAAAAGAAAGAGAACTAATTATTATATATTTCTAATAAAGGGTATTAAAATAATTTCTAATATTGAATTATTTTAATAAAAGGAGGAAATGTTATTTTTGAATAATAATATTACCTTATATGTTTTTGTATGAGTTGTGATTGGTTAATATAGTAAATATATTTAAACGTATTTGCTATATGTAAATAAATTGATAGAAATAATTTATTATAATAGAAAATAAACTTATTATCTATTTTTTATATATAATAAATGTACATGTGTCGTACATATAGTTATTTGATATTATATTAAGAATAATATCATGAGACAATAAGTAAATTATTTTCTAATAATGAATGTCTTTATTCGGAGAAAACATAATATTTATGTTATGGCAAAATACATAATTTCTAATATATTTTTCAAGGGAGTTTAATTTATAAAAGGAAACTAAGTTATTTTAATAACTTGAGTTGCTATAGTACCGTAAGTGTTATAAATAATATTTGAATATTTCTATTCATAATATATTTATATGTGGACCTTGTGACTTAATAGTTCTAATTATATTGAACATGTTATAAGTAGTGAGTGATGGGAATAATAATAAGCTTAAGATTAAGCTTGTGAGAAATACCTTGTGTGGCACGATAATAGATTCGGTAATGAATTGATTAATTCGAGGATGGAAGAATTATTAATTAAACAATTAATCTATGTTAATTGTTATTATAATAATATGTTGATTTATTATTGTGGCTAGTAATAGTATAGTAATAAGAAAATTGATTATAAATATAATCGGAATTGTATTGATGAAGAATGAGATATATTGTCTTATAATCGTTATGGGCAATATACTATTATCAAGTAATTATTTGATAATATGTTGATTAATGAATAATGAATTATAAATATTATAAGATTTATATTGATCAATTGTTATAGAGATTAATAATTGATTTACGAGGAAGGGATTAATTAATATTATTATTAATTAATTGATAAGATAAGTAATTTATTAATTTCTATGTGCAACCATGCGATATTAAAAGTATAACGTATGATAGTTAACTATATGTTATATGAAGTGTAAAGTGCAATACAACTATGTTATTTATGAATATAAACTATATAGTAAAGTTTATTGAGTTGTAAGAGGTACATGAAATGTGTGTGACAATGTGTATATGAGTGTACAATAAAATAATATATCATGGATATATTGTAAACATATATTGAATTAATAAAACTTAATAAAGGAGACAATATAATGTGATAATATCCTATCAAAATATATTCGGTGTTGGGAAAATGTACATGGATTATATGTGGTATATATGTAACCTACTTGATGCATTGTAATTGGATATTACATCTGTAGTTCATTTATAACCTAAGTTATAGGAAATGAAATAGGTGTACATGATATGTAATGTATATATATAACCCAAGTGTGGTATACACTATATATAACAATAGTAAGTTAATTTGCAAGTTGTTGAGTTATATTTACTGTGTCCCAATTTGAGTACCCATTCTCCACTTCTTCTACACGTGAACCCACATAGCTACTCTATATCTCTCTCATTTTCATCACAAGCTAGATAATGATTTCAGGGGGTGTGGAATCCATGATGAGATTCATCCACTCTCAACCACTCTCCCTTAACCATCATGTAATCCATTATTCCATTTGTTTGATTTGGGAGGCAATAGCAGTGTTTGGGTATTCAAGACTCTATAATTAAGGCTTCCTCCTCATTCTATTCATTTGTTGAGAAATTCTAATATGTATAAGATATAAAAGTAGTACATTGTATTAGCAAGGAGTCTGTGATTTCAAGTTTAGCTGAGGTATAACACTTATTTCCTTGTCCTTTATTCTCTGTAAATTTTCTATATTCTTGATTCCTTGATTAACCATGAATTGGAGGTTAAGTTAATTAAAGAATGTTATAAGTTGCTATGATAGCTTATAAACATGTTAGAAATATTACGTAGCATGTTTAAATTCGAATTATTGAAGAAATTCTGAGTTTGGGCTAGAACCTGCCGAAGCAAGTTGTTCCTGACATGAACTGCACACGGCGCAGCTGCGCCGGGTTTATACCTAGACGCAGCGCAGCTGCGTCGGCAGCCTGCTCTAGTTTGTATTTTATGCTGCAGAACTGTTGACTGCTAGCATATGTTATATCAGTAGGCAAGCATGAGGACAAGTTTACTATGCATATATGGGTATATTTACATAGCATGAGCATGTAGAATTATGATGGTACACATTATTGATGGAAAGGACTTATAATTTTTAAATAAACTTAAGGTTTTATAAACGAATTTTGGCGTATATAGGTCATGTTTATATTCTGACTTTTGAGATACATTAGTATGGTTTAAGAATGCATGAAAGGCATATTTACTTACGTATATGAGTTTCATAGTATAACATGAGCATGTCGGACCTCGTTAGTGAACATTTCTAACGAAAATGTAAGTTTTGAAGGTGGATCTTGACATGTAAATACCATATACGCATTCTAATTTGCGAGCATGTTTAGATGACTTAAAAATGCATATCGGACATGTTAACATATGTATATAGATGGCATGAACATGTTAGCTCTTGTTAGTGAACTTCACTAATGAAAATGTGAGCTTTGGTTGTGAATCTTGACATGTTATTGCGAGTTTCGTATTCTGAAAATTTTGGACATATGTGATAGCACACTTGGACTTTCTCATGTATCATACATGTATATACACCATGACTACATGTCGTGAAACCATGTTTAGCATAAACAAAGCATGTTTTCAAACTAATAACTATAATAGCTATGAACATGCCCAATATGAGTTATATGAATACTTTATGTGTTTAAAGAACTAGCATGATAAACTTTGTGATGTTCATGACCTTGAGTGGCTTTAAATTGTTGGAATGTTGACTTAGAACCTATATCATGTAAGTTGAACGTGAAAAGGTTAAACGAGCATGAAAGTATCCTTTAATGTGTATACATGCTATGTAGGACCATATGTTAATACTTGAATCCGATTTCGACGGTTAATAGAGTATATTTTCTTTGTTATGGTCTTATGTGTTAGTAATGATAAATGAGAATGATTAACTCAAAAGATAGACTACACTAGCTATATATAAATAGATTAGTGGTAGACAGGCATGTGTATATGAAGAATGTTAGTAAGTACGTATGGTTAAAGTATACGTATACTTACATAGTTATTCTAAGAATACGATAAGAAAGTGAGACGAAGGTTCTAAGAACCAAGTTAGACAATAATGTAACCTTTATTACTACATTGAGAATGTGTGGATACATATAACTGATAAGTGTGAATCCATGATTATATAATTGTGTAGAATTACACGAAGTGCAGATATCTTTAAACAGTTAAGTCGTAGTTGTTAAACTACGCATCAGGCAAGTCTTTCAGTTCCTATTTGATATATGAATTCAATAACTGTTAGTTGAATTATATTATGCTGTGATAATGTGAACTTATATATGAACTGTATTGAGATATAAATGAGATTAAAAGTTGATCTTTGATGATATACTTGTTATGTGAAAAGTAACATGCGTAGTACATATAAATTATTTATAAATGCATGAACTGAGTATGATGTTGTATGCTATGTGATGCATGAAAACTGTTAAAATTGTTGAGCTGTCGAGCTCACTCTTGCAAATAACCATTTTTGCAGGTTGAGGACTTGCGATAAAGATTTCGTGCTTCTTGATTAATAAAGATAGATAGTATCGCATTGAAGAATACTACTTATATTATTATCTGGACCGTGTTTAGGTTCTAGATGATGTCCTTGATAGTTGTTTACACTATTTAATACTTGTTGTATTATAAAAATGTATTAGTTAATACATAGGAAATATCGAGTTGAGTTGTAAACGTTTATACGATAACTCAAATAGAATGAATCATATTATATAGTTGATTCCAGAATATGTAATTGATTTAAGTTATGAAATTAATAAAAGATTTTATTCTAACGAGATTGAGAAATTTAAGTTATTCCGCATCTTAGTAACATCGAATTTGATGTTTAGACAGGGATGGTATATGATCGGGATTTGAAACTTGTAATAGTTTAGGTTTATTATACGAGATCCTGATAATGAATAGAATTTATATTCTAAATTATGATAAAGCAAATTGTATTCTTTTACAAATGATTAAAAGATGTAATAGTTCCGCGTTAGTAGTATCGTGACTGCACCGGATTCGAGGTAATAAAGGGACCCAAATTTGGGGGCGTCACAGACTTAGCCGATCCCCAGAGACATTACTTATCACCGACGTGTTTTGCCTCCTTGTGAGAGGAACACAACATACATTCACATATATCATGCCTTACCATTATGCACATGATGACAGCTTGTGCGAAGCACTAATATGGGTGCGAAGCACTAAAAAAAGTATTAAAGCATTCATTCACATTCATTCAATGCAAAGATGCAGAATTCACGCATTCATTCAATGTGGAGACGCAGAATTCACGCATTCATAGTTTTGAAAGGGAAATATTTGAAAAGATTGGAAAGCGGCCTAAGCCCTCTACTGTCCCTAGCAGAGTCACCACCTGTCGACGTCAGTTAAAAAATCCACGGGTCGGGTCACAACCCGGATCTTTTATCTCTTTTCCTAAGTTATCTCTACCCTTACTCTTTTTATTTAGGAAAAAGGTTTTGAAGGATTTTTTAGGAAAAAGGCCAACATGTATCATGTCGACGATTTGAACGTTTTATAGAGTCGCTAGTTAATAGATTTGAAATGGTTGTACTAACTCAACCGAGTTTTGTTTGAAAGAGGCCCAATTGCTGGACACTGTCGAAACTTGATCTTTGAAAATAAAGTTTTGAGCTCGGGAGCTTGGTTAAGTGTGGGGAATGTGTTAGGCATCCCACAACTCCCGTGTAAACACGATACCGCATCTTTTTAATATTTCCCTTTAAACTAAAATATGTGTGTGAATGCTGTTTAAAAATTGGGCCTATATTTGATTGATTTGAAAGTAATGCTTTGCTTCACTGAACCTATATACGAATGGTTTGATTTGATTTGCAAAAGTCTTTGATTTGATTTGCAAAAGTATTTAATTTGATTTGCAAAAGCTTTTCTTTTGATTTGAATTGAAAATGATGTTTTGAAAGCTGGTTGTCAAACCCTTACGCTGCCATAGGAATTGAAGCCTGTTGATACTTCCTATTTTATCTTTTTAGCCTTAAGGCTGCATTTGAATGGTGATTGTCGGGTTGCGAAGCATCCTCGACAACAGAAATGAATACGAATGTCGGTCTCCTCATGGGCATGATAGCCAACGGAGGGACGCTGGCACGACAATCCACATTTTTTCACTACGTTGAGACCTTAAATCTGGATAACCGTTTTAAGGTCTTTGTATATACATTCCTACAAAAAAAAACCGGCAGGGTACATTTGTACAACGGAGTTTGTCCATCGTGGGAATCAAATTCTGATCAGTTTGATCACGAGTCCCACGATTCCCAGGCTCACATTAGAGTAGCCCATAAACCTGCATAGTTCAAATTTGTATAAAAATAGATATATCCCAAGATTTCCAGAATCGAGGATTTATTCAGTAAATCCCGATTCGCACGGCCGAAGCGTCTCGTTCCCACTAGATATCGATCTAATGGACGCGAGGTTGCTTTTGTAACTGAAAAATGCTGATTCATATCAAATGAACATTTAAAGCATTAAATTAAAGAAAAAGCAATTAATAGCAATATATATACACAATTATATATATAACTATAAAAGGGCTATGGGTTTTCACGCGTAGGCCCGAACTGGAATTAATATATATATATATAACTGTAAAATAGCCACAAAATGATCCAGGCTTGACAAAAATGAAATATATATATATATATATATATATATATAAACAATAAAAAGGGCGATGGGTTTTCACACCAGTGCCCGTACTGAAATGGAAATTGACATAAACGTAGTCAACCAGTGATTGGGAAGATCACCCAGTATAGTGAGGAGTGCAAAAGCAGTAAAAAGGCCACGAAATGATCTAGGCCGTACAGAAATATATAAATATATATATTGACAGAAATGTAGTCAACCAAGGCTGGGAAGAGAACCCAGTGGTGGTGAAGGCTGCTTATATATGCATAAATATACATAAAAACAGTAAACTACCTCGGATTTGACATCCGGGCTTGACAAAATTGAAATATTAGTATATATATAGTTGAATAAACACAAAAAAAGGGCCAAACCCGGACTGCGAAGATAACCCAGTCCGGCGAAGTTGCCAAAACGAAGAATTTAGTGCATTGAAGCTGATGGAGCTGACGGATCATCAATCCAAGTTGTAGAAATGCCAAAAATTGAGTTTATGTACAAAAATGTACTAAATTTTGACGAAAACGGCCACGGAACTAAGTTCCGGGCATATGTAGAAAGAGAAACTTAACGTGCAAGTGTATAAAAGTACGAAGAAGTAATATAAACTTGATGATCATAAAAATACTCACAATAGACTGCAACACGGACTTTTTGCCAAATCATAGGCTTTATACATCCAAATCTACCGGTTATTTTCTGATATGTGGTAGTATGTGTGTATATCTACGTGTTAGAGTGGAAAAATTTGGGTTTAGAAGAGGTGAAAAAGTCAAAAAATCAAACAGGCAGAGGTTCGCTGCGCTTCGGAATTTTTTTCAAATGAGGGGGGTGGCCTCATATTTATAGACCAGGGAGCCTTGGCTCTACCTACTGCTACCGCAGGTAGAGGTGTGGTTCCCCTGGTGGGGCCCCATTCATCTTGGTCATCTCAAAGTACGTGCACTCCGAGAAACGCGAGGTCAAAGTCGAACTTTCTAACTTTTGACCGGAGCGTCCGTTTAAGGCGTGCTATACCTTTCTGGAAAGCCCTCGCCGAGAATGTCACAATGACATGGGATAAAATATTTTCTGGGTTCAAGATGATGGGTTCATAACCAGGTCTTTGATTCCCCGCAGTTTGTCCGTTGAGCTGTCTTGTGCTGTTTGCACTCGAGATCATCGTTATGGTTCGTTCTGACCTTGGTGGCATCAATTCAGCTTAAATTTGACTGAATCGGATTAAGGTTAGTAAAATGACCATTTTGCCCCTCCTGAGGTTGCCTTTAGTGTCGGTATGGCCTTCGACTAACTTCTAGGAGTTGTTTCCAAGACTTGGATCCCATTCGAGTCTAATTGTCCTCAGTGTAGTCTCTGAATTTGAATTGGTTATTCCAAGTTTTCCTCTGGAGATGTTTTAAAGCTTCAGGATTATTTCTGAAGTTGACTTGACTTCCCGGGTTACGACCGGGGCTGACCTGTACCTCCCGAGTTGAGATCGGGGCTGAGTTGACGTCCCGAGACTGGTGTTCGAGGCTGTGGTTGTCCCGATATTGGTGATTGAGGTTGATTTAACAGGATTGATATTGAGATCTGAGCTGGATTGACGGTCCGATTGGAGATCAGAGCTGGATTGACGGTCCGATTAGAGATCAGAGCTGGATTGACAGTCCGATTGGAGATCGGAGCTGGATTGACGGTCCGATTGGAGATCGAAGCTGGATTGATGGTCCGATTGGAGATCCAAGCTGGATTGATGGTTTGATTAAAGATCAGAGCTGGATTGATGGTCTGATTGGAGATTGGAGCTGGATTGACTGTCCGATTGGAGATCGGAGCTGGATTAACGGCCTGATTAGCGATCGAAGCTAGATTGATGGTCCGATTAGAGATCGGAGCTGGATTGATGGTCCGATTAGAGATCAGAGCTGGATTGATGGTTCGATTGGAGATCGAAGCTGATTTGACTGTCCGATTGGAGATCGAAGCTGGATTGACAGTCCAATTAGAGATCAGAGCTGGATTGAAGGTCCCATTAGATATCAGAATTGGATTGACGGTCCTATTAGAGATCGGAGCTGGATTGACATTTCGATTAGAGATTGGAGCTGAATTGACGTTCCGATTAGAGATCGGAGCTGGATTGACGGTCCGATTGGAGATCGGAGCTGAATTGACTGTCCGATTGGAGATCGAAGCTGACTGGAGTACTGATATTGGTGATCAGATTTGACTAGAATACCGATATTGGTGATCGAATTTAACTAGAATATTGATATTAGTGATCGGATTTGACTGAAGTACCAATATTGGTGATCAAATTTAACTAGAGTACCGATATTGGTGATCGAATTTAACTGGAGTACCGATATTGGTGATTGGATTTAACTAGAGTACCAATATTGGTGATCAGATTTGACTGGAGTACCTACATTGGTGATCGGATTTGACTAGAGTACCGATATTGGTGATCGAATTTGACTGGAGTACCGATATTGGTGATCAAATTTGACTTGATTACAGATATTGGTGAACGGATTTAACTGGAATACCAATATTGGTGATCGGATTTAATTGGAGAACCGATATTGGTGATCGGATTTGACTAGAGTACCGATATTGGTGATCGGATTTGACTTGAGTACCGAAATTGGTGATCGGATTTGACTTGATAGACCTGCGTTACCTTCCTATGGTATTAGTAGTAGGGGCAAGAAATTTCGAGTGTCTACAATTATATTTAATCTTTTCTCGTAACCTACTAAGACATTCCACGCCGCATAGCTTCATTGCGCTCCTTCTCCATGATGCGAATCATCGTCCTACAATCCATCATGTACCACGGGCAATCTTCAAACTGAACAGGATAATAAAAGACCCGATCCTGGGCTCTATCAATTACTGTATGAAAAATATACTCCATCTCATCTATTTTAGCCTTCTTTAACCTAACCTCATCCTCGACAAGATCTGCGCGTTTAGAAGCCTTAAACCACGCGTCCTCGACTCTTGTCTGTTTAGATGACTCCTCTCTCAAGTCACACTGTGTAATCTCCTTCTCAGCTAACAGATGTCCTATCTTATACTCTGACTGAGTTAACTTATGCTTAAGCTCCGCAGTTCGCGCAGTGAGATCCTCAATCATGGCATCTTCTTGCTCTAACTTAGCATGGTGCTCTTCAGCTTATCTCTATAACACCTCCTCCTTATCCTATAACTTTATGTTACGATCATAAACCTCCTCATACATCTCAACTCCAATAGAGTTAAGTGGTAATTATTCGGGATCCTCTTCTTCTTCCTCTTCCATCTCTTCCTCCTCAGATTCCGGATCAAACTCAGGCGTATGCTCCGGACCTATAACAGTAATCAATAGGGATGGCTCCCTTGGCACTAATTGCTCCCAAACTGTATGAATGTCTCGAGGATCCTCCTCCCTAGCCACTTGGGTCTCCTCTTCCCTAGCCTAGCTGGATCCTCCTATATCAGTCATCCTGACAACAAAGTTTTAAGTTTTAATTACTCATACTACTCAATACTACTCGCGAGCACATAGGTTTATTAATACATAAGCGCTTAAATCATTTTATTATTTTATCTTCAATGAATTTTCTTAATTCATTCCTTAGAACTCGATAAGTGTTTATCACCACTATGTTTTCGATCTCCTATAAGATTATAGCCTAAGGTCTCCTCACCTAAGGTTCATAACCTAAAGCTTTGATACAAATCTGTGACACCCTCAAATCCGGGTACTTCAATCCCACAGATTTGGTGTTCACGTTCCATCACATTCATATCTAACTACCACAATAAAGGATAATAACAATAATAAACTTAATCAACAATACTACCATTAAAGGGTTACATCACTAATACGAAATCCCAGGTCATCTTACCTTTATTACATCATTTGCGAAATAAAAACATAATAATATTTAAGTCTCATTACAAAAGTTTCACGAAAGGAAATTAAACTAAACATCATTATTTATTCATCTTGCCCTTGCCCTTGCTAGTAGAGGGTTCTTCTGGCTCTCGATTTTAGCTGTAATGGTTTATGCAAGAGTGAGAAAAACAATTACTCACAAGGATAGTAATAAACAATTACATTATATAAAACATCAATGGATAATAAGCTTTAACTGGATAACATAGCTTTCTCTGAAAATGGTCAACGATACTTAAGAACTGTAAGTTCAATGGAAGAGTTTAACTTTTGAATCAACAATTGAAATTAGAATCAAAGTACAACTGAGAGTCACAAAATCACGAACTATGTCCTAGGTTAACAAGTATCTTTACTGTAACCTTTAACAGTCTTATAGACTATTGGACTATCCATCTTGTACTCTGAAGGATCAGCCCTTTGTAAAATATATTGTGCACGAACCTTTTAATGCTATTGGGTAATATAATCCCCTATAATAGGGTTGTTCATCTCAATTTTGACATTAGATTCCGCACCAAAGAAAGTTTGGTTTAGAATAACTTCAGTAGAAGTTTTAGATTTCAGAACACTCATCAACTATAGACTAGTCAAATCAGAAATGGTTCACTAGCCATTTAATAATTGATAACAATATAAACTTGAACAATGATTTATAACCAAAGATAGAACAATAATAATTCATAATTGATTAACATCATGTATCAAAGTGGTGCTTTCGAAAGAATTAGAAAGACTTGAACAATTTAAGCTTTGAATAATGAGAAACAAAGGTTATGAAACTTGCTCAATAAAAGATTAGGGTTGAGGAACTTGCGTATAAATAACAAGTTAAGGATAGGAAACTTGCCTCGCGCATTAGCTATATAATCACAACTTATGTTCTCCAAATATCCTACATATACCATTAGGATCTCAATACTAATTAGTTTCATTAACATTAACGTTAGAGGTTTATTTCTCATCTTAATTAACACATGACTTTAGCATTTAAACTACATTTCCATTTCTTACGAACATCGAATCTAAGTATTTATATAACTTGTTAGTTCATAACTTAAAATCATTATACTTGTGATAACAATCTGTTATAACATCTTATTATAGGTTTAACATTTCTTTGTGTTCATTAAATTAGGTTAAGGTTACATTTCCCCAGACTGAACAAGCCAAAACTCATTTCTGGGCAAATCTGCCAACTGGCGTTGTGGCTCTGCCCAAAGAACTGAAACCCATTACTGCGGCGCCACCATAACGCTGAGCATCGGTGCTGCGGCACTGCAGCACGCAGTCAAGCCTTCTAAGAGGTGATGCGGCACTGCGATGCAGATTCAGATTCTGCAGGTTCGGGAAGAACACAGTTCATCCCCAAAACACCCAATTTCTTCAATTTAAGAACAATTTAAACATACCCAGATGATATAACTTAACAAACCCATAAGCTAACACATATAAATTGATTCTAACAACACAAATAACCTAAACAACCAAATTAAAGCTTTAAATTCCAAATCCATACTCTATATTTCATATTTTGACATATTTAGCGAAATCGAACACCACGAATTTGTTATTCAACCACATTGATCCATTTAACTTTTGTTGTTTTCGTTTCTCAATGTACTAATACAAACATCCATCAATTTATAGATTACTACATGAATTAACCATCAATTTAGCCTCAAAATAAGCCAAAACTTACATATTACAACAAAACTTACATTATTCATCTTAAACATGTTTTTCATGAATTTGATAACTCCAAAATTGTTTATAAACAACATATAATATATTATACATACCCTCTAATACATATATTATCTTTTCAACAAATCATCCAACCAAAACCATTTTACAGAGAAGAAGTTTTGAGAAAACATAAAATAAGAACTTTTATAAATAGATTGCTTACCTTTAATTCTCCTTTAGATTATCTAGATGATTGAAAAACCTTGCTTAATCCTCCTCTTCCCTTTGATTCTCAGAATTTCTCTTCTTCAATTCCACAAAACTCTCAAACTCTCTACTCCTCTTTGTTTTACAAATATAAAATGATAAACACACTTATGTGTTTTTACTTATCCTTCAGTTATACAAATAAAGAGTTATCATCTGTTACAAATACCAAGGGCCACAAGGCCATGTTTGGCAAAACCAACCTAAACTCCATTTAAGTTATTTTTATCTCTTCCTTATTATATGGTACAAAATGTCAAACTTTATTATGCCAAACTCATTATTTCATATTTAAATTACATTAGTTTATTAATAAACTTAATTTACTAATAAATCAAATTAAACCTTATTCATATAATTATAATTTCTATTTAGCCATTATAATTATAATTTTATTTAACAAATCATTAATCCTCTAATTTAATTATTTAATTAAATTAGAATATTACCATTATGCTCGCATAATAAAATATGCACCAATTATAAAATTACTTAACATCATTTAATTAATATTATCACACTTAAATAAAATATTCCACAATAATTTCTATCAACTATTTATTTTATTCAATAAATATCCCAACAAAAATATTTATTAAATTCGATAAATATTTTTAATTGTTTAAAAAAATCACATTTATTACAGTACCTGCGTATCTTAATCTCTTCCTACCTACCCTCCTTTCTTTCTTCTCATGGCTTTGAGGGGGCATCTATCATTGCCATCGAGGACTTTCTCTTATCTTTCCATGTTATTGTCGCTTCATCTCCTTGTGATGTTGGTATTACTTCTGTAGCATCTTGTGCGAACATAGCAAGGTCGGGAAAAGTTTGGCCTCTCCTTATGATGACATGGAGTTCATACTTTTCTTAGGTTGCCATTGGGGCACTACTATCATTGTTGGATGTGTCTTCAATGATTGAGGCGTTGGGTTGTTGGTATTAAAATTTGACAGGAGAGAAACAAAACTAAAGTTTTAACTTCTTATTGGTTGCTCTTTATTGTTGTAGTTATTCATTCCACTCCTTATGATGGGCATAACCTTCACGAAATCTACACCTCCCCAGCAGAGTCGCCAAAATGTAGGATCGTGTAATATAAAATATGATTTAGGCAACAAAATGAATTAGATTAACTACTAAACAAAACTTTCATTAATCATGATCATTACAAATATTGTTGAATACAAACTTGGAGCACAATACATACATGTCCTATACTATACAATACCATTGCGGTCAAGTTCATTTATTAATCGGGCGAGGAGAGAATTCTGCGAGAGCATGCGAGACTTTGTGGAGTGATGGATGAGGGACATATCGTGAGTGATGAGTGGGTTGTATACTTAGGAAATAGGTATTCTCGACTTAACTATTTTGTAGGTTCTTAAGTATTTTTAGTTCAATTTTATGCATTTTAGTATTTTAGTGCATGAATTGGAATTTATATTGAAATGGCGCAAAGAGAGTTAAAAGAAGAAGTATTGAACCAGATTATTTTAAGAAATGCATTATTGGCGATTAGCATATGTCGGGCGTTGGCATTAGCAAGGCATCTAGCTTGGCATTGACTGTTGGGTTTGTACGAAATCGTGACGCAATCAAATTGCAAAAATTAGCGGAAGCATGGTATATCAGAGTTTAAAAAAATTTCTACAAAACCATTACCCGGATCATCCTTTATGCAAATTATTAATTTAAAACTATAAATAAGAAGTTATAGAATCATACCCTTGTAGAACGAAGCTTCCACAGGTACTAGTTCAACTCCTTGTTCTTCGTGATCTCCTTGAATTTTCGGGTTAGATTCCTTCCTTTGATCAACGTTAGCCACCCAAGTGTTTGGCCTCTAGAGGTGATCCACCAAGGAAGAGAAATTATCAAGAAGGAGGGTGTTTGGCTAAACCTTAGTTTTTTATCCTCTATAGAAAAGGAGTACTCTCCAACAATTGGAATTGCATCAACTGATATCTATTATAAGACTCCTCTTATATAGATATTGGTCAACCCTTCTAATCCTATTAGACATGGGATTTCTTTTAATTAATTAAACTCCTTTAATTAATTTAGGCTTCCCACCACATGGGAATAATTAATTAAATTCATTTAATTAATTTTTTCTCCTAATCTTATTAGGACTAAATGAGAGTACTAATATTAAATTAATTACTAAACTCCTTTAGAAATTAAAATAATAATAATTGTAATAATATTAATAAGACTCCTCTTATTAATTTATATTTAATATTTTTAAAATATTAAATAGTAAACATTAAGCTATTTAATTTATTCTATCACTATAGATTAAATTAATTACACTTAATGCATTATTACGATTATGCCATTACCTTCTTAAATAATTATTCTTCCTTTTATGGTGTGACCCTTTAGGTTCTCCATATTAAACCGGTTGTGAATAAATCAATTAGAATAATTCTAATCTTATTTAAATAAATAAATTAAATTAATAATCTATTTAAATAAATAACATTTATTCTACAATAGGGATAAGCCTCCCTAGCGATCAACGACTTTCCAGATAATATTGATTTCAACATTAATCAAAAAGAACCCGTGAGTAAATAGTTACCGTACAATTCAATCCTTCCACCATACAATATCCCAATTAAATATAAGACATGGATTTACTGTCAAGTCTTATTTTATTTAATTATATGTATTTCGATTAGAAAATGCACAACTCCAAATAATGCAAATTAGAAACTCCTTTCTAATTTCATTTCACCTTGGCCAAGGATTCCTGGGTTGTCATTTAACGAATCACATAGGACATATCTCCTCTTTTACTAGAGGTGGTAGATTCTTTATTGATCATTCATTATCTCCATATGTAACTCATTATACCCAAGCATACCCTATATATGCCTTAAAAGGTCTTAAGGAATAAGTCAAAGTATAATTTGTTACATACAAGATACTATGATGATCTCAAGTCCAAGGATCACTTGTACTACTATCACATTAGGAATTCCTATTGACATGCGAGTAGAACTCCATTAGGTATTCCATAGCGAATCACGTTCAGTGAACTTATTCTCCAATAAGCACCTACATACTTGCTTTAGTGTCTCCACACAAATGATCATGAGATCAATCATCCTCATCCAATGAGCAAGCAACATATGTACCAATCTATCCGGATTTACTAATCCCCTTTTTAGTAATCCCACGATTGGGAACTATTTTAGTTTTAAAACTTTCTAAGAATTTAGATCTCATTAGCATGATCATCATCATGATTCTAAAAGCTTTGCTTAAAACTATGGGTTATTTACATATTATAAAAACAGCAACATGTAGATAATTAAATGCCTTTAATAAATGAATATTTTATTAATAAATAAATAAGATTGTTTACAAAGTACGTGCTTTATCATCATACATGATTGGCTTGTATGCACACTACTATCAATCTCCCACTTGCACTAAAGCCAATCGCCATGGTATCTCATACCCATCTTCTCTAAGTGACGATCAAACTGCTGTTGTGTTAAAGCTTTAGTAAATGGATCTGCAATGTTGTTTTGAGAGTCTACACTCTCCTCTTTCAATGATTTTTTTAATCAAAGTGCCGCAACACATGTTTAGATTCAAGATGAGACTTAGGAACTATTCCTAGTTCTGTAATGAACTTTTCATCCGAAACATCAACTTGCAGCTTCACTTACAGTTATATACTTTGTCTTTGTCACTAACCCAGCAACTTTTGCTGTTTAAAACCTTTCCAATTTACTGCACCACCTTTTAAGGTAACGACTTACCATAAAGTGGATTTTGCTGTCGTCTTGGTCAGTCTGAAAACTTGAGTCTGTTTAGTCTTCTAGTTTAATTCAGACCCATCATGTGTCATGATGACATCCTTAGTGTCAGTTAAGTACTTTGAGATGTTTATCACTGTCTCATAGAGATCTTCTCCAGAATATGACTGATCAACATCAAGTCTTGTATATTTCATTGCATACATAATAGTTACTTATGCGATCTCTCTTTTACTGAGGACAATTTTAGAGAGATACACTCCATGGCTCATCATCATGAGGCACCTTTTGGAGTTGCCATGCTAAACGCCTTTAGCATCTAATGAATATACGTTTCCATGGGTTAAGCCGAACATCCTTTTAAATCTATTAATACAGATTTATATCCCCAATGTGGGATGTTCTACCCAAATCATTCATGGAGGAATGTTTAGACAACTTTATTTTGATCGATTTTAGCATAGAAATTTCATTCCCTATCAATAATATATCATCAACATATAATACATGGAATGAAACAGCGCTCCCACTAACCTTCTTGTACACACATGGTTTATCGTTATTTTTGATAAAATCAAACTCTTTGATTGTCTCATCAAAACGAATGTTCCATCTACGAGAAGCTTGCTTCAATCCATAAATGGATCATTGCAACTTACAAACTTGATTTATTCTAACCTTTGAAACAAATCCCTCTGGCGGTGTCATATACACATCCTCCTCAAGTTTCCCATTGAGGAAGGCCGTTTTCACGTCCATCTGCCAGATCTCATAGTCGTTATAAGCTGCAATCGCAAGCAAAATCCGAATGGACTTGAGCATAGCTACTGGTGAAAAGGTTTCATCATAGTCAACTCCTTGTCTTTGTTTGAAACCTTTTGCAACCAGTCGGGCCTTATAGGTCTCCACCTTGCCGTCCTCTCCAGTCTTTCTTTTAAAGACCCATTTACACCCAATAGGCTTAATGCCTTCAGGTGGTGAAACCAAAGTCCATACTTTGTTTTCATACATGGAGTCCATTTCGGATTTTATGGCTTCAAGCCATTTCCCTGAGTCTTTATTACTCATAGTCTGTTCGTAATTCAATGGATTATCATCATTCATGATGTGTACCTCATCGTCATCCTCTATAACGAATCCATACCTCTCAGGTATCTTCGGTACTCTTCCAGACTTACGAACAGGGTGTGGTATTGTAGGTTCTTCTACTTGGTCAGGTACCTGACTTTGATCCATGGTAATTTGTGGTTCTTGAACTTCTTCAAGATATATCTTACTCCCACTAACCCCTTCATGGATAAACTCATTTTCGCAACAAACACTTTTTGATCAGTTGGATGATAGAAATAATACCCTACAGTTTCTTTAGGGTATCTCTCAAATCTACCCTTGTCGGATTTAGTTTGTAGCTTATCATGTTCAAACTTTTTGACATAAGCTGGACAACCCCAAGTCTTAACATGCTTAAGATTTGGTTTCCTCCCCTTCCACATCTCATATTGAGTCTTTGGGGCAGATTTGGTAGGTACCTTGTTAAGTAGGTATACAGCCGTTTCTAGGGCATATCCCCAGAAGGAAATTGGAAGGTCGGTAAAACTCATCATAGATTGAACCATGTCCAACAGTGTTCGATTTCTCCTTTCAGATACTCCATTTAACTGTGGTGTACCTGGAGGAGTCCATTGTGAGATTATACCATTTTCTTTGAGACAATTGAAAAACTCACCGCTTAAGTATTCTCCACCTCGATCTGATTGAAGTATCTTTATACTCTTGCCTGTTTGTTTCTCTACTTCACTTCTGAACACTTTAAACTTTTTAAATGATTCTGACTTGTATTTCATTAAATACACATATCCAAATCTTGAGTGATCATCAGTGAAAGTAATAAAATAAGAATACCCACCCCGTGCACTTGTTGTCATAGGTCCACAAATGTCTGTGTGAATCAATGCCAACAACTCTGTAACTCTTTCTCCTTTTCCACTAAAAGGAGATTTAGTCATTTGACCCGTGAGACAAGATTCACAAGTTGGATATGATTCATAATCGGATAGCTCGAGGAGCCCATCTTTATGCAACTTGAATAATCTTGTTTCAATGATATGACCGAGTCTACAGTGCCACATGTAGGTATAATTAATATCATCTCTTTTCCTTTTCTTAGTTTGTTCAATTTAAATATATTTTCTTGTAAGTCAAGTGTATAAAGTCCATTTCGCAAATTTCCAATACCATATAAAACATTGTCTTTATAAATAGAACAACTATTGTTCTTTATAACAACGTTAAATCCTTCCATATCCAATACAGAAATTGAAATAATGTTTTTAATAATATTCGGAACATAATAACAATTATTAAGATAAATGGACTTGCCCGAAGGCATTGCTAAACAATAAGTTCCTACAGCTAATGCAGCAACCTTTGCTCCATTCCCCACTCGTAGGATCACCTCATCATTGTTCAGCTTTCTACTTCTGACCAGTCCATTCACATTATTACATATGTGAGAACCACAGCCGGTATCCAATACCCAAGTAGAATTTTGACTTTCTGAAAAATTAATTTCAATCATGAACAAACCTTGATTGGAAGTCGAAGCTTCTCCAAGCTTCTTCTCTGCCAGAAACTTCTTGCAGTTCCTCTTCCAATGACCCAGCTCGTTGCAATGGAAGCACATTCCTTTGCTAGCTGGATCAGGTTTCTTTTGTTCCTTTATATTCACCTTGCCCTTGGTCATCCGAGATCGGAAGAGCTCCTTAGATATCTCATATCTAGCAGTCCGACTTTGTTCACCATACAACTCCTTGAGGTGAATCAACATAGTAGGAGCATCCATGTTTTTGTGCTGACGCTGAAACTCTTTATTCATGGATGCGAGCATGATGCATTGAGCCACAAATGCATCATCTTGCCACTTTACAATGGTGGCAATCTCTTCCTCAGAGGCTATTTCTGGAACAGTTCCAGGGACAGATGAGTTTAGAACATAAGAAATCTTTTCAGCAGTGAGAACTATTCTCAGATTTCTTAGCCAGTCCGTATAATTCGGCCCGGTAAGCTTATTAGCATCAAGTATGCTTCGTAGTGAGATTAGTGATTTAGACATTTTTAAAATTCTGCATGTGAAAGAAAACAACATTTTAGCAAACATTCGTTTTATTAACTTTGCATACCAAAATAAATTTAGGTCTTTATTTTAAATTGGTATCTCCCACTATTTTCATCAAACTATATTACCCTCACTTATATAGTTCGGCAACATCTAATTAAAGATTTGCTAGTGAGAATAAGGATCCCATTTCAAATGTATATAACCTTGTGGATAGCACAACAAGCGATATACAAATAAATAGATAGACAACTCTTGTCAATTACATCACCATGTAATTCCTTTTATTTTGCCTCTTAAATTATAATGGTCAAGTGTGTGCACATCCGAACTAAAATAATTTAAGTTAAGTCCAGCCTAGCACTTTCATAAATTCAAAAAAAAAAATGTTTGTCCTTGTGGATAGCACAACAAGACTAGATCTTTCAATTTTCTTGATAAGCATCAAATGTGATTAATTAACATCTTAAAAACGCAATACTCGCCTTGTGGATAGCACAACAAGCTCATATTAAATATCTAATACTCTATTAATTTATCATGCTAGAAGCCGACGTTCGATATTCTAAATATCATTTGAACGTTTCGGACTTAATATTATTTCTTTGAGGGGTTTGTTATTATTAGTCTCATCTTTGTTTAGCGCGCATGCACATATATATTAAAAATACGCGTCATTTTATTAAACATGCGAAGCATGTTTGCATAAAATATAATATATATAATATTTAGCATACAATATAGAATACTATATTCTACCCGGATTGATTATGGACTTTTATTCTAGTTTGGTTCACTAGAGCCACTAAGTGAACCAAAAGATCAAACCTAAGGGTGCAATAATTTAAATTTAAACGTAACTATTACATTTAAACCCGGGCTCCATACAAACGGGTCTTCACGCGCTCTTTGCTCCTTGGTCTCCAATTTCTTCAAGATAATTCTAACTATTTCAATTACATTAAACTATTTAATTTAAATAGAAAATTTGATCAACAATCAAGGGGAAGTACATAGGAGGGAGATAGAATTTTACATCAAGAAAAAAAAATTAGAGAAGACGAGGTATGCAGACCCCATTTAATAAAACTCATTCATTCAAGCATTCAACTAAAATAAAATCCAATCACATTGGTCAAATAGTCCATAATCAATCCCCATTTATTATCATACATATCACCATATATATCAATTAATAAATATTCATCTCATGAATTAAAATATTCCATATATATATGAGTATTATTTAATGGGCAATTTTAAATTGCATGAAATCCAATTTCAAGATTAAAATAAACTCTTTATTTTAATTATAAAATTATTTAGAATATAATATATAAATACATCATATATATATATATCATATATATATATATATATATTTAATATTACCGTATATATTATATATATTTATATAACGAATCAGCTTATATATATATAATATAAATTCACAATTATTTTTTGAAAAGAAGTCACCTTCTTTTATTAAAAGAGTCATTTCCTGATGGGTCACCTTCTTTTTGGAGTAAGAAAGAGACAACACCTTTTCTTTGGAGAATTCAAGATTAGCACCAAAAAAAAAAATTGTGATTCGTCCCAAAAAAAAAACGTCATTTTTTTAAAAACAAAAAATAATAATAATGTTATACAATAAAATTATGCCCAATAAATTATTTTAAATACATACCCATATGTATATGAAATTAAAAATAAATCAATAATTGCATAAAAGTTTGGCTCTGATACCACTGTTGGGTTTGTACGAAATCGTGACGCAATCAAATTGCAAAAATTAGCAGAAGCATGGTATATCAGAGTTTAAAAAAATTTCTACAAAACCATTACCCGGATCATCCTTTATGCAAATTATTAATTTAAAACGATAAATAAGAAGTTATAGAATCATACCCTTGTAGAACGAAGCTTCCACAGGTACTAGTTCAACTCCTTGTTCTTCGTGATCTCCTTGAATTTTCGGGTTAGATTCCTTCCTTTGATCAACGTTAGCCACCCAAGTGTTTGGCCTCTAGAGGTGATCCACCAAGGAAGAGAAATTATCAAGAAGGAGGGTGTTTGGCTAAACCTTAGTTTTTTATCCTCTATAAAAAAGGAGTACTCTCCAACAATTGGAATTGCATCAACTGATATCTATTATAAGACTCCTCTTATATAGATATTGGTCAACCCTTCTAATCCTATTAGACATGGGATTTCTTTTAATTAATTAAACTCCTTTAATTAATTTAGGCTTCCCACCACATGGGAATAATTAATAAAATTCATTTAATTAATTTTTCTCCTAATCTTATTAGGAATAAATGAGAGTACTAATATTAAATTAATTACTAAACTCCTTTAGAAATTAAAATAATAATAATTGTAATAATATTAATAAGACTCCTCTTATTAATTTATATTTAATATTTTCAAAATATTAAATAGTAAACATTAAGCTATTTAATTTATTCTATCACTATAGATTAAATTAATTACACTTAATGCATTATTACGATTATGCCATTACCTTCTTAAATAATTATTCTTCCTTTTATGGTGTGACCCTTTAGGTTCTCCATATTAAACCGGTTGTGAATAAATCAATTAGAACAATTCTAATCTTATTTAAATAAATAAATTAAACTAATAATCTATTTAAATAAATAACATTTATTCTACAATAGGGATAAGTCTCCCTAGCGATCAACGACTTTCCAGATAATATTGATTTCAACATTAATCAAAAAGAACCCGTGAGTAAATAGTTACCGTACAATTCAATCCTTCCACTATACAATGTCCCAATTAAATATAAGACATGGATTTACTGTCAAGTCTTATTTTATTTAATTATATGTATTTCGATTAGAAAATGCACAACTCCAAATAATGCAAATTAGAAACTCCTTTCTAATTTTATTTCACCTTGGCCAAGGATTCTTGGGTTGTCATTTGACGAATCACATAGGACATATCTCCTCTTTTACTAGAGGTGGTAGATTCTTTATTGATCATTCATTATCTCCATATGTAACTCATTATACCCAAGCATACCCTATATATGCCTTAAAAGGTCTTAAGGAATAAGTCAAAGTATAATTTGTTACGTACAAGATACTATGATGATCTCAAGTCCAAGGATCACTTGTACTACTATCACATTAGGAATTCCTATTGACATGCGAGTAAAACTCCATTAGGTATTCCATAGCGAATCACGTTCAGTGAACTTATTCTCCATTAAGCACCTACATACTTGCTTTAGTGTCTCCACACAAATGATCATGAGATCAATCATCCTCATCCAATGAGCAAGCAACATATGTACCAATCTATCCGGATTTACTAATCCCCTTTTTAGTAATCCTACGATTGGGAACTATTTTAGTTTTAAAACTTTCTAAGAATTTAGATCTCATTAGCATGATCATCATCATGATTCTAAAAGCTTTGCTTAAAACTATGGGTTATTTACATATTATAAAAACAGCAACATGTAGATAATTAAATGCCTTTAATAAATGAATATTTTATTAATAAATAAATAAAATTGTTTACAAAGTACGTGCTTTATCATCATACATGATTGGCTTGTATGCACACTACTATCATTGACAAGATGGGGCAATTGGACACAACAAGGATGGAAACTGAAAGAGGAGCGCAGCTGCGCTGGTGTTTAGAGAAGCAGTGCTATCATAGTATAAAAGCTAGCGCAGCTGCGCTAGAACACAATGCGGTAGCGTTAGGTGCCTTTTAGGCGTGGTCAATACTGAAGTTTGACTGAATTGGTGGCTGATTTTCTAATAAGGTCGTAACACTCGGAGATAAAATTTCCAGCTAGATAGTGTCTATCAAATGAAGAGGTTATATATGTGACACCCCAAAATCCGAGTACCTTTAAACCCTGGATCTGGTGCTTCACGGTATTAACAGTACTATCAAAAATCTAACCATGCATTCATACTAATAGGAAATAAATTACTAATTATTACAAGCCTATTATTACATACCCAGGTTCTACGACATTTAAATCTTCTCGTCATGATAATTAAAGCAGTAATTATTTACAATAAACCTATTTATTACAAATAAGTTTGTTGGGTAAAATCTAGTTACGCACAACACGCAAGTATACGTGGTCAACAAGTAATAAAGTGATGAGTAGAGTATCGTTCCCACGAAAAAAATAACTGAAATTTATCCTAACAACTACCAATTTTATATTATCTCAATTTTATTAAACAAATAATAAATTTTGTGAAATTTATGAAAACTACTAATTAATTAAAAACCAACTAACTACCATAGGATTTAATCAAGAATTGAAGACTTAAGCCTACAACTTCACTTAATGCTTCACTTGGATCGACACACTTCCTTTTAAATTAAATTAACTATTCCAAATTATTAATCAAGAACACAAACGTAAATATAACCATTTCTCAATGCATTATACCATATAAACTTAAATCCACAATTGATAGAATTAAGATGAACAACCCAATTATATAACCCACTATATCTCTATGAGAATTATAATGAAAGAGGGTTAAAGCACAAGTCCTTATTAGATTACGTGCGATGCATAGGTATATCTCTATTATAAGCATAAATTATGAATCCCACAATCATGTAAAGATTACAATCACAAGCTACTATGATCAGATCTTAACCTATATTCCATCTCTCGAGTTCATATGGATTATCAAGGTAATTGTTGATCAGGCAATTAAACAATTAAGCACAAACCATAATAGACAATCCTGGAAATAGCCTCAATAAATTAATATAGAAGCATGCCAATCCTCGTTACACAAAAAGATCCATTGTAGACTTAAATAATAACTTAGTTCATGCTAGATGAATAAGAAATCAAAATCCACAGATAGAATAACATTCTAAAACCAAGGATAAAGATGAAGTGAATGAGTGAATTTCATGGGCTGCCCCCTATCTATTTATAGGAGGGGTTGGTGACCCTTCGGATGGGCACTTAGCCTTTGAAAAGCCATAGGATGCTTCTGAAAAGACATGACATGGCATCCTTTGGTCAAAATGACATAGTTTTGATCCTTTACAGAATGGGCGCGTCTATTCGGACCCATAAAACGACGTACTTTTAGCCTTAGCAGAACCAACACTGTGTAGTTTTAGGTTTAACAGAAAAGGCACGATAAAACGACATAGTTTTGGGTCGTTCGTTCAGACTTATACCTTTTCAACAGATACCGCTTCTCAAAATGACACAGTTTTGATAATAAAACTAAAATTAAATTAAAATTAAATTTTATATAAACAATTTAAATAAATTTTGTCTAAAAATTTATATACAAGGACCCAGACCCACGAGCCCGAGCCCGAGCCCGAGCCAGGCCAGGTTGGCTAGTCGGGCGGCGACGGCGCGCCCGTGTGGGTTCGAACCAAGCCTTAACTAGGTCCTCTCCCTTCCACAAAAATGGGGTGCCCCTTGGGGCCCAAACCCATGAGCAATTTTCTTTTACATAAACACATTAAAGTTTTAGTTCTTAACCGATGTGGGACTTGGTTTTTTCCCACCTGTATTTATTATCATTTATTATTTTCAAGGGTGATCTTTGGGAGTTAATATATCATTCATTACTCCATGGATTTGAGCTTCTAAATACTTAATTTAATCTAATCATGGAGAAGAAATCGTTAATGTATGGAATCATTATAAATAATTAATGGCACCCATATTAATTTAGGCTCAAATTCCAACAATCCCCCATATGAATGATCTTAACTGTCAGCCTTATGCAAATGTTATGCAGACTCTAAGAGAGAGAGGCAGAATTGGAAATCATCTGTATAGAAAGAGGTGGCTTTTGGTTTTGAACCTTCCCTTGTGAAAGACTATCGGGTTTACTGGTTGTCCAGTGAACGTGATGTCTTGAACTGTCCAACCGTTTGTGTAAATTGAGACAATAGTAATTCACACAGACTCTTTCCAAATATTATTTGTTTCTCATGATTTTGTTCATTTCGGCCCCAAACAATCTAGAATTTATGAGTGCTTTAGAGAAGTATAGCCTTATCCTTCTCATAGAATTGGCCCAATTCACACTCACATAGGTGATTCTTAATAATAGTGTCCTGCTATACTCCACTTGTTTATCAAGATTTAAGAATCATTAAAAGCATAGCTTATCCTGTAACCGCTACAGGTATCACTATCTCGTATCATAGAAATGAGCAGAAGAAATTAATTTATTCATAGTGATTTGGTTGAATCGTTCACAATTTAGTTGTCCCTTTAAACCTAGATCTTGGGATCTCCAGTCAACTAGGTTGGGTTTCCATCATAACGAACAAGTCCATCATAACGATCCTTGTTCATAGGCTTTAAACCCATTCCCCTCGAAGTTATTTTTACTTTCTCTCTAGTCAATTTAGTCAACGGATCTGCTATATTCTCTTTCGACTTTATGTACTCAATAGACATAATGCCGTTAGAGAGCAATTATTTTATGGTATTGTGTCTACGACGAATATGTCTAGACTTACCATTATACATGTGACTCTTTGCCCTTCTAATTGCTGATTGACTATCACAATGGATACAAATAGGCGGCACAGGTTTAGACCGCATAGGAATATCTTCTAAAAAGTGACGAAGCCATTCAGCTTCTTCTCTAGCCTTATCCAATGTAATAAACTCAGATTCCATCATTGATCGAGCAATGCATGTTTGTTTAAAATATTTTCATGATACTGCTGCTCCGCCTAGTGTAAACATAAAACCACTTGTGGATTTAGAGTCTTTTGTATCCGATATCCAATTCGCATCACAGTATCCTTCAAGTACTGCTGGATATCTTGAGTAGTGCAATCCAAAGTTCTGAGTGTATTTTAAATACCTTAAAACTCTTATAATCGCTTTCTAATGATCTTATCCTAGGTTGCTTATAAATCTACTCAATTTATTGACAACTTGTGCTATGTCAGGACGTGTATAATTCATTAAGTACATAAGGCTTCTAATTATTTGTGCATACTCAGGTTATGATATGCTATATCCTTTATTTTTATACAAGTGTATATTTATATCTACTGGTGTTCCCACAGGATTGTAATCGTATTGATTGAATCTCCTGAGTATTTTCTTAATATAGTGTGATTGTGATAACATTAACCCATCTGATGTTTTAGAAATTTTAATTCCTAATATTACATCGGCAACACCCATGTCTTTCATGTTAAATGTATTATTTAACATTCTTTTAGTAGTTTTAATGATTTCATTATTACTACTCATAATGAGCATATCATCGGCATAAAGACAAATAATAACATACTCTTTTTCAGTGTCCTTGACATACACATATTTGTCACACTCATTTATTTTGAAACCATTTGACAACATTGCATTGTCAAAATTTTCATGCCATTATTTAGGTGCTTGTTTTAATCCATAAAGGGATTTCACAAGCCAACATGCTTTCTTTTCTTGTCCTGGAATAATAAATCCTTCTGGTTGTTCCATGTAGATTTCTTCTTCTAAATCTCCATTCAAGAAAATTATTTTTACATCCATTTGATGTATCTCTAAATTATATATAGCTACAATGGCTATTAACATCCTAATTGAGGATATCCTTATCACAGGAGAATAAGTATCAAAATAATCCAAACCCTCCTTTTGCCTTTATCCTTTGATTATAAGTCTTGCTTTATATTTGTCTATAGATCCATCTACTTTTATTTTCTTCTTGAATATCCACTTATATCCAAGAGGTTTAGAGCCTAGCGGGAGATCTACTAATTCCCACGTATGATTGTGCAGAATGGATTCTACTTCACTATTTATAGCCTCTTTTCAATATGGAGGTTCAGGACTCGATACTGCTTCTTTATAGGTTTGAGGCTCATTTTCTAACAAATAAGTTAGAAAATTTGGACCATAAGATTTTGATATTCTAGCACGTTTACTACATATAGGTTCATCAATATCTTCTAATTCATGATACTATTATTAACAGTGTCATAAGTTCTTTTGTTTGAACTTGTTTCTTGTTCATTAGAACTTGACTTTTGTTCTTTTTTATTAGGAAATACTGTTTCAAAGAATTCAGCATCTTTTGACTCAATAATACTATTTTTATGTATTTCCTCTATTTTTGATTTATAAACCAAAAATATGTATGCATTGCTATTATTAGCATAACCAATGAATATACACTCTATTATTTTGGGTCATATTTTCACCTTTTTGGGTGGAGGAACCATTACTTTCGCTAAACACCCCCACACTTTTAAGTATTTATAAGATGGCTTACGTCCGTTCCATAATTCATAGGGTGAAGCATTAGACTTCTTTTGAGGTATTCGGTTGAGAATATAATTTGCTAAAAAAATTGTTTCCCCCTGCAAATTCTGAGGTATCCCGGAACTTATAATAATGCATTCATCATTTCTTTCAAAGTTCTATTCTTTCTTTCTACAACATCATTCTGTTGTGGTGAATAAGGTGCAGTTGTTTGGTGTATTATACCATGTTGTGAACAAACTTCAACAAAGGGAAATTCATATTCCCCACCTCTATCACTTCTAACTGTCTTGATCTTTTTATCAAGTTGATTCTCAACCTCATTTTTGTAATGTATAAACATTTCCAAAGCCTCATCTTTACTTCTCAATAAGTAAATATAACAATATCATGTACAATCATCTATAAAAGTAATAAAGTATTTCTTTCCTCCTCTTGTTTATATATACTTTAAATCATAAATATCAGTATGTATCAATTCAAGAGGTTTTGTATTTCTTTTAATTGATTTAAAGGAAGATTTTCGAAGTTTTGTCTCAACACAAATTTCACATTTATGATTAGAGTTAATCTCACATTTTGGCAAACATTCCATATTAATTAATCTACGTATAGTATTATAATTAATATGTCCTAGTCTACCATGCCACAAATTAGATGACTCAATCATATAAGTAGAAGATGTAATTTTATTAATATTGGAAGGTACAATAGTCATTACATTTATTTTGAAGAGCCCATTGCACATATAACCCTTCCCCATATACATCCCATATTTAGTTAGGACAAACTTGTCCGATACAAAAACCAATTTATATCCCTTTTGACTAAGAATGGATCCTGACACTAAATTCTTCCTAATATCAGGCACATAGAGCACATTGTTGAGGGTGAGTTCTTTATCATATGTCATCTTCAGAACCACTTTTCCTTGTCCAGCAACCTTGGAAGATGAAGAGTTTTCCATGTATAATTGTTCTCTATTCTAAATTTCTTGATATGTGGAGAACATCTTCTTATCAGAACACACATGGCGGGTTGCTCCAATATCTACCCACCATTTCCTTGGATTCTCAACCATGTTTACTTCTGAAACAACCGCTGAAAGGTTCATTTCAGAAACATCTTGAAGAAGACCATCCACTTTCGTTACATTGGCTTATGCGGACTTCTTGTTCTGGTCTTTGTGTTTTTGACAATCCTTTACCCTATGTCCGGATTTATCATAAATTACCTTAGAAATTTTTATTTGCTCCCTGTTGAGGCCCATTACCGGAGAACTTTCTCTTTTTCAGACTTTGGACCTTGTTCCACCACTTTGGCTTTATATTCCACAAAAGTCCTTCCTGATTTCTTCTCAGAAGCACGATATTCCTTGTCTATCCTTAATCTTACGATTAAGTCTTCAAGTTTCATCTCTTTGCGTTTATGCTTTAGATAATTCTTATAATCTTTCCATATTGGAGGTAATTTTTTAATAATAGCAGCAACTTGGAAAGATTCACTTAAGGACATACCTTCTGCATGTATTTCATGCAGGATTACTTGTAATTATTGGACTTAGTTAATGACTACCTTGGAATCCACCATCTTGTAGTCCAAAAACATGCCAACTACGAACTTCTTCATGCCAGCATCTTCTGCTTTATACTTTTTATCCAAGGAATCCCATAATTCTCTTGTTGTTTTGAGAGAACTATACACATTGTATAATGTGTTGTCCAATCCATTAAGGATGTAATTTCAGCACACAAAATTTGCATGTTTTCATGTATCTATTGCGGCAATAACATGCATGTCTGATTCATCTTCTTTGAGCATAGGGGGATCTTCATGAAGACGCATTGCCAAGTTCAAAGTAGTAAGATAAAATAACATCTTTTGTTGCCACCTTTTGAATTCTGTTCCATTGAACTTTTCTGGTTTTTCACCATGGTTCACAGGAATGTTTGGTATAGAAGGTGTAGAAGAAGAAGAACCAATTATAGGTAACGAACCGGTAGCCATATTTATTGCAAATATATATATAGATAATAATTGTCTTAAGATTGTTAGGAAAAACAAAAAGGAAACTATATATATATATAAACTTATCTCAAGTTACCAAACTGTAGAATAAACTTGTCAAGGCTAGTACTTGGTACTATGTCCTTAAGACAATTATGCCCTCCGTATGGTGCTTAGAGTTTTATAGCACTTGTCTCTCAGGATACAATGACAACGTATACTATAATAGCACTCTAAAGAGTATACTCTACGAACCAAAATAAATGCTCTAACTCCCTCTCAAAATAACTATGAAAAACTGATAAAAAGAATGACTTATAATGCTTAATTGCTTGTGAATGAGTGAATTTCATGGGCTGCCCTCTATCTATTTATAAGAGGGGTTGGTGACCCTTCGAATGGGCACTTAGCCCTTGAAAAGCCATGGGATGCTTCTGAAAAGGCATGGCATGGCATCCTTTGGTCAAAACGACGTAGTTTTGATCATTTGCAGAATGGGCGCATCTATTCAGACCCATAAAACGACGTAGTTTTAGCCTTAGCAGAACCAAAACTATGTAGTTTTAGGCTTAACAGAAAAGGCAAGACAAAATGACGTAGTTTTGGGACGTTCATTCAGACTGATACCCTTTCAATAGATACCGCATCTCAAAACGACATAGTTTTGATAATAAATAATATTTATCAAAACGACACAGTTTTGATAATAGAACTAAAATAAAATTTTAATTAAATTTTATATAAAAAATTTAAATAACTTTTGTCTAAAAAGTTATATACAAGGACCAAGACCCAGACCCACGAACCACGAGCCCGAGCCAGGCCGACCGGTCAGTCGACGGTGGCAGCGCCCGCGTGTGGGTTCGAACCAAGCCTTGGCTAGGTCCTTTCCCTTCCACAAAAGTGGGGTGCCCCTTGGGGCCCAAACCCAAGAGCAATTTTATTGTATATACACATTAAAATTTTAGTTTTTAACTAATGTGGGACATGGCTTTTCCCACATATATTTATTATTATTTATCATTTCCAAGGGTGATCTTTGGGAGTTAATATCTCATTCATTACTTCATGGATTTGAGCTTCCAAATACTTAATTTAATCTACTCATGGAGTAGAACACATTGATGTATAGAATTATTATAAATAATTAATGACACTCACATTAATTTAGGCTCAAATTCCAACAATATGGTCCCTTAAATACAAGGTGACAATATTATGCTTCAAAAGAATCATTATATTTCATCAATGTATCCAAATATATGCGAGGCCAATAACATATGGAGTTTGTTAATTATAATTTCCTCTTATCATTCGAGAGTCAAGTAGGGGCTGGTTTGGTTTATTCATGCAAGGATATGGTGTGTGCTTTAAGTAAAAAATTATATTTTTTTTTACATTTAGTCAAGCACCAAGTGGAGTCAAATCATTATTGCTTACAACATGAATATATTATATATTCATTATTCTTAATGCACTCCTGATATGCATGGATGCATATATGAAGAAAAGTGAGCAAATTCTTTTATAATATGCATATCAGACTCAATCATCTATATACATGCCCCTTAATTACTTGATTAGTCCTTATACAAGCCCACTCAAAATGAAACACTAGTACTCATGTTGCTTGTTGATAAAATAATTTCATACGGCAAAAATAACTATCTTAACCCATGCTTTACATACACTAGATGCTCATATGTTGAATCTTAATGTAGGATCTGAATCATAAAGTGTTACTGAATCTTGAGTGCCACTTCGAAATATATACATAATAATAAAAATATTTATTTATTTATTTTTAGGTTATCAATAAAATCGTTTAATGCAAATACGTTAAGTTTTCACATGAATGAATTAAAAGGAATGGTATAGTATACTTCCCTTGTTATAAATGGTAAAGTGTACTTCCCTCGATATGAGAAGTATGAATTATGGAGTCCATCATGCCCCCAATTTTCTTTACTTCGAGAAATCGGAAGTAAAAAAAACTTCTTGAAATACCTCCTCAAATTTTTTGCTTGGTTACTTTAATTGGTAGACTTTTGACTCTTGTCGCTTCAATTGGTGATTTTTTTCAGCTCTTGTTTTCGACAACTTTTGTCGGTGGGACCTCTTTAGCTCTAGTGGCATTCACCAATGAAATCTTTATTGGCCTTCTATTGTTGTTGGAGGCACACTTTGAATGTCTTTGGCTTGAAAAGTCATTACTTGTATCAATTGTTGGTGAAAGCTCCTTATTTCATCTTGTTGCTTCTACTTCTCAGACATCATGGACCTCATCATTCCTTGTCCCTCGCGTGCATCCTTCAACGCCTTTAAGATCTCCATCTACATAGTCTTCATTGTTAGCTGGTCTTCAGCCACTTCTTCGTCTTGTATGCCCATACTTATTTGTTCGGCGTTGGTAGGTCGTTGATCAATCATGTATGAGTTGTGTTGTGGGCATACCCTTCATGAATTTTATACCTTCCTAGCCGAGTCGCCAAAGAAATATAGGCAAGGAAATTATACCTTGTTAGGGTTAAGGTTTTGTGTTGGCTGAGGAAGAGAGAAATCCACGAAGAGTACGAAGTTGATTGAAGAGTTGAAGAGGGGAGAAAAACAGGTGAACAATTACTCCAGTAACATGTGACAACACTCTTAGGATCCAAGAGCCTTCATGAGTATCTAGGATCCAGAGAGCCTTCTTGAGTGTCCAGAGTTCAGATAGAGTCTAAAGGTTCCTTTTATTAGAATGGAGGGAGTATTTATAGAGCTTCCTGGAAAGTGATCATGTGACACCCCCAAATCCAGGTACTTTATTTTCACAAGATTTGGTGTTCACTGTCCAATTAAAGCATATCTAATTACCCATAAATAAGAAAATAACTGAAACTCATAATTAATATAGAAATTATCCCCTTAAGGGTTACAACATCTTAAATAAATCAATCCCAGGTAATCTAACCTTAATACATCAAATGCGAAAACATTATATAATCAACATAAGTCTTATACATAAACATCATTCAAATAAATAAATAAGTCTTCATCACTTATTTGCCTTGCCTTTGCCTTTACTACTGGAAGGCTCGTCAACTCTTTCGACATTAGCTGCAATGTTATTATGCAAGAGTGAGCAAACAATTGCCCACAAGTGTAACAATAACAATAATAATAATAACATGCGAGTAATCAATGGATACTGGATAATAGAAATCTCGGCTTTTGAATCAAGAATAGAAAACAAGAATCAAAAGTATATCTGAGGGTCATAAGACCATGAACTATGTCCTAGGTTATCAAGTATTTCTACTTTAAACCTTTAATAGTCATAAGATTATATGAACCTTACTTCTCGTACTTAAGGGGATCAGCCCTTCGTACGATGTATGTGCACAACATCTTAACGTTATCGCGTAATATAATCCCTAATAATAGGGTTATTCATCACGGTTTTGACATAAGAGTCTGCACTAAAGGAAGTTTGGTTTGGATAAGCTTCAACAGTAGTTCTAGAATTTAGAACGCTCATTAACTATGAACTAGTCAAATCAATAAGGGTTCGCTAGTCATTCAAAGGTCTCAATACAATAATGTAAACAATATTTAAATCAAAAATTAAATCTTAAATGTATACAACTGAATAAACATTGAATAACAGAAGTATTACTTCAAAAGAATTAGATCATCTCATTTGGAATCATGAACTTGAATAACAAGAGTACGAAACTTGTTCGATATAAGAATAGGATTTAAAACTTGCGTAATTGTAATCAAGATAGGCTAAGGAAACTTGCATAATGATAACAAGTCAGGGTTAGAAAACTTGCGTAACTATAACAAGTCAGGGTTAGAAAACTTGTGTAATGATAACAAGGCAGGGTTAGAAAACTTGCCTTGTGCGTTGATTATACGCTTACTATTCACGTTCCTCAATTAATTCTACATACCATTTAAAGTCACAATACCAATTAATTATAATACAACTAGCATCATGAGGATATCCTCTTTTAACTTAACTTAACTTAACTCTGATTATGATTATATTAATCACATTTACAATCCTTAACTCTTAAACACATTATTGAACTTCACGAACAATAAGTTTAAGAACACATTCAATTCATCAATTAATCATGTAAAACCATCATTAACATGTTACTAATTTGATTTAACATCTCATTACATGATTATTACATTTTCATGTTCATTAGATTAGGTTTAAATTATATTTTCTAGATTCGAACACTTAAATAAAATTTTCTAGGCAATTTTGCTAATCGGAGCTGCGGCGTGGCCCCAAAGCTTTGCAGCGGGTACTGCAGGCGCTGCAGCGCGGCCAAAAGGCCTGCAGCCAGCGCTGCGATGCGCCGAATAGCCTTCTAAGAGGTGTTGTAGCGTTGCGTCGTAGATTCAGTTTCTGCAGTTCTCGAAGAACATAGAACATAGCCAAAATAGGCCAAAAACATTGCTCAAACAACAAATTAATCATACCCATAAGTTCTGAACTTTACAAAATGTTTTACAACAATTATAGTATGATTTTAACAACATAAATCACATAATCAACTTAATCTAAACCCATAAATTTAATGTTTTTGTGAAAAACTCCATTTTAGACATTCTTAACGAAATCAACTACAATGAACTCATTTTTCAACCAAATCAGTCCATACGAATTTTGTTCTTTTTGTTTCTTAATGTATAAACATAATCAATCATCAATTTACCGTTTAACACACAATTTGAGCATAAGTTTATATACATATAAGCCATGTTCATATATTATTTCACTTTAATTTGATTTCTTCACTTTTAAACATATTTCTACGAATTTGATCACTCTAAACTATGAATAAATGATATAAAATATGTTATAAACATCCATTAACACATATAAACTCATACTTTCAACAATCATCCATTGAACTCAATTACAGAGAACTTTTTAGAAAATAAAAACAAAAACTTTAAAACTAAGAATTTTACCCTGAATTCTTGTTTAATGTGTTAGAAGATGATAGAAACTCCTTTTTTAATTCTCCAAATCTTCTTCTTCAATCAATTTTCTCTCAAGTTCTCTCTCTTTTTCTCTCTGGGTTTTCTAGCTTAACAAAGTGATATCAAATAAAGTAAAACATATAAGACTGATATAATGCGTATAACTGATATATGTGGGTATCAGTTATGCGCATTATGGCTTAGCAGTTACCCATGTTCCCTAGGCCTTGTTTGGCTATCCTTTAAAAAAAACTCATTTCAATTTATTTTAATTAACTCATTTATTATATAGTTTATTTGTCACACTTTAATTAATCAAATTATATTATTCAAATTCAATTAAATTAAAGTCAGGATTACTTATTAAATAAAATTATCACATAATAAAAATTATTATTTATTAATTATAGCAAATCATTAAATATCTAATTAATTATTAAATTAATTAGAACAATATTGTAAGTATTTAATAACTTATTTAATTTAATTATCCCAATTAAATTGGAACTTCGAACCATAAATTATCCAACATTAATTTAATTAATGTCACACATTTAATTGAATTAATCTACCGCAATTCCATCAAATATTTATTTAACTCAATAAATAAATCAACAAAAATATTTATTTAATTTAATAAATATTTAAAATAAATTACAAAAATCTCGCTCGTCACATCCTTCCCTCCTTAAAAGGATTTTGCCTCCAGAATCACGATTCAATTAATTCGTCCCGTTACATTCTCCCCCCCCCCCCTACAAAGATTATGTCCCCATAATCGCTACACATAGATTAAGCAAATAAATAAGGGTAATTTTTCATCATCTGATCTTCGAGTTTCCAGGTAGCTTCTTCAGCGTTGTGGTTCGTCCAAATTACCTTAATAGAAGGTATTACTTTATTTATGAGTACTTGCTCTTTCCTGTCGACTATCTGAACATGAAATTCTTTGTAAGATAAATCTTTTTCAAATTACAGGGGTTCATATTCTATAACATGCTTGTAATCAGGTTTATACGGTCGTAACACCGAAACATGAAAAATATTATGGATGTGTTCTAATGCCGGAGGTAAGGCTACCTCATACGCGACTTCACTAATTCTCCGCAATACTTCAAAGGGTCCAATGAACCTCGGGCTCAATTTCCCCTTCTTACCAAATTGAATTTTTCCCTTCCAATGAGATACTTTTAAGAAAACGACGCTACCAGATTTAAATTCTCGATTCTTGCGGTGTGGATCGGCATGTTTTTTTTTGCTTATCCTGAGCAGTTATCAATCTTGTCCTAATCACCTTGACGGTCTCGACGGTTTATTGTACCAATTCAGGTCCTAGCAATTGACGTTCGCCAAATTCATCCCAGCATAATGGAGTTCTGCACTTTCTTCCATATAACGCTTCTTAAGGCGGCATGCCAATACTTGCATGGTAACTATTATTGTAAGCGAATTCCACCAACAGTAGATGATCATCCCAATTTCTTTTGAAATCCATGATATAAGCTCTTAACATATCCTCCAATGTCTGGATCGTTCATTCACTCTGTCCGTCAATCTGAGGATGATATGCCGTACTCATTCTTAACTGCATCCCCATGCATTCCTGTAGTCGTTTCCAGAAGTTTGATGTGAAAAACGGATCTCTATCTGATACAATAGACACTGGAACTCCGTACCTTGAAACAATCTCCTTTATCTACAACTTCGCCAATGGTTATAAGTTAAATCTGATCTTGATCGGTAAGAAATGCGCTGATTTCATTAGTCGATCCACGATAGCCCAAATTGCGTTAAAACCTTTCTGAGTCGTCGGAAGACCTACTAAAAAATCCATTGTGATATGTTCCCATTTCCATTCCAGTATTTCTAAAGGTTGTAATAATCCACTCGATCTCTGATGTTCTGCTCTATTTTTCTGACATGTTAAACACTTGGCCACACAATCGGCAACGTCCCTTTTCATATTTGGCCACCAGAAATGTTGTCAGAGATCCTAGTACATCTTTGTACTCCCCAGGTGAATCGAATATCTTGAACTATGAGCCTCGTTCAAAATTTCCTCCTTTACCTCTGGTACTGGCTGAACCCAAATTCTTCCCTCGAATCTCAATAACCCTTCTGTATCGACTTTGAATTTCACTTGATCACCTTCAGATTTCTTTTCCTGATTTTCTCACATTTCTCATCCTGAAGTTGTGCTTCCTTATCCTTATCCACCAAAGTTGGGCCAGCTCCCAATTGAAACAGTTTTTCATCAAACTCCTTAGGATATTTCACCTCCAACTCCAGTTTCACCATCGCTGAAATTGGCTCCTCTTGAGCGGTTAACATAGTTAGTTTCTCCCGACCCTTTCTATTTAAGGCGTCGGCAACAACATTCGCTTTACCCGGATGGTATAAAATCTCGCAGTCATAGTCCTTTATCAATTCCGACCATCTACTCTGACGCATGTTCAAATCTTTCTATGTGAAAATATATTTTAGACTCTTATGGTCTGTATATATATTTCACACTTCTCCCCGTAGAAATAGTGCCTCCATATCTTCAAAGCAAACACTACCACGGCCAAATCCAAATCATGGGTCTGATACCCCTTCTTATAATCCTTCAATTGTCGTGACGCATATGCAATGACCTTGCTGTTTTTCATAAGCACACAGCCTAGTCCTTTATGCGATGCAGCACTATACACCACAAAATTTTCTGTGCTATCCGGAAGAGACAACACGGGTGACACCACATCCCATGATTGAACAGCAGCATGCACGGTCATGTTGAAAGTCCTGGCGGTGGGTCGGTTTGACGGCTGATAGGTATCTAAATATGGTGATTTTATTTTGATGATAACAAATTAGGTAAATTGGTCAAAAGGGTATAATCCTCTCCACCAGATTAAAAATATTAAAATTGATTTAATTACCTCATTTATTTTGACCAAAAATATTTATTTTCAAATTTTTTTTGAATTTATTTTCTAACCTTGATAAATCTAATATCAAGTGTTAACAAAATAAATTCATATAGTAACATTTCCTAAGGCAAAGAGATTCTTATTTCTTTTTCAAAATGATTTCAAAATCTTTTATGGGTAAAAAGAAAAAATTCAAAAAATAATATTTATATATATGCATATAAAGTATATATATTATATATTATATATATATATATATATATGAATGCATGTCGTGTGTGTATATATAAATATACTATATATATATGATATAAAGTGTGTGCTGGTGAATATGTGTGCATGTGGGTGCAGTATGCATGTTGGTGTGTGCATGTGACCGTGTGTGTCATGTGTATGTGCTGTTAATGCTTACTTAAATATTTGGCTATACGTTGATAACATTCAAAAAGGGCTTGACCCTTTACCAGCCAATCCGTGCACTCCTTATTGATCCGGACCATTCAAATTTTCATCTTATAATCCAAACCTTTAATTTCAAAAATGATTTATCAAATTATATTTTTGCCCTAACTTCAAAAATCCTATAAATAGGAGGCTTTTCATTCATTTCAATTCACCAATTTACAAATTAGAAAAGCTTACTCTCCTTGTGTACATTCTGTCAAACTAAGCTTTCACTCTCTCTCTCTTCTAATTAAAGTTCTAATTCTATATTAGAAGAGAAAAATTGGTCAGAGTATCTGAGATAAGTTATTAATTTATTGTTGCTCATATTATCTCATACTTGTTTATATAAATAGATATTCAATTATAAATTATTGTCCACACACACACACACACACACACACACACACACACACACACACACACACACACACATATATATATATATATATATCAATATCAAAGTAAAAAGTCAGTACTTATACATCGATATAATTTGGAAGTAATTTCTTTAAAATTCTCCGAACGGTCTTTAAAATCCTAAATGGCCTTTTACTAATATAGATACATAATATAAATTGATGTACACATCTATATATATCTATATTTCATCTATCAATATCAAAGTAAAAATGCAATACTTAGATACCGATACAATTCGGGAGTAATTTCTCTAAAATTCTCCGAACGGTCGTTAAAATCCTAAGTGACCTTTTACTGATATAGATACATTATATAATATTTATATAATTATCAAGTTGTGAAACAAACAATTTAGTTAGTACTTAGATATCGATATTCGGAGTTATTTCTTAACAAAGAATATTATATGAGCGGTCTTTGAAATCCTAAGTGGCCAAATTTTCACAACATAGATCAAATATAATATAATATATATAAGTGGGTGAAACAAGTTTCTTCAAGTATTATTTAAATTGATCAAAATTATTATACTTGATAAACTGTCATCAAGAGTATATTACTCACAAACTCATTCACAGATTATTTGCTACATTATATGAAGGTTTATATGGTTATTTAAACTCAAAGTTACATTTGTTTAAAAACCATAGAAACACACTCTAAAAGAGAAATCCTTTTCTAAATCTGTTTTAAACCATAGAAACACATTCTTTATTAAAGAAAAGGAAAACCTTTGTAAAATGTGCTTAAATTTATATATCTGCTTACACAGAAGCTGTGACATCTCGGATTTTTAAGAATTTATAAATGAGAATTTAATAAATAAAATTCTTATTATGAGACGATTTGAGTTTATGAATGTGTATATGTGTCATATATTGTGAAATATGTGATTTGATGTGAAAAGAATTTAGATATTAATTTTAATATTTATTGATTAAAATAAATATTTTAATTGATTTATTTATTGAGTTAAATAAATGATTATGTGACTGTTATGGAGTAATGTAATTAAGTGTAATATATTAATTAAATAAATATTTAATATTTAATTTAATTAATATGTGATGATTTTATATTATAGTTCTAATTTAATTGAGATAATTAAATTAGATGAAGTTATCTGGTAATTGTTACATGAAATTATAATTAGCGAGTAATTATAATGTGACAATTTTTATGTGATTAATCGGTGTTAACTTTTAATTAATTAAATTAGAATGTTAAAATTTAATTAATTAAAGTATAACATTAAAAATATGTATTAAAGGATTTATTAAAAGAATTAAAAGATTTTTTAAAACCGTTTTTCCAAACTAGGCCCTTGCACCGTTTTAAATCCGTTTTGCCAAACGGGGCCTTAACTACTAAAAATCTGTTTTTAAAATAACTTTTTTTGCCAAACAAGCCTTAGGACTTTTAAAATTCAATTTATAACTTATATATATTAATTACAATTATGGTATTAATTGGGTGGTTTAAATATTTGAGAGTTATATATTATATAATTATACATATAATATATATCATATTAGTTATATGTTTTAACTACGTTAGTTAGAAGAGTTAGAGAAAATAGTCAGTGTTAGAACATAACAAAGAAGAAAGAAATACAGAGAAAGTATAGAGAAAATACAGAGAGAAAAGAGAAGAGAAAGAGAGAAAGAAGGTAAAGGAGGAAGAAGTTTGAGAGAGTCAAATACCTCACCATCATCATCTTCATCTTGTTCTCCTAATCAAAGCAACAAGGGTATAATCTTAATTCCTTGTTTTTTTTTATGTTTTTATGTTCTTCATGAGTATTAGTTCTCTGTGTATATGAATTAACGAGAAATTTATATAAACATGAATTTCATGTTCATATATGGTTATAATTGATTTGTATGCTTAATTGAGTTGTCTAATTCATGAAGACATGATGACCATGAAGAATTCATATTCATCAAAAGTGACAGTGAAAGTATTTTAAAAATATATAGTTTTCCTTAAAAATCAAAAAATTAAGTTTTATTATTAATTGTTATACAAATTAATTTTTGAATTCTTGTTATTTGTCAAGAAACGAATTCATTGTGAGTGGAATTGTATGTTTTGATTGAGAAATAAACTTACAGTGTTCAATTTTATCAAGAACACTGAAAAATAGTTTTTATCCAAATTTTTCAAAATTAAGAGTTTTGATTATGTGTTTTGAGGATTAAATATGTTAAAACATGTTAGAAGTTTAGAATTTATGTTTTCTAAAAAGTTGTTATGAATTGTGTTGACTGAAATTAGAATTTGGTGTGGAGAAATAAGTCAAATTGGCTTTTTCTCTGCACAGTTCGCGAACAAACATGGAGCCGCTGTAGGGGGCCTGCTCCGGCGGGCCTTGCTAAGCCTAATACCCTCGCCCCGGCGGGGGGTATGCAGAAAATAAAATTTGTTTACTTATTTTATGTGGCTTTTGGTTCATATTATGAAAGCTAAGTTTATGTGGTAATTTGAGGACATTATAAGCATGCATTATAATGCTAAAATTGTAGTAATGAGTTATATTAATAAAATATAATGTGTAATTATAATTTAAATAATTATAATTATAGTAAAGGTTTAATTTAAATTATAATTTGTTAAATTATAATGAATATAGTTTGATTTAATTTAAATCAAAGTAATTGTTTAATTTAAATTATAAATTATTTAATTATAATTTAATATGTAATTATAAGTTGAAATAATTATAATTAAGGTGAATGTGTAATTTATTTAATTATAATTTAATGAGTGCATGGATTGAAATTGATTAATTGTAATTTAAGTAATTGTTTATTTTAAATTATAATTGGTTTAATTATGATTTAATGCATAAATTGAGTTTGATTAATAAATGCTTAATTAAAATTATAATTTGTTAATTATAATTTAATTAATACAAAATACAATTATAATTTAATTAATTATAATTGAGGAGAATGTGTAATTTAAATTATAATTTATTTAATTATAATTTAATTAATATGAGTATATAATTATTAATTGATTAATTATATGATAATGTAATATGATTATGTGATGTGATTAATTATGTGGTAATTAATTATTAATTTAATGGTTAAAGAGGAATGAGTTAACCTAATTTGGTTAACTAATTATGAGAAGTAGTTATGTAATAATTAATTTATATTATTAATTATACATATAGTTTGACAGTGTGTGTTAAACAAATAAATGGGAGAGAATTACAAAGTGTAAAGTAAAAATTACTTAAACGTTTGCTAAGCATTGCTATGTGACTAATAGTTGATGTGCATGGTAATACGTTGTGTGGGATTCATGAAGTGCAGATTATTATAAGCTGTTTTTTGTTAATTGGTAATCTACGAGCCAGGCAAGTCTATCGGTTCCTATTTTCTACGTGAACTTGATGAACTGTTTTAAATTGCATAATATATTATATATGTTGTAAGCGAGCATGATATGTTATATATGTTATAATCATAAAATGTTAAAGTTAATTTATGACTACATTGTTTTGGTTAAATAATGTTGATTGAGTAAGGAACTCAATCTTTATATTTGTTATGTGAATTAAAGCATGTATGCTATGTTACGTTAACGATTATGAGATGTATATTGAGCATGTTATTTATGTGCTATGTGATGCATGAAAACTGTTAGATCTTGCTGAGCTGTCGAGCTCACTCTTGCAAATAACCATTTTTGCAGGTCAAGGATGCAAGGTAATGATACGTGCTAGTTGAATGTTAGAGTTCAATAGTAATTCAAGAAGCTTACTTATGTAAATGAGAAATGCAATTAATGTTTTGATTGTAATGTTTTTTTTAAAGTTGTAAAGTTGAGTTATCCGATGTATATGGATAATAATTGTAATGTAAGACTTTGTATAGTAACTTAGAGGAAGTGATTCATGTAATAGAATTGAATCAAAGATATGTAAGGTAAAGGTTACGATTCAAGGCAATAAAGAAAGATTATATATAAAAGTTTTAATTATTTCGCATTTTTGTAGTGATTGTAATATCGAATAATGATGTAAAGTTAGAATAAAGTTTTATTGTTAACGATCGAGAAGAAGAATTATATTGTACGAATTTTGGGGTCGTTACAGAAGCACACCACATAAAAGTCTTGAACTTTTATCAAATACTCAACTTATATATCTTCTTATTTGAGAAATATCAGCTTTAAATTTTATCTGCTTAGTTTAGAAGCAAAAACTAAAACAAACTTTTGTAAAAAAGAAAATGTAGAGTTAGTTTATTTTATGTACTTGTGAAAAAGACAAAAATTCTTTGACCAAGACTAGAGTCTTAGAGAGGTCAGCTGGGAGTTGGGTCTCTAGTGCACTTGTGAGGTAAGGAAGAAATTGTTGTTTCAAGACCAAATCATAGAATAATTCTAAGCTCAAAAGGAAGATTCAACTAAGCTTGAGGAAGGAGCTGGGAGTTCACTGTCCGAGATAGTTAGTTGTGGATAATTTTATAAGTTTGACTATAAAACTTTGTAAAGTCTTCTCATTCTGTTGAAGGAGTATTTATTACTGGGAGTAATAGAATCTCAAGTCCTGGAGAGGAGCTTGAGACTAGACGTAGCAACATACCCTAGCTGTATGTTGTGATCCAGATAAATACATGTGCATTGTGTGATTGAATTTTTACTAACCTGCATATAAATTTCTAACATTGAAAGTTAATCCACTAAAAATTCAAAAAGACCAAAGATAATTTTTAAACAGTGATAATCTATTCAACCCCCCCCCCCCTTCCCCCCTTCTAGATTATTATTGGACTTTCAATTGGTATCATAGCAGTGCTCTTTAACTTGTTTGTTAAGTGATTACAGGCATACCTAAGAGTAGATCCATCTATAACCTATACAAATGCTACTGGTTGCGGAGAAGGACTGTCAATTACCAGACCTCCTTTATTTGATGGCACAAACTTTGCCACCTAGAAAAAATAGATTCAAAATCTATGACAAATCACAGGGAATCAAAATATGGCTAGCAATAGAACGAGGTGTAAGAATTCTCACAAAAATTGAAGATGAAAAGATTTTCAAAAAAGATGCTGGAGAATTCACCACCGAGGATGAGGAGATTATAAATATAGCCTCCAAAGCTGAACAAGTGCTAACCAGTGCTCTTATAGAAAAAGAATAAAAAAGAGTTAGCAATTGCAAGAATGCTAAAGAAATCTGGAAAAAAATGATTGTAACCTATGAAGGAACCAGTCATATCAAAGAAACCAGAAAAGATGATCTTATCCAAGAGTATGAAAGCTTCAAGTTAGAAGAAGGTGAGAAAATCATTGATATGGAAACACGTTTTTCCAGAATCATTGATGAGCTAGAACAACTGGAAAAAGCTTACACAACAAATAAGAAAAATAGAATAATTCTCAAAGCCCTTCCATTTGTATGAAAAATGAAAGTTACTGTCATCAAGGAAATGCAAGATCTAACTGCATTTCCTCTTGATAGCCTTATTGGAAATCTTCGTGCCCACAAAGTCGACATGATAGTCGAAAAAGCAAAATCGGATACAGATCTCAAAAAAGAAAGGAATCGCTTTCAAAGCTTTACTAGTTGATCAAGAAAGCGATGATGAAGAATTAAATGAAGAACTCTTGAGTCTAGATAATAACGAAGTTTCTTTATTATCAAAATAACTCAGGAGAGTAATCCAAAGCAAAGCAAAGAGATATGACAAAGACTTTATGAAAACAAACAACAACTTCAACAACTTCAGAAACAAGCAAGTCTTCAAGCCAAAAACACTAGGAGGAAATTTCAAGGCTACCAACAACAACTTCAAAAATGCAAGCGCAAATGAAAATTCAAATACATGTTTTGAATGCAACCAACCAGGACACTTCAAAAAGGATTATCCAAAGCTAACCAACAACAAAGTTTTAGTAGTTGAGGAAGGCTTGGATCTAAGTGATGAAAAAGGACCTGCTGAACCAACCGAGGAAATCTCAAATTTATGTTTAATGGCAGACAATGACTCATCACCAAGATCTGAGGTAAATTTCGAATATTAGTTATCTAGCACTTCATTCATCACACATAATTTAGAAAATATAAATGAAGAACATCATGAATTACAAGAAGCATATAATTCTCTATATGAAGATAACAAAATTATAAAAGAAGATTTTATTAAATTGAAAATTTCATTAGAAAAATTAATTAAAACAAATAGAAATCTTGAAATAGAAAATTCAAATTTAATTATACTTAATGAAACCTTAAAAGAAGAAAATGTAAAACTAAAAATTGATTCTTCAGGAAATCTTGCATTAAAAGAAGAACTAAAAAAATTAAGAAAAGTAAATAGAAATCTTGAAATAGAAAATTCAACACTTATTATTTTTATTGAAAATCTTAAAGTTGAAAATTCAACTCTTGCTGTGCTTATAAAAGATTCTCAGACACTAAATCAAGTAGAAGAAAAGAAAAATGAAGAATCCACTTTAATAAATCAAATTAGAATGTTGACTATAGAACGTGATAACTTAATCTCAACAGTCATTAAATTTACAAAAGAAAAAGAAAATCTTGATGTTATGCTCAGTCAACAAAGATGTGGTTTTAATAAAGAATGATTAAGATATATCAGAGAATCTAGTAAGACAAAAGATAAAGGACTCTATCATGTTAAAATTAAAGAAAAAGAAGGTCATGCATCTCCCTTTAGTAAATGTTCTTATTGTAATAGATATGGTCATTCCGTTTACTCATGTAATGCCAAAAAAAAACTACAAAGGAAAAATGATTTGAGTACCAAAAGGAAGTTACACTGCACCTATTATCACAAAAAAGAGAATTTCTTTCTCATGAAAGATCATCTAGAAATTTTCATCAAAATCCTTCAAGATACAATAATAGAGCAAATCATGTATCCTATAGATCTGCTACCCATAGAACACTTGTGTCTAGTTAAAATTACTATCATGTACCAGATTTTGTAAAGGAAAATATAAATGATCCTTATAAAAAATGAAAAACGTACCCAAAGGACCCTTCTTATTAAAGGATACCAGTTTATGAATTTAATACATGTTGCAGGTATATCTCACAGCTGACTCTAGTAAAAATAAATGGTACCTTGATAGTGGTTGTTCAAGACACATGACAGGCGATAAAACAAAATTGAGCAATCTACAAGCTACAGACTGTAATGAGTTAACCTTTGGAGATAGCAACAAAGGTAAAGTTAATGGAATTGGAAATGTGGATAATAAACAATAACAATCTCTAACGTTCAATTAGTCACAGGGCTCAGGTACAATCTTCTATCTATTAGTCAACTGTGTGATAGTGGTTTTAAAATAACTTTTAGTCCTCATAACTGTTCAATTGTTGATCAAACTTGGAAGTTAATTTTATTATGTCCTAGAAGTCAAAATGTGTACACATGTGATTTAGATACATACTCACACCTGGACAATGTGTGTCTTGTATTTGCCAATGACGATTCATGGCTTTGGCATCGAATATTAGGACACATTAACATGAAATTGATTAGTAATATATCCTCTAAGGAACATGTCCGTGGTCTTCCAAAACTAAAATTCCTAAAAGACCATTTATGTGAAGCCTGTGAATTAGAAAAACAAATTCATGCATCTCACAAACCTAAACTCACAGTATCAACCTCTCGACCACTAGAACTCTTGCATATGGATTTAGTATGACCTATCCCTAAATATAGCATGGGTGGTGTTGTCTATATTTTATTCCTAGTTGATGACTATTCACGATTCACGTGGCTTGATTTTCTGAAATTCAAAAATGAGGCGATAAACTCCTTTTCTGCATTATGTAAGAAAATTTAGAATCAATAGGGAAGCTCTATTGTTTATATTCGGTCTGATCATGGAAGAGAATTTGACAACTCTGATTTCATAATGTTCTGTGATGAGCATGGTATAAGTCATAACTTTTTTACGCCTTACACACCACAATCAAACGGTGTAGTTAAAAGGAAAAATCGTACTTTATAAGAAATGGCCAATACTATGCTAAATGAATATCGTCTTCCTAAATATTGTTGGGCCGAAGCAATTGCAACATCATGTTATATTTTAAATCGAGTCTTGCTAGGACCAATGTTGCTCAAAACTCCCTATGAACTTTTTTATAAAAGAACTCCAAAAATAAATTACTTTTGTATTTTTTGGAGTAAATGTTTTATTCTAAATACTAAACAATATCTAGTAAAATTCGACCCCAAATCTGATGAAAGAATATTTTTGGGATATTCACTAAATAGTAAAGCATATAGATTTTTTAATAAAAGAACTCTAGTCATTGAAGAGTCAATGAATGTAACCTTTGATGAGTCGATAGAAAATGATATAGTCATTGAAGACATTCTCAGAAATATGGAAGAACTAAAAATAGATAATGCATCTCCACCTGCCAATATTAATCCTCTTGAAAATCCTAATCCTCAGTTAAATGACTTACCCAAAGAATCACATGTCATTAGAAATCATCCGATAGAAAATATAATTGGTGATATCGATAAAAGAATTCTTACGAGATCACAAACACAAAACATGGCCAGTCATCTATCTTTTCTGTCCCAAATTGAGCCTAAAAATATAAAAGATGCTTTGCTTGATGAAGACTAGATAATATCTATGCAGGATGACCTTGAACAATTCACCAGAAATAAAGTCTGGGAATTAGTTCCAACACCCAAAGAATTTTTATTATTGGAACTCGTTGGGTTTTTCGTAACAAGTTAGATGAAAATGGAACTGTCGTACGTAATAAAGCAAGATTAGTTGCATAAGGGTACAATCAACTTGAAGGAATTGACTATAATGAGACATATCCTCCTGTTGCTAGAATTGAGTTTATACGTATGTTATTAGCCTTTGTATGCCATAAAGATTTTAAACTATTTCAAATGGATGTCAAATTTGCTTTTCTGAATGGTGTTATTGAGGTGAAAGTTTATGTTAAACAACCCCCTGGCTTTGAAGATTTTGATCATCCTGAATATGTGTATAAACTGCACAAAGCATTATATTGTCTAAAATAATCTCCTAGGGCATGGTATGAGAGGCTAAGTAAATTCTTGTTAGAAAATGGTTATAAAAGGGGTACAGTAGATACTACTCTTTTTATCAAATATAAAAATGATGATATTCTTATTTTACAAATATATGTTGATGACATCATTTTTGGTTCAACTAACATTTCTATGTGCAATGATTTCTCTTAAAGCATGAGTAAGGAATTTGAAATGAGTATGATGGGAGAATTAAATTTCTTCCTAGGACTGCAAATCAAACAAGGAAAAAAAGGTATTCATATTTCTCAATCTAAATACTGCAAAGAATTGATTAAGAAATTTGGTCTAGAATCTGTGAAACATCTTAATGCTCCTATGTCAACCACTGATAAATTAATTACTGATGAAAATGGAAAAAAAGTTGACACAAAGAAGTATCGAGAAATGATTGGCAGTCTTCTATACATCACAGCTAGTCGACCTGACATTATGTTCAGTGTTTGTAAATGTGCTAGATTACAAGCAAACCCCTAAGGAATCACATTTGGTTGCAGTGAAGAGAATATTTTGATATCTTAAAGGAACTACAAACATAGGTATATGGTATCTGTGGGGTTTGTACGTAATGCAAACATGCAATCAAATCACATAAATAAGGCGGAAGCGCGAAACATAGGTTTTCAAAAATTTATACAAACCCATTCCATGATCATGCTTTGTGCTCAATTATCAATAACAGAAAAGTAGGAAGATAAGAATCATACCCTCGTAGAATCTAGCTTCCACAGGTACGAGTTCTATTCCTTGCTCTCCTTGAATCTCCTTGAATCTCCTGTTGTGGCTCCTTCCTTTGATCAATGTCAGCCACCCAAATGTTTGGCCTCTATAGGTGATCCACCAAGGAAGACGAAGAACTCAGGAAGATGGGTTATTGCCTTAACCCTTGTTTCTATCTCTATAGAATATGTGTACTCCCAACTCTTAGAAAACTCACGTCACTTATTTCTGATATAAGACTCTCTTATATAGATATTAGGTTAACCCTCCTAATCCAATTAGTATAGGATTTTATTTAATTAATTAAACACTTTTAATTAATTTATATCCTAATCTCATTAGGATTGAGAGAGAGAGACTACTTATATAATATTAATTCCTAAACTCCTTTAGAATTAAAATAATAATAATAATAATATTACTAAGACTCCTCTTATTAATTTATATTTAATATTTCTAAAATATTAAATAATAAACATTAAGCTATTTAATTTATTCTATCACCATAGATTAAATTAATTACACTTAATGCATTATTACTATTATGCCATTTTCTTCTTAAATTGTTCTTCTTCCTTTTATGGTGTGACCCTTTAGGTTCTCCATATTAAACCGGTTGTGAATAAATCAATTAGAACAATTCTAATCTTATTTAAATAAATAAATTAAACTAATAATCTATTTAAATAAATAACATTTATTCTACGATAGGGATAAACCTCCCTAGCGATCAACGACTTTCTAGATAATATAGATTTCAACATTAATCATAAAAGAACCTGTGAGTTAATAGTTACCGTACAATTCAATCCTTCTACCATACAATATCCCAATTAAATATAAGACATGGATTTACTGTTAAGTCTTAATTTATTTAATCATATGTATTTCGATTAGAAAATGCACAACTCCAAATAATGCAAATTAGAAACCTCTTTCTAATTTTATTCCACCTTGGCCAAGGATTCCTGGATTGTCATTTAACGAATCACATAGGACATATCTCCTCTTTTACTAGAGGTGGTAAATTCTTTATTGATCATACATTATCTCCATATGTAACTCATTATACCCAAGCATACCCTATATATGCCTTAAAAGGCCTTAAGGAATAAGTCAAAGTATAATTTGTTACATACAAGATACTATGATGATCTCAAGTCCAAGGATCAGTTGTACTACTATCACATTAGGAATTCCTATTGACAGGCGAGTAAAACTCCATTAGGTATTCCATAGCGAGTCACGTTTAGTAAACTTATTCTCCAATAAGCACATACATACTTGCTTTAGTGTCTCCACACAAATGACCATGAGATCAGTCATCCTCATCCAATGAGCAAATAACATATGTACCAATCTATCCGGATTTATTAATCCCCATTTTAGTAATCCCACGATTGGGAACTATTTTAGTTTTTAAGCATTCTAAGAATTTAGATCTCATTAGCGTGATCTCATCATGATTCTAAAAGCATTGCTTAAAACTATGAGTTATTTACATATTATAAAAAATAGCACCATATAGATAATTAAATGCCTTAAATTAATATTTTATTAATAAATAAATAAGATTGTTTACAAAGTATGTGCTTTATCATCATGCATGATTGACTTGTATGCACACTACTATCAATCTCCCACTTGCACTAAAGTCAATTGTCATGGTATCTCATACCCATCTTCTCTAAGTGACAATCAAACTACTGTTGTGTTAAGATTTAGTAAATGGATCTGCAATGTTGTCTTGAGAGTCCTCACGCTCCAAGGTGATGTCTCCTCTTTCAATGATCTCCCTGATCAAGTGAAATCGTCGCAACACGTGTTTGAATTTCTGATGAGACTTGGGTTCCTTAGCCTGCGCAACCGCTCCGATGTTTTCACAGTAAACGAGAACTGCTTCTCCAATGCTAGGAACCACACCAAGTTCAGTTATGAACTTTTTCATCCAAACAACTTCCTTTGCAGCTTCACTTGCAGCTATATACTTTACCTCTGTCACTGAATCAGCAACTGTTTGCTGCTTGGAACTCTTCCAACTCACTGCGCCTCAGTTCAAGGTAAATACATACCCTGAAATAGATTTACTGTCATCTTGGTCTGTTTGAAAACTTGAGTCCGTGAATCCCTTGAGTTTTAATTCAGACCCACCGTAGACAAGAAAAATATCTTTAGTCCTTCTCAAGTACTTTAGGATATTCTTCACTGCCTTCCAGTGCTCTTCTCCAGGATTCTACTGGTATCTGCTCGTTACACTAAGTGCGTGAGCATCCGGTCTAGTACATATCATACCGTACATGATAGATTCTATTGCAGAAGCATAAGGGATCTTACTCATATGGTCTCTCTCCTCAGGTGTCTTTGGGGCCTGTTTCTTGGAGAGATGTATTCCATGGCTCATCGGTATGAGACCTCTTTTGGAATCTTTCATGCTAAACCTCTTTAGCATCATATCAATGTACGTTACGTGGGATAAGCCGAACATCCTTTTAGATCTATCTCTATAGATCTTTATCCCCAAAATATAGGATGCTTCACCCAAGTCCTTCATGGAGAAGTTTTTAGATAACCAGATTTTAATTGATTGTAACATAGGAATGTCATTCCCTATCAGTAATATATCATCAATATATAATACAAGGAATGATACTGCGCTCCCACTAACCTTCTTGTATACACATGGTTCATCCTCATTTTTGATGAATTTAAACTCTTTGATTGTCTCATCAAAATGAATGTTCCATCTACGAGAAGCTTGCTTCAACCCATAAATGGATCGTTGTAGCTTACAGACTTGATTTGTTCCAACCTTTGAAATAAATCCCTCTGGCTGTGTCATATACACATCCTCCTCAAGTTTCCCATTGAGGAAGGCCGTTTTCACGTCCATTTGTCAGATCTCATAGTCATGGTAAGCTGCAATCGCAAGCAAAATCCGAATGGACTTGATCATAGCTACTGGTGAGAAGGTTTCATCATAGTCAACTCCTTGTCTTTGTTTAAAACCTTTTGCAACTAGTCGGGCTTTATAGGTCTCTACCTTCCTGTCTGCTACAGTCTTTCTTTTAAAGACCCATTTACACCCAATATGCTTAATGCCTTCAGGTGGTGAAACCAAAGTCCATACTTCATTTTCATACATGGAGTCCATTTCGAATTTCATGGCTTTAATCTATTTTCCTGAGTCTTTATTACTCATAGCCTGTTCGTAATTTAATGGATCATCATCATTCATGATGTGTACCTCATCGTCATCCTCTATAACGAATCTATACCTCTCAGGTATCTTCGGTACTCTTCCAGATTTATGAATAAGGTGTGGTATAGTAAGTTCTTCTACTTGGTCAGGTACCTGACTTAGATCCGTGATAACTTGTGGTTCTTAAACTTCTTCAAGATATATCTTACTCCCACTGACCCCTTCATGGATAAACTCCTTTTCCAAGAAGGCAGCATATTTCGTAACAAACACCTTTTGATCAGTTAGATGATAAAAATAATACCCTACAGTTTCTTTAGGGTATCTCACAAATCTACACTTATCGGGTTTAGTCTGTAGCTTATCATTTTCAAACTTTTTGACATAAGCTAGACAACCCCAAGTCTTAACATACTTAAGATTTGGTTTCCTCCCTTTTCACATCTCATATGGAGTCTTTGGGGCGGATTTGGTAGGTACTTTGTTAAGTAGGTATGCATCCGTTTTTAGGGCATATCCTCAGAAGGAAATTGGAAGGTTGGTAAAACTCATCATGGATCGAACCATGTCCAACAGTGTTCGATTTCTCCTTTCAGATACTCCATTTAACTATGGTGTACCTGGAGGAGTCCATTGTGAGATTATACCATTTTCTTTGAGACAATTAAGAAACTCACCGCTTAAGTATTCTCCACCTCGATCTGATCGAAGTATCTTAATACTCTTACCTTTTTGTTTCTCTACTTCACTTCTAAACTCTTTGAACTTTTCAAATGATTCTGATTTGTATTTCATGAAATACACATATCCAAATCTTAAATGATCATCAGTGAAAGTAATAAAATAAGAATACCTACCCCGTGCAATTGTTGTCATAGGTCCATAAACGTCTGTGTGAATCAATGCCAACAACTCTGTAACTCTTTCTCCTTTTTCACTAAAAGGAGATTTAGTCATTTTACCCATGAGACAAGATTCACAAGTTGGATATGATTCATAATCAGATAGCTCTAGGAGCCCATCCTTATGCAACTTAGATAATCTTATTTCATTGATATGATCGAGTCTACAGTGCCACATATAGGTATAATTAATATCATCTCTTTTCCTTTTCTTAGTTTGTTCAATTTGAAATATATTTTCTTGCAAGTCAAGTATATAAAGTCCATTTCGCAAATTTTTAACACCATATAAAACATCGTCTTTATAAATAGAACAACCATTGTTCTTTATAATAAAGTCAAAACCTTCCATATCCAATACAAAAATTGAAATAATGTTTTTAATAATATTCGGAACATAATAACAGTTATTAAGATAAATGGACTTGCCCGAAGGCATTGCTAAACAATAAGTTCCTACAACTAATGCAGCAACCTTTGCTCCATTCCCCACTCGTAGGATCAACTCTTTATTGTTCAGCTTTCTACTTCTGACCAGTCCCTGCACAGTGTTACATATGTGAGACCCACAGTCGGTATCCAATACCCAAGTAGAATTATGACTTTCAAAAAAATTAATTTCAATCATAAACAAACCTTGATTGAAAGTCGAAGCTTCTCCAAGCTTCTTCTCTACTAGAAACTTCTTACAGTTCCTCTTCCAATGTCCCGGCTCGTTGCAATGAAAGCACATTCCTTTAGCTGGTTCAGGTTTTTTTTGTTCCTTTTCTTTCCCCTTTCCCTTAGCCTTCTTGGATTTCTTCTTTTCAAAAGATACCTTGGGTCTCTTCCTTTTATTGGAAGAATCCACCATCAATATATGGTTCTTCTTGGATGGAAGTGACCTTCTGCAGTTTTTAGCATGTTAAGCAGCTCAGGCAAGCTGACATCTAGCTTATTCATGTGAAAATTAACCACACACTGCGAGAAGGTCTCAGTGAATGACTGCAAGACCAAGTCTTGACTCAACTCCCCATCCATGACGAACCCAAGTTGTCCAAGGCGTTCAATCAAATTGATCACATTTAGGACATGAGTCTCGACGGCAGTACCCTCGGTCATCCGAGATTGGAAGAGCTCCTTAGATATCTCATATCTAGCAGTCATACTCTGTTCACCATACAACTCCTTGAGGTGAAGCAGCATTGTAAAAGCATCCATGTTTACGTGCTGACGCTGAAGCTCGTTATCCATAGATGCGAGCATGATGCATTGAGCCATAGATGCATCATCTTGTCATTTATTGAAAGTGGCAATCTCTTTCTCAGAGGCTGTTTCCGAAGCAGATTCAGGAATAGTTGAATTTAGGACATAAGAAATCTTTTCAGCAGTGAGAACAATTCTCAGATTTCTTAGCCAACCCTCATAATTTGGGCCGGTAAGCTTATTTGCATCAAGTAGCTTCGTAGTGAGATTAGTGATTTTGACATTTTTAAAATTCCGCATGTGAAAAGACAACATTTTAGCAAACATTCATTTTATTAATTTTGCATACCAAAATAAATTTAGGTCTTTATTTGAAATTGGTATCTCCCACTATTTTCATCAAACTATATTATCCTCACTTATATAGTTCAGCAACATCTAATTAAAGATTTGCTAGTGAGATTAAGGATCCCATTTCAAATATATATAACCTTGTGGATAGCACAACAAGCGATATACAAATAAATAGGTAGACAACTCTTGTCAATTACATCATCATGTAACTCCTTTTATTTTGCCTCTTAAATCATAATGGTCATGTGTGTGCACATCCTAACTAAAATGATTTAAGTTAGGTCCAGCCTAGCACTTCCATAAATTCAAAAAAGAAAAATGTTCGTCCTTGTGGATAGCACAACAAGACTAGATTGTTTAATTTTTTTGATAAGCATCAAATGTGATTAATTAACATCTTAAATACTCAATACTCGCCTTGTGGATAGCACAACAAACTCATATTAAATATTTAATACTCTATTAATTAATCATGCTAGAAGGCGACGTTCGATATTCCAAATATCATTTGAACGCTTCGGACTTAATATTATTTCTTTGAGGGGTTTGTTATTATTTGTCTCATCTTGTTTAGCGCGCATGCACATATATATATAAAATACGCGTTATTTTATTAAACATGCGAAACATGTTTGCATCAAATATAATATATATATATATATATATATATAATATTTTAGCATGCAATATATAATACTATATTCTACCCGGATTGATTATGGACTTTTATTCTAGTTTGGTTCACTAGAGCCACCAAGTGAACCAAAAGGTCAAACCTAGGAGTGCAAGAATTTAAATTTAAACATAACTATTACATTTAAACCCGGGCTCCATACAAATGGGTCTTCAAGCTCTCCTTTCTCCTTGATCTCTAGTTTTTCAAAAATTCTAACTAATCCTACTACATAAACTATTTCATTTAAATAGAAACCTTGATCAACAGTCAAGGGGAAGTACATAGGAGAGAGGTAGAATTTACAACAAGAAGAAAACCAGAAAATACGAGGTACGTAGACCCCATTTTATAAAACACATACATTCATGCATTCATCCAAAATAAAATCCAATCACATTGGTCATAGTCCATAATCAATCTCTTTTATTATCATACACATCAACATATGCATCAATAAATTTTCATTCATCTCATGAATAATAAAGCTATTCCATATATGGATCGATGTCATTTAATGGACAAAAGTTTTGCTAAATTTTATTTTTGAAACAAAATAAACTCTTTTATTTTAATCAAAAATAAATCCAAATTAAACTCCTTTAATTTTAGCAATCTGAAATCATATTTCAGATAAAATAACATATTTATTTTAAAACTTTATTAATTAAATAAACAGTTTACTTAATTAATGAAAATAAAACTTCAGGGTCTGTTCAAGAACCGGCGCAGCTGCGCCCAGAATGAACTGGGCAGCTGCGCTGTTCGTCCCAGAAACTTGCAGAAAATAATTTTGTCCAGAAAATTCGATCTAATTCTCACATCAATTCATACATGAAATCATAAAATTGATAATTAGCACAAAGTTAGGCTCTGATACCACTGTTGGGTTTGTACGTAATGCAAACATGCAATTAAATCACATAAATAAGGCGGAAGCGCGAAACATAGGTTTTCAAAAATTTATACAAACCCATTCCATGATCATGCTTTCTGCTCAATTATCAATAACAGAAAAGTAGGAAGATAAGAATCATACCCTCGTAGAATCTAGCTTCCACAGGTACGAGTTCTATTCCTTGCTCTCCTTGAATCTCCTTGAATCTCCTGTTGTGGCTCCTTCCTTTGATCAATGTCAGCCACCCAAATGTTTGGCCTCTATAGGTGATCCACCAAGGAAGACGAAGAACTCAGGAAGATGGGTTATTGGCTTAACCCTTGTTTCTATCTCTATAGAATATGTGTACTCCCAACTCTTAGAAAACTCACGTCACTTATTTCTGATATAAGACTCTCTTATATAGATATTAGGTTAACCCTCCTAATCCAATTAGTATAGGATTTTATTTAATTAATTAAACACTTTTAATTAATTTATATCCTAATCTCATTAGGATTGAGAGAGAGAGAGAGAGAGTACTTATATAATATTAATTCCTAAACTCCTTTAGAATTAAAATAATAATAATAATAATATTAATAAGACTCCTCTTATTAATTTATATTTAATATTTCTAAAATATTAAATAATAAACATTAAGCTATTTAATTTATTCTATCACCATAGATTAAATTAATTACACTTAATGCATTATTACTATTATGCCATTTTCTTCTTAAATTGTTCTTCTTCCTTTTATGGTGTGACCCTTTAGGTTCTCCATATTAAACCGGTTGTGAATAAATCAATTAGAACAATTCTAATCTTATTTAAATAAATAAATTAAACTAATAATCTATTTAAATAAATAACATTTATTCTACGATAGGGATAAGCCTCCCTAGCGATCAACGACTTTCCAGATAATATAGATTTCAACATTAATCATAAAAGAACCTGTGAGTTAATAGTTACCGTACAATTCAATCCTTCTACCATACAATATCCCAATTAAATATAAGACATGGATTTACTGTTAAGTCTTAATTTATTTAATCATATGTATTTCGATTAGAAAATGCACAACTCCAAATAATGCATATTAGAAACCTCTTTCTAATTTTATTCCACCTTGGCCAAGGATTCCTGGATTGTCATTTAACGAATCACATAGGACATATCTCCTCTTTTACTAGAGGTGGTAAATTCTTTATTGATCATACATTATCTCCATATGTAACTCATTATACCCAAGCATACCCTATATATGCCTTAAAAGGCCTTAAGGAATAAGTCAAAGTATAATTTGTTACATACAAGATACTATGATGATCTCAAGTCCAAGGATCAGTTGTACTACTATTACATTAGGAATTCCTATTGACAGGCGAGTAAAACTCCATTAGGTATTCCATAGCGAGTCACGTTTAGTAAACTTATTCTCCAATAAGCACATACATACTTGCTTTAGTGTCTCTACACAAATGACCATGAGATCAGTCATCCTCATCCAATGATCAAACAACATATGTACCAATCTATCCGGATTTATTAATCCCCATTTTAGTAATCCCACGATTGGGAACTATTTTAGTTTTTAAGCATTCTAAGAATTTAGATCTCATTAGCGTGATCTCATCATGATTCTACAAGCATTGCTTAAAACTATGAGTTATTTACATATTATAAAAAATAGCACCATATAGATAATTAAATGCCTTAAATTAATATTTTATTAATAAATAAATAATATTGTTTACAAAGTATGTGCTTTATCATCATACATGATTGGCTTGTATGCACACTACTATCAGTATCCTGAAGGTCAACCATTTGACCTTGTTTACTTTTCTGATTCTGACTATGTCGATCATCATGTTGATCGTAAAAGTACAAGTTGCACTTTCCAGTTTTTAGGCGGATGTTTAGTTTCTTGGTTCTCTAAGAAACAAGACTCGATATCTATTTCAACCACTAAAGCCGAATATGTAGCTGCTGCACGTTGTTGTGCATAGATATTATGGATGAAACAGACCCTCGCTGATTACAATATAAAATTTAATTGTATCTCAATATTATGTGATAACACTAGCACTATAAATTTGAGTAAAAATGTTGTACTACATGCTAGATCAAAACACTTAGATGTTAAACATCATTTTTTACGTGATCATGTAAACAGTGACATTATTAAGCTAGAACATATTGACACAGAATTAAATATTATTGACATATTTACTAAACCATTAAGTTCTGATAGATTTTGTAAATTACGCTTATATTTAGGAATGTTAGATACTACCTCATAAAAAAATTCAATATTTTTCTTATTATAAAAAAAAATAAAAAAATCTTATCATTACTATCATAGTATAAATATAATTTTCTTGATTTATATGGCTATATTTTTTATTATATTATTAATGTTATATATATATATATATATATACACACACACACACACATTAACATATATTTAGTTAATTATCTTATTTTCTTAATGTATAATGCAATTATTTATAAATATATAAATATGTATAATTTTTATAGAATATCTTATGTATATATATTATTTAATATATTTGTTTCTTTATATGTCAATATATCCATATACTTATATTATCTAATTAAGTATGTATTTTTGTATTAAAATTTTATTATATATATATTAATCATTTTTACTTATCATTTAATTGCACCTTTATCTAGTAAAATATATTTTATTACTATCATAAATATTTTTTTATTACATACATATATATATACATAATAATTAAAATTATTAAGTATAAATATTTTAGTATTTATTATTGTTATTATTATCAAAAATTACATTTTATAGTATATATTATATATTTATATAAAATTATATCTGATCTGATCTGAGTCGTTCATTGAAGAAACTCATCAAACGGTCAACTGCAAGGCTATCCGTGTCTATCAAATTCAACCAATCAGGAGCCAGTTAAACAAGACACACAGATCACACAAACCAACCGTTCGATCAATAAAAGAAAGCACAAATCCATCTCAGTCGTCGGATCAAGGTCAACCGGTCAGACTTTTCGATTTAAATTCCCGATTTGATCTCGATAGTTGATCAAATCCAAGATCAATTTTCAGCCCTCGGATCAATCTGATTAATCTAAATTTAAATACCTAAAATCTTATTTTATTCTCATTTCTCTATTTTCTTTCTCTCTCTTCTGCCGGTCTCTTCTCTTTTCTCTCTCTCTCTCAACTCTCAAAACCTAGAAATTTTTCTCTCAACTCTCAGTCCAAATTGTTCAATCCAAAGAGCTTTCTGAAAATTTTACTCCGATTAGATGATTCTACATTAGCATCTTCATCTTTTCAATCGTTTATTTTCTGTTTTTGACGTTGTGTGTGTCGATTCTCTTGAGTCTGAACTTCTGAGCTTCATGAGTCACCTTTTTATTTTGTTTAAGATGATTCTACATCATCATCTTCATATTTTCAAATGATTATTTTCTGTTTTTGACGTTGTGGGTGTTAATTTTCTTGAGTCTAAGCTTTTGAGCTTCATGAGTAATTTTTTTACTGATTTAAAAAAAAAAACTAGATCCATTACATTTTAATGTTCTTAAATTTTTATTCTGGATCTATTCTTTTTCAATTTTTTTTTTAAAAAAATTAACTTTAGATGTGCTACGAGTTCATAGTCTTTAAACCCTAGATTTGTTATGAGTTTTCGTTACGAGTTCGGTCAGCTCTATTGTGTGTATATGTATATCTGTTCTTAATCTTTGAAACCCTAGATCTGATGATTTTATTCATTCAGATCTGTTGTGTTCAATAGTTATGTAGTATATTTAAAATATAATATATATATATATATATATATATATATCTACTGTATTGATTTGTTTCTGACTTTAAATTTCTTTTTGGTTAAAAATGTTTTCGGTCAAATAAAACCCTAGATTTTTTTGTTCGTTACGTATTTTAAAAACCCTAGAACAACTGAGTTTCTGAAAGATTGTTTGTGTCTATGTGTTTGATATTTGAAAAACCCTAAGTCTAGAATCTTTTATTCAAACCCTAAATCTGCTGAGTTTTTCACTGATTTACAATATCTGGTATTTTTTAATATATATATATATATATAAACTAGATATGTTCTTATTTTACTAGAATATATATATATATATATATATATATATGAGTCACTATATTGATCATTCTTTGTCTATATGCATATATATGTGAGACTCAGAAGCTTCAGTATATATATTTATAAATATATATACGGTCCGGATCTTAAACTCGCCCTTTATCTAATATACCTTGGTCACCCCCCCCCCCCTTTGGAGACGGACCGGGCGACAATTCGGCCCGTCGCTATATATACAACCGTTGTCTTAGCTTTTCGTGACGGACAACATATAGACGACGGTTGTATATATAGCGTTGGGCCGAACCGTCGCCCGGTCCGTCGCTAAAGGGGGTGAGCAAGGTATGTTGGATAAAGGATGAGCTTAAGATCCGGACCGTATATATATATATATATATATATATATATATATATATATATATATACATGTATGTATATGTATCTACATCTACTGATGATAAATTTACTAAGATTCAGAAGAAAAAGAATGCTTCTTTGCTATACCTCTAACATTGTGGAGTAACTGAATGTAAAGTATAGCTACTTAGCTCGTTTACCTCAGCCTCGCTCAGGTAATATCTGTCTACCTCTCTCTCTGATAAGTTGTATGGGTATTAAATGGTGATATCATCCCTATAGATATTGACATTGGCTGATAGAGATACTTTCCAATTTTGTTTGTTTTTAATATATTTATGTATCTCACTGTATTTGACCATCTATGCTATTATTGTTATGTGTTGCATATAACACTAACTTGTTGAATCCCTGCTATAGTTTAAAATCTCCTGCTAGAGCAATGATAACATATCTCTTCACTTGATCTTAGACCATACGTGTTCTGACCATGAACTGCACCTCTTTATAATATTTGTATATTATGACTGGACATCTGGTTCATTATTTTCTTTTCTTTTCTTTTATCAAAAATTCTGATATATGATTTGAAAGATTTAATTTAGGTGAGACAGTCATAAATGATATTTCTCTCTGTATTTTTTTAAAAAAAATAAATAAATTATATTTATATATATATACGTTTTTTATTTGTTTAGTTTCCAAAATCTGAACTTTTATACTCATTACTATGAGTTAAATCCAAATCTACTGCAGTAACAAGTATGGCTTAGTCTGTCAACATTTACTACCTATCTATTTGAGAACTGTTTGCTTTGAGAAGCATGTCATGTCATTAAATTTACAAAAGGAAAAGAAACTCTTGATGATATGCTTAGTCAACAAAGATGTGGTTTTAATAAAGAATGATTAAGATATATCAGAGAATCTAGTAAGACAAAAGATAAAGGACTCTATCATGTTAAAATTAAAGAAAAAGAAGGTCATGCATCTCCCTTTAGTAAATATTCTTACTGTAATAGAAATGGTTATTCCGTTTACTCATGTAATGCCAAAAATGGAAACTACAAAGGGAAAATGATTTGGGTAGCAAAAGGAGTTACACTGCACCTATTATCAAAAAAAGAGAATTTCCTTCTCATGAAAGATCATCTAGAAATTTTAATCAAAATCCTTCAAGATACAATAATAGAGCAAATCATGCATCCTATAGATCTGCTACCCATAGAACACTTGTGTTTAGTAAAAATTACTATCTTGTACCAGATTTTGTAAAGGAAAATATAAATGATCCTTATAAAAAATGAAAAACTTACCCAAAGGACCCTTCTTATTAAAGGATACCAGTTTATGAATTTAATACATGTTGCAGGTATATCTCACAGCTGACTCTAGTAAAAATAAATGGTACCTTGATAGTGGTTGTTCAAGACACATGACAGGCGATAAAACAAAATTGAGCAATCTACAAGCTACATACTGTAATGAGTTAACCTTTGGAGAAAGCAACAAAAGTAAAGTTAATGGAATTGGAAATGTGGATAATAAACAATAACAATCTCTAACGTTCAATTAGTCACAGGGCTCAGGTACAATCTTCTATCTATTAGTCAACTGTGTGATAGTGGTTTTAAAATAACTTTTAGTCCTCATAACTGTTCAATTGTTGATCAAACTTGGAAGTTAATTTTATTATGTCCTAGAAGTCAAAATGTGTACACATGTGATTTAGATACATACTCACACCTGGACAATGTGTGTCTTATATTTGCCAATGACGATCCATCGCTTTGGCATAAAAGATTAGGACACATTAACATGAAATTGATTAATACCATATCCTCTAAGGAAAATGTCCGTGGTCTTCCAAAAATAAAATTCCTAAAAGACCATATTTGTGAAGCCTGTGAATTAGGAAAACAAATTCATGCATCTCACAAACCTAAACTCACAGTATCAACCTCTCGACCACTAGAACTTTTGCATATGGATTTAGTAGGACCTATCCCTAAATATAGCATGGGTGATGCTGTCTATATTTTAGTCCTAGTTGATTACTATTCACGATTCACGTTGGTTGATTTTCTAAAATTCAAAAATGAGGCGATAAACTCCTTTTTTGCATTATGTAAGAAAATTCAGAATCAACAGGGAAGCTCTATTGTTTATATTCGGTCTGATCATGGAAGAGAATTTGACAATTCAAATTTTATATTGTTCTGTGATGAGTACGGTATAAGTCAACTTTTATGCGCCCTACACACCACAATCAAATGGTGTAGTTGAAAGGAAAAATCGTACTTTACAAGAAATGGCCAATACTATGCTAAATGAATATCGTCTTTGTAAATATTTTTGGGCCGAAGTAATTACAACATCATGTTATATTTTAAATCGAGTCTTGCTAAGACCAATGTTGCTCAAAACTCCCTATGACCTTTTTTACAAAAGAACTCCAAAAATAAATTACTTTCGTGTTTTTGGGAGTAAATGCTTTATTCTAAATACTAAACAATATCTAGTGAAATTCGACCCCAAATATGATGAAGGAATATATCTGGGATATTCACTAAATAGTAAATCATATAGATTTTTTAATAAAAGAACTCTAGTCGTTGAAGAGGCAATGAATGTAACCTTTGTTGAGTCTAAACCCCTTCCAAAATACAAAGAGTTGGTAGAAAATGATATAGTCATTGAAGACATTCTCAGAAATATGGAAGAACTAAACATAGATAATACATCTCCACCTGTCAATATTAATCCTCTTGAAAATCCTAATCCTCGGTTAAATGACTTACCCAACGAATCACATGTCATTAGAAATCATCTGATAGAAAATGTAATCGGTGATATCGATAAAGGAATTCTTACGAGATCACAAACACAAAACATGGCCAGTCATCTATCTTTTCTATTCCAAATTGAACCTAAAAATATAAAAGATGCTTTGCTTGATGAAGACTGGATAATAGCTATGCAGGATGAACTTGAACAATTCACCAGAAACAAAGTCTGGGAATTAGTTCCAACACCCAAAGAAACTTCTATTATTGGAACTCGTTGGGTTTTCCGTAACAAGTTAGATGAAAATGGAACTGTCATACGTAATAAAGCAAGATTAGTTGCATAAGGGTACAATCAACTTGAAGGAATTGACTATGATGAGACATATGCTCCTGTTGCTAGAATTGAGTCTATACGTATGTTATTAGCCTTTGTATGCCATAAAGATTTTAAACTATTTCAAATGGATGTCAAATCTGCTTTTATGAATGGTGTCATTGAGGAGGAAGTTTATGTTAAACAACCCCTGGCTTTGAAGATTTTGATCATCCTGAATATGTGTATAAACTGCACAAAGCTTTATATTGTCTAAAAAAATCTCCTAGGGCATGGTATGAGAAGCTAAGTAAATTCTTGTTAGAAAATGGTTATAAAAGGCGTATAGTAGATACTACTCTTTTTACCAAATATAAAAATGATGATGTTCTTATTTTACATATATGTTGATGACATCATTTTTGGTTCGACTAACATTTCTATGTGTAATGATTTCTCTTAAAGTATGAGTAAGGAATTTGAAATGAGCAAGATGGGAGAATTAAATTTCTTCCTAGGACTGCAAATCAAGCAAGGAGAAAAAGATATTCATATCTCTCAATCTAAATACTGCAAAGAAATGATTAAGAAATTTGGTCTAGAATCTGTGAAACCTCTTAATGCTCCTATGTCAACCACTGATAAATTAATTACTGATGAAAATGGAAAAAAAATTGACACAAAGAAGTATCGAGGAATGATTGGCAGTCTTCTATACATCGCAGCTAGTCGACCTGACATTATGTTCAGTGTCTGCAAATGTGCTAGATTTCAAGCAAACCCTAAGGAATCACCTTTGATTGAAGTAAAGAGAATATTTTGATATCTTAAAGGAACTACAGACATAGGTCTATGGTATCATGAAGGTCAACCATTTGACCTTATTTACTTTTCTGATTCTGACTATGCCGATCATCATGTTGATCGTAAAAGTACAAATGGCACTTGCCAGTTTTTAGGCGGATGTTTAGTTTCTTGGTTCTCTAAGAAACAAAACTCAGTATCTATTTCAACCACTGAAGCCGAATATGTAGCTGCTGCACGTTGTTGTGCATAAATATTGTGGATGAAACAGACCCTCGCTGATTACAATATAAAATTTAATTGTGTCTCAATATTATGTGATAACACTAGCACTATAAATTTGAGTAAAAATATTGTATTACATGCTAGATCAAAACACTTAGATGTTAGACATCATTTTTTACGTGATCATATAAACAGTGGCATTATTAAGCTAGAACATATTGACAGAGAATTAAATATTGCTGACATATTTACTAAACCATTAAATTCTGATAGATTTTGTAAATTACGTTTAGATTTAGGAATGTTAGATATTACCTCATAAAAATATTCAATATTTTTCTTATTATAAAAAAATTTAAAAAAAAACTTATCATTACTATCATAGCATAAATATAATTTTCTTGATTTATATGGCTATATTTTTTTATTATATTACAAATGTTATATATATATATATATATATATATATATGCAGTAACATATATTTAGTTAATTATCTTATTTTCTTAATGTATAATGCTATTATTTATAAATATATAATTTTTATAGAATATCTTATGTATATATATTATTTAATATATTTGTTTCTTTATATGTCAATATATCTATATACTTATATTATCCAATTAAGTATTTATTTTTGTATTAAAATTTTATTATATATATTAATCATTATTACTTATCATTTAATTGCACCTTTATCTAGTAAAATATATTCTATTACTATCATAAATATTTTTTATTACATACATATATATATATACACACACACATAATAATTAAAATTATTAAGTATAAATATTTTAGTATTTATTATTGTTATTATAATCAAAAATTATATTTTATAGTATATATTATATAATTATATAAAATTATATCTGATCTGATCTGAGCCGCTCATTGAAAAAACTCATCAAACGGTCAACTGCAAGGCTATCCATGTTTGTCAAATACAACCAATTAGGAGCCAGTTAAATAAGACACACGGATCGCACAATCAATAAAAGAAAGCACAAATCCATCTCAACCGTCGGATCAAGGTCAACCGGTCAGACTTGTCGATCTAAATTCCTAATTTGATCTCAATCTTTGATCAAATCCAAGATCAATTCTCAACCCTTGGATCAATCTGATTAATCTAAATATAAATACCTAAAATCTTATTTTATTCTCATTTCTCTCATTTCTTTTTCTCTCTCTCTTCTGCCGGTGTCTTCTCTTCTCGTTCTCTCTCAAACTCTCTTAACACCCAAAACCTAGAAATTTTTCTCTCAACTCCTAGTCCAAATCGTTCTATCCAAAGAGTTTTCTAAAAAAATTACTCTGATTAGATGATTCTGCATCATCATCTTCATCTTTTCAATCGTTTATTTTCTATTTTTGACGTTGTGTGTGTCGATTCTCTTGAGTCTGAACTTCTGAGCTTCATGAGTCACCTTTTTATTTTGTTTAAGATGATTATAAATCATCATCTTCATCTTTTCAAACGATTATTTTTTGTTTTTGACGTTGTGTGTGTTGATTTTCTTGAGTCTAAGCTTTTGAGCTTAATGAGTAAATTTTTTTACTGATTTTTTTTTTATAAAAAAAAACTAGATCCATTACATTTTAATGTTCTTAAATTTTTATTCTGGATCTATTCTTTTTCGATTTTTTTTTAAAAATTTAACTTTAGATGTGCTACGAGTACATAGTCTTTAAACCTTAGATTTGTTATGAGTTTTCGTTACGAGTTCGGTCAGCTCTATTGTGTGTATATGTATATCTGTTTTAATCTTTGAAACCCTAGATCTGCTGATTTTCTTCATTTAGATCTGTTGTGTTCAATAGTTATCTAGTATATTTAATATATATATATATATATATATATATATATATATATATATAGATCTAATGTATTGATTCGTTTCTGAGTCTAAAATTTTTTTGTTAAAAATGTTTTTGGTCAAATAAAACCCTAGATTTTTTTGTTCGTTTCATATTTTAAAAACCCGAGAACAACTGAGTTTCTGACAGATTTTTTGTGTTTATGTGTTTGATATTTGAAAAACCCTAAGTCTAGAATTTTTTATTCAAACCCTAAATCTGCTGAGTTTTTCACTGATTTACTATATCTAGTATTTTTTTAAAAATATATAAATATATATTTTTGAAACCCTAAATTCCAAAATTAATTTTTTCGAAACCCTAGATATGTTCTTATTTTATCAGAATATATATATATATATATATATAAGTCTCTTTATTGATCATTCTTTGTCTATATGCATATATATCTATGAGACTTAGAATCTTCAGTATATATATATATATATATATATATATATATATATATATATATATATATATACATGTATGTATATGTATCTACATCTACTAATGATAAATTTACTAAGATTCAGAAGAAAAAAATGCTTCTTTGCTATTCCTCTAACACTGTGGAGCAACTGAATGTAAAGTATAGCTACTTAGCTCGTTTACCTCAGCCTCGCTCAGGTAATATCTTTCTACCTCTCTCTCTGATAAGTTGTATGGGTATTAAATGGTGATATTATCCCTCTGGATATTGACATTGGCTGATAGAGATACTTTCCAATTTTGTTTGTTTTTAATATATTTATGTATCTCATTGTATTTGACCATCTATGCTATCATTGTTATGTGTTGCATATAACACTGACTTTTTGAATCCCTGCTATAGTTTACTGCTAGAGAAATGATAACATATCTTTTCACTTGATCTTAGACCATACGTGTTCTGACCATGAACTGCATCTCTTTATAATATTTGTATATTATGATTGGAAATCTGGTTCATTATATTTTTTCTTTTCTTTTATCAAAAACTCTGATATATGATTTGAAAGATTTAAGTTAGGTGAGACAGGCATAAATGATCTTTCTCTCTATAATTTTTTTTTAAAAATAAATAAATTATATTTATATATATATACATTTTTTATTTGTTCAGTTTCCAAAATCTGAACTTTTATACTCATTACTATGAGTTAAATCTAAATCTACTGCAGTAACAAGTATAGCTTACTTTGTCAACATTTACTACCTATCTATTTGAGAACTGTTTGCTTTGACAAGTATGTCATGTCATATACCTGTGAGCTATTGCCATTGATTAAACTGGTTGTATTAGCAATATTTTCTATCTATAAAAGGAAAGTGCATATACTACTTGCATATATGTTCACCTTTATCTATCTGCAGTCTCTGTGCCTTGTATCTTCTATCTTTCGGCATACATTGTACTTTCAAAATGACTTCAGTCTACTCGTCCAAAAGAAAGAAAAATGTTTTGCATGATGAACCTCATCCTGACATTTATCCTCTTATGTTGCTCACTCTTACTGCTAAAGCAAAATATAGTCAAATGAGACATGATCTTAATCCTATAGTTGGCACCTCTTTCAATAGTTTTCCACACATGCTACAAAAAATAAACAATATAGGATGGGAATGTCTGATTACTTGGAAAGATTTAGATAGAGAAATCTTTCCAAGTCTGATTGCTGAGTTTTATGCACATATGACTTTTGTTCGAGCTTCAACTGGCCTCTTGACTTGCATACAAGGTTAGGATTATGTCATTGATGAACTGCTCATTATGCATGCCTTGAATATCAAAAATTGCATGTTTGATTACCCAAAAATCAATGAATACACTCATCCTATAGGGGTATCTCCCAGTGACACTCTCATTTTTAAACACAATTTATCTGTTACTACTGATCAGCTTGTACCTGCATATCTGTTTGACTATCAATGCAAAATTGCCCTTGATTTTTTCATTGCTGAATGTCAATTTCTAGGAAAGATTATTAGACACAATTTTATGCCTGTTATAAATGACAAGTTTCTACATACCTTTGATATAGAGCTCATGAAATGTGTTTTAAATGAATGTATGTCATACAGTCTGTCATACTTCATTCTATCCTCTTTTGAGTTTTGCTATCATAACAACTATTTGGGATTTGGTCTTCTATTGACTCGAATTTTTAAACATCTTGGTATCCAATTTCATAATCATAAAGCCCAACATGTGCAAAATAGCAACATTGTCTCTCATCTGCATCTTCCTCCTAAACCTCTCATCATCTTCAAACCAATTAACACTGATCATGTTGAGTCACATCTCAACCTTCTGTCTCAAATTGGTACATCAAATAGTTTGCACCAACTGTCTTTGAAAAATCAACATGCCATAGATGAATCAAATGGAAACATTACAATTATCTGTACATCGTCTTCAAGTTATGTTGTCTGTGTTGATGGAACATCAAAAGGTCTCCATTCCTCCTTATCATTTCGCAGCTACAACAAGTTCAACACAGGTTGATCACACTGATCAGACCCCTCCAAATATTCCTCTTCCAACACTAGGTTTGCATTTCTCCCCTATCTCTCTGGATGACATCTAACTATTTGGGAAGAATGTATCTATATATATTAACTAACTATTTGGGACGAATGTATAATATACTAACCTAACTACTAATACTTAACTTTATCTATTATGCTTCTTTACTATTCTGACTCTGTAGGTAAAACTCTTGTGCTAACGATTTTTGCAGGTGTTCAGTCTTTTTAAACCCCTACCATTTTTGTTAACGACAAAGGGAGAGAAGAAAAATATCAGATTGTGTGTATATACTAAATAGTATATACTGATGAGATGGACAATAATGAGTATAATGGATATAAACTGCTATATATCTTACTGTCTGATGGTTTGCCTGATGGTTTTCAAAAATTTAAAATTGCTTTTAAAAACCGATTCATGATCCAAGGGGGAACGTCATGAATTAAAGGGGAGTTCTAAAATTTAAATTATTTTTTACTTATTGTCATCATCAAAAAGGGGGAGATTGATAGGTCTCTGAATTTGGTGATTTTATTTTGATGATAACAAATTAGGTAAATAGGTCAAAAGGGTAGAATCCTCTCCACAGGATTAAAAATATTAAAATTGATTTTAATTACCTCATTTATTTTGACCAAAAATATTTATTTTCAAAATTTTTTTTGAATTTATTTTCTAACCTTGATAAATCTAATATCAAGTGTTAACAAAATGAATTCATATAGTAACATTTCCTAAGGCAAAGAGATTCTTATTTCTTTTTCAAAATGATTTCAAAATCTTTTATGGGCAAAAAAGAAAAAAAATTCTAAAAACAATATATTTATATATATATATATATATATGCATATAAAGTATATATATTATATATATATATGCATGCCGTGTATATACATATATATATATATATATATAACTATACTATATATGGGTCCGTCTCTCTAGCGAACCATAGGGAGTGAACTAAAGACGAAACGGCTATAGCGACGGTTTTTTTCGTCGCTATACCATAAAAAACTGGCTTTCTATGCTATAGCGACGAAAAAAACCGTCGCTATAGCCGGTTTGTTTTCAGTTAGTTCCCTATGGTTCGCTGGAGAGACGGACCTTACTATATATATGTTATATATATATATATATATATATATATATATATATGATATAAAGTGTGTGCTGGTGAATGTGTGTGCATGTGGGTGCAGTAAGCATGTTGGTGGGTGCATGTGACCGTGTGTGTCATGTGTATGTGCTATTAATGCTTACTTAAATATTGGGTTATAAGTTGATAATATTCAAAAAGGGCTTTACCCTTTACTGGCCAATTCGTGCACTCCTTATTGATTCGGACCATTCAAATTTTCATCTTACAATCCAGACCTTTAATTTCAAAAATAATTTACCAAATTATATTTTTGCCCTAACTTCAAAAATCCTATAAATATGAGGCTTTTCATTCATTTCAATTCACCAATTTACAAATCAGAAAAGCTTACTCTCCTTGCCTACATTCTGTCAAACTAAGCTTTCACTCTCTCTCTCTCTCTTCTAATTAAAGTTCTAATTCTATTTTGGAAGAGAAAAATTAGTCAAAGTATCTAAGATAAGTTATTAATTTATTGTTGCTCATATTATCTCATACTTGTTTATATATATATATATATATATATATATATATATATATATATATATATATATATATATGGAAGCTAATCCATGGCAACCGGTTGTCGCAGCAACCACTTTTCTCCCAGCGACTTGTCAGAAGTCAACATGTGGGCTCCCTCAAAAGAAAAAGTAACAAAACGAGCAACAAGGAGTAGCGACTTTGTGAAAAATTTGTCCCATAAACCATGTCACTTTCATTATATTAATTTGTTATAATAAATTCTAATAATAATAATAATAACAATTGTTTGATTTAATAAATAAAATTATAAATAATATTAATTGAATTTAATGTAATAATAATAATTATAAATACTAGAAGAAGCACAAGACTAAATTGTCCTTTCATTTTGAGTCACGTGATTTGTTCCGGCAATAAATACTAAATCTAATGGCTAGAAGATTTAGTATTTATTGCCGAAACAAGTCATGTGACTCAATATCGTTTATATTGGCTCTAATTTTTTCTATTTTATTTTTTCTTTCATAACAAACTAATCATGTGCCTACAATTTTTTGTGCTTCTAACAATATTTAATAATAAAATTGCCCAAAATACTTTCACTCCGGTCAAATATTATATATCGGTGGCTGAAAGGTTTTATTGATATAAATTTAGGTACATTGTGGCTCAATGTCTTAAAATTGAAATATTAGGGTTTATGTTTCAAAATGCCAAAACTTAATACTTTAAAGTGTATTGATGCCATGCTTTTATTGCATAATGAAAATTTTAAGCGTTCAAATATATTTTATTTCAGCCACTGTGAAAGGGTTGCTAAGAGTAAAAATTATAACTAGTAACCTCTGCTAGATCTTTGTTAATCAGTTTCCTTGTTCTATTAATTATAAGGGTTTTAATTAGTTTGACAAATGAGAAAATAAAACAAAATTAATTTCTATTGAGTTCTTTTTATGGCATGATCAAACTTAGCAAATTATATCAGTCCCTTTACTCCAAAAACATTAAACAAAAAATAAACCAAATAAAAAAAGGAAGAATAATAAGAAATTCCAACAAATTAAAAGATTAATGTTTTGGGTTCAATTCGTTTTTCTCCTGCTTATCAATTTTTAATTGGCAAGTGTTGTAAAACTGAAGAGAGAGAATTTCAATGTAAGACATATGAAACCGCTTGCTTTATAATGAGATATTATTGTCATATACGCATGTGTTTTCTTGGTATCCATAGCGAAACCAGAATATTTTTAGATAGGGGTTAAAATACATTAGTAAAAAAAATTATTTATTAATATTTGGATTTATTTTTTAAAATTCATTTTATCCAATTATAGTATTTCACAACATCCTATTTCAACTCTTGTCAACCTTTGAATTATGAGTCTAATGGTTTTAAACACCGGCGGATCTACCTTGGGAGCAGTGGGGTCAATTGACCCCACTGAATTTTGAGAAATCTATTTTTTATTTGTTTTTAATTTTATAAGATATTTAGTGAAAATAAAAAAATCAAATTAAAAAACTATTAAATGTTTCAAATTTCTACTAACACCAACACTCCAGTCTTTTGTATTGTTTAGTAACTTGCATTAAACATAATATTTTTGCAGCTATTGAAATAAGGCTATCATTGTAATAATTTCAAGTAATGAAGGCCCGAAAAATGTTATTATAAATAATATTTTAACAATATTATTTAGTTTTGTAATTTATTTTAGAGGATACATGAAGTGAGAGATACCTCACGTTCTAACGCGATGTGTTTCTTATAATAATAATGTTTTAAAAAATTATAAAATATTATTTTGTACATAACATGGGAGAAAGTGCGTGACGCCCCCAAATTCGGACCGCCATAGGGTCACTCGAATTCGGTTTGTCACGTTCTATAATCTAACATCATGATAATAATAGTACGACTAAATGTCGCATTGCACAGCGGAATAATACACAACTCTACTACCGAATAGAATACATTTAATTAATATAATTTATTCACGTCCCAAGGCCTCGTAACTTAAACATCGATTACATAGCTTAAACATACCTTAAGCATATATAAACCTAACTAATACATAATAGCATAAGTTCTTATTACAATCATAAAGTTCTACATAAATAAAGCTACTCTGTAGCCTTGCCTTTGCCCTTGTCGGCGCCCGACGGTCCACCCTGCTCTGCCTTAACTGAAATATTTTAGGGAAAGCAAGAATTAGCAACAAGTTTGCTCAGCAAGTAATATAACAACAAGGGTGAGTATTATAGTTCTCGAATCTCAAAAAGGGTATAGCAAGGTATGATAGTTCAAGAATAGCAAGAATATCAACAGTTCTCAATAACAGTAGCTAAGGACAGAATAATATCAATATGATTCGATACTAAATCAATTCAAGACTTCAAGATAACTGAATACTGAGTAGCCACTAAAGACTATGAACTTCTACTAGAATTAACAGAAATATACTGATAATCCAATAAAACAAGTACAACAGGTGATCAGCCTAAAGTACCCTACGATATGCATATCATTCAATCGTACTAAGGTGCGCACGTCGGTCTCCCGACAAATATAATTTCCCTTCAAAGAAGGTTGTTCATCTCAGTCAAACACAAGATCCCGCACCGATAGATTAGTTTAGGTCGCCTTTCAACAATATAAGTCTAGCCGAATCAAATGGCATAGATCACAACAATTATAAGTTCAATCTCAAGATTTAAAGCTCAAAGAATATAAATTGACTTTTATCTTATACATGAAGTATATAGTTTGTAATACATGACTTGCAATCTCAAAAGTTTACTTGTACGACAATAATAGCACAACCTTAATGAACGCTCAAAAAAGAGTAAGGTTAGGAACTTGCTTACAACGTTCTTTGAACAAAGTAAACACAAGGATAGGATACTTGCACAATAAATGAGTGTAAGTCAGAAAACTTGCCTTTTTTTTCGATTACCACGTATAGCTTAATATCACCTCATATAGGTATATATATAGGTATACATTAGTCACACATACTTGACATATATATCGACATACTTTTATTACACATATATTTATCCATGTATTCGACACACATTTTAAAATCATAGATATATAATCCACATTATTTTTACTTTCGAAAACCTTGGAAAAACTTAGTTCTATAAATTTACTATATGCTTGAACACTTAAAACATTGCTTGAGTCATATATTATAGCTTAAGACATTCATACGAACTAGGTTTGGCCTTTTCTATTTTGCTTTCAACAATGGATAGTTCTATTCATCAATCTTCATTTTACAAAGCCAAGAGAGCTTAGCATGTCAAAGACTAACCATTGTACTCATTAAACCACATAACATTGCCAAACAACCTTTTTCTATGCATGCTTGCATGTATTAGATTTAGTTGTATAACTCTCTACTTAGAAACTCTTTTAGTTCATGCTTGCGTAGTTTATAATGTGTCTTAACTAGATGTGTGAATATGTCGGTTATCATAGTTTGTTCAATAGTTCTCAATACAAGTCGTAGAGTTTTCAACTCAATTGGTTTTCAAATACTAAACTCTTATGACCAACAAGTTAAGCATGCAAGGTCTCTTAATTTCACGTTTCATATGTATTTATAAAATTAACGAAGTTGTGAATACATGCTAAAAAGGTTAGATTTCAAAAAGGCGTAAGATTTTATAAACATGGTCTTCGTCCTTTAACTTTTCTTGCAAAAGATTATAACTCAAACTCTAATCCTACTAAGATATCTTGCAATACGCATTAACACATGTTTAAGGATCATGTAAGCTCCTTAAGTTAAGTTAGGTTAGGTTACAAAGCTTAAAAAATCATCAGCACAGTTTTGGTTCCCTGGTCACCCCCCGTAGGGGCGGGTAAATGAGCCACAGGAGGCCCGCCGGGGCAGTAAGGCCCTTGCATTCCTTGGCCACCCCCTGCCGAGGCTACTATTTGGCTTATAGGAAGCCCGCTGGGGCGGGCATAGCAGTTGCAGTTTGAAAATTCTTTTCCCCTACTGCGAACAAACATCCCAAAATCACAATAAACAGCAATTTTAAGCATACCCACTATGTATAAACTCCATAAACTTACTAGCCAACATACATAGCATGATTCTAACAACCGTTTACAGATTTCCACAAGCTTAGTTCATCAATTTGGACATTAAAAGCAAGTATTTCAAGAAATGTCTAAAAACTTGTAAAACATGAAATTTGGTAGCATAGAACATGATCAGCACCTTAGCAACAAGTATACAAGCTTGACTAACATCATGGTATCCATTATCAAACTAACTAACAAGAAATTTCAAGACTTTGAAGAAAAATGATACCAAAACATAGAATGGGGATATTACCTTTTATAGCTTGAAACTCTTCACACTTGCTCCTAACTTCTGATTACTCACTCACTCACTCTCCACTTGAACAATTTTTAGATTTCTAGCAACCAAAATGAGAAGGGAATGCTCCAATTTATAGGAAAAGGAAAACCCATACAAATCCATTGCCCTAGAGTTTGAACCCAAAGGAAGAAGAAGAAGAATGGTGGACAAAGAAGAGTAGATAGCTTGGCAAATCATGGCAACTATTTTGCTCACACCCCTCTTCATCATTGGCTACAATTGCTAGCTTGAGGAATACAAGGAAAAGGAAGCTAGGCTTGTAGCCTTTGTGCAATACACGAAAATGAGAAAGAAGGGAAAATGACTCTCAATTTGGGAAACTACCCTTAAAACTCAGCATTTCATATTATGAGCATACATGGGTTTATTTGATATTTGCCCACAAATGAGCATACATATACACTCATTCATACATTGCACACATAGAATTATATAATCCATGTACATTGGTTTAATGCAAATAATATTCACATTAAACTAGAATAATTTAGTTGGGTATCAATATTATTTTCCATAAAACTCATTATTCCAAATTCTACATAAATATTAAAATAATCATTTAATATTAATTATTTATTTAGTCAAGGTTATTTTCCCTCATAGGTTGAGAATACTAATTTAAATACTCCCACACACATCATGGGGTCACATAAGACTCTTTCATACCACTTAGTAATTTACTTAAGTTAAGCTTACTTTTATCATATAGTTTTATATAATAATTATTCACATTCTAATGTCACATCTCATTTTACAATCCCTATTATACAACCACATACATATATATCTACATGTGTATATATATATACATATTTCTATCATCATACATTACACATTGGGTCACATCAAATTAAATCAATTGGGCTTATCACACTAAAGCACATGGACTCTATTATTTAATCTAACACATAAATTGATTGGGCCACATCTCTTAATTCTTACAACATATCACATTAATGTTGTTAGGCTTGGATATATCCTAAGTCCAATACACTATTAATTCAATGATCCAACCAGATTAGGAATTAATTAGGCCACACAAGGCTTATCACTTAATCTTAATTAAGCTCGTTATTGTTTCTATGCTCGTACCACACAAGGCATTTCAACGAGTTTAACAGAAAATCCACATTCTTCCTCAATTATTATATATTCAATTTGAATTCATTTGAATGAGCTCATCTCACAACACATATATATTTATATTCAAATAAATATTCATTGCCACAAATATTTTCATATAATAATATTCAGAAATTTTCGGGTATTACATCCTCCCCCCTTATAAAAATTCCGCCCTCAGAATTGCTACAAGGTTACACGAATAGATGGGGATAACCCCTCATCATCCTATGTTCTAACTCCCACGTAGCCTCCTCGATATTGTGGTTACGCCAAAGTACTTTTACAGATGAAATAATTTTATTTCTTAAGGTTTTCTCTTTCCTATCTAATATCTGGACAGGAATTTCTTCATATGCTAGGTTCTTCTCCACTTGAACGGGCTCATAAGAAATCACGTGCTTGTAGTCGGTCTTGTATGGTCACAACACGAAGATGTGGAACACGTTGTGAATGTGCTCCAACTCGGGTGGTAATGCAACTTTGTATGCCACTTCGCCCACTCGCTTCAGTATCTCGAACGGTCCTATGAATCTTGGACTCAATTTTTCTTTCTTGCCGAATCGTATTTTTCCCTTCCATGGAGATACCTTCAAGAATACGAAACTGCCTACTTTAAAGTCTCGGTCCTGCCGATGCAAATCTGCGTACTTTTTCTGGCGATCTTGAGCTGCTACTAGTTTGGCTCTTATCATTGTCACCACGTCTGCGGTTTGTTGTACTAGCTCTGGTCCGAGTATTCGTCGTTCTCTGACTTCATTCCAATATAATGGCGTCCTACACTTTCTTCCGTAAAAAGCTTCGTATCGTGGCATGCTGATACTCGCATGGTAACTGTTGTTATACGCGAATTCAACTAAGGGTAGGTGGTCGTCCCAATTTCCCTTGAAGTCCATCACGCAAGTCCTAAGCATGTCCTTCAGCGTTTATATCTTTCGCTCACTCTGTCCGTCTGTCTGAGGATGATAAGCGGTACTCAACCTTAACTGTGTTCCCATTCTTTCTTGAAAGCTTTTCCAAAAGTTCGACGTGAAGCGCGGATCTTGATCAGAGACAATTGACACCGGCACTCCATGTCGTGAAACAATCTCCTTTACGTATAGACTCTCTAACTGATTCAAACTATAGCGGATCTTGATCGGTAGAAAATGTGCAGTCTTTGTAAGTCGATCCACGATAACCCATATGGCATCATATCCCTTCTGTGTGACTAGAAGTCCTACCACGAAGTCCATCGTAATATGCTCCCATTTTCACTCCGGTATTTCCAATGGTTGTAGTAAACCATTTGGCCGCTGGTGTTCTGCTTTAGCGCGTTGGCAAGTCAGACATCTACTAACACACTCTGCGACTTCCTGTTTCATATTGGGCCACCAAAAGTGTTGCCTCAAATCTCGGTACATCTTTGTGCCTCCCAGATGAACGGAATACGTCGTATTATGTGCCTTGTGCAAAATCTCTTCCCTTAACTCAATTACTGCTGGTACCCACACTCTTCCTTCAAATCTTAAAATACTGTCTTTATCTATTCGGAATCTTTCTTCTTCATTTTCTGCGATCCTCTTTCGAATTTTTTCGCACTCTTCGTCTTTCTCTTGTGATTCCTTTACTCTATCCAACAATGTCGGACGAGCTTCCATTACGAACAACTTTTCTTCAAACCTTTCCGATCCTCTTACCTCTATCTCTAATCTTTCCATTTCTCTTACCAATTCTTCCTGAGTTGTTAACTGAAACAATTTCTCCCTTCTTTTCTGCTCAGAGCGTCGGCAACTATGTTTGCCTTACCCGGGTGATAAAGAATATCGCAGTCATAATCCTTGATCAATTCTAACCACCTCCTCTGACGCATATTCAACTCCTTCTATGTGAAGATATATTTAAGACTTTTGTGGTCCGTGTATATCTCACATTTCTCTCCGTACAAATAATGCCTCCAAATCTTCAACGTAAAAACTATTACCGCTAACTCTAAGTCGTGAGTAGGGTATCGTTTTTTGTAATCCTTTAATTGTCGTAATGCATACGCAATGACCTTGCCGTGCTGCATAAGTACACAACCAAGTCCCTTGTGCGATGCATCACTATATACCACAAAATTTCCCGCATCATCTGGTAATGATAACACTGGCACTTCACTCAATCTCTTCTTCAGTTCTTGAAAACTCTCTTCGCATTTGTCTGTCCATGCAAATTTTATCGTCTTCCTCGTCCAATTGGTAAATGGGGTTGCTATCTTAGAAAAATCCTGGATGAATCTTCGATAGTACCCAGCTAACCCTAAGAAACTTCTCACCTCCGTCGGTGTTCTTGGTTGTTCCCAATTACTTACTGCCTCGACCTTTGCAGGGTCCACCTAGATTCCAATCTTATCCACTACGTGACTAATAATTGAACCTTCTCCATCCAAAATTCACACTTAAAAAATTTCGCATACATCTTCTCTTTTCTTAGTGCCTCCAAAACAATCTTTAGATGTTCGGCGTGTTTTTCTTCTGTCTTTGAGTAGATCAAGATGTCGTCGATGAAAACCACCACAAACTTATCCAAGTATGGCTTGAAAACTCGGTTCATCAAGTCCATAAATGCTGCCGGAGCATTAGTCAAACCAAATGACATTACCAAAAACTCATAATGTCCATAACGGGTTCGAAACGCAGTCTTTGGTATGTCCTCATCCCGTACCTTCAGTTGGTGATATCCTGGTCAGTAGGTCGATCTTCGAGAAACACTTTGCTTCCTTCAGTTGATCAAATAAGTCGTCTATCCTTGGTAGCGGATATCTGTTCTTGATCGTTACTCTGTTCAATTCTCGATAATCGATACAGAGCCTCATCGATCCGTCCTTTTTCTTAACGAATAACACTGGTGCTCCCCAAGGAGACACACTTGGTCGAATGTAACCCTTATCCAATAACTCTTGCAGTTGTATCATCAATTCCTTCATTTCTACTGGCGCCATACGATATGGAGCTTTCAAAATTGGTACCGTTTCCGGTGCTAAGTCTATTACGAATTCGATTTCTCTGTCTGGTGGAAGACCAGGCAAATCGTCCGGAGGAAACACATCTTGAAATTTATTTACTATGGATATATCCTTGATTTCTATTCCTTTTTTCCGAGTATCAACAATGTAAGATAAATAACCTACACATCCTTTCCTTAACAATTTCTTGGCCTGCATCATTGTAACGCAACACGATTGCTTAAGCGATGAGCTACCATAAAACACTACCTTAGACTTGCTCGGAGTCTGAAGGTTCACATATTTGTTCTGACGATCAATTATTACAGCATAGTTATACAACCAATCCATTCCCAGTAGTACGTCAAATTCTCCCAATCTAATAGGGATCAAGTCTATACTCAGTTCATGTTTTCTAATGTTTGCGCGATAATTTCGATAAACGTATTCTACAGGGATTACTTCCTTATTCACAACTTCTATGTTCAAGGGATTTTCTAATCGTTCTCGGGGTGTATTAAGTCTACTAGCAAATTCTTCAGATACAAAAGAACAGGTGGCACCCGAATCAAATAATACATAAACATTTATATCATTGATTGGGATTATACCTGACACCACGTCCTTCGCAGCCACTGTGTCCTGGATGGTCATGTTAAAGGTTCTGGAGATTGGGCGGTTGGATTGTGTCGGTCCGCCGATCATTAGTTTGTTGCCTCCTCCTTGTTGGCTGTTACCCCCGCCACTTCCCTTCTTTGGGCAGTCCTTAATACGGTGCTCAGTTGAGCCGCAAGCAAAACATCCTTGGATCTTCTTTGATATCGGGCAGTTGGGCGAGATGTGCCCTTCCTGTCCGCAGTTGTAGCAAGTGTCGCGTCCCTTCCAGCACTCACCCTGATGGTTCTTCCCACACTTCGGGCATCCTTCAGCCTTCTTCTTGAAACCTCCACGAAAATTCCCCAATTGATTGTTGTTGTTTTTTTTATTGTTGGTGTTGTTATTCTCCCACTTTCTCTTTCCCAAGTTGCTTCCTCCACTACTGCTTCCTCCAGCACGGTTCTCTCCTCCAGTATTCTTTCCTTTCTTCTCCTTGTTATACAGACTTAAGGCCTCACTGCCACCTTCCGCAATGATTGCCTTCTCCAGCAATGTCGCAAAGGAATCAATTTGAAGAACTGATACCTTATTGAATAGCCACGGCTTCAGCCCTTGTTCGAATCGTCTCGCCTTCCTTTCCTCATCTCCAACTTGGTGTTCCGCAAATCGCGCTAGTTAATTAAACTTAGCTGCGTACTGCGCCACCGTCATATCACCTTGTTTCAGTTCTAAGAACTTTACCTCCATTCTATTCTTCATGCTTTTCGGGAAGTAGTTCTCGAAAAACAACGTCTTAAACTTATCCCACGTTATCGTCCCTTCTCCAGCTCTCTGTTGATTAGCCTCCCACCAATAATTCGTTTCTCCTCTCATCATGTACGTAGAAAATACCGTCTTCTGGTCTTCGCCCACATGAGCTATAGTGAAAGCCTTCTCGATCTCCTTGATCCAGGTTTGTGCAATTATCGGGTCAATAGTACCCTCGAACTCTGGGGGTCCTACACTCCTAAAATCTTTGAAGGTTGTTACTGGAACACCTTGAGGATTGGGGCGAACGGGTTCGTTGTTCCTTTCCCTAAGAGCTTTTCCTAACAGATCAACTAGCTTCTGGATGGGATCTACTTGTTCCCTCTCATTGTTCACTGACTCCTCAGGTGCAGTCAATCTATGTCTGGGGCATTATCTGCATCACAAATTTTCATTTTATTATTACTCAGTTATATTACTTAAGCATTTCTTTTAATACTAAAGGTATAAAATTTTATAACATATTTCTGAAATAAGCTTCATTAATATTCATATGCCAAATCGTTTCATTACATGATTTCTTCGTAGCATATTTCTATAAATGTTATCACATATCCCCTAATATCACAAAAGACGGGAATATACTAACCTGCTACCATAGTACCCCTCTAACAAAAGCTTATACGGGGTTTACATCACTATTCCATACTTTACATAAAAAGTTGGGATTACAACATAGTATATACTTCGCATAAGATAAATACTACAAACTACTACTAGACTAACTAAGGGTCTCATCCCATCATGCCACGCTCCACAGCGCTCTTGTACTCAATTTGTGCTATGTACGCCACCAACTCTCGGCTCATAGAATGTAGGTCTGTCCCTGCTCTGCCGGGTAGTGGTACACACCATCAATCACCCTTTTAAATGCCGAATGGAACACGTACCCCATCTTGTTCATCTTCCTCTTCTTGCACCTAACCTCATCCTCTAGGTCGTCAGCTCTCTCATTAGCCGCTTTCCACTTCTCCTCGAAGTGTATCCTATCCATAACCTCCAACTCTAGCTGAGTACGGAGTGCTTCCTTCTCTGTCTTCTCACTTAACTCTCTCTGTTCTACCTCTTCTAACTTTCCTGTCAAGTCTACATTTTTGGATACCGACCTGTGGAATAAGGTTCCCATCTGGATTCCTGCCTCCCTACGGTATGCAATCTCCACCTCTAACTCCTGCATGTCCAATTTCCTCTGATGGTCCTCGTCCCTTAGCTTCTGGAACTCAGACTCTCTCTCCTAGGCCTCAGCCTTCAGCTCCTGGACTCTGCAGTCCAACTCTAGAATACGCTCCTCGTACTCTCCCAGCATATGCTCCTCCAGGTTAGGCTCGTAGGAGTCCTCCATGGGCACTTCCTTGGTAGGCTCATCCTCAACAGGATCGTCCTCCATAGGCTCCTCTTCTGGGTCGAACTCCACCTCAATCTCATCCTCGTCTTCAGACTCGGATGGTGCAACAACCTGCATTGGCACAACATCTAGAGGTGCCTCGTATACTACATATATATCTCTAGGCTCCTCCTCGGCCACTCTACTAGGTACCCCTGTGTCTGCCATCCTACAATTACAAACACAAGACAAACAAACAACAACTCCATTAGAATGTTAAATAAAATATAAGTTCATTGTATAGAATGAAGTTACATTTCATAACACGCTAAGTCTCTCTCTAGGGAAAAACTCTACGTGAGTTCTATCCTTTTCTAACTTCTAAGTTCTCCTAAGTTCTAATCTAAGGACACTCGCTCCTAAGGTTTATAACTACAGCTTTAATACCAACCTGTGACGGCCCCAAATTCGGACCGCCACAGGGTCACTCGAATTCGGTTTGTCACATTCTATAATCTAACATCATGATAATAATAGTACGACTAAATGTCGCATCGCACAGCGGAATAATACACAACTCTACTATCGAATAGATTACATTTAATTAATATAATTTATTCACGTCCCAAGGTCTCGTAACTTAAACATCGATTACATAGCTTAAATATACCTTAAGCACATATCAACCTAACTATACATAATAGCATAAGTTCTTATTACAATCATAAAGTTCTACATAAATAAAGCTACTCTGTAGCCTTGCCCTTGCCCTTGTCGGCGCCCAACGGTCCACCCTGCTCTGCCTTAACTGAAATGTTTTAGGGAAAGCAAGAATGAGCAACAAGTTTGCTCAGCAAGTAATATAACAACAAGGGTGAGTATTATAGTTCTTGAATCTCAAAAAGGTATAGCAAGGTATGATAGTTCAAGGATAGCAAGAATATCAACAGTTCTCAATAACAGTCGCTAAGGACAGAATAATATCAATATGATTCGATACTAAATCAATTCAAGACTTCAAGATAACTGAATACTGAGTAGCCACTAAGGACTATGAACTTCTACTAGAATTAACAAAAATATACTGATAATCCAATAAAACAAGTACAACAGGTGATCAGCCTAAAGTACCCTACGGTATGCATATCGTTCAATCGTACTAAGGTGCGCACGTCGGTCTCCCGACAAATATAATTTCCCTTCAAAGAAGGTTGTTCATCTCAGTCAAACACAAGATCCCACACCAATCGATTAGTTTGGGTCGCCTTTCAACAATATAAGTCTAGCCGAATCAAATGGCATAGATCACAATAATTAAAAGTTCAATCTCAAGATTTAAAGCTCGAAGAATATGAATCGACTTTTATCTTATACATGAAGTATATAGTTTGTAATACATGACTTGCAGTCTCAAAAGTTTACTTTTACGACAATAATAGCACAAGCTTAATGAGCGCTCAATAAAGAGTAAGGTTAGAAACTTGCTTACAACGTTCCTTGAATAAAGTAAACACAAGGATAGGATACTTGCACAATAAATGAGTGTAAGTCAGGAAACTTGCCTTTTTGTCGATTACCACGTATAGCTTAATATCACTTCAATGAACTATTATATCCTATTTATGTATATATAGGTATACATTAGTTACACATACTTGACATATATATCGACATACTTTTATTACACATATGTTTATGCATGTATTCGACACACATTTAAAATCATAGATATATAATCCACATTATTTTTACTTTCGAAAACCTTAGAAACACCTTGGCAAAACTTAGTTCCATAAAGTTACTATATGCTTGAACACTTAAAACATTACTTGAGTCATATATTATAGCTTAAGACATTCATACGAACTAGGTTTGGCCTTTTCTATTTTTCTTTCAACAATGGATAGTTCTATTCATCAATCTTCATTTTACAAAGCCAAGAGAGCTTATCATGTCAAAGACTAACCATAGCACTCATTAAACCACATAACATTGCCAAACAACCTTTTTCTACGCATGCTTGCATGTATTAGATTTAGTTGTATAACTCTCTACTTAGAAACTCTTTTAGTTCATGCTTGCGTAGTTTATAACGTGTCTTAACTAGATGTGTGAATATGTCGGTTATCATAGTTTGTTCAATAGTTCTCAATACAAGTCGTAGAGTTTTCAACTCAATTGGTTTTCAAATACTAAACTCTTATGACCAACAAGTTAAGTATGCAAGGAATCTTGATTTCACATTTCATATGTATTTATAAAACTAACGAAGTTGCAAATACATGCTAAAAAGGTTTGATTTCAAAAAGGCGTAAGGTTTTATGAACATGGTCTTCGTCCTTTAACTTTTCTTGCAAAAGATTATTACTCAAACTCTAATCCTACTAAAATATCTTGCAATACGCATTAACACATGTTTAAGGATCATGTAAACTCCTTAAATTAAGTTAGGTTAGGTTACAAAGCTTAAAAAATCATCAGCACAGTTTTGGTACCCTGGTCACCCCCCGTCGGGGCAGGTAAAAGACCCACAGGAGGCCCGCCGGGGCGGCAAGGCCCTTGCATTCCCTGGCCACCCCCCACCGAGGCTGCAATTTGGCTTATAGGAAGCCCGCTGGGGCGGGCATAACAGTTGCAGTTCAAAAATTCTTTTCCCCTACTGCGAATAAACATCCCAAAATAACAACAAACAGCAATTTTAAGCATACCGACTATGTATAAACTCCATAAACCTACTACCTAACATACATAGCATGATTCTAACAACCATTTACAGATTTCCACAAGCTTAGTTCATCAATTTGGACATTAAAAGCAAGTATTTCAAGACATTTCTAAAAACTTGTAAAACTTGAAATTTGGTTGCAGAGAACATGATCAACACCTTAGCAACAAGTATATGAGCTTGACTAACATCGTGGTATCCATTATCAAACTAACTAACAAGAAATTTCAAGACTTTGAAGAAAAATGATACCAAAACATAGAATGGGGATATTACCTTCTATAGCTTGAAACTCTTCACACTTGCTCCTAACGTCTGATTACTCACTCACTCACTCACTCTCCACTTGAACAATTTTCAGATTTTTAGCAACCAAAATGAGAAGGGAATGCTCCATTTTATAGGAAAAGAAAAACCCATACAAATCCATTGCCCTAGAGTTTGAACCCAAAGGAAGAAGAAGAAGAATGGTGAACAAAGAAGAGTAGATAGCTTGGCAAATCATGGCAACTATTTTGCCCACTCCCCTCTTCATCATTGGCTACAATTGCTAGCTTGAGGAATACAAGGAGAAGGAAGCTAAGCTTGTAGCCTTTGTGCAATACATGAAAATGAGAAAGAAGGGAAAATGACTCTCAATTTGGGACACTACCCTTAAAACTCAGCATTTCATATTATAAGCATACATGGGTTTATTTGATATTTGCCCACAAATGAGCATACATATACACTCACTCATACATTGCACACATAAAATTATATAATCCATGTATATTGGTTTAATGCAAATAATATTCACGTTAGACTAGAATAATTTAGTTGGGTATCAATATTATTTTTCATAAAACTCATTATTCCAAATTCTACATAAATATTAAAATAATTATTTAATATTAATTATTTATTTAATCAAGGTTATTTTCCCCCATAGGTTGAGAATACTAATTTAAATACTCCCACACACATCATGGGGTCACATAAGACTCTTTCATACCACTTAGTAATTTACATAAGTTAAGCTTACTTTTATCATATAGTTTTATATAATAATTATTCACATTCCAATGTCACACCTCATTTTACAATCCCTATTATACAACTACATAAATATATATCTACATGTATATATATATACATATTCCTATCATCGTACATTACACATTGGGCCACATCAAATTAAATCAATTGGGCTTATCACACTAAAGCACATGGACTCTATTATTTAATCTAGCACATAAATTGATTGGGCCACATCTCTTAATTCTTACAACATATCACATTAATGTTGTTGGGCTTAGATATATTCTAAGTCCAATATATTATTAATTCAATGATCCAACTAGATTAGGAATTAATTAGGTCACACAAGGCTTATCACTTAAGCTTAATTAAGCTCGTTATTGTTTCTATGCTCGTACCACACAAGGCATTTCAACGAGTTTAACAGAAACTTCACATTCTTCCTCAATTATTATATATTCAATTTGAATTCATTTGAATGAGCTCATCTCACAACACATATATATTTATATTCAAATAAATATTCATTTCCACAAATATTTTTATTTAATAATATTCGAAAATTCTCGGGTATTACAAAGTGTATTCAATTATATAAAATATCAGTTTTATATGATAGCTCACACAATTATTTACAATATCCCTCACATCATTTTTTTGTCTTTATTTTATTTTATTTTATTTCTTTATAAATTTTTGTTTTAAAAAAATTGACCCCACTGAACTAAGGGGCTGGATCCGCCCCTAGTTTTAAATACTTATATATATATATTAATTTTCTCCGAGCTATGGGACTATTAATCAGACTTTGAAATTTTTAGTCAACTGATTAACTACTTTTATAGATAAATTATATATTATAATATTATATATTCAAAACCTTATATTGTGTTTCATGGGATTAATTAGCTTAAAAAAATGAATTCTAGCAATAACAAAAAAAAAGAAAAAAAGAAAGAGATTTAATAATCTTGATAGGATAGAATTATGGTACACTTATGGTCGCTATAGTGAGATCCAAAAAAATTATTTTATTTTTTTAGCATTTTATTTTTAATAAATTTACAGATAGAATTGCTACCACCTTTTTCTGTCCCACTTTAATGATAAAACAAAAGCAAAAAAAAACAAAGGGGAAAGAAAAATACATAAAAAAAAAATGAAGAGAAGTTAAAGCGAATAACCCCCTATTATTTCAGAGTGGGCCCCCCTCCTTCGGCCTCTGATCCATAATACTTTGGTCAGCTCTTTTGGGTTGTTTTGCACGAGGTTTTGTTTTAATTTGTGCGAGGTATATGCAATGGCACAGTTTGTGATTAAGTACAACGTCATGGATACCAACCCATTATCGTACATCTTTTTCTTTATATCAGGGAAAAAAAATGCTGCCTGTATTTTTCAACATACATATATCACCGTTCAGCTTCTTTTTTCCACGTATATATCTATCATCTTTCGGTCAATTTTTGATGCCATACATCATTATACATAATCGAATGGCTCATAAATGGTTCACACAGAGAGTTATAAGAGCAAGTGCATTAATGAGGTTTGTGAATTGGGTTTGTAATAACTGACGTATAACTTTTTCCTCAAATAAAAAATGTCTAAAGTACACCATTTAAACTCAAACAATCATATAAAATCTATTTTACTATAAGATACTCCCTCCATTCTTAAATAAGTGTCGTTTAAGATTTTTGCACTTAGATTAAGAAAGTCATTTAATACTATCATTTAATAATTAAAATTTGTGTGAAATTTCATCACTACCCCTTTATGGATAGTTGAAAACTATTAATACAAGGGAGAGAATTTCTTAGGACAATAAAAGAAGGTAGGAGTGATATAGAAAAGTAAATAATTTATTTTCCTAGAAAGTTATAAACGACAAATAAATTAAAATAAATTTTTTCTTCTAAAACGTCACTTATTTAGAGATGGAGGGAGTACTTAATTAAGTAATAGGGTTAATTAATTTTACAAAGAAGAAATAACTTCTAGTATAAAATGTATATTTGTATGGGGCCTATTGTGGATAAAATAAAATTTTATTTGTAGTTTCTCATTTATTTATTTTTTCTTAATTTATGTAAAAATTATATTTAATACTTTTTTGTGGGACGTGGAAGAAGTATATTTATAGAGATGAGTGAAGAGTTAAAAAAAGTAGGTATATATATTCCACATGTCAACAGATGAGACCATTTTGCAAAATTAACAAGTTTAGAAGAAATAAGACCAAGACAAAAATACACAAACGTGACAAGTGATTATGTAAAGTTGGAATGGAAGATGAGGTGTTGGCAGAACTCGAGTAGAGATGAGGAAGTTGGTATAAATAAATAAAAAATAATGTTATTATCATATAATTTTGAATTACACAATGTTTACATACGCACATATATATTGTAGATTTTGTGTGATATACAAGGTCCGCAAATATATATGTGATAATGAACCCGTAAATTATGTGTGTACGTGAGCTTTATGAAAATTCATTTTTATAGGGAACTAATATACTTTCACATAAAAATTTTATACATGTGCATGAGTTTTTTCACATAAAGGTAGTTCCTTTCAACCATGGGCGTAACTAGTAATTAGAGTGGGAGCAAGCTGAAAAATTTATGAAGAAAGTTTTAGCACTAAACAGTTTTAACGTGCATTCATACTAAAAAAAATATGAACATAAAACAAAATTTTAGACATTTTTAGTCTAACATACATGGATTCTTCTATATATATCAAAGCGTTTTAATAGTAGAGTTAAACTAATTAAGGGTTTCAATTTTTCTTTCAAACGCATCTCAAATGCATATTTCATCATTGTATTGGTTCAATATTATAATGGATTTTAAGAATTTCATTATATAGCAATACAATGATAACATGTATATTTAAAGATCATTTGAGACACTTAACATTAATCATAATATTAATCTTATTTATCTGACTTCAAAGTTAAGCCAATTTTTTTACTATTAACTTTATTTACCTGTCTTTAAAAATTATAAGTAGACTTTGAAATATATTAAAACTTTGCGATAAATTTTATATATTATTTTTTAGGTATAATATAGTGTGTGTGTGTGTATATTTATATATATATATAAAAAAATTTATATTCTCAAAGTATGAGTCCACTACTAAAATATATACACAATAAAGGGGCCAAAATCAATGTTAGCATAAATTTATATACTATATATATTATAAATGGGTAGGTCTAGTACGTACGGGTCGGGTCCGGGTAGGAAGGGGCATAACCCCCTCATATCCTTTCCTAGCTACACCATTGTTACTAACTATTCATGTGAGAGAAAATCAAGTTAAATTTTATATCTTTCGTGTAAAAATATCAATTTCTTTATCTATCATCATTCCTAAAAAATAATAATTGGAGAACAATATTTTTTTCATTCACTTAAACCCTGTTAAATAACCAACTCATCTAAAAAAAGTTTAAGATATTAGAAAAAGGCACCAAAAATGGATATCATGTTAGTACTCTCTCAAATGCATGCAATTTTATAGAGAAGTGACAAATTAAATTGCATTTGCACTATTAAATTATTAAACTTGTCAATTGTGTAGTCAGGAAGATTTGAACTCAAGACATTGAACATTCATAGCTCAGATATATATCACGTAAGTAACAAACTTATTTATGTTTTTTAGATAAAGACACCAACAATGTATATCATGCTAATACACTAAGGAGTTTTGTAAATTTAAGAAAAGAGGGAAAATATTAAGAAATCAATCACATATTATTTATTTAAAATCTCATGTGACCATATATTTGTTCTCAAAACCTACATAATAACCCTTTGATCATTTGACCAAGCAGAAACTTACAATTAGGATTTGAATTATGCTTTAATGGGGTTGTAACTGGACAAGATACTAATTAAGGGCTTGTTTGATAATGTCTGAATAAGGTTGAATGGCTCTGAATCAGAGCGATTCAGCCATTCAGACTGTTTGATAACAAGTTTTGAAATCTGAATTGGACTGAATACATCTAAGCGATTCTTTTAAAAAAATTTGCCTGAATGGGCTTAATATTAATCATGTTTTACCCAAATAGTCTCGTCCGCATCTTCATCTCCATCTCTTCTCTGCTATTTACCTGAAGGTGTATTTCTGTACTTTTGCCTTTCTAAATTTTGTTTCTTCATATCGAAACATTCAAAATTTCTTCTTCTTCTTTTTTAGTTTAATATTTAAAAAGTTATGCATATGTCACCAATAAGAATAGATAATTCTTTAGTATTCTCCGACATCTCAATTAAATACACAATGCACCATCTAAAGATAAAAATGGTGAAGAAAAAATAGCAAAAAAAATGGTAATTTCTAAACATGCAAATTAAGAAGTATAATAAATAGAGCTACAATATGGCCGCGACCTGAATAGAATAACCTATATTATCATAATATTTGTGAGGGTACTTATAGAAAGAACACTGAAGTAATGACCACCTTAACATGGTTTGAGCAATTTTTGGTTTGTTATAATATCCAAACTCGATTCGCATAATTTTCTCAATTAATACTTATTCTTTTGACCAGGGATCATGCGATTTCTGTTTCAAGTTATTTTTTTTAAAACGGTATTTTTGTTGACCGTTGTTGCTCATAGTTCTACCAATACTAAAAATAAAAATATATTAAAAAAAAATCATTTATTCAACCTATCATCTCCGGCTCTCCGCCTATATTTATAGATTCCGACATTAATATAATTTTATTATTATGTTGACATGTTTGTTTAACTCGTTACATTTCTTATTTTCTATGAAACTTAGGTTAAAATTATTTGAATTATTCAATACTCTGTTTGATAATTTGTTTGAATTATTTATTTTTATTTGTTTTACAATAAATATTTGTATTTAATTTTTTTAAATACGTTCAGGCAAAATTATATATTTGTTCAGCATAGTTTAGAGGAGTAAAATAGTAAAAGACTGTTATTCAGATATTTCAGACGTATCGATTATCAAACAACTTTTTTCATTCAGATTCAGATTCAGCTCATTCAGATTCAACTAATTTAGATTAAGATTCATTCAGTTTTTATCAAACAGCCCCTAAGTCTTTCTAACCTCTAACGAAGAAGACATATTAAACATTTCAAGTGAATTAAGATTATTTGAATTTTACTCAAAAAAAGAAATAAAATATAGAAAATAGGGAACATAACAATTTTAAAGACGAATATATATATATATATATATATATATATATATATGCTCAGTACGGTTAACATTACAATGCCAAAAAACAAAAAACTCAGATTAAGCAGCCGCAGTAGGCACGGTCGAGTTTAGGGAATCCGGATTCCCCAACTCCACTGCAGCATCAACGGGCATGTCCATGGCGGCATCAACGGGCATGTTCATGGGGACATCGTCGAGCATGTTCACAATACCATTGTCACATTTTTTTCATCATCAACCATAAGTGTATCATTCTCAATCTCTATAATCTCCTTATACTCCATATTAGGAATATGACAACAAGGGATGGTATTGTCAAGTGGCACAAGATTTAGGGTACGACGACCACTTTCTCTACTTGTCTCGAAGTACTTGTAATGCCCAGTTCTTAACTCCCTAAGAATAAGCCTTCCATCAACGTAATGCTTAGTGAATTTCAAAGGCATTCGTGGGGAAAAATTCTCCGTTTGCACTAGTGCAGGCAAAGGTGGTGGGAATTCCTTCTTCTTCCTTTCCCTTCGTTGAACCAACATTGTTGTCCTAATGCTACACGGCTTCCTCTCCCTCTGTTGTCTTACTATATCTTCAAAGGGACCCACAAAAACGCCGCTATCTGTCCCTATCACGTTACTCATTATATCGGAAATGTCTTGAGACATGGCACCATGCACCGTCTCGAACAACGCACAAGAATATGAAGAACTTGATGGTCTTGGTGTTGGACATGATGCTTTTATCTTCATGTAATAGAAAATTTTGCAAGCAACATGGAATAGTATTTGCGCAGTCGTGCACATCAGATGGGCAATACAGGGATGGAGAGATTTTGTCATCCAGAAGAGGAGTAATTCAAACAGAGCTGAAATTATTGCTCTACTTTTCGCAACGACTTCCTTTCTGTAATCCATTCTTGTGTATCTTTAAGAAAAAAGAACAAGATCATAACCATTAAGAGTAGCAAATTAAATAATATTTGGCAAGTGCACTTCATATTTGCTCGAGTAAAAAAGAAATAGAAATAATGAATTATTTCCAGAAATTGTTACAAAAACAAAAATGTTTTTTTTTTTCTGTATTCTGATATCTCCCATTTGAAGGTAAAATGATCATGTCCACGGAGCTATATGGCAAATACAAGTCCATTTTTAAGGTCCCTTTTTTTTTCTTCCATTTTTTAAGACTGAGTATTTACTTTATCCTCACTAAACACAGTCCAATTAAAGATACTGATATTCATGAGCTTCATTTGTTAACATACAGTTCATAGACAAGTAAGAGACGATTGAAGTATCCAACTTAAAATTAATTGACAATGAATGAAATAATCTCTCAAGTTATATATTGAGTCATAGGCCTTAGTTGCCTAATATGAGATTTTATATCTTAACACGTTCACTCATGTGTGGTATAATTTTAAGCTAAACACGTGAACAATTTTAATTGGGTGACGTGAAGCATGTGGGTTATTAGGCTTGCACATGAATGATGTTTGTTTTAATACCATATTGAAGCATACAACTTAAAATCAATTGACAATGAGTGAATTAGCCTCTCAAAGTATATATTGAGTCTTGAGTTTTAGTTACCTGATATGAGACTTTATATTTCAACCGAGACTATTTCGAAAGAGAAATGAAGATTTAGTTTATACTTCAAAATTGAAAGAAACACAAAATACAAAATTTATCGTGGGTTCAATGACTATAATTAAGGTAAAATACAAAATTTAACATTAATTGGGTAAATGACTATAATTAAGGTAAGTTTGTGGGACCAGAATCCAACTGTTAGTTGATTAACCCATCAAAATATTCTTGAAGGTTAGCTCTAATTCAAAGATGAGTAACATATCTGAAATTGAACACCTAAAGACCAAACCGTTTGTTTTTTCAGGCTCTCATCCAGAAGATTTACAAACTTACATTAGAATGTATCCGATGGTTTTATTGGTAAATTTTTTGGGCATGTCACCGGAAGGATTTACCCGTTCCCCATTTTTTTAAAACACGCAGAGAACTATTGAAAATCTGACTTAGAAACTAGTGAGCCCCATAAAAAGATTGGATCCTAACAAAGTGAGTAGAAATTAGGAAAAATGATACAATTACAAAACTCCTACTTTATCATGAAATTTTGATTTATCAAAAGGGTAGACAAAGAAAATGTCACCATCACCAGAGTAAGGAGCCTTGATTGATTCATCGAAACGTATAAAATATAACCAAACAAGAAAACCAAGATTGTAAAAGAGCTGAAATGATTTAGAAAATTGAATATATATATATATATATATATATATATATATATATATATATTAAGCAAGCATTACCTCAATTGTAATTGGAAGCTTTACAAGGAGAGAATGAATTAGAGAAGGGACCTTAAATTTTTCTTTAAAAAGGAAGAGGAGGAAGAGAGGAACACACTTCACTTTCTCAATGGAATGAGAAAAGGTTGAGAATCTTTCTGACAACTTATAAAAAAAATCCGGTTATGGTAAAGTTGATTTTCAACTTCACCATATTGAGTTATATTGTTTTTCATCAATGAGTTACCGATACAGTTTTAATGTAATGAAAAATATTATAATTCATTATGGTGAAGTTGATTTACTTCAGCATAGCCGGATCCTAAAAAAGTTTCGAGGGTTATTATTTATTAATGTTATCGATAATGTAAGAATAATAATTATGTTATCAGAACAATAAATATATTTAAAATTTCAAAATATCATTATAATAAGTGTAAAAGTATTGTATAAATATTGTTTTGGTATTATCAATAGCTTTTATTAATAACCAACTGCAACTAAACATGTTAATAAATTCTTTAGCATCACTTCATTTATGTCAAGGCTAACTCTATCTGTAAGTGGGAAAACTCGCGATCTACTCTTTATTTCTTTTGGCAAAGTAGCAGAATACGCCGGTAACTCTAGCTGGTGCAAGTAATGGTTTTAAAATTTCATAACATTTTGTTGGAATCAAGGCATATACTTGGTCTTTAATATTCCCACAATTTGGAAAAAAGAAAGTCTTAATTTTCTTTATGTTTACTTCTTTTTTCAAATATTAATGTTTGCATTGGACTTGCTTAAATGTAAAATTAATAAAAATTTTAAATAAACTTCAAATAGTAAAATTTATTAATAAAATCTAATGTCTATGCGCGTCAAATACAAATATTGATACATAGAAGGAAAAAAGAAGATAATATATTCCATATTCATACAAATCTCTGAAGTATTGTATATAATGCCAAAAACAGTTAATTTTTTGGAAAAGTTCTTTCGTTCTCATTCCTTAACTAAGACGGATTGGAATGGGCTAAGAAATGAATTGGACATTGTCATTATGCTTCTTAGATTTGCTTTGTCCATTTCATTCTGATAGAAATCTAATGAACATTCTTTATTAGGTGTTCCTTTATTTAAATTGCCTTAGGAAGGGTATGAAAAGTATAATTGAAACAAAGAAATGTAATTGGTAATAATTTTAAAACTTCAAGGGTATGTTTGTTTGCAAGGATTACACTTGGAATATGACTATTAATACCAAGTGTCTTGTTGGTTTTTAAATTTGAGCTTGGGACTATTAGTCCCGGGATTATAAAATAACATTAAAAATTGCTAGTTAAAATTAACCTCAATCTTTTTCTAAAATGACTCATATCTTACAATCTCCATTGTAGACACTCGAAATTTTTCTTACTCCAATACTAACACTGTAGAAGGGCAAAACCGTCAATCCAGCTCCGATAGTCAATCGGACCGTCAATCCAGCTCCGATCGTCAATCGGACCGTCAAGCCTGCTCTGATCATCAATCGGACCTTCAATCCAGCTCCGATCGTCAATCGGACCGTCAATCCAGCTCCGATCGTCAATCGGACAGTTAATCCAGCTCCGATCCTCAATCGGACTATCAATCCAGCATCGATAGTCAACCGGACCGTTCATCCATCTCTGATATTCAATCAGATAGTCAATCCAGCTCCGATAGTCAATCGGACCGTCAATCCAACTCCGATAGTCAATCAGACTGTCAATTCAGCTCCGATAGTCAATCGGACCGTCAATCCAGCTCTTATAGTCAATCGGACCGTCAATCCAGCTCCGATCGTTAATCGAACAGTCAATCCAGCTCCGACGGTTCATCCAGCTCCGATAGTCAATCGGACCGTCCATCCAGCTCCGATAGTCAATCGGACCGTCCATCCAGCTCCGATAGTCAATCGAACCGTCCATCCAGCTCCGATAGTCAATCGGACCGTCCATCCAGCTCCGATAGTCAATCGAACCGTCCATCCAGCTCCGATAATCAATCAGACCGTCAATCCAGCTCTGATAGTCAATCAAACCTTCCATCCAGCTCCGATCATCAATCGGACCGTCAATCCAGCTCCGATCGTCAATCGGATCGTTAGATCAACCCCGATCTCAATATCGGGCTATTAAATCCACCGCGAGCTCCGATCGGGCCGTCAGGTCTAACCCCGATCTCAATATCGGGACTTCAAATCAGCCTCGACGAAAACCTGAGAGGTACAAGGCAGCCCCGACATCAACCCGGGAGGTATCGATCAATCCCGATCTCAATATCGGGCCGTCAAGTCAGCCCCGACATCAACCCGGGAGGTACAGTTCAACCATGACATCAACCCAGGACATGTCAAGTCATCCCCGGTCTCAGCCCGAAAAGTACAGATCAGCCCTGACTTCAATCCGGGAAGTGCAGTTCAGCCCTAGAGACAACCCTGGGAAGCCAGATTCACCAAGGACCACCCTGGGAGGGGCAAAACGGTCATTTTATCAACTCTCAGCCGATTCGGTCAAACTCAAGCTAAATTGATGCCATTTAAGTCAGAATGAAGCATAACTACAATCCCGAGTGCAAACAGCGCAAGACAGCTCAACAGACAAACTGCGGGGAATCGAAGACCTGGTTATGAACCCGTCTTCTTGGACCCGGAAATGTTTTATCCCATGTCATTGCGACACTCTCGGCGAGGGCTTTCCGAAAAGGTATCTCACGCCTCAAACGGGCGCTCCTATCAAAAGTTAGAAAGTTTCGACTTCAACTGCGTGTTGTTCGGAGTGCACGTACTTCGAGACGATGGAACCCGACATCGTGGGCCCCACCAGGGGAGCCGCACCTCTACCTGCGGCAATTGCAGGTAGAGTGGAGGCTTCCTGGCCTATATATAGAGGTGCACTCCCTCTCATTTTCATGTTTTGAAACGCAGCGAAGCCCTATCAGTTTTATTTTCTGACTTTTACACCTCTTCCAAATCCAAATATTTTCACTCCAACACGTAGAAATACCCACATACTATCACATATCAAAAAATAACCGGTATATTTGGACGTATAGAGCCTACGATTTGGCAAAAAGCCTGTGTAGCAGTCCATTGTAAGTATTTTCACGATCAGAAAGTGAATATTACTTCTTCATACTTTTATACACTTGCACGTTAAGTTTTGTTTTCTAAAAATGCCCGGAACTTAGTTCCGTGGCCGTTTTCGTCAAATTTTGGTACATTTTTGTACATAAACTGATTTTCTGGCATTTCTACAACTCGGATTGACGATCCGTCAGCTCCAGCAGCTTCAATGCACTAGCACACACATTCTGGCAACTTCGCCAGACTGGGTTATCTTTCCAGTCCGGGTTTGGCCCTTTTTTGTATATATTTAACTGTATATATACTAACATTTCAATTCTGTCAAGCCCGGATGTCAAATCCGAGGTAGTTTACCGCTTTTATATATATTTACGCATATATAAGCGACTTTAAACATAACTGCGTCCTCTTCCCAGTATTGGTTGACTACATTTCTGTCAATATATATATATATATATATATTTTAATTCCAGTCCGGGCACCGGCGTGAAAATCCATCGCCCTTTATACTGTTTTTGCACTCTTCACCATCACTGGTCCTCTTACTAGTCCTGGTTGACTACGTTTCTGTCAATATATATATTTATATATTTTCAGTCTGGCCTGGACTATTTTGTGGCCTTTTTACTGCTTTTGCACACTTCACCATTATTAGGTTATCTTCCCAGTCCCTGGTTGACTGCTTTTCTGTACATTTACATTCCAGTTCGGCCTGGATCATTCTGTGGCTTTTTTTACTGCTTTTATATATATTTATGCATATATAAGCAGCCTTCACCATCACTGGTCATCTTTCCAGTCTTGGTTGACTACATTTCTGTCAATATATATATATATATATATATATATATATATATATATATATATATATACACACACATATATATCTCGATTCAGTCCGGGCACCGGCGTGAAAACCCATCGCCCTTTACAGCTTTTATATATAACTGTATATATATATATATATATATATATATATATATATATATATATTTCTTTACTCGCTTTTTATTCAATTGCTGCTTTAAATATTCATTTTATATGAATTGGCACTGACATATCTGCGGGCGGACTAGATTTATTTAAATCTCGCCAATTCTAATTTTCAGACGGTTCAAAATCTCCCGACTGAACCGGGAAGCTAGAATGGCTGAGATTTCCTTAAATCTAGCTTTCTTTCTAGTTTCAGCTTCAAAAGCAAACTCGCGTCCCTTAGATCGCTATCTAGTGGAAACGAGACGCTTCGGCAGTGCGAACCGGGATTTACTGATTGAATCCTCGGTTCTGGCAATATTGGGATATTTATTTGTTTTTGTACACATTTGAAGTGTGCAGGTTTTCTGGCTACTCATATGTGAGCCTAGGAATCGTGGGATTCATGATCAAGCTGATCAGAATCTGATTCCCACGATGGACAAACTCCTATTTACAAATGTACCCTGCCAGTTTTTCTGTAAAAAAATGTACACGTAAAACAGACCTTAAAACGGTTATCCGGATGTAAGGTCTAAAAATAATGAAAAAATGTCAATTGTCATGTCAGTGTCCCTCCGATGGTTTTTATGCCCATGAGGAGACCACCACTTGTATATTGTTATGGTCGAGGATGCTTCGCAGCCCGACAAATCACATGCAGCCTTAAGGCTATAAAGATAAAATTGAAAGTATCAACATGCTGCAATTCCTATAGCAGCGTAAGGGTTTGATAAACCAGCTTTCTAAACATCATTTTCAAATCAATCAAAAGAAAAACTTTTGCAAATTAAATCAAAGACTGATTTTCAAAATCAAATCAAACCCTTCATATATAGGCTCAACGAAGCAAAGCACTACTTTCAATCAATCAAATCAATAGGCCCAATTTTCAAACAGCATTCACTCACGCATTCCAGTTTTAAGGGAAATATTGAAAAGATGCGGTACCGTATTTACACGGGAGTTGTGGGGTGCCTAACACCTTCCCCACACTTAACCAAGCACCCGAGCTCAAACTTTGCTTTCAAAGATCAAGTTTTGACAGTGTCCAGCAATTGGGCCTCCTTCAAACAAAACTCAGTTGTGTTGGTACAACCATTTTCAAATCTACCAACTGGTGACTCTGTAAAACGTTCAAATCGCCGACATGATACATGTTTGGCTTTTTCCTAAAAAACCCTTCAAAACCTTTTTCCTAAATAAAAAGAATAAGGGTAGAGATAACTTAGGAAAATGTGATTAAAAGATCTGGGTTGTAACCCGACCTGCAGATTTTTTAAACCGACGTCGATAGGTGGCGACTCTGCTAAGGACAGTAGAGGGCTTAGGCCGCTTTCAAATCTTTTCAAACATTTCCCTTTCAAAACTATTAAATGAGTGAAATTCTGCGTCTCCACAGTCAATGGATGAGTGAATGCTGTGTCTTTTATTGAATGTATGAATGCTGCGTCTTTACATTGAATGAATGCTTTCCTGCCTTTTAGTGCTTCGCACCCATGTCATCATATGCACAACGGTAAGGCACGATGTATGTGAATGTATATTGTGTGTCCCTCTCACAAGGAGGAAAACTCGGTCGGTGATAAGTAATGTCTTTGGGGATGACTAAGTCTCCGGGGCTCATGAAAATGCACCACCCAGATTCGCTCCAGTTGAAAGATCAGATTAATTTCCCCTCGAGTAGGTTGCGATGATCTGGGAACCTTCATGCCGAAATAAAAGCCGCGAGAGTAACCTAAGATAGGTCAGCCTCTGATTAACCAAATTCGAAGGGAAGCTTCTTCATGCCTTCCTATTTCAATTCCATGTTAAGTCTCCAATTACCGAGGAGCACAATGTAAAGATCATAATAAAAGATTTACTTTCCCTGTCAAAATACCATGTCATCCTGCCATCAAAACAACTAATCTTGGTTTTGCAGGATAAAATCTAAAAAACACATCATACATCCACTCCTTACCTACCTCAGGAAATTGACACACCTACGCTTTGTTGTAGGTAAAAATTGGTCCTGTTACTAGGTCTAAATCCAAAACACCCGGTCCATCCAAGGACATGGCTTCTAGTGCTCCACTAGAATCCACCCCGGTATCCAGGGAAGAGTTCGAAGGTCTAAAAAATCAGATAGTCGAGCTAGCCGATTTCCAAAGAGAACAAAGCAAGGCCTTTAAAGAGAAATAATCTCAAGCTCATCCAGAAGCAGGAGCATCTGGTAGTGGTGCTAGCGGTCAAGATACTGAAAAGGCCGAAACTCAGATTCTTGGACCACAAAACCAGGACACAACCAACAAAACCCCTGAAATCACCCCCTTTGTCAAAGAGCAGGAAGCTGGTGACATCATAAAAAAAATACAACAGATGGAAGAAACCCTCCAGTCTATCAAATGGACGGGGGCGTTTGGCAGTGTTACTTACTCTGACCTCTATATATTCCTCGGGGCTCGTTATCCTGAGAAGTTTCAAGTCCCCGATTTTGAGAAATATGATGGATTAGGGGATTCTTACACACACCTGAAAGTATTAATCGGAGAGCTTGGATCCTATGCAGAGGATGAGAAGCTTCGATAGCAGTTCTTTCAGAAGAGTTTAACCGGAGAGGCGAGAGCATGGTATGCTCGTCTAGACAACTCCAAAATCCACAGCTGGGAAGAACTGGCTCATGCCTTTCTCAACCAATACAGCTTCCAATCTCAGCTGGCTCCGGATAGATACCAAATTACCAAGATCAAGAAGAAGAACACTGAATCATTCCGAGAATATGTCCAGTGATGGAGACGGGTCGCAGCACAAGTCACCCCAGCCATGACTGAATTAGAAATAGTCATGACCTTCATCGATATCCAAGAAGTGCCTTATTATGAGAGGGTTTTAGCCGGCATAGGGAAACTATTCTCTGAAATGATTAAACATGGTGAAATGACAGAGATGGGGCTCAAGTCCGGGAAGATAAAAGATCTAACCGCCCTCGAAGCTGTCGCTGAGCATATCCAGTCTGGAAATTACGGGAGTAATCCCTGGAGGGTTCACAAAAAGAAAGACGAAGAAGTCTCCTTGGTCTTACAGGGACATAATTCAAGGGGCGAGTCAAACAACATGCCATTCAAAGGAGGAACTACACCCCTTTTCAAAATCAAGCATAGCCTTCAAACCCTCCCTTTCAAAAAAATATGGAGGTTAGGCGGCGAAGAAATTTCACCCCTCTAGGGAATTCACTTGAAAGTATATTCAAACTTCTGACAGCTCAAAAGAAGATTGTTCAACTCCTTCCACCAACCAACACTAATGCTTAGAATTTTGATCCAAGCAAGAAGTGTGCTTATCATTCTGGATCCCCAGGCCATGACACCCAAGACTGTTGTGATAGTAGTGTGCATACAAGCCAATCATGTATGATGATAAAGCACATACTTTGTAAACAATCTTATTTATTTATTAATAAAATATTTATTTATTAAAGTCATTTAATTATCTACATGGTGCTGTTTTTTATAATATGTAAATAACCCATAGTTTTAAGCAATGCTTTTAGAATCATGATGTTGATCATGCTAATGAGATCTAAATTCTTAGAAAGCTTTAAAACTAAAATAGTTTCCAATCGTGGGATTACTAAAAAGGGGATTAGTAAATCCGAATAGATTGGTACATATGTTGCTTGCTCATTGGATGAGGATGACTGATCTCATGGTCATTTGTGTGGAGACACTAAAGCAAGTATGTAGGTGCTTATTGGAGAATAAGTTCACTGAACGTGACTCGCTATGGAATACCTAATGGAGTTTTACTCGCCTGTCAATAGGAATTCCTAATGTGATAGTAGTACATGTGATCCTTGGACTTGAGATCATCATAGTATCTTGTATGTAACAAATTATACTTTGACTAATTCCTTAAGGCCTTTTAAGGCATATATAGGGTATGCTTGGGTGTAATGAGTTACATATGGAGATAATGAATGATCAATAAAGAATCTACCACCTCTAGTAAAAGAGGAGATATGTCCTATGTGATTCGTTAAATGTCAACCCAGGAATCCTTGGCCAAGGTAGAATGAAATTAGAAAGAGGTTTCTAATTTGCATTATTTGGAGTTGTGCATTTTCTAATCGAAATACATATGATTAAATAAATTAAGACTTGATAGTAAATCCATGTCTTATATTTAATTGGGACATTGTATGGTGGAAGGATTGAATTGTACGGTAACTATTAACTCACAGGTTCTTTTATGATTAATGTTGAAATCTATATTATTTGGAAAGTCGTTGATCGCTAGGGAGGCTTATCCCTATTGTAGAATAAATGTTATTTATTTAAATAGATTATTAGTTTAATTTATTTATTTAAATAAGATTAGAATTGTTCTAATTGATTTATTCACAACCGGTTTAATATGGAGAACCTAAAGGGTCACACCATAAAAGGAAGAAGAATTATTTAAGAAGAAAATGGCATGATAGTAATAATGCATTAAGTATAATTAATTTAATCTATGATGATAGAATAAATTAAATAGCTTAATGTTTATTATTTAATATTTTAGAAATATTAAATATAAATTAATAAGAGGAGTCTTATTAATATTAATATTATTATTATTATTTTAATTCTAAAGGAGTTTAGGAATTAATATAATATCAGTACTCTCTCTCAATCCTAATAAAGATTAGGATATAAATTAATTAAAAGTATTTATTTAATTAATTAAATAAAACCCTATTCTAATTGGATTAGGAGGGTTAACCTAATATCTATATAAGAGAGTCTTATATCAGAAATAAGGTAGAGATGTGAAATTTTCCAAGAGTTGGGAGTACACATATTCTACAGAGATAGAAACAAGGGTTAAGCCAATAACCCATCTTCTTGAGTTCTTCATCTTCCTTGGTGGATCACCGTTAGAGGCCAAACATTTGGGTGGCTGACATTATTCAAGGGAAGGAGCCACTATCAGAGGAATCAAAGGAATCAAAGGAGTAGAACTTGTACCTAAGGAAGCTTAGATCTTCAAAGGTATAATTCCATGTTCTCTCTTTTCTGTTATTGATAACAAGCACAAAGCATGATCATGGTTATGGGTTTGTATAAATTTTGAAAACCTAGTTTTTACGCTTCCACCCTATTTATGTGATTTGATTGCATGATTGCGTTACATACAAACCCAACATGTTGGTCTCTCAAGCACAAAATACAAGACTTGATTGACAGCGAAGAGATTGTGGTTACAAAGCTTGAGCAACCCCATGTGCAGGACAATCCTCTACCACAGCATAAAGAGGAGAATGTCAACATGATCAGCACCACAAATAGAGAATGATCCAAATACCTCCGTTATGTTGGAGAACCAGCTCAATCCAACAACGCCAGCCCAGATAGTTGGGAAGTTTCTAAAAGGTGATTCCTAATAGAGAAAGAAATCAAGTCTATCAAGGAACATATTGAACAATTGGCAGAACTGGTCGTCTATCAACATCAGATCACTAGAAAGATGATCAAACGAGCCAACCGATTTAATATTGATTGTCCTCCCACATCAAAAATTAATTTCGAGCAGCTTCATAACCAGTCTCATGAGCATGAACCTTGGATTGACAAAGGGGTGGAAGAAGCGAGTGTCCAAACGGGTCAAAAATTCCAATTTAAGAGGAACTTCACCAACCTAAACCAGTCAATGGAAGAAATCCTTCAAATGCTATTCAACGAAGGAATGGTTACAGACTTGTTACCTCCATTGAACCCTCGAGCCAGAAAATTCAAACCTGACCAAATATGTCAGTGCCATTCTAATTCACCCGGCCATGATACTGAAGATTGCTGGGCCCTTCGTAACCTGATTCAAGACATGATTGAAAGTGGGGAATTGATAAGGGGAAATCAAATTTTCGATCTTCTAGACAATGACACTCTCTGGATCCCCACTGTATAGAACCAGAACACAGTGGCTGTCATATCCTACGACATGGAGTTGTCTCTCAAACCCTTAGTATTGCCAGGGAAAGGGGTCCAAGAAATGCACAATCCTGTTAAGGTAGCTGCACCTGAGCCATTGATTTTGCCCTTCAGACCTCAATATCCAATTATCAGTCTGAAGAGTGTCTCGTGGAACTACGGGGACATTAAAGGCTCCACTTCAAACAGTATTACCATCCTGTCAAAGGATAATCCACTATACCTACCCCAGAGGGTAATTAAGCCAGTCATCAAAGCAAAAGAGAAGGTAGCTGAAGAGAAAATCAAAAAGTTCCTCGACAAAATGGGACACAATGAAATCAAGATAGTGCAGAGCTTGAAGGACGCACCCAAGCAAATGTCTATCCTTGACTTGGTCCTATCCTCAGAGGATCATCGCAAAATCCTAGTGAAGGTACTAGAAGAAGCTCATCTACCACACACAGTAGATATTGAGAAATTCAATCACGTGATCTAACACATCTTCAACAACAATGTGATATCCTTCACTGATGATGATATCCCGGCAAAGGGAACGGGCCATCACAAGTCCCTGCATATAGCTGTAATATCCTCCGAATATGTGATCGGAGGTGTGCTCATCGATGGAGGATCATCCCTCAACATTTGTCCATACGACACTTTAGAAAGGATGGAGATTAATCCAAACCGGATCAAAACCAGTCATATGGTCATCCGGGCTTTCGACGGATTGCGGCGCCAAGCTATGGGAGAAATAGAACTACCTCTAGAGATTAGCCCACACACTTTCTACGTATCTTTCCAGGTGCTCAATATTGCCACCGGATACAACTTATTGCTGGGCAGACCCTGGATCCACATGGCAAGGGCAATGCCATCCACCCTCCGTCAATAACTCAAGTACATTATCAATGGCAGCCTCATCACAGTGAATACCGAACCAGAATACCCTACCTACATACATGGGGATAGGCCAGTGATCAGCCTGGATACGGGGATTGAACCTGCTAGTTTTCAAGCTCTAGAGGTGAGCGATACTCAATATCTCCCTATCGGGGCACCAGCCCTAAAGCCTAAAGTCTCCACCGAAGTAATGACCGTGGGCCAAGAAATGGTATATTCGGGCTTCCAACCTAGAGAAGGGTTGGGAAAGGATAAGAAAGGTATCAAGATGCCAGTCCAAATCCTAAGTTAGACTGGGAGAGCAGGATTGGGATATTTATCCGGGTCAAGCCACCGGAACCTGCATAAACATCCCAAGGCTCATGCCGCCACAATTTTGCTGCCCAACCTCATAAATGCCGGATGGGTGAAACCTACGAGGAAAATCCCAACTGCAGTATCAGCCATGCTCTTTCCTCCAATCATCCCCATCCATAAAAGAAAAGCCCTCAAGCCTGAGGCAGACAGTGAAAAGGGAAAGGAAAAGATCCTGTATGAAGGACGAGACCCATTCGCTAACATGAGGATCATTATCAACTACAAGGGTATGAATGACGAACTCCCGGATAGTGACGACGAGGATCAGACTCAAATCCCTCCCATCAAGACAAAAGGGGGCAATTCAAAGAAAAATTATGGCTCAGTTACGAAGGATGTTTTTGTTATCATCCGAGAAGAGGCATACGAGTCCAATTCCTCGATTCTCCCAGTTCATGAGAATCTAACACTGCACAACTGGAGCAGTGTCCCTTTCCTCGATCGAAAAGGGTAAAGGGGCAGAGAGTACATCTGCCCTTTAATCATGCTTTCATTTACTGCTTCCTTTTGATTGCACAGCTATAGCAGTAACTTTTATCATGCTTTGCAGAATACTCTGTATTTAAGCAGTTGTATATATTAAGATGAAAGCATTTTTTGTTTTCAGGACTCAAGCATTGGATGTGTGTGTCTCTGCTGATGAGATGCCAACCTGTCAAAGTGACTATAACTTTGATGTAGAACTGAACTTCGACTTGATGGATATTGATCAAGAGGAGGAAGATAACTATGAGGTGCCCGAAGAGATCAAAGAATGGGTCGAAGACAAACCCAAACCAAACCTCGACCAAACCACCACCATCAACATAGGAACCTCCGAAAACATCAAAGAAATCCAAATAAGTCCAGACCTCAAACTAAATCAAAAACCCGACCTGATCGAACTCCTAACATAGTACCAGGATGTATTTGCATGGTCATATGAAGACATGATAGGCCTCTCTACGGACATTGTCATCCATCGAATGCCCATCAAAGAAGGGTTCAAACCAGTCAAGCAAAAGCTCAGGCGATTAAAACCTGAGTGGAGTCTGAAAGTCAAAGAAGAAGTCATTAAACAATTCAAAGTCGGAATCATCATGGTATCAACATACCCCGAATGGCTGTCAAATATAGTCCCCGTGCCTAAGCCCAGAGGAAAAGTACGAGTCTGTGTGGATTACCAGGATTTGAATAAAGCCTGCCTTAAGGACAATTTCCCGGTAACCTTCATCCACATCTTGATTGAAAATATTGCGCAGTATGACATGTATTCCTTCGTGGATTTCTTTGCTGGTTATCATAAAATCATGGTTGCTGAAGAAGACCAGGAGAAAATAGCTTTCATCACTCCCTGGGGAACCTTCTGCTATCGGCGAATATCCTTCAGCCTCATCAATGCCGGAGCCACGTATCAGCTAGCCATAATGGCCCTCTTTCATGACATGATGCACAAAGAGATGGAAGTTTATGTGGACGCCATCATCATCAAATCCCGGAGGGAGGATGATCACATAGACCATCTCAAGAAGCTGTTCAACAAGTTACGTAAGTATAACCTCAAGCTGAATCCCTCCAAATGTGCTTTTGGCGTCACAGCAGGCAAGCTGTTAGGATTCCTGGTGAGCAATCGGGGCATCGAGTTAGACCCTGCCAAGATCAAAGCCATTACTGAAATGCCCGTACCTCATACAGAGAAGGAGATACGTGGATTCTTGGGAAGGATCAACTTCATAAGCTGATTTATTTCCTAACTCACAGCAACCTGTGAACCAATCTTCAAGCTGTGAAGGAAGAATTCCTATACCAAATGGAATGAGGATTGTCAACAAGCCTTCCTTGCCATCAAGAAGCAGTTGATCGAAGCACCTGTTTTGGTACCTCCAAGGGATGGTGTTCCCTTATTCATATACCTGTCCGTCAACACCAATGCAATGGGCTGCATGTTAGGATAGAAGGATGATAGTAGCAAGGAAAGAGCTATCTACTACATCAGTAAAAGATTTAGCAGTGGTGAACAGAAATACACCATGATCGAGAAGATATGATGTGCATTAGTATGGGCTGCCATGAGGTTGCAACAATATTTGCATGGGCATACAACCTACTTCATATCCCACATGGATCCACTCAAATACGTGTTCAATAAACCAATGCTAAATTGTCGACTGTCCAAATGGCAGTTAATCCTACAACAGTTCAACATTGTCTACGTAACTCAGAAGTCAATCAAGGGTCAAGACATTGCAGATCAATTAGCAGAAGCACCTTCAGGAGGGTTCGAGCCCTTGGAGACATATTTCTCAGATAATGGGATCATGACAATTCAACAACTCCAGTCTGAGAATACAGTCCAACCATGGAAAATATATTTCGACAGAGCGGTAAACATGGAAGGTGCCGGAGCTGGGGCAGTCCTCGTCTCTGGTATAAGAGATCAATATCCTGTGGCTACCAAACTTTAATTTGGCAACACCAACAACACGGCCGAGTATGAAAGCTGTATAATGGGGTTAAAGCTAGCCCAATCCATGTCTATCAAGCACCTATTAGTCTTCGGAGATTCTGAGCTGGTCATCAGACAAACCACCGGCGCGTATCTCACCAAAGAACTGCATTTGCTGCCCTATCATTGGCAGGTCCTCAAAATATCCCGAGAATTCGAAGACATAACCTTCGTTCACATTTTTCGGGGTTAAAATAACTTCGCGGATGCATTGGCAACGTTAGCTTTATTAATTCGTATGTCCGATAAGAGTGGATTTCCCAACATCCAGTTCATAATTCAGAAAGCCCCTACATATGGGAGTTACGTTGGAGAAGTATTAGATGAAATACCTCCTGTCAAGCAACCTTGGTATCAAGACATCAAGGAATATCTCCCTGATGGATCAACGCCCACTGGGGCAAGCCCATCAGAGCGTAAACAGATTCACAAAATGGCCATGAAGTTCTATTTAATTGGAGATGCATTGTACAAAATGGATGCTGGAATTGGCCTGTTAAGATGCCTCGACAAAGAGCAAGCCAAAAGATTAATGGATGAAATCCATGGCGGAGTCTGTGGTCTACACATGAGCGGTCATTTGCTCGCCAAGAAGATAATCAGAACTAGACATTATTGGATCTCTCTTAAGGCTGACTGCGATGATCACGTTAAGAGATGTTTTTAATGCCAAATATATGGAAATGCCATCCACGCTCCTCCAAATGAGCTACACAACATGAGTTCACCATGGCCTTTCTCCATGTGGGGAATGGATGTGATAGGTCCGGTGGAACCAAAGGCCAATAATGGTCATTGATTCATATTCACCATAATCAATTACTTCACCAAATGGGTTGAAGCAGCCTCTTTTCCCAAAGTCACAAAAGAGGTCATCATTAGTTTTATCAGAAATAATGTCGTCTGTCGATATGGACAACCGGAGGTAATCGTATCAGACAACGCTGTCAACGCCGAGCGGAGAATCAAGTCCTCGGTCTCCCTTTTGTTGAAGGAGGAGGTCTCTTTTTTCTCTTTTGGAGTTAATTGCCCTCTTCTCTTGTTCGTGGGACAAGAGAGGAGTGCCCCGATTTCCTTATTTTATTCTTTTCCCTTTCGCTTTCGCTTTGTCTTCGGGGTTCCGTTTTAAAGGGTGAATTTCGTAGGAAACCGGTACCGACATATGTGTCGACGATTTTAAAAGGTTGATTTTATTGATTGGACCGATTGAGACAGATTCGCCAGTTGGTATTTTGGAAATGGATGTACCAACTCATCCGGGTTTTAATAGTTTTTTGCAAGATGGTCTAATGCGTGACTCTTTGATTTGGTCTTGAAACCCGAGATTCGTGGAATCCGAGGGCTAGGTTAAGCGGGGGGAAGGTGTTAGGCACCCCCCGACTCCCGTGCAAGCACGGTACCGCATCTTATTGATTTTCTATGCAAAAGTGTGTGTGTGTGTTTGTGTGTGTGATTTTGAAAGCTTTATTAGTTGGTTTCTAAGTCTTTTTGGTGACTTGAAAGTAGTGCTGTACCGCTTTTGCGCTTAGGTGCGAAGGATTTGATTTAGCGAAAGATTCAATTTTAACAAGATATGCAAATTGAAATGAGGTTTTGGAAAATAAGGTTTTCAAATCCTTTGCCCGACTAGGAATCGAGGACTTCGATACTTCCTTTTATTCTTTACGTTCATTACGTGATCTACCCCGAATCGCTTTATTTTTCATCAAAAGCTCTTTGTGGTTTTCTTTGAGAAATCATTTTGATGATATGTATGCTAAAGCGTTAAGAAGGTTCGGATCATCATCGGGCATAAAAGCCATCTCGATGAACCGAGCTCCCATAATGAAGGTTTTCACTACCACGGGATCTTGAATCCGAGCTCTCGAGACTAACCCCTCGAGTTTGTCTTCAAGATCCAAATATTGCATGCACATCGATGTTTACGGTATTTAAAGCATTTACAATGTAAAAATCGGTCCATCGTGGGAATCAAGTCGGATCCGTTCGGGGATCTCGACACCGGGATTCCTAGGCTCACAATATTTATACCATTTCATAAATACATAACATCCACGACTTCATTACTAAGTGATTTCATCGGTTGAAATCACCGTTCACGCCGATTCGGCCCCCCTTTCACCTCTAAATATATATTTAGGGCTATACGAGTTAACCGGGACCATTTACAAGTAAATACATCCATAGTTATACCACAGATCTAAGCCGTTCTAGCTCCCGGGTTGAAGCATCATGCTAACAACCTCTCGGGAACTGGCTTAAGCTTCGCTTAAGGTATATCTAGTCTCCGAAGCTATATACAACGTATTAAAGCAATAAATAACCGATAGAAACGTTAAAACTACCAACTATTACATAATATGCTTATAATACAACAAATATAGCTAGATTCAAACAAGATCCTTCATTAATCTATCATTTGAACATAGTTTAGAAAGAAAACAAAGCTAGAAGTGCGTTATTTCACCTTGGGGACGCGTGAACAAGCGTTTTGACTCCCGGGATGAAGTAAGAACACTAAGATGGCTTCAATGAGATGCTTGATGGAAGAAATAAGCTTCAAGTTGCTATGTTGATGTCCAACCCGAGCCTTACTCTCTCTAAAAATGTCCTTCTCTCTCTATATCTATCTCTTTTTTTTAAAAAATGAACTAAGTGGGGGGTTATAACCTGTCCGGGGCAGCCGCACACATGTATGCGGCTAGCCGCACACATGTATGCGGCTAGCCGAACACATGTATGTGGCTAGCCGCATACATGGTGGAGGCTACCCAGGTGGGAACCCCCGGCTTGGTTATGGCTCCTTCGGTCTCGATTCGGCAGAAGTTGACGTCTGCCGTTTGATCTTTCGGACCGTATTTGACGAACGCAGCGAGATATGACCGAGTTCGACTGAGTTAGGGTTCGGGAAGTTGATACACATAGCTGAGATACCTTCCAAGTCTAGATATCAGTCTGCAGGCTTATCTCTTGATGGTACGTCGTTCAAGGTTTGCTGAGGTGGTTTTTGATGATCACTGTCTTAGCTCGTCGATCTTTGATCGGGTTACGGTATGTTCAGACTTCATTGGTCCTCTTCACCATTCCAAGGGTTGTCTCTGAGATAACCGGGATCTTTTGCCCTACTTCGGGATTATCTCCGAAGTAAAATGATGCTTTTACCCTCTTGCAGGGTTAGTACGACGAAAGCAAAATTTTGAGTGTCTACAAACGCTAAGAACCTGAATAATCAAATGATGAAAGAGCTGTATAGTAAGTTCCACATCAAGCATCTCAATTCTGTCATCTATCGGCCCAAGATGAACGGCGCTGTCGAAGCGGCTAATAAAAACATCAAGAAGATCAGAAAATGTCCGCCAATCACAAGGAATGGCCTGACCTGCTGCCTCTTACCCTGTTAGCATACAGGACGTCAATGCGCACCTCTACTGAGGCTACCCCCTATTCATTGGTCTATGGCATGGAAGCAGTACTCCCCATAGAGGTAGAGATGGAATCCTTGCAAGACCAGTGGTTGCAAGACCGATATCAGCAACTGTCCCTGATAGATGAAAAGAGGGCTACATCCATTTTTCACGGACAGTTATACCAGCAAAGGATCGCCAGATCCTACAACAAAAAGGTCCGAATCCGGCAAATCAAAAAAAATAACTTGGTGCTAAAGAAAGTCCTGGCCAATCAGGATGAAGCCAAAGGAAAATTCGCCCCAAATTGGGAAGACCCTTTCATTGTCAAGGAGGTGTTGACAGGGGGAGCTATCAGACTACAAGAAATGGATGGGAACGAATTTCCCTAACTCATCAATTCAGACACCATCAAAAGGTTCTACGTCTGAGACACATGCATACCCGCATCCGGGTCCTACGAATCAAATCAAGTTCGGTTTTTCACCAGAAAGCCGGAACTACGAATGACCTGATCTCCCTCAACCCGAGACTATGTAGGCAGCCATTTCTGGTGCGGTCAAACCAAATAAAAACTCAAAAGCTCATCAAACTCAAAAACCCAAGATAAATACTTTTTAAATCCCTCTCCAACCAAACAACATGAACTACGAATGACCTGATCTCCCTCAACCCGGGAGTACGTAGGTAGCCATCTACGGCGCGGTTTGACCTTCAAGAAAAAATAAAAACCCCAATAAAAGTTCCAAGACACCGAAGATAAATAAAAGCTAAATACTATCAAGCTGCCCTGGTTAACAGGCCCATCTGAGATACTCCCTGACATCTCAACTGTCAGTCCATCAAGGAGAAGCTCAAGATACATCTACAACTGTGAGTCATGAAAGAAGTGTTAATCACTCAGCAATGACAGTACATATCTAATCAGGGAAGTGAATCAAAACTATATTTCTCTGATATATAACACTATTTTATATACATGATGCCCTGTACATGACAAAAATGGCTGATCTACTATGTACAGGAAAAATAAAGCTAGTTTATGGACCCAAGGACAAGCGGGTCAGTAATGCCAGCATGGCATCTCTCTCTGAAGATGGGGGAGCAGCTGTAAGTGCAGTCCACTCAGCCTTCATATGACCCAAAACCTCCACAGTCATCAGTAAGGTGGCGCTGTGGTCATCAATATATGCACTCATCTCGGTGACCAAACCATGAGTGTAAGATCGAAGAGCAGTACTATCAGCAATGTGGAAATCATGGGAAGCTATAGCCTCATCCCTCTCCGCAAATGCTGCATCCCGAGCAATCAAAGTCTCCTCGATCTCAACATATGCCGCATCCCTGGCCGAGCGGATCTCATCTAGCTCCACAAAACCTGCATCTCTGGAAGATCGGAGCTTCTTCCGCTCAATCAATCCAGCATCTAGAGCTACCCTGAGTCCATCTCTCTTAGCAAAAGCTAAATCTCTGCCAGACAAGGCAGCCAACATCTCGCTCAAAGGTCATCCTGAATAGTGAGTCCATCAAAGCCAGATCCGTCCCTGCAGGAATAACCGACGGATCACTCACTAGAGTTGCTGTCAAACCGGTGAACAGCTCATCCTCAGTAGGAGAATCCGGATCCTCCATAGGCTCCTCCTCGTCGAAGTCCACAATCAAAGATAAATGAGGCTCTAATGCTGCAACTGCTGTCTTTGCCTCTAACTATGCAGAATACTCCGGAGAACAGCCCGGATGGCTACCAGAGAAATCAGCCCTCTCTCGATGAGTCTAGCGCTCATATACTCTAACCAAGTCAGCAAACGACATAGATGAAGCCTACATCCTCTGATCAGCAGACCCCTCAAAATGGTGCAAACTCTGCAACTGATCAAACTGACACATGACTGCCAAAGGATGATAGGTAGTCCCTCCCCTCAAACCCGCTAGGGGCAAATAATCTAGGCTAGATGCATGGGTGATGAAGCTATATGGGGACGCTAGCCCTGAACACGGAAAAATCATAAACGGATGCTCAATATCCGACAAAAATGCCAACCATGACTCTGCATCAATACACTCCGCAGGCTGAAAGGAGTAAGCTGTGGATGTCTCGTGAGTGAAGCAAAAACCCCGAGGCCTAAAGAATCTAATCGGTCATATATGGGACATCAGCCATATATATAGCAAGACCGAGATGCCCCTAAAAAACCCCTCTGGATAGGTACTACAATGTGTGGTGGATCTAAATGTCTTAGCCAATATCATCGGGACGATGGTGCTATCCTGTCTAAGGGCCCGAACCACAACTACTAATCCCACGTCTAAATGATCTAAGCGAAGTGGCATATAGACGTATGCCACAATATACATCAGTAGAATGTCTACTCTAGCCAAATGCCATGCCTCTGCTGAAATAATAAAATCTCCAACATAGCGATCATAGCTGTCGAGCTCGCCAAATCTATCGATCAGGAAGTCAATCGAGATAACATGCCCAGATACAATCTCGTCCCTGATCACGCTCTGATGGAGATCGGTCATCCGGGTAAATGGTCTCCTCATGTCACCAATAGCCGTACGAGCACACGCCAACTCCATAGCCAATCCAGTAAATCGCTCGTACTCCTCGAGAGTCGGCATCAGCTTATGCTGCCCGAAGTGGAACACCTATCTCTCAGGTATCCAGAAGGGTAAAATGCCATCAACAAATCCAAATGGTACCCAAAAATCTGTGAGGGCCAGCGAATGCCCCAACATATGGTCCCACTGTCCCCTGGATGAAAAGGGCAGACTCTCATACCAGGACCTCAATGATACCGCCACCACTGACGGTGGTACATGCTCAATGCGGCTGACAGAAAACGATGTCATCTGTATCACTATACCACAAGACCGTCCAGGGGTCAAACTCACCTGTCTGAATGCATACATATGGTATAATACATGCATGATGACAAATATAAACATTATGCAATAGATAGAACAAATTATGAATATCTACAATAAGCTATCTACTGCAGGCATTATCCCTATTTGATAATACAAAGCAGAAAGAAAAATACTGGGAAATGGGGCACCACCACCCAACTAATACAGTGGTCTATCAAAATGTTGGCACAACCCCAGCGAAGCGTCGGGCACTGACCGATGACAGTTCAGCCGTTGGCAAAACCCCAGCTAAGCGTTGAGCACTGACCGATGACATTTCAGTCATTGGCACAACCCCAGCGAAGCGTCGGGCACTGACCGATGACATTTCAGCCATTGGCACAACCCCAACGAAGCGTCGGGCACTGATCGATGACAGTTCAGCCGTTGGCACAACCCCAGCGAAGCATCGGGCACTGATCGATGACAGTTCAGCCATTGGCACAACCCCAACGAAGTGTCGGGCATTGACCGATGATAATTAAGCCGTTGGCACAGCCCCAGCGAAGCGTCGGGCACTGACCGATGGCAGTTCAGCCATTGGCTCAGCCTCAGCGAAGTTCAGGTACAGACCAAAGCAGTTCAGTCATTGGCACAACCCTAGTGAAGCGTCGGGCACTGACCGATGACATTTTAGCCCTTGGCACAACCCCAACGAAGCGTCGTGCACTGACCAATGACAGTTCAGCCGTTGGCACAAACCCAATGAAGCGTTGGGCACTGACAGATGATAGTTCAGCCGTTGGCACAACCCCAGCGAAGCGTCGGGTACTGACTGATGACAATTCAACCGTTGTCACAACCCCAGCGAAGCGTTGAATACTGACCAAAGCAGTTTCAGATGTTGACACAACCCCAACAAAGCGTCGGCCACTGACCGATGACAATTCAACCGTTGGTTTCATTCCAGCGAATTTTGGGTACAGACCGAAATCCAGTCCAGCCATTGGCTCAATCCCAATAACACTTCAACCGTCGGCTCAACCCCAGCCAAGCATCGGAGGGGATCCGATGATGGAAGCAATTATAATAATCCATCACCAATGATGGAATCTGTTATACACATCCTTAAAGGTATCACTGAGGTAATATCAATCATATCAATCTCATCAGAATCTACGAGGCTATCGCAGAGAACGTCATCCCCAACAGATCAAGGCGAGAATAATCTGTGATAGCTCATCTTCGACAACCTCATCCCCATCAGAGTTAAACAGGCTACTGTGAATAACGTTATCCCTAGCAGGAAATGATAAGATAGTTCGTGGTAACCTATAAATAATATCAAGGGCTGTCCATGACAACGTTATCCCCAGCAGATAGATGACGTAAGCAGCCAAGAGCAGCCCCTTTCCACTCAAAGGCACCCAGCCTTCATAGCGCCTCCACCATTTGCCTTATTTCCAGTGTATACTAATCTTTATCCTGTCCATTCCACTACATTGCATGGACATGATAAAGAGGGGCATCTGTAGACACTATAAATTTTCCTTGCCCCAATACTAACACTGTAGGCGGGCAAAATCGTTAATCCAGCTCCGATAGTCAATCAGACTGTTAATCCAGATTCGATTGTCAATCGGACCGTCAATCCAGCTCTGATCGTCAATCGGACCGTCAATCCAATTTTGATAGTCAATCGAACCATCAATCCAGCTCCGATCATCAATCGGACCGTCAATCCAGCTCCGATCATCAATCGAACAGTCAATCCAGCTCCGATCGTCAATCGGACAGTCAATCCAGCCTCGATAGTCAATCAGATTGTTCATCCAGCTCCGATATTCAATCAGATTGTTAATCCAGCTCCGATAGTCAATCAGACCGTCAATCTAGCTTTGATAGTCAATCGGACCAGCAATCCAACTTTGATAGTCAATCAGATCGTCAATCCAGCTCCGATAGTCAATTGGACCATCAATCAAGCTTCGATCGTCAATCGGACCGTCAATCCAGCTTCGATCGTCAATCGGACCGTCAATCCAGTTCTGATGGTCAATCGAACTGTCAATCCAGCTCCGATCATCAATCGGACCATCAATCCAGCTCTGATCATCAATTGGACCGTTAATCCAGCTTTGATCATCAATCGAATAGTCAATACATCTCTGATCATCAATCAGACCGTCAATCCAGCTCCGATAGTCAATCGGATCGTTCATCCAGCTCCGATCATCAATCGGACTGTCAATCCAGCTTCGATAGTCAATCAGACAGTTCATCCAGTTTCGATCGTCAATCAAACCGTCAATCCAACTCTGATAGTCAATTGGATCATTCATCCAGCTTTGATAGTCAGTCAAACCGTCAATCCAGCTCCGATAGTCAATCAGACCGTCAATCCAGCTCCGATAGTCAATCGGACCGTCAATCTAGCTCTGATAATCAATCAGACCGTCAATATAGCTCTGATAGTCAATCGGACCATCCATCCAGCTCCGATAGTCAATCGAACCGTCCATTCAGTTCTGATAGTCAATCGGACCGTTAATCCAGCTCTGATAATCAATCGGACCATTAATCCAGTTCCGATAGTTAATCTGACCGTCCATTCAGCTTTAATCGTTAATCGAATAATCAATCCAGCTCCGATCATCAATTAGACCGTTAGATCAACCCTGATCTCAATATTGGGCTATCAAATCCACCCTAATCTTCGATCGGGCAGTCAAGTCTAACCCCGATCTCAATGTCGGGCCTTCAAATCAGCCTCGGTAGAAATCTGAGAGGTACAAGGCAGCCCCAGCATCAACCCGGGAGGTATCGATCAATCCCGATCTCAATACTGGGTCGTCAAGTCAGCCCCGGCATTAACCCGGGAGGTACAGGTCAAACTTGTCATCAACCCAGGACATGTCAAGTCATCCCCGGTCTTAGCCTGGGAAGTACAGATCAGCCCCGACATCAATTCAGGAAGTGCAGTTTAGCCCCAGAGACAACCCTGGGAAGCCAGATTCACCAAGAACCACCCCGGGAGGGGCAAAACGGTCATTTTATCATCTCTCAGCCGATTCGATCAAACTCAAGCCGAATTGATGCCATCGAAGTCAGAATAAAGCATAACTACGATCCCGAGTGCAAACAGCGCAAGACAGCTCAATGGACAAACTGCGGGGAATCGAAGACCTGGTTATGAACCTATCTTCTTGGACCCGAAAAATGTTTTATCCTATGTTATTGCAACACTCTCGGCGAGGGCTTTCCAAAATGGTATCGCATGCCTCAAACGGACGCTCCGATCAATAGTTAGAAAGTTTTGACTTCATTTACGCGTTGTCTGGAGTGCACGTACTTCGAGACAACAGAACCCGGCACCACAGGCTCTACCAGGTAGAGTGGAGGCTCCCTGGCCTATATATATAGGTGCACCCCCCTCTTATTTTCAAGTTTTGAAACGCAGCGAAGCCCTGTCTGTTTGATTTTCTAACTTTTACACCTTTTCCAAACCCAAATATTTTCACTCTAACACGTAGATATACCCACATACTATCACATATCAAAAAATAACCGGTAGATTTGGACATATAGAGCCTACGATTTGGCAAAAAGCCCGTGTAGCAGTCCATTATAAGTATTTTCACTATCAGAAAGTGAACATTACTTCTTCGTACTTTTATACACTTGTACGTTAAGTTTCATTTTATAAAAATGCCAGGACCTTAGTTCCGTGGCCGTTTTCATCAAAATTTGGTATATTTTTGTATATAAACTGATTTTCTGGCATTTCTACAACTCGGATTGACGATTCGTCAGCTCCAGCAGCTTCAATACACTAGCACACACATTCTGGCAACTTAGCCAAACTGGGTTATCTTCCCAGTTCGGATTTGGCCCTTTTTTGTATATATTTAATTGTATATGTACTAATATTTCAATTCGGTCAAGCCCAGATGTCAAATCCGAGGTAGTTTACCGCTTTTATATATATTTATGCATCTATAAGCGACTTTCACCATAACTGGGTCCTCTTCCCAATATTGGTTGACTACATTTCTGTCAATATATATATATATATATATATATATATATATATTTCAATTCTAGTCCTGGCATCGGTGTGAAAATCCATCGCCCTTTATACTATTTTTGCACTTTTCACCATCACTGGTCCTCTTACTAGTCCTGGTTGACTACGTTTCTGTCAATATATATATTTATATATTTTCAGTCTGGCCTGGACTATTTCGTGGCCTTTTTACTGCTTTTGCACACTTCACCATTACTGGGTTATCTTCCCAGTCCCTGGTTGACTACTTTTCTGTACATTTACATTTCCAGTTCGGCCTGGATCACTCTGTGACCTTTTTACTGCTTTTATATATATTTATGCATATATAAACAGCCTTCACTATCACTAGTCATCTTTCCAGTCTTGGTTGACTACATTTCTGTCAATATATATATACATATATATTTCAATTAAGTCTGGGCACAGGCGTGAAAATCCATCGCCCTTTACAGCTTTTATATATAACTGTATATATATATATATTGCTTTACTCGCTTTCTATTAAATTGCTGCTTTAAATATTCATTTTATATGAATTGGCACTAACATATCTGCGGGCGAACTAGATTTAATTTAAATCTCGCCAATTCTAGTTTTCAGACAGTTCAAAATCTCCCGAATGAACCGGAAAGCTAGAATGACTGAGATTTCCTTAAATCTAGCTTTCTTTCTAGTTTCAGCTTCAAAAGCAAACCCGCGTCCCTTAGATCGCTATCTAGTGGGAACGGGACGCTTCGGCAGTGCGAACCGGGATTTACTGAATGAATCCTCGGTTCTGGCAATATTGGGATATTTATTTATTTCTGTACAAATTTGAACTGTGCAGGTTTTCTGGCTACTCTTATGTGAGCCTAGGAATTGTGGGATTCATGATCAAGCTGATCAGAATCTGATTCCCACGATGGACAAACTCCTATTTACAAATATATCCTGCCAGTTTTTTTGTAAAAAAATGTACACATAAAACAGACCTTAAAACGGTTATCCGGATGTAAGGTTTAAAAATATTGGAAAAATATCAATTGTCGTGTTAGTGTCCCTCCGATGGTTTTCATACCCATGAGGAGACCACCACTTGTATATTATTGTGGTCGAGGATGCTTCGCAGCCCAACAAATCACCATTCATATGCAGCCTTAAGGCTATAAAGATAAAATTAAAAGTATCAACATGCTTCAATTCCTTTGGCAGCGTAAGGGTTTGATAAACCAGCTTTCTAAACATCAATCAAAAGAAAAGCTTTTACAAATCAAATCAAAGATTGATTTTCAAAATCAAATCAAACCCTTCATATATAGGCTCAACGAAGCAAAGCACTACTTTCAATCAATCAAATCAATAGGCCCAATTTTCAAACAGCATTCACTCACGCATTCCAGTTTTAAGGGAAATATTGAAAAGATGCGGTACCGTGTTTACACGGGAGTTGTGGGGTACCTAACACATTCCCCACACTTAACCAAGCCCCCGAGCTCAAACTTTGTTTTCAAAGATCAAGTTTTGACAGTGTCCAGCAATTGGGCTTCCTTCAAACAACACTCGGTTGTGTTGGTACAACCATTTCCAAATCTACCAACTGGTGACTCTGTAAAATGTTCAAATCATCGACATGATATATATTTGCCTTTCTCCTAAAAATCCCTTCAAAACCTTTTTCCTAAATAAAAAGAATAAGGGTAGAGATAACTTAGGAAAAGGTGATTAAAAGATCTAGGTTGTAACCCGACCCGTGGATTTTTTAAACCGACGTAGACAGGTGGCGACTCTGCTAAGGACAGTAGAGGGCTTAGGCCGCTTTCAAATCTTTTCAAATATTTCCCTTTCAAAACTATTGAATGGGTGAAATTCTGCATCTCCACAGTCAATGGATGAGTGAATGCTGTGTCTTTTCTTGAATGTATGAATGCTGCGTCTTTACATTGAATGAATGCTTTCCTGATTTTTAGTGCTTCGCAGCCATGTCATCATATGCACAACGGTAAGGCACGATGTATGTGAATATATATTGTATGTCCCTCTCACAAGGAGGGAAACTCGGTTGGTGATAAGTAATGTCTCTGGGGACGACTAAGTCTCCGGGGCTCATGAAAATGCACCACCCAGATTCGTTCCAGTTAAAAGATCGGATTAATTTCCCCTCGACTACATTGCGATGATCTGGGAACCTTCATGCCTAAATAAAAGTTGCGAAAGTAACCTAAGATAGGTCAGCCTCTGATTAACCAAATTCGAAGGGAAGCTTCTTCATGCCTTCTTATTTCAATTCCATGTTAAGTCTCCAATTACCGAGGAGCGCAATGTAAAGATCATAATAAAAGATTTACTTTCCCTGTCAAAATACCATGTCATCCTGCCAACAAAATAACTAATCTTGGTTTTGCAGGATAAAATCTAAAAAACACATCATACATACACTCTTTACCTACCTCGGGAAATTAACACACCTACTTTTTATTGTAGGTAAAAATTGGTCCTGTTACTAGGTCTAAATCCAAAGCACCCGGTCCATCCAAGGACATGGCTTCTAGTGCTCCACTAGAATCCACCCTGGTATCTAGGGAAGAGTTCGAAGGTCTGAAAAACCAGATAGCAGAGCTAGCCGATTTCCTTAGAGAACAAAGCAAGGCCTTTAAAGAGAAATAATCTCAAGCTCATCCAAAAGCAGGAGCATCTGGTAGTGGTGCTAGCGGTCAAGATACAGAAAAGGCAGAAACTCAGATTCCTGGACCACAAAACCAGGACATAACCAACAAAACCTCTGAAATCACCCCCTTGTCAGAGAACAAGAAGCTGGTGACATCATGAAAAATGTACAACAGATGGAAGAAACCCTCCGGTCTATCAAAGGGACAGGGGCGTTTGGCAGTGTTCCTTACTCTGACCTCTGTATATTCCTCGGGGCTCGTTATCCCGAGAAGTTTTAAGTCCCCTATTTCGAGAAATATGACGGATTAGGTGATTCTTACACACACCTGAAAGTATTAATCGGAGAGCTTGGATCCTATGCAGAGGATGAGAAGCTTCGATTGTAGCTCTTTCAGAAGAGTTTAACCGGAGAGGCGAGAGCATGGTATGCCCGTCTAGACAACTCCAAAATCCACAGCTAGGAAGAACTGGCTCATGCCTTTCTCAACCAATACAGCTTCCAATCTCAGTTGGCTCCGGACAGATACCAAATTACCAAGATCAAGAAGAAGAACACTGAATCATTCCGAGAATATGCCCAGTGATGGAGACGGGTCGCAGCATAAGTCACCCCAGCCATGACTGAATCAGAAATAGTCATGACCTTCATCGATATCCAAGAAGCACCTTATTATGAGAGGGTTTTAGCCGCCATAGGGAAACCATTCTCTGAAATGATTAAACATGGCAAAATGATAGAGATGGGGCTCAAGTCCGGGAAGATAAAAGATCTAACAGCCCTCAAAGCTGTCGCTGAGCATATCCAGTTTGGAAATTACGGGAGTAATCCCTAGAGGGTTCACAAAAAGAAAGACGAAGAAGTCTCCTTGGTCTTACAGGGACAGAATTCAGGGGGCGAGTCAAATAACATGCCCATTCAAAGGAGGAACTACACCTTTTTTATATGAATTGGCACTGACATATCTGCGGGCGGACTAGATTTAATTTAAATCTCGCCAATTCTAGTTTTCAGAATGTTCAAAATCTCCCGACTGAACCGGAAAGCTAGAATGGGTGAGATTTCCTTAAATCTAGCTTTCTGTCTAGTTTCAGCTTCAAAAGCAAACTCGCCTCCCTTAGATCGCTATCTAGTGGGAATGAGACGCTTTGGCCGTGCCGACAAGGATTTACTAAATGAATCCTCGGTTCTGGCAATGTTAAGAATCGTGGGATTCATGATCAAGCTGATCAGAATTTTATTCCCACGATGGACAAACTCCTATTTATAAATGTGCCCTGCCGATTTTTCTGTAAAAAAAATGTGTAGACACTCGAAATTTTTCTTGCCCCAATACTAACACTATAGGAGGGCAAAACTGTCAATCAAATCAAATTTGGCCACCAATGCCGATCCTTCAATTCAAATTTGACCACCAATGTCGGTATACCTAAATTTGATCTCCAATCGGGCCGTCAATCCAGCTCCGATCTCCAATCGGACCTTCAATCCAGCTCTGATCTTTAATCGAACAGTCAATCTAGCTCCGATCTCCAATCGAACTGTTAATCCAGCTTCTATCTCCAATCGGACCGTCTATCTAGCTCTGATCTCCAATCGAATCATCAATCCAGCTCCGATCTCTAATCAGACCATCAATCCAGCTCCGATCTCTAATCGAACAGTCAATCTAGCTTCGATCTCTAATCGAACCATCAATCCAGCTCTGATCTCCAATCGGACCGTCTATCCAACTCCGATCTCCAATCGAACCATCTATCCAGCTTTGATCTCTAATCGGACCATCAATCTAGCTCCGATCTCCAATCGGACCGTATATCCAGCTCCGATCTCCAAACGGACCGTCTATCCAACTCCGATCTCCAATCGAACCGTCAATCCAGCTTCGATGTCCAATCGAACCGGCAATCCAGCTATGATCTCCAATCGAATCATCAATCCAGCTCCGATCTCCAATAAGACCGTCAATCCAGCTCCGATCTCGAATCGGACCGTCAATCCAGCTCCGATCTCCAATCGGACAATCAGATCAATCTCGATCTCCAATTGGGTTGTTAGTTCAAATCCCGATCTCAAATATTGGGTCTTTAAATCAGCCTCGGCAATAACCCGAGAGGTCAATTCAGCCCCGGCAGCAACCCGGGAGGTTCTGATCAACCCCGGTTTCAACCCAGGAAGTCCATTTAACCCCGGCATCAACCCAGGAGGTACAGGTCAACCTCGACATCAACCAAGGACATGTCAAGTCATCCTCGGTCTCAACTCGAGAAGTATAGATCATCCCTGGCATTAATCCGAGAAGTGCAATTCAGCCCCAGAGACAACCCTAGGAAGCCAGATCAATCAAGGGCCACTTCGGGAGGGGTAAAACGGTCATATTATCAAACTTCAATCAATTTGGTCAAACTCAAACCAAATTAATGCCATTGAAGTCAGAATGAACCATAACGACGATCCCGAGTGTCAACGACGCAAGACAGCTCAACGGCTAAACTGCGGGGAATCGAAGACCTGGTTATGAACCCGTCTTCTTGGATCCAAAAAATATTTTATCTCATGTCATTGCAGCACTCTCGATGAGAGCTTTCCGAAAAGGTATCGCACGCCTCAAACGGACGCTCCGATCAAAAGTTAAAAAGTTTCGACTTCGACTGCGCGTTGTCCGGAGTGCACGTACTTCGAGATGATAGAACCCGGCACCACGGGCCCCACCAGGGAAGCCGCACCTCTACCTGCGGTTTCCCTAGGTAGAGTTACGACTCTTCCCTCTATAAATAAAGGGGCACCCCCCTCTCATTTTCATAAGCAAGAAACGCAGCGAAGCTCTGCCAATTCAAATTCGCGACTTTTACACCTCTTCCAAACCCAAATATTTTTACTCTAACACGTAGATATACCCATATACTACCACATATCAGAAAATAACCGATAAATTTGGATGTATAGAGTCTACGATTTGGCAAAAAGCCCGTATTGCAGTCCATTGTAAGTATTTTTACGATCAGAAAGTCAATACTACTACTTTGCACTGTTTTCCACTTGCACACGAAGTTTTATCTTCTAAATGTGCCCGAAACTTAGTTCCGTGGCCGTTTTCGTCAAAATTTGGTGCATTTTTGTATATAAACTCAAATGTTTGTATTTTTACAACTCGGATTGACGATCCGTCAGCTCCAGCAGCTTTGATGCACTAGCACACACGTTCTGGCAACTTTGTCGGATTGGATTATCTTCCCAGTTCAGGTTTGTCCCTTTTTTATATATATTTCAATGTAAATATACTAACATTTCAATTCTGTCAAGCCCGTATGTCAAATCTAAGGTAGTTTACACCTTTTATATATATTTAAGCATATATAAGCGATTTTCACCATCACTGGTTCTCACACCAGTCTTGGTTGACTATATTTCTGTCAATATATATATATATATATATATATATATATATATTTCAATTCAGTCAGGGCACAGGCGTGAAAACCCATTGCCCTTTTTACTGTTTTTGCACTCTTCGTCATACTGGGTGCTCTCCCCAATCACTGTTTGACTATTTTTCTACAAATTTATATTTTTATCAATATATATTTTTATATTTTCAGTCCGGCCTGGATTATTTTGTGGCCATTTTAATGCTTTTGCACATTTCTCCATACTGGGTGCTCTCCCCAGTCACTGGTTAACTACTTTTATGTCAATTTTAATTCCAGTACGGGTTCCGGCGTGAAAACTCATCGCCCTTTTTACTGCATTCTTTATATATATATTTCATTTCTGTCATAGCCTGGATTATTTCGTGGCTATTTACAATTTTTATAAATATATATATATATATATATATATATATATATATATATATATATATATATATATTTCAATTCAAGTCCTGGCTTGCGAGTGAAAACCCATCGCCCTTTTTCAGTTTTGTATATATATAACTATATATATATATATATTGCTGTATTCAATTTATTCAACTGTTGCATTTAATATTCATTTGTATATTAATCTGCACTGACATATCTGCGGGTGGACTAGATTTATTTAAATCTCGCAAATTTTAGTTTCCAAACGGTTCAAAACCTTTATAATGAACCGGGAAGCTAGAATGGCTGAGATTTCTTTAAATCTAGCTTTTTTTCTAGTTCAGCTTCAAAAGAAACCTCGCGTTCCTTTGATTGCTATCTAATGGGAACGAGACGCTTTGGTCAAGCGCAACTAGGATTTACTGATGAATCCTTGGTTCCATTGCGACGTGAGGATGTATATATATCTGTTTCTGTACAAATTTGAACTGTGCAGGTTTTGGCTACTCATATGTGAGCCTAGGAATCGTGGGATTCACGATCAAATCGATCGGAATCTGATTCCCACGATGGACAAACTCCAATTTACAGATGTACCCTGCCAATTTTTCTGTAAAATATACATTAACAGACCTTAAACCGGTTATCTGGATTTAAGGTCTCAATATAGTGAAAATATAGATTATTGTGTCAGCGTCCCTCCGATGGTTTTTATACCCATGAGGAGACCGGCACTTGTCTATTTTGTGGTCGAGGATGCTTCGCAGCTCGGCAAATCTGTAAGAACCCGAATTTTCAAGAAGTTATTAAAATGATAATTTAATAAATAAAATGCTTAAGACATGTATTGGGTTCGAATATATATATATGTGTGTTATATGGTAGGATGTATTATGTTACATAGGATAATATGAACTATGTAATATGTGATTTTTGTGATTAATAAATATATTATTAATATATATTTGTTATCTATCGTAGAGACAATTGAGTTGAGGTAAAGGAGGTGGATATGATTTCCTATCGATATTAAATAATTTATAGAATTATTTTATCATAGTAAGTTGGTGATACTAAATATTTTTAATGAATTATCGTCTTTTTCTTGAATAATATATATACTAATAACTAGTATGTTTATAATATAGGTTATTGATAGTACTTAAGCTATCCGTGAATGGGTTTGGATAGTGAAACATGAGTTAGTTAAGGGAATTAACTAATAATAATAAATATGGGTTAATTTAAGTTGAGAGTTATATTATGGAATAATATAATGTGAATATCGAACCTTAATTAACTATGGTGACATAGTACATGGTTTAATTTACTTAAGTAAAGGAGTGGATTAATATGTGTGTTGAATATATAATTATAGTTGATACTTTTTATATATATTACTTAGAGTGGTAATATGTGAGAAAGTCTAATATACGAATAACGTTAAATATATATACGTTATTAAAGGGAGATGGAAATCATTATATCTTTAAATGAATATTTAATATTTGAAGAAATTGTTTTGGGGATAATTTATAGAAAAGAAAGAGAAATAATTATTATATATTTCTAATAAAGGATATTAAAATAATTTTTAATATTGAATTATTTTAATAAAAGGAGGACATATTATTTTTGAATAATAATATTTGCTTATATGTTTTTGTATGAGGTAATAAGATATTATATTAAGAATATTGTCTTGAGACAATAAGTAAATTATTTTCTAATAATGAATGTCCTTATTGGGAGAAAACATAATATTTTATGTTATGGCAAAACACATAATTTCTAATGTATTTTTAAGGGAATTCATATTATAAAAGAAAACTAAGTTATTTCAATAACTTGAGTTACTATATTACCATAAGTGTTATAAATAATATTTGAATATTCTATTCGCAATATATTTATATATGTGAACCTTGTGACTTAATAGTCCTAAGTAAATTGAACATATGGTGGGTGAGTAACGTGGTGGAAATAAATAAGTGTCGAGAATGAGAATAGGCTTAATGTAAGCTTGTGAGATATGCCTTGTGTGGCATGATAATAGATTCGTTGATGAATTAATTAATTCAAGGATGAAGGAATTATTTATTAAACAAATTAGTCTATATTAATTGTTAATTGTTATTACAATGGTATGTTGAATTATTATTATTGCAAGTGATAACATGATAATAAGTATATTGGTTATAAATATAATAAGATTTATATTTATTTAATGTGATAATTAACCATATAAATGTTAATTAATTGTTATAGAGATTAATAATTTCATTGATTTACGAGAAAGGGATTAATTAATATTATTATTAATTAATTGATAAGATAAGTAATTTATTAATTTCTATGTGCAAGCATGCGATATTAAAAGTATAACGTATGATAGTTAACTATATATTATACGAAGTGTAAAGTACAATGTGACTATGTTAATTATGAATATAAACTATATAGTAAAGTTTACTGAGTTGTAAGAGGTACATGAAATGTGTGTGACAATGTGTATATGAGTATACAATAAAATAATATATCATGGATATATTGTAAACAATTATTGAATTAATAAAATTTAATAATAAAGGAGACAATGTAATGTGATGATACCTGATAGGATTATATCCGGTAGGATGAGATATATATGGATGATATATGATACATTGTAATTAGAAATTACATTTGTAATTTATTTATAACCTAAGTTATATGGGATGAAATGTATACATAAACTATATGACCTAAGTGTATATATTATATGTAGAAGTGTTTAACCCAAAGGTGGAATTACATTGCAAGTTGCTGAGAGTATTTGTTTGTCCAACATTGAGTGCCCATTCCATCTCATTTCTCTTCACGTGAACCCACATGGCTACTCTATATCTCCCTCATTTTCATCACAAGCTAGATAATGATTCAAGGGGTGTGGAATCCATGATGAGATTCACCCACTCTCAACCACTCTCCCTTAACCATCATGTTCTTGTTAAATCATTTGGTTTGAATTGGAGAGTAAAGCCATGGATTAGATAATGAATTTTCTATATAAGGAGCTTTCTTCTTCTTCTAAGCAGTTGCTGAGAATTCTGTTAACTAGAATTATTAGAGAGTGAGAGCACTGATTAAGTTAAAGTAATGTAGCAGCGTGGGAACCATTGTAGCAGCAACTCAATTGATTAGCAGAGGTATTTTTCCATGTTCCTCATTCTGAAATTCTAAGTTCTCAATTATGTGAATTAGATGTTAATTGAATTGTGGAACATGTCTGTTAGATTGTTAAATGAGTTATAAGCATGTTAGAAATGTGTTATAACATGTTTAGAATGATACTTGTAAGAAAATTCTGAGTTTAGGCTAAGTCCTGCCAAAGCAGGAAGATTTCAGGGCTGAACTGCACACGGCGCAGCTGCTCTGGGTTTATACCCAGGCACTGCGCAGCTGCGCCAGCAGCCTGTTCCAGATTTTAAATTCCTGTTACAAATCTGCTAAGTGTTGGTCAATTGCTATGGCTTAAATCAGCATGCAAACATGTGTAATGTGTATATATAAGTACTTTAAACTAACGTGAGCATGTTATATTAGAATCGCTTGCTTGAATGGTGAAGTTATAGATTTCACAATAAACTTAGAGTTTCAAAATAGACATTGACTTATTATATCCGTTTTAAACATTCTGACTTTTGAGACATGTTTGTATAACCTAGAAACACATGAGATGCATGTTGACTTGCGTACATATGTTTCATAGTATAGCACGAGCATGGTGAACCTCACTAGTGAACATTTTAAACCAAAATGTAAGTTTTAAAAGTGAACTTTGACATGTAAAGATCATATATGTATTCTGATTTTTCGGGCATGTTTATATGGCCTTGAAATGCATGTCGGACATATTAACTTACGTATATGGATTTCATAATGAAGCATGAACATGTTGGACTTGTTAGTGAGCTTCACTAATGAAATACAAGTTTTAAAATGAGCCTTGGCACATACTATTGATGCTTATGTTCTGACTTTTGAGCATGATTTCATGGTTTAGATATGCATGATATGTGAGTCTAAGGTATTGAGCATACACTAGAACACATTGTTTAAATTAAAAATAATTTTCAAAGGAGAAACTTAAGGACTTTTTGAAGTAAACTTGACTAAGACTTATGTCTTATAATTTCTGACCGTTTGAATACATTTATGTGGTTTAGCTAAGTGTTCCAAGGTAAGTGAGTTATGACTTCAAGACACTTTGTTTATACTAAATGACCTTTGTGGACTTAGCGTATTTTTCAATAAAAATTTAAAGTTTGAAGACTAATATCATCAAACACTGTGCGAATTACGTTCTAAGCATGCAAATTAAGAGTCCATTATGCCTATAGGCATATTGACATGAACATCATTTGTTTATACATAGATTTCGCATATGCACGCTTATTCATAGAAAATAAATTTCTAAAGCATAGACTATGTGATTAACGTATGCACGAGTAGTATACGCACAAGCATGCCTACTTAGTATTGTTTGGCCTCCTTATGTGGTAATATGACGTTAGTGGTTGACCCTTGAGGCATGAACTTGATTTACTTGAGGTATATGAAAGTTCGGCATAAAAATTATATGATTTTAACTCAGAGTAGAATGTACATGCTAGGTTTCAAACTTGCATTAGTAACCTTATAAACATGTATACATGATGAACATAGTAGCCTTGCATGACTAGTTTAAATATGACAAGGATTTTGAAAGGTGAAACTTAGAAAGTTTGAATGTAATGGTTTCGATAAGGTTGGAGAAATGTAAGAGCAAAATAGATTATATATTTATGAGTTTTAAATATGTGTCGAACACTTAGATAGTTAAGTGTGTTAATATTGATATTAAGTATGGTTAAGGTATACCTATACGTACCTAGCTATACTAAGCATATGAAGAAAGTGAAACAGGGTTCTAAGAACCAAGATAGAAAATAATGTAATATTTATTATTATATTGAGAATGTATGAATGTGTATAACTGACGAGTGTGATTCCACGATTATATAATTGTGTAGGATTACACAAAGTGCAGATATCTATAAGCAGTTAGGTCGTAGTTGTTAAACTACGCATCAGGCAAGTCTTTTAGTTCCTATTTGATATATGAATTCAATAACTGTTAGTTGAATTATATTATGCTGTGATGATGTGAACTTATATATGAACTGTATATGAGGTATGTATGAGATTAAAAGTTGATCTTTGATGATATGCTTGTTATGTGAGAAGTAACATGCTTAGTAAATATAAATTGATTATAAATGCATGAACTGAGTATGATGTTATATGTTATGTGATGCATGAAAACTGTTAGAATTGCAGAGCTGTCGAGCTCACTCTTGCAAATAACCACTTTTGCAGGTTAAGGACTCACGGTAAAGACTACGTGCTTCTTGATTGATAAAGTTAAATAGTATCGCAATGAAGAGTACTATTTAGATTATTGCTTGAACTATGTTTAGGTTCTAGGAGTTGTACTTGATAGTTGTTTATGATGTTTAATACTTGTCGTATTGTAAAGATGTATTATTTAACACATAGAGGATATCGAATTGAGATGTAAACTTGAACTATGTTTAGGTTCTAGAATTTGTAATTGATTTAAGATTGTAAAATCAATAAAAGATTTTATTCAAGGAAGATTGAAAAAGTTTAAGTTATTCTGCATTTTTTTTATAATATCGAACATGATATAAGACAGGAATGATAAATGACCAAGATTGTAACTTGTAAAAGTTTGGAGTCATTATACGAGATCCTGATAGTGAAAAGAATTTATATTCTAAGTTGTAATAATCAAAGTTATATTCATTAAGATATGAATAAAAGATGTAATAGTTTGATGATAGTAGTATCGTGACTGCACCGATTCCGAGGTTTCGAAGGGACCCGGATTTGGGGGAGTCACAAAATCACCATTCACATACAGCTTTAAGGCTATAAAGATAAATTGGAAGTATCGAAAGGTTTCAATTCCTATGGTAGCGTAAGGGTTTGATAAACCAGCTTTTAAAACATCATTTTCAATTCAAATCAAAAGAAAAGCTTTTCAAGAAAATCAAAATTAAATGCTTTTGCAAATCAAATCAAAGACTGATTTTCAAATCAAAATCAAACCTTTCGTATATAGGTTCAACGAAGCAAAGCACTACTTTCAATCAATTAAATCAGTAGGCCCAATTTTCAAATAGCATTCACTCACGCATTCACAATTTTAAGGGAAATATTGAAAAGATGCGGTACCGTGTTTACACGGGAGTTGTGGGGTGCCTAACACCTTCCCCACACTTAACCAAGCCTCCGAACTCGAAACTCTGATTTCAAAGATCAAGTTTAGACAGTGTCCAATAATTGGGCCTCTTTTCAAATCAAACTTGGTTGAGTTGGTATAACCATTTTCAAATCTACCAACTGGCGACTCTAAACATTCAAATCGTCGACATAAATACATGTTGGCCTTTTTTCTAAAAAACCCTTCAAAACCTTTTCCAAAATAAAAAGAATACGGGTAGAGAGAACTTAGGAAGATCGATTTGAGGAAAACCGGGTTACAAACCGACATGCGGGATTCTTAAATTTTCCAACGTCGATAGGTGGCGACTCTGCTGGGGACAGTAGAGGGCTTAGGCCGCTTTCAAATATTTTCAAATATTTTCCTTTCAAAACTATTGAATGCGTGAAATCCTGCGTCTCCACAGTCAATGGATGAGTGAATGCTACGTCTTTACATTGAATGAATGTGAATGAATGATTTCCTGCTTCCTAGTGCTTCGCACCCATATTTAGTGCTTCGCACCCAACTGTCATCACATGCATAAACTGTGAGCCACGATGTATGAGAATGTATGTTGTGTGTCCCTCTCACAATGAGGATAACCCGGTCGGTGTTAAGTAATGACTCTATGGAAGATTAAGTCTCTGGGGGTGCCTCATAAAAATACACCACTCAGATTCGCTCTAGTTGAACGATCGGAGTAACTTCCTTTCTAGTAGATTTCGATGATCTAGGAGCCTTCATGCCGAAACAAAAGCCGCGAGAGTAAACCTAAGATAGGTCAGCCTCTGATTAACCAAATCCGAAGGGAAACTTCTTCATGCCTTCCTCTTTCAATTCCATGTCAAGTCTCCAATTACCAAGGAGCACAATGTAAATGACAATAATGAAAGATTTACTTTCCTGTCAAATATCCTATCATCCTGCCATCAAAACAACTAATCTCGGTTTTGCAGGATAAACAATAAAAAACACATCATGCATCCGATCCTTACCTATATCAAGAAATTGACACGCCTACGTTTTGTTGTAGGTGTAAAAATTGGTCCTGTCACCAGATCTAAATTCAAGAAAACACTCAGTACATCCGCGGACATAGCTTCAAGTGCTCCACCAGAATCCACCCCTGTCTCCAGGGAAGAATTCGAAGGACTGAAAAATCAGATAGCTGAGATAGCCAGTTTTTTGTGAGAACAAAGCAAGGCCCTTAAAGGGAAATAATCTCAAACTCATCCAGAACCAGGAACACCTAGAAGTGGTAGCAATCAAGAGACTGAAAAGGCCGAAACTCAGATTATTGGACAAAAAAACCAGGACCCAATCAACAAAACTCCTGAAATCACCACCATCAGCAAAGAACAGGAAGCTGGTGATCTTCTCAAGAAAATGCAACAAATGGAAGAAACTCTCCAATCTATCAAAGGGACTGGGGCATTTGGCAGTGTGAATTATTCTGACCTCTGTATATTCCCCGGGGCTCGTTATCCTGAGAAATTTAGAACCCCCGAGTTTGAGAAATTTGATGGGTTAGGAGATCTATACACACACCTGAAAGTCTTCATCGGAGAACTCGGATCCTATACAGAGGATGAGAAGCTTCGAATGTAACTATTCCAAAAGAGTCTAACCGGAGAAGCCAGAGCATGGTATGCCCGATTGGACAACTCCAAAATTCATAGCTGGGAAGAGCTGGCCCATGCCTTCCTCAGCCAGTATAGTTTTCAATCACAGCTGGCTCCAGACAGATATCAAATAACCAAAATCAAGAAAACAAATACTGAATCATTCAGAGAATATGCCCAGCGATGGACACGGGTCGCAGCACAAGTCACCCCTGCCATAACTGAATCTGAAATAGTCATGACCTTCATCGATATCCAAGAAGTGCCTTATTATAAGAGGGTCCTAGCAGGAATAGGGAAACCATTCTCCGAAATGATCAAGCATGGCGAGATGGCGGAAATGGGGCTCAAATCCGGGAAGATAAAAGATCTAACCGCCCTTGAAGCTGTCGCCGAACATATCCAATCTGGAAATTAAGGGAGTAATCCACAGAGGGTCCATAAAAAGAAAGACAAAGAAGTCTCATTGGTATTACAAGGACAAAATTCAAGGGGCGATTCAAACCACATGCCCATTCAAAGGAGGAATTATACCCCTCTCCAAGCTTCTGCACAGCCTGCAAACCCTCAGTTCCAGAAAAATATGGAAGTCAGGCATCGAAGAATTTTCACCCCACTAGGGGATTCCCTCGAGAGTGTGTTCAAACTTCTGACAGCTCAGAAGAAGATTGGTCAACGTCTTCCACCAACTAACACTAACGAAAGGAATTTCGATCCTAACAAGAAATGTGCTTATCATTCTGGGTCTCCAGGCCACGATACCCAAGACTGTTGGTCTCTCAAGAACAACATTCAAGATTTCATTAAGAGCTGGGAAATTGTGGTAACAAAGCCTGAACAACCCCATGTCCAAGACAATCCTCTACCACATCACAAAGAGGAAAATGTCAACATGACTAGCACCTCAATTGGAGAAGGATCTAAATATCTCCGCTACATTGTGGAACCAAGTCAATCCAATCTCAGTAGCCCAGAAAGTTGGGAAACTTTTGAGAAGCGATTCCTGATGGAGCAATAAATTAAGTCTCTTAAGGAATAAATTGAGCAGTTGGCTGAACTGGTCGTTTACCAGCATCAACTCACCAGGAAAATGCTGAAGAAAATTTATCAATCTATTGGCGGTCATTCTCCTCCGTTGGAAGTCAATTTCGACCCCAATAAGGATCATTACCAGTCTCACGAACAAGAGTCTTGGACCGAATAAATGGTCAAAGAAGAGAATTTTTGTCTAAAAGAGAAATTCCTATTTCAAAGGAATTTCACCAATATGAACCAGCCAATGGAAGAAATCCTCCAAATGCTGATTAATGAGGGAATGGTTGCAGACTTGCTACCTCTGCTGAACCCTCAATCCAAAAAATTCAAACCTGAGCAAATATGTCAGTACCATTCCAACTCTCCCGGCCATGATACAGAAGAATGCTGGGCCCTTCGTTACCTAATTCAAGACCTGATTGAGAAAGGTGACCTAATCAGAGGAGATCAAATCCTTGACACTACAGATAAAAATAGCCTCTGGATCCCTAATGCATGGTATCAGGACACAGTGATTGTCATAACCTGCGATAAAGAATCAATCATCACACCCCTGGTACTGACAGGTAAAGGGGTTCAAGAAGTCCAAAATCCTGTGAAGGTGGCTGCACCTCAGCCTCTAATCTTGCCCTTCAGACCTCAGTATCCAATCATCAGTCTGAAGTAGGTCCCATGGAACTACGGGGACATTGAAAGCTCTACTTCAAACAACATTTCCATCCTATCAAAGGATAATCCATTGTACCTGCCTCAGCGGGTGATTAAACCAGTTACCAAAGCAAAAGAAAATGTGGCTGAAGAAAAGATCAAAGAGTTCCTCAACAAAATGGGACACAATGAAATCAAGATAGTGCAAAGCTTGAAAGACCCACCCAAGCAAGTGTCTATCCTCGACCTAGTCTTATCATCAGAAGACCATCGCAATATCCTAGTGAAGGTACTAGCGGAAGCCCATCTACCAGTAGACACAGAGAAATTCTGTCATATGATAGAACACATCTTCAACAGCAATGTGATTTCCTTCACAGACGATGATATCCTAGCCGAGGGAACGGGCCACCACAAGTCCCTGCATATAGCCGTAATGTCCTCCGGATACGTGATTGGAGGAGTACTTATTGATGGAGGATCTTCCCTCAATATTTGTCCATACGACACGTTAAAAAGAATGAAGATCAATCCAAACCGGATCAAAACCAGTCATGTGGTCATCCGGGCTTTCAATGGATCTCGTCGCCAGGCTATGGGGGAAATCTAGCTTCCCCTAAAAATTAGTCCACACACTTTCTATGTATCATTCCAAGTGCTCAATATTGCCACTAGATATAATTTGCTGTTGGGCAGACCATGGATCCACATGGCGGGGGCAGTGCCATCCACCCTCCATCAGCAACTTAAGTACATCATCAACGGCAACCTCATCACGGTCAATGCCGAGCCAGAATACCCTACCTACATACATGGGGACATGCTAGTGATTAGGCTAGATGCAGGGATTGAGCCTGCAAGTTTTCAAGCATTCGAGGTGAGCGATATTCAGCATCTACCTATTGGGGCACCAACCCTACAGCCTAAAGTCTCCACAGTATTAATGATCGTAGGCGAAGAAATGGTGTCTTCGGGTTTCCAACCTGAATAAGGGTTGGGAAAGGATAAGCAAGGCATCAAGATGCCAATCCAAATCCCAAGTCAGATGGGAAGAGCAGGATTGGGATATTCATTCGGGTCAAACCATCGGAATCCCCACAAACATCCCAAGACTCATGCCTCCATAATTCTGCTCCCGAACCTTACAAATGCCGGATGGGTGAAACCTACGAGGAAAGATCCCGATTGTAGTATTGGCTATGTTATTTCTTCCAATCATACCTGTCCATGAAAGAAAAGCCCTCAAGACTGAGGGCAACAGCGAAAAGGGAAAAGAAAAGATCCTGTACGAAGGATGAGACCCGTTCGCTAATATGAGAGTCATTCTCAACTATGAGGGTATGAATGGCGAACTCCCTGACAGTGACAATGATGATCATGTCCAAATTCCTCACATCAAGAAGAGGAATGATCCACAGAAAAGCCTTGGCCCTATCCTCAAGGATGTCTTGGTCATCATCCAGGACGAGGAGGACAAGCAAATTGCCTTGATTCTCCCAATTCATGAGAATCTGACACTGGACAATTGGAGCAGTATCCCTTGCCTAAGTCAAAAAGGGTAAAGGGGGCAGAGAGTATATCTGTCCTTAATCATGCTTTCATTTACTACTTACTTTTGATTGTATAACTATAGTAGTAACTTTGTCATGCTTTATAGAATGCTATGTATGTTTAAGCAGTTGTATATATTAATGAAAGCATTTTTGTTTTCAGGACCCAAGCATTGGATGTGTGTGTCTCTGCTGATGAGATGCCAATCTGTCAAAATGACTACAACTTGGATGTAGAATTGAACTTGGACTTGATGGATATCGATCAAGAGGAGGAAGATGACTATGAGGTGGCAGAGGTGATCAAGGAATGGGTCGAAGACAAACCCAAACCAAACCTCGACCAAACCTCCACCGTCAACATAGGAACCTCTGAAAACATCAAAGAAATCCAAATAGGCTCAGACCTCACACCAAATCAAAAAGCCAACCTGATCAAAATACTAACACATTACCAAGATGTGTTTGCATGGTCACATGAAGACATGATCGGTCTATCCACAGACATTATCATCCATCGAATGCCCATCAAAGAAGGGTTCAAACCAGTCAAAGAAAAGCTCAGGCGATTGAAACCTGAGTGGAGTCTCAAAGTCAAAGAAGAAATCGTTAAGCAATTCAAGGCCGGAATCATCATGGTATCAACATACCCCGAATGGCTATCAAACATAGTCCCCGTACCTAAACCCGAAGGGAAGGTACGAGTCTGCATGGATTACCGAGATTTAAACAAAGCCTGTATGTAGGACAATTTCCTGGTACCTTTCATCCACATCCTGATTAACAACACTGCGCAGTATAGCATGTATTCATTCGTGGATTGCTTTGCTAGTTACCATCAAATCATGGTTGCTGAAGAAGACCGGGAAAAAATAGCTTTTATCACTCCCTGGGTAACTTTCTACTATCGACGACTATCCTTCGGCCTCATCAATGCCAGAGTCACGTATCAGCGAGCCATAATGGCTCTCTTTCATGATATAATGCACAAAGAAATAGAGGTCTATGTCGACGACATCATCATCAAATCCCAAAGGGAGGATGATCACATAGACCATCTCAGGAAGCTGTTCAACAGGTTACGTATGTACAACCTCAAGCTAAATCCCGTCAAATACGCTTTTGGTGTCAAAGCAGGCAAACTGTTAGGATTCCTGGTGAGTAATCGGGGCATTGAGTTAGACCCCGCCAAAATCAAAGCCATCACAGAAATGCCCGTACCTCGTACCGAGAAGGAGATACGTGGATTCCTAGGAAGGATCAACTTTATAAGCAGATTCATTTCCCAGCCCACCGCAACCTGTGAGCCCATCTTCAAGCTGTTAAGGAAGAATTCCTACACCACGTGGAATGAGGATTGTCAACAAGCCTTCCTTACCATCAAGAAACAGCTGATTGAAGCTCCTATTTTGATACCCCCAAGGGAGGGAGTCTCTTTGTTTATGTACCTGTTCGTCAATGCCAATGCAATGAGCTGCATGTTGGGACAGAAGGATGATAGTAACAAGGAATGAGCCATCTACTACATCAGTAAAAGATTCAGCAGTGGTGAATAGAAATACACCCTGATTGAAAAGAAATGCTGTGCATTAGCATGGGCCGCCATGAGGTTGCAACACTATCTGCATGGGCATACAACCTACCTCATATCCCGTATGGATCCACTCAAATACGTATTCAACAAACCAATGTTGAATTGCTGACTGTCCAAATGGCAGTTGATCCTACAGCAGTTCGACATTGTCTACATAACTCAGAAGTCAATCAAGGGTCAAAGCATTGCAGATCAATTATCTAAAGCACCTTCAGGAGGGTTCGAGCCCCTGGAGACATATTTCCCAGACAATGGGATCCTGACAATTCAATAACTCCAGTCAGAGAATACAGTCCAACCATGGAAAATGTATTTCGACGGAGCGATAAACATAAAAGGTGCTAGAGCTGGGGTAGTCCTCATCTCTGGTACATGTGATCAATATCCCGTGGCTACCAAACTTCAATTTGGCAACACCAACAACACGGCCGAGTATGAAGGCTATATCATGGGGTTGAAGCTAGCCCAATCCATGTCTATCAAACACCTACTTGTCTTTGGAGATTTCGAACTGGTCATCAGACAGACTATCGGCACGTATCTCACCAAAGAACTACATTTGCTGCCTTACCATCGGCAAGTCCTCAAAATATCTCAGGAATTCGAAGCAATAACCTTTGTTCACATTCCTCGGGGTCGAAATGACTTTGCTGATGCATTAGCAACATTGGCTTCATTAATCCGCATATCCGATAAGAGTGGATTTCCCAAAATTCAGTTTACGATTCAGAAAGCCCCGACATATGGGAATTATGTGGGAGAAGTATCAGATGAAATACCTCATGTCAAGCATCCTTGGTTTCAATACATCAAGGAAAATCTCCATGATGGATCCACACCCGCTGGTGCAAGCCAATCAGAGCAAAAATGGATTCTCAGAATGGCCATGAAGTTCTATCTGAGCGGAGACACACTTTATAAAAGGGATGCTGTAATAGGCCTGTTAAGATGCCTCGACAAGGAGCAAGCCCAAAGACTAATGGATGAAATCCATGGCGGAGTTTGTGGTCCACACATGAGCGGCTATCTGCTGGCCAAGAAGATAATTAGAACAGGACATTACTAGATCTCGCTCAAAGCTGATTGCGATGATCACGTCAAGAGATGCTTTCAATGCCAAATACATGGAAATGCCATTCATGCTCCTCCAAATGAGTTGCATAACATGAGTTCACCATGGCCTTTCTTTATGTGGGGAATGGACATGATAGGTCCAGTGGAACTCAAAGCCAGTAACGGTCATCGATTCATCTTCACCATGATCGATTACTTTACCAAATGGGTTGAAGTAGCTTCTTTTCCCAAGGTCACAAAAGAGGTCATCATCAGTTTTATCAGAAATAATGTCGTCTGTCGATATGGACAACCGGAGGTGATCGTATCAGACAATGCAAAAAACCTTAACAATCAAATGATGATGGATCTATGCAGTAAGTTCCACATCAAGCATCTCAATTCCGTCATCTATCTGCCCAAGAAGAACGGCACTGTCGAAGAGGCCAACAAAAACATCAAAAAGATCATGCAAAAAATGTCCGCCAATCACAAATACTGGCCTAACATGCTGCCTCTAACCCTGTTAGCATACAGGACTTCACTGCGCACCTCTACTGGGGCTACTCCCTATTCATTGGTCTATGGCATGGAGGCAGTCCTTCCCATAGGGGTAGAGTTGGAATCTTTGCGAGTGTTGATCGACGCTCAAATAGATGAAGATTAATGGTTGCAAGACCGATATCACCAGCTGTCTCTGATAGATGAAAAGAGAGCTACGACCATTTTCCACGGACAGTTATACTAGCAAAGGATTGCCAGATCCTACAACAAGAAGGTCCAAATCCTATAATTCAAAGAAAATAACTTGGTGCTAAAGAAAATCCTGGCCAACCAGGATGAAGCCAAAGGAAAGTTTGCCCTAAACTAGGAAGGCCCTTTCATTGTCAAAGAAGTGTTGACTGGGGGCGCTATCAAACTGCAAGAGATGGATGGGACCGAATTTCCCCAACTCATCAATTCAGACACCGTGAAAAGGTACTACGTCTGAAATACATGCATGCCCACACACGGGTCCTACGAACCAAATCAGGTTCGTTTTTCACTAGAAAGCCGGAACTACAGATGACTTGATCTCCCTCAACCCGGGAGTACGTAGGCAGCCATTTCTGGTGCGGTCAAACTAAATAAAAAATTCAAAAATCCAAAAAAAATCAAAAACATCAAATCATCCTGACACTAGCCAGAATTACGGATGACCTGATCTCTATCAACCTGGGAGTACGTAGGCAGCCATTTCTGGTGCGGTCAAACCAAATAAAAACACAAAAACTCATCAAACCAGACTCAAAATCCAAGAAAACTCTTTTCAAACCTCTCTAACTACACAACCAGAACTACGGATGACCTAATCTCCCTCATCCCGGGAGTATGTAGGCAGCTATTTACGACGCGGTTTGACCTTCAAGAAAAATAAAAAATAAAAGATCATTTCCAAGACACCAAAGACAAATATAAGCTAAATTCTACCAAACTACCCTGGTCAACAGACCCATCTGAGATACTCCCTGACATTTCAACTGTCAGTCCATCAAGAAGGAGCTCAGGATATATCTACAACTGCGAGTCGTGAAAGAAGTGGTAATCACTCAGCAATGATAATACATCTCTAATCAGGGAAGTGCATCAAAAATATATTTCTCTGATATATAAAACTATTTAATATATACATAATGCCCTGTACATGACAAAAATGGCTGATCTAGTCTGTGCAGGAAAAATAAAGCTAGTCTATGAACCCAAGGATAAGCGGGTCAGCAATGCCAGCATAGCATCTCTCTCTCTGAAGATGGTGGAGCAGTGTAAGTGCAGTCCACTCAGCCTCCATACGGCTCAAAACATCCACAGTCATCTACAAGGTGGCACTGTGGTCATTAATATAAGCACTCATCTCTGTGACCAAACCATGGGTGTAAGATAGAAGAGCAGTACTATCAGCAATGTGGAAATCACGGGAAGCTATAGCCTTATCCCTCTCCGCAAAAACTGCGTCTCAAGCAATTAAAGTCTCCTCGATCTCAACATATGCTGCATCCCTAGCCGAGCGAACCTCGTCTCGCTCTATAATGGTAGTATTCAGAGCAGAGCGGAGCTCCTCCCGCTCAATCAATCTGGCATCTAAAGCAGCCCAGAGACCATCCCTCTCAGCCAAAGCTAAATCTCTGCCAGACAAGGTAGCCAACATCTATGCTCTAGATGAGTCTCGCTCAAAGGTCATCCTGAATAGTGAGTCTGATAAAGTCGGATCTGTCCCCACAGGAATGGTAGGGGAATCGCTAACTAGAGCAGCGGTCAAACCCGTGAACAGCTAATCCTCGGTAGGAGAATCTGGATCCTCCATGGGCTCCTCCTTGTCAGAGTCCACACTAGGAGATGAAGAAGCCTCTTCTACCATTCCTACCTCTGCCTCTAACCATGCATAATACTCCGGAGAACAACCCGGATGGCTACTGGAGAAATCAGCCCTCTCTCGATGAGTCTAACACTCATATACTCTGACCAAGTCGGCGAATGACATGGAAGAAGCCGACATCCTATGATCAGCAGACCCCTCAAAATGGTGCAAACTCTGCAGCTGATCAAACTGACACATGATTGCTAAAGGATGATAGGTAGTCACTCCTCTCAAACCCGCTAGGGGCAAATAATCCAGGCCAGATGCATGAGTGATAAAGCTATATGGGGATGCTAGCCCTGAGCATGGCAAGATCACAAACGGATGCTCAATATCTGACAGAAATGCCGACCAAGACTCTGCATCAATGCACTCTGCAGGCTAAAAAGAGAAAGCTCTAGATGTCTCGTGAGTAAAACAAAAACCCCTAGGCCTGAAGGATCCAATCGGTCGTATATGGGACATCAGCCATATATACAGCAAGACCGAGCTGCCCCTAAAGAACCCCTCTGGATGGGCACTACAATACGTGGCGGATCTAAATGTCTCAGCCAATATCATCGGGATAATGGTGCTACCCTGTCTAAGGGCTCTAACCACTACTACCAATCCACATCCAGATGATCCAATCGCAACGGCATGTAGACATATGCCACGGCACATATCAATAACATATCTATCCTGGCTGTATGCCATGTCTTTGATGAACAGACAAAATCTCTGATGTGGCGATCATAGCTATCAGGCTCGCCAAAGCGCTCAATCAAAAAGTCCATAGAGATCACATGCCCAGAAATGATCTCATCCATGACTACACTCTGACGGAGACTGGACAGCCTGATGAACGGTCTCCTCATGTCACTCATCACCGTCCGAGCGCACGACAACTCTAAATCTAAGCCAGTAAATCTTTGGTACTCCTCCAGAGTTGGCGTCAGCTCACGCCGTCCAAAGCAGAACACCTGTCTATCGGTAATCTAGCAGGGGTCCCTAACAAATTCGATCGGAAACTGAAAATCCGTAAGGGACAATGAATGCCTGAAATGCCCAAAGCTGATCAGAAATACCAAAAGTCCTCAGTGATCAAGACTGACAAAAAAAATGCTAAAATCAAAAAGGTACAAAAAGATGCACTCACCAGCAGGAATGGGTAAAATCCTAACCAGGCCTCCGTCACACCCTCCAAAAGTATGCGCATGCCTCGAAAAAAATAGGCAAAGGTATAAGAGCCCCAATCATAGTTATTGATGCGCTCTACATGTCGAGTGGCGCTGATCAAAGCGAAGGACACAGTAGATGAGTTGTCCACCACAAAACAACCCCTGATGATCGACAAAAATAATCGCCTCAAAATGCGATCTCTAGCCCTCTAGTCATCAGGCGGAGGCAACTGCAAAGTCCCATCTTGGGCATCTATAGTCAAGGGACCGAAACGGACTGCCCGACCCATGAATGCCGTCGTCGGGACTCCAAGCAGGGACCGAACAACAGCGGGCGAAATGTCAGTCATAACAGGCACTAACTCGCCCTTGAACTCAATACCGGTGATAAATCTCCAATCCATAGGAGTAATCATCACCTCATAATCCAGTAAATAAAGGGACTGAGTCTGGTGGAACCTGTGACGCCCCCAAATCCACGTTCCTTCGAAACCTCGGATTCGGTGCAGTCACGATACTACTAACGCCAAACTATTATAACTTTTATTCATTACTAAAAGAATACAACTTTACTAATTACAATTTAGAATATAAATTCTATTTATATCCAAGATCTCATCTTTACATCATATTCGATGTTATTAAAATGCAGAATAATTTAAACTTTTTCAATCCTCCTTGAATAAAATCTTTTATTGATTTCATAACTTGAATCAATTACAACCCTTGAATCAATTATAAAATATGATTCATTATATTTGAGTTATCGTATAACGTTTACAACTCGACTTGATATCCTCTATGTATTAACTAATACATCTTTACAACACAACATGTATTAAACAGTGTAAACAACTATCAAGTACAACTTCTAGAACCTAAACAGGGTTCAAGCAATAATCTAAATAGTACTCTTCAATTTGATACTATCTATCTTTATCAATCAAGAAGCACGAAGTCTTTATCGTAAGTCCTTAACCTGCAAAAGTGGTTATTTGCAAGAGTGAGCTCGACAGCTCAGCAATTCTAACAGTTTTCATGCATCACATAGCATACAACATTATACTCAGTTCATGCATTTATAAACAATTTATATTTACTACGCATGTTACTTTTCACATAACAAGTATATCATCAAAGATCAACTTTCAATCTCATTTATATCTCATATACAATTCATATATAAGTTCACATTATCACAGCATAATATAATTCAACTAACATTCATTGAATTCATATATCAAATAGGAACTGAAAGACTTGCCTGATTCGTAGTTTAACAACTACGACTTAACTGCTTAAGAATATCTGCACTTCGTGTAATCCTCAGTAAATCTTGAAATGAGTTTACTGCTATATCAAACTTCCTCTATTCATAGACTCCTTGCTAATATAATGCATTACCTCTATATTTTATACTTATTAGAATTTCTCAGCAAATGAAATGAAGGAGGAGGAAGCCTTATTTATAGAGTCTTGAATACACAGACAATGTTACTGCCTCCCAAATCAAACAAATGGAATAAAGGATTACATGATGGTTCATGGATAGTGGTTGAGAGTGGGTGAAATCCATCATGAACTCCTCACCCCTTGCAATCATTAGCTAGTTTTGTTGCTGAGTTTGAGAGAAATAGGCATAGCTCCTAGCCATTCACGTGAAGGAGAAGTTGGGCACTAAAATTATGGGACAAGAAATTTATAACTCAGCATTACCAACATATAAATACCTAATATTAATACTTAGGCTATATATATTTATTCCATATATATTTAAGTTGTACACATTCCATTTTATATAACTTAAGTTATAAATTAATGTGTCACAATGTAGTCCCAATAATACTATCGTGTAGTAAATTTTAACTTGCGTATATATAAATTCATGTACATTTTATCCTACCGGATATAATTCTATCGGGTATTACTTATTATTATAACGGTTATTACTACAGTTATAATATCCTATAGAAACCATTATCAATTAACAATTGCTATATGTTAATAGGGTATTCCTTAACGTCTACCCGCACATATCATGTTACATAAGCAATAATATTATGTAACTCTTTTAATGCAACCAATCATACTATATAATATATACATATAATATAGCTATATTAAAGCGTCACACTACATTATATACATATTTCATATAACTCTATCACCTTACTTTATAGCTTATATAGTCACGTCGCACTTTACACTTCGTATAACATATAGTTAACTATCATACGTTATATATTTTAATATCGCACGCTTGCACATTAATAAATTACTTATTTTATTAATTAATAATAATATTAATTAATCTATTTCTCATTAATCAATGGAATTATAATTTTCATAACAATTAATTAACATTTATATAGTTAATTTCACAATAAATATAAATCTTATTATATTTATAACAAATATACTTATTATCATGCTATCACTCGCAATAATAATAATTCAACATATTATTATAATAACAATTAATATAGATTAATTTTTTAAATAATTCTTCCATCATTCATTACCGAATCTATTATCGTGCCACACAAGGCATATTTCACAAGCTTACATTAAGCTTATTCTTATTCTCATCACTTACTACTTATAACATGTTCAATATAATTAGAACTATTAAATCACAAGGTTCACATATATAAATATATTGTGAATGAAAATATTCAAATATTCTATATAACCTTTACGGTAATATAATAACTATAGCTATTAAAATGCTAAACTACTTCAATTAATTATACTTATAATAAGTATAACTTTTACGCTTATAATAATTAATATATACTCTATTAATTATTCCAATAATAATATTCACGATCAAATAATAACTTAAGTTATTTAATATATTAAAAATAACTTAGTTTCCTTTCATTAATTAAACTCCCTTGAAAATACATTTAAAATTATGTATTTAGTCATATCATAAAATATTATGTTTTCTCCAAATAAGCACATTCGTTATTAGAAAATAATTTACTTATTGTCTCATGATATTATTCTTAATATAATATCAAATAACTATATGTATGACACATGTATATATATTATATATAGAAAATAGATAATAAGTTTATTTTCTATTATAATAAATCGTTTCCATCAATTTAATTACATATAGCAAATACGTTTTAATATATTTACTATATTAACCAATCACACCTCATACAAAAACATATAAGGTAATATTATTATTCAAAAATAACATTTCCTCCTTTTATTAAAATAATTCAATATTAGAAATTATTTTAATATCCTTTATTAGAAATATATAATAACTATTTCTCTTTCTTTTCTATAAATTGTTCCCCAAAATAATTTCTTCAATATACATTTAATCATATAATGATTTCCATCTCCCTTTAATAACGTATATATATTTAACGTTATTCGCACATTAGACTTTCTCACATATTACCACTCTAAGTAATATATATAAAAAATATCAACTATAATTACATATTCAACACACATATTAATTCACTCCTTTACTTAAGTAAATTAAACATTGTACTATATCATCATAGTTAATTAAGATTCAATACTGACATTATATTATTCCATAATATAACTCACAACTTATATTAACTAATATTTATTCTTATTAGTTAATTCCTTAACTAACTCATGCTTCACTATCCAAACCTATTCACGGATAGCTTAAGTGCTATTAATAACCTATATTATAAACATACTAGTTATTAATACACATACTCAAGAATATGGTGATTATACATTAAGTATATTTAATGTCACTAACTTACTATGATAAAATAATTCTATAAATTATTTAATATCGATAGGAATTTATCCACTTCCTTTATCTCAACTGAATCGTCTCTACGCTAAGTAACAAATATATATTAATAATATATTTATAAATCACAAAAACACATATTACATAGTCCATATTACCCTATGTAATATAATACCACATACCTCATATCACATATATATATTTTTATTCGAACCCATCTCACGGTTTAAGAATTTTATTTATTAAATCCTTATTTAATAATATCTAAAAATTCGGGTTCTTACATCCTCTCCCCCTTATAAGGATTCCGTCCTCGGAATCACCGAAACTTCCTTTACTCGGTGCTATTCCGATTATTACATATTCTCTTGAATAATTTTATTCATACTCTTTTCAGAAGTTTTATTACTATAACTTTCTCAATCTCATTCTACCACTTTCTCCTTTCTAAGGAACATTCTACTTACTACATTCATCCTTTAGAAGAATAAGAATCTTCCACGATTTTTCAATAATCGGGAAGTAGTATGAATAACTCAGATTCCAATTTATGCTGAGGGGTCACAAGACCGTGAACTTTTCTCCAGGTTTACTAATGCTTCAACACAATTCTTCACACCGCAAACCAGAGTGTTTATCAATCACAAAGACTGAAAACACTCTCCACGCGTACTCTAGGTGGCCAACCTATTGTACCACTATGTTGGGCCGCAACGTAGTGTTTTGTAACGACTATATGCATTACGTTCGGAACCATTGTCCCCGAAAACATGTCCCCTCATAGGGTTGTTCACCTCAGCTTTTCAACGTCAAAATCCGCACCAGAGCAATCTGGTTTGGCATACATACACAAGAATACTTGAATTCTATAATCCCTTTCCAATAGTCGCCTAGCCGAATCAAATAGCTTAGACTCTCATCAACAATTCGGACATCAATCGAAATAATTTAGCCAACTTAATTGACCTTCTTTATAATTTACAAGAAGACCAAAAATTCTTTTATGACGTCATGATACCATACTAGATTAGTAGTACGTTGAGGATTCCGCCATTTTATGACTTTGTCATATTACAACATACCATAGTGGGCTGACGATCTTTCGATCACAACCAACACTAGGTTCGATTGCATTGATGACTCCATCGTTTACCATTCTACATCATATCAAATGATGCACAAGGTTAAAATATATTTTGAAAGATTGTCAAATCATTTTTGTCTTAGCCGAAACAAATAGCGTAGACATACGAATAACGGTGTTGTTTTTAAAACTCATTAGTTCAGTTACCTGACCCAATGTTTTCTCAAGAAAACCGAAGTGCAAACACTAGCACGAAGTCAATAAATATTGAAAATCTAGCGTAGCTAGAGGATTTAGGAAAATCCAATTTCTCCATCGCTTCAATCTCTTACCACCATCAATGCTCACTATTCCAAAACTCTTATATAATACATCTATTCTCAATACAGTTCACCAACTTACCACACCATGGAAGCTCAGGAACCTACCACAATCATATGGGTTGAGGAACTTATCCTAGTCAGACTAAAATCGTCCATTCGCTGAGGGGTCCCACCATACGATTATGAGTCACGAACTTGTCATAGGCATGAGTCTTAAGAACTCGCACCTAATCTTAATATTATCTAATTATATCTTAGAAATCTCTATCTATCAAAATAAACATGAGAAAAGAATCACCTTTCCGTCATATGTATAATGATACCGCGACACTAACATTCCAACGATTATCAATGTGACGCACTCAGTGCAAGCACAAAACTTCTGCCCATACAAAAGTTTGTACAACTAAGCCATCACATGAGTCCTCAATGGAATTCCAACACTTAACTATATCTTACTCTATCACTTGCTCATTACGAGCTTTCTACGTTTCATCACATACAACTCCTCATGAGTTCTTCTCGTACTTTTTATAGTACATTCTCTCATAGCATCAAGCTATACACACTTAGTCGTTACAGACTATCTATCATTTCACAGTTCAATCTGATCACGTCGTGATCATCGCTATACCTTAGGGTTCTTTCCCTATTATCAACCAAACTCCATCTGAGTTTATTCTCACTATCCTTGTCATATTCATATTATAGACATCGTCTTAACATTTTCATTACCGGAGTTAGGAAACTCCTGATTCTCATTCTCTAGATATTTCGAGATTCTTCTTTGAATCTTCATTTAGATATATTTTAATCTTATCTTTCACTCTCTCAGGTTATAGTCTAAGGTACACTTACCTAAGGTTTATAACCTACAGCTTTGATACCAACCTGTGACGCCCCTAAATCCACGTTCCTTCGAAACCTCGGATTCGGTGCAGTCACGATACTACTAACGCCAAACTATTATATCTTTTATTCATTACTAAAAGAATACAACTTTACTAATTACAATTTAGAATATAAATTCTATTTATATCCAAGATCTCATCTTTACATCATATTCGAGGTTACTAAAATGCGGAATAATTTAAACTTTTTCAATCCTCCTTGAATAAAATCTTTTATTGATTTCATAACTTGAATCAATTACAACCCTTGAATCAATTATAAAATATGATTCATTATAGTTGAGTTATCGTATAACGTTTACAACTCGACTTGATATCCTCTATGTATTAACTAATACATCTTTACAACACAACATGTATTAAACAGTGTAAACAACTATCAAGTACAACTTCTAGAACCTAAACAGGGTTCAAGCAATAATCTAAATAGTACTCTTCAATTCGATACTATCTATCTTTATCAATCAAGAAGCACGAAGTCTTTATCGTAAGTCCTTAACCTGCAAAAGTGGTTATTTGCAAGAGTGAGCTCGACAGCTCAGCAATTCTAACAGTTTTCATGCATCACATAGCATACAACATTATACTCAGTTCATGCATTTATAAACAATTTATATTTACTACGCATGTTACTTTTCACATAACAAGTATATCATCAAAGATCAACTTTCAATCTCATTTATATCTCATATACAATTCATATATAAGTTCACATTATCACAGCATAATATAATTCAACTAACATTCATTGAATTCATATATCAAATAGGAACTGAAAGACTTGCCTGATTCGTAGTTTAACAACTACGACTTAACTGCTTAAGAATATCTGCACTTCGTGTAATCCTCAGTAAATCTTGAAATGAGTTTACTGCTATATCAAACTTCCTCTATTCATAGACTCCTTGCTAATATAATGCATTACCTCTATATTTTATACTTATTAGAATTTCTCAGCAAATGAAATGAAGGAGGAGGAAGCCTTATTTATAGAGTCTTGAATACACAGACAATGTTACTGCCTCCCAAATCAAACAAATGGAATAAAGGATTACATGATGGTTCATGGATAGTGGTTGAGAGTGGGTGAAATCCATCATGAACTCCTCACCCCTAGCAATCATTAGCTAGTTTTGTTGCTGAGTTTGAGAGAAATAGGCATAGCTCCTAGCCATTCACGTGAAGGAGAAGTTGGGCACTAAAATTATGGGACAAGAAATTTATAACTCAGCATTACCAACATATAAATACCTAATATTAATACTTAGGCTATATATATTTATTCCATATATATTTAAGTTGTACACATTCCATTTTATATAACTTAAGTTATAAATTAATGTGTCACAATGTAGTCCCAATAATACTATCGTGTAGTAAATTTTAACTTGCGTATATATAAATTCATGTACATTTTATCCTACCGGATATAATTCTATCGGGTATTACTTATTATTATAACGGTTATTACTACAGTTATAATATCCTATAGAAACCATTATCAATTAACAATTGCTATATGTTAATAGGGTATTCATTAACGTCTACCCGCACATATCATGTTACATAAGCAATAATATTATGTAACTCTCTTAATGCAACCAATCATACTATATAATATATACATATAATATAGCTATATTAAAGCGTCACACTACATTATATACATATTTCATATAACTCTATCACCTTACTTTATAGCTTATATAGTCACGTCGCACTTTACACTTCGTATAACATATAGTTAACTATCATACGTTATATATTTTAATATCGCATGCTTGCACATTAATAAATTACTTATTTTATTAATTAATAATAATATTAATTAATCTATTTCTCATTAATCAATGGAATTATAATTTTCATAACAATTAATTAACATTTATATAGTTAATTTCACAATAAATATAAATCTTATTATATTTATAACAAATATACTTATTATCATGCTATCACTCGCAATAATAATAATTCAACATATTATTATAATAACAATTAATATAGATTAATTGTTTAAATAATTCTTCCATCATTCATTACCGAATCTATTATCGTGCCACACAAGGCATATTTCACAAGCTTACATTAAGCTTATTCTTATTCTCATCACTTACTACTTATAACATGTTCAATATAATTAGAACTATTAAATCACAAGGTTCACATATATAAATATATTGTGAATGAAAATATTCAAATATTCTATATAACCTTTACGGTAATATAATAACTCTAGCTATTAAAATGCTAAACTACTTCAATTAATTATACTTATAATAAGTATAACTTTTACGCTAATAATAATTAATATATACTCTATTAATTATTCCAATAATAATATTCACGATCAAATAATAACTTAAGTTATTTAATATATTAAAAATAACTTAGTTTCCTTTCATTAATTAAACTCCCTTGAAAATACATTTAAAATTATGTATTTAGCCATATCATAAAATATTATGTTTTCTCCAAATAAGCACATTCGTTATTAGAAAATAATTTACTTATTGTCTCATGATATTATTCTTAATATAATATCAAATAACTATATGTATGACACATGTACATATATTATATATAGAAAATAGATAATAAGTTTATTTTCTATTATAATAAATCGTTTCCATCAATTTAATTACATATAGCAAATACGTTTTAATATATTTACTATATTAACCAATCACACCTCATACAAAAACATATAAGGTAATATTATTATTCAAAAATAACATTTCCTCCTTTTATTAAAATAATTCAATATTAGAAATTATTTTAATATCCTTTATTAGAAATATATAATAACTATTTCTCTTTCTTTTCTATAAATTGTTCTCCAAAATAATTTCTTCAATATACATTTAATCATATAATGATTTCCATCTCCCTTTAGTAACGTATATATATTTAACGTTATTCGCACATTAGACTTTCTCACATATTACCACTCTAAGTAATATATATAAAAAGTATCAACTATAATTACATATTCAACACACATATTAATTCACTCCTTTACTTAAGTAAATTAAACATTGTACTATATCATCATAGTTAATTAAGATTCAATACTGACATTATATTATTCCATAATATAACTCACAACTTATATTAACTAATATTTATTCTTATTAGTTAATTCCTTAACTAACTCATGCTTCACTATCCAAACCTATTCACGGATAGCTTAAGTGCTATTAATAACCTATATTATAAACATAGTAGTTATTAATACACATACTCAAGAATATGGTGAATATACATTAAGGATATTTAATGTCATCAACTTACTATGATAAAATAATTCTATAAATTATTTAATATCGATAGGAATTTATCCACTTCCTTTATCTCAACTGAATTGTCTCTACGCTAAGTAACAAATATATATTAATAATATATTTATAAATCACAAAAACACATATTACATAGTCCATATTACCCTATGTAATATAATACCACATACCTCATATCACACATATATATTTTTATTCGAACCCATCTCACGGTTTAAGAATTTTATTTATTAAATCCTTATTTAATAATATCTAAAAATTCGGGTTCTTATAGAACCAACGCTCAGACGAGGCCCTCATATACCCCAAGGGGCAACGGCGGGGAAGGATCGAGAAGAAGGCCTGAAATCCCCAGCCATATACAATCTCCCTGTAATCTTCATACAAAATGTGATACAGGGAGTGCACGCTAAACCAGTTCCCTCGAGGCTGCGTAAAGCCAGGGACCTGCATCAAAAACCAACCCAAGTCAAAAACCTGTGCCCCAAGAATGGCAAAAAAGGAAGAAAAGATTCCAAAGAGAAGAAAGACTTCAAGTCACCTTGTTGGCGTGAAGATATCTTGAAGGATGGCGACTCAAGTCGCCCAACAACTCCTGCATCTGCACAACAATGCCAGGGACCTCCGCACGTGGAGCCTGAGCGGGAGCAAGAGCACCGAAAGGAGCATCCTCATCATCAATGTCTAGTGGCTGCTCGTCCTATATTGGACGAATCTTGCCCTCTACCAATCTCCGAGGCATCCTAGCCGGACGTGGCTATGGCACATTAGAAGCCCTCCTACGTCTAATACCCGAGGAAACCCTACTAGAACTGTCGGGTCTATCACGATCCATCAACGACAATAAGTCTCCAAATCACCTCAGACAGGGTGCGGTAAGCCTAAAACTTGTGGCTTATCATTTTCAATCTGTCCAACATATATCTCTAGGTCCTAATACATGCATGGGTCTGTCAAAAATACCCAATAAAGTCAAAACTGCATGATTTCAAAACCTAGAAACTCAAAACCTGCATGGGTCAGTAAAAAAATTTCCCCACAGATTCAAATATGCATGTTTTTCAATGCCTAAGATTTTGAAATTTTTTTGCCAGAGTCTCCTTTATAAAATGGATTGTCCATATGCACACAGGCATGTCTAGGTGGCCATTCAGTAGCACACCTACCAAAAAATAGAAATAGTTCATATTTATTGAAAAAATCAAAAAATAAAACTCACATAGTAGCCAAATTACCTGAGACACTTTTAGTTGAAAATCCAGGCTCACTAGGCCTCAAAAAAGATGAGTAAACTGATCAAAAAGTGGAAAAATTAACCGTCTCAGAACCTGAATTTTCTTACTTCCAAACGTGCATTACAGTAAGATATGCATACATATGTAGTCCAAATTTTTTTTACAAGTCATATAGGCATACATTGCGTCTAAAAGCACCCTAGGTGGTTCGTATGCTTTTAACGGTCAAAAACTACAAAAAAGCATGTAAAACGTTACTTGCGCTGCGCTGAATGTGTAGGAACTAACGGAATAAGAATCTGATTGCCAAAACTTTGTAGATCTAAAAAAGAAGATCGAAAATCC